>CM060596.1:13125821-14325821 GCA_030578255.1 Tiaroga cobitis
TAATTGATGCATTATTTTTAGCACATAGACATCTCTCTTTGTATCACTCTCTCTTCCTAATTTTCTGTACTTAGCTGACACTAAACGTAAAGTGGAGCAGATCTCGGAGGAGCTCAAGAACTTGGATGAAATTCTGTCCAAGGATGACAAGAACAACGGATTGCAGGATGACAAAACAGATGAGGACCCTGTAGTCCATTCAGATGAGCCTCCAGTTTCAGTGTCAGAAACCAAAGGTTAGCATCCTAACAATGATTTGGGCTAATTTGACTTAGATAATCCACACAACACCCTTTTAGCCACAATCCCTCTTGAGTTTTATAAATCATGCAGTTGCAACTGAATGCATTGGCTGGCACTGTGTAAAAATGACATTGAGGTGGTGAGACGTGATGCCATGTGCTTTCAGTATCCTAAGCAATGTTCAGACTGCCAGAAAAAATCAGCAAAAAAATATTTGGCATATCCAGATTTTATCCAAATGGGTTTTTAAAAATCTGGACAGCAAAAAAAAAAAAAACACACAAAAAGCACATGAAATCAGATTATTTTCAAATCTGATTCAAACCACATTTGGAGGTGAGCTGGCATGGCATTAAACTATAAACAAAGAAATTAAATAGTCTTTTGCGTCACTCTTAACGTGACACACAACGATAATGTCAAAACCGGTAATGGAAAGGCCGCATCCCTCGCTGCACAGCGAAGCAAGCTGTGACTACAGCACAGAACATCAATATACCAGTCTCCTCCATCACTGAGTTTTTCTTGTGCGACAGAGGACTTTTGCACCCTGACTCGACAGGGTGCTTATTTGGATATATCCTGCATATTTCCTGCATCCGTTTTAAAATCCTTGTAAAAAACATGGTTAAGCCTACGTCGTTACCAAAGAAACCCATGCAGATACATTGGTTATGTCTGGACACACAAATCTTATTTGATCACTTGCAATTGATAGTGTGGACAGTATGCCTGAAAATATCTGATTTGGGGGAAAGAAATTTGCCTCCCTGCAGTCTGAACATAGCCCTACATAATAAGAACATGTGAAACAATTGTGGACCAATGTAACATCTGGTTCCTGGAGCAAAACCATTTGAGAACCACCACGTTACAGTATTTGACATCCTAACTACAAAATTACTCAAAATGCTCATCCCTTATCTCTTCTGATAGACCACATGCACACTGCAGTTAAATTTGGTTCACAGTTCACAGTTAGTGCTTAATCCCTTTCAGTAATCTAAGGGAGTGACAACCGCATTCTTACAGCCTTACAAACAAAAACAAAACAGGACGTCTCTGTAAATGGTGGTTTAGTTCAAATTGCAGAACATAACGAGTCTTTGGTCGCTGTAAAAATACTTTTGACAAAAATAGCATACACCAAACAGAACTGGTTAACAGAACTGGTTACCATGTTTTTTATAGGGGATTCACATTTAAATCCGGTTGTCACTCCTGAAACTTTACAGTGTGTACGTGGCCTATTACAATGTTCATTTTCAAATCGTCATGGTTTAATAAAACATAGCTGATGTATGCTTGTTTGTGCGTTTATGTATATGTAGTTTATAGTCTATTTCGGTCTTGGTTTACTTCCTTTCTCTCTTTTTTTTTTTTAGCTTTCTACTTTTCTTATCATTAGCCGTTTCTGTGCAGCATTCAAACAGAATGACATCTGTGTGTGCATGTTTGTGTGCTAACAGAGGCCGAAGTAGCTGAAGTGGACTCCGTGAGTGAAGAGCCGGAGGACAAGGACTTCTGGGAGGGAGTGACCAAACCAGCAAGCACAGAATCAAGCACACCTGACTCAGAGGTACAGCCTCGTTTAAAGCACCTCTTCACTCGATATATGTAACTGGTCCTACTCGACCAGCTCCAAGCCGGATTCGAACTGGATTCTCCGGTGTGGGAGGTGGGTGTGCTAACAAGGACGCTAAAGACTGCAGCCTTTAGCGTACCTCTTGAGGCCAGGGCCTTACGTTCGTTACACTCACCCCCCTAAATCTCACTCTATTCCTGGTCATGGCACCAAATGTAACCAGTCCTACTCAACCCGCTCTGAGGGGGGTCTTTGGCGTGGGAGGGGGGTGCGCTAACAAGGACGCTAAAAACTGCAGTCTCCAGCTTCAGTCACTGACGTCAGTTGCTAGCATGCCTCTTAAGGCCAGGGGAGTGAGATTTACACGCACAGCTCTTACTGGCCTATGTTACACTCACCCCCCTTAACCTCACTCCCATCCGGGTCACGGCACCAAATGTAACTGGTCCTACTTGACCCGCTCCGGGCGGGATTCAATCCGTGGTCTCCGGTGTGGGAGGTGGGCACGCTAACAAGGACGCTAAAAACCCCAGCCTCTGGCGACAGTCGCTAGCACGCCTCTTGAAGCCAGGTTTATACGCACAGCTCTTACTGACCTACGTCCGTTACATATACTCGATCCTGTTGTGAAACATACACTTTCTGTTGCTTTTAATGAACCTTTTAAGGGGGCACTGATCATTATGTTTTGCAACTTTTTTACAGACCCCTCAGGAGCCTCAGGACAGCCAATTACATGAAAATGACTGTAAGACAATTGTTCAAAGTTTAAGTAGACCTGGTTTTAGTCATTTGTGTTGAACAAAAAAACTTTTTATAGCATCAATCAAGTTGTCCTTAAATTAAAACTATGCACCTTCCTCACTTTCTCTGTGGTCATCTTTCTATTTTTGTTCAGTATTTGGGGAGGAAAAGTTTAATTTTAAAATCATAACAGACCCTGCAGACCTCATGAAGTTTGTACAACACCTCAGAGAGAGCAACCAGAAGGTGAGTATTTTTTAATCGGGACACTGTCACAGGCTTTCAGCCAACATCTAGCCATTTGGCGAGTATTGCCCAATAACGGCTCTTGTTTTCCTGCCACAACGTGTTTCTAAGACACTGTGTTAAGTTAAAAGCTACTCACCCACTAAAAAACACATATCAGTCGACCGTTCATTTTTGCGCTCTATGTTCAGAACAAGAAAGCCGAACTGGAAAAAGAGAGCCAGCAATCATCTCAGAAAAGAGAAACGGAGGAGGAAGTAAAAAAAGAGAGGACATCGGAACGGGAGGTGGAGGTAGAGGAAGGGGATGAGGATGAAAGATTGCTGCAGGAGTTTGAGGATGAGATGGCAGATCTGTCCGTTCCCTCCTCCAAGATAGAAGAGATAAAAGAAGAGATGCAGAAGGAGTTCGACAACATCATAGAGGAAGTATGAATTATTACTGTTATTGCCTGCATGTACAAATCAGCCAAAAGATGTGGCAGTGAATATACGCTGTTTTTAACTGTCTTATCTCCTAGGCTCAGCAGGAGTTAGAGAATGAAGGTCTTAAGGGTGAGTTTGATCACTCTCAGGCTACACAAACTCTAGAAAACACACTGGGGAAACTTCTGGACCGTCTTGAAGACAAGACCGAACATGAGAGTGAACCAGAAACAGAAAAAAATACAGATATGCATAAAAGCACACACTCGTCGCAAAAGACAGAAGGAGGCCCTTCTCCTGGCAGCCCAAACCTGCTTCCCAAAACGCCAGGTAAATATGGAGAATGGATGCTGAGTGAATGGGTGCATGAATGAACAGATGGTAGAATGGATGGCTCATTCACATTGCTTGTAACGTTCGCCTTTGGACCCCAGGCATTCATATAACCTGCTTATGAGCATATTATACTATACATATAAATATAGTATAATATCTGTAAATGTGTGCATGATGCATATATAAATGCATTATACACTGGCTCCAAAACAAACAAATGATGCTAGACCTTTTCGCTTCACTTTTAATTTAACTGCTTAACCTTTTTACTGCTCCCAAGGACAAGTTATTAGATTTAATTTTTTTTAATATACCACTGTTCAAACGTTTAGGGTCAGTAAGAAATTCTTTGTTTTTGAAAGTACTATATAAATAAATGCAGCCTTGATGAGCATATCTAAAATACAGTAAAACCGTAATTTTGTGAAATATTTTTCTATGTTGATCCGTTTTAAAAAGTAATTTATTACTGTATACTCAGTGTCACATGATCCTTCAGAAATCATTCTAATATGCTGATTTGGTGCTTAAGAAACATTTCTTATCATTATCAATGCAAAAACAGTCATGCTGCTTAATATTTTTGTGAAAACCATGATAATATTTTTAGGATTTATTTATTATAAATTATTTGAAAAAGAAGTCTTTGGTAACATGTTTTCACTGTCACTTTTGACAACCCAACCTTTTGAAATGTAGCGTTCTGTTAACGTATTCTCAACAAACGATGCTCCAAATACTTTTTGGGGCCACTGTATACTTCATATTCATGATCAAATCATTGTCACCACTAACACTAATACTACACCGTTTTATGCTTTTGTGCAACTTTGACTTAGCCATTGATGTTGTTAGAGAGAGGCTATAATACGTGAAATGGGGAGGGGGAATTTTCCGCTGTGTCTGCGGTAACCTCCCCTTCCCTCTGTCTCTCAAGCGGGCAGCAGTGGCGAGCAGGTAAAAGTCAGGGTGACTAAGTATAAGGTGGGCGGAGGTGTGGCTGCAGGAGCGGTTACCGGGGGCAACGATGATGATGAGGGGGGTGTGAAGGTGAAGGAACTGGGCGAGGGCGACCCCCAGTGGCAGCAGATTCAGGAAGTGGTCAAAGAACAGCTAGAGAGAGCCGGCATCAAGGCCGAAGGTAGGCCGGAACACACACATCTAAAGTATTCTTATTTCCCTGTGTGTGTCTGTGTGAGTGGAGCAAAGACTTTATTTTTCATTCTGAAATCTCGAACTATTCTTCTTCCTGGTCTTTGCTTTGAGTACATTTACATTTATTCATTTAGCAAAGCGACTTAAAAATGAGGAATGCAAGATGCGATTAAGAGGCCATTAGCATGAGAAGTACTAGTAATACAAAGTTTCACACATCGTTTAGAATAGTACAAACTACAACAGGGACAAAGATTTTTCTTTTTCTCAGCAGGATGCAGTTACAGTATGTGTTCACGGAAGAGATACGTTTTCAGTAGTTTTTGTCTGATTGTCTTCTCCTTGACTCTATTCCACTATTCAAGATTAAGGCACTTCTAAACTTCATGGATTTTCATAGATGCCAATGATTTAGTTTTTCCCTTGATGCTGGCTTTTGCGTGGGTGCAGAGACATTCATGGTGGTCTTTTTCTGCTTTGAAAGAAAACAGCATGATAGGTTTAGTGTAGACTCACTTTTGTCAGTACAGGCTGTTGCTCCACTTTCCTGGATTTGGAGAAGCTGTTCAGCCTGATTGAACGTGAAGATTTAGGAATATGACAGTGCTTCATTTGTCCTTCCCATATCCCACAGCCTTCATCACTTTCTCTGCATGCATCATTTCTATCACACTTTTTTTCCTCTATCAACTGTGTGCGCATGGGAATGAAAAATAGTCATTTTGTTTCTGTTGGTGTATAACAGTATATTTGTTTAGATTAACGTATGTCGATAATGACTAAGGATTTCGGGCCTGTTTTTCAGGTAAGATTGAGGTGAAGATTTTGACCCGTAAGACAGCAGAGGAAGCGGGAGATCAGTGGCTCACAGAGGAGGATACAAAATCATTTAGAGAGCTTCTCATCAACCTTCTGGTATGAATCTGCACACACTACTATAGAGGCAGCATGTAAAAAGCAACACCTGTAAGTTCTCTATCTAGTCACAAATTAAAGAGGACATAAGGTCAATAGTACAGCAACGCATGAAGCACAGCTCGTACAGAAGTCCCTCACTGAATTCAGAGAATTTTTTCACCCTCACACAAAACACATGACTGCGCAGATTCCTATTTAAATGACTGAATATCACAGTAGTGTTAGGTTAGGTTAGGTTACTTTATTGGTACCCATAGATAAACTAGTTTTACAGTCTGAGAGGCAGGGCATCCTTAACTTTGTTGACCACAACATAGCATGCAACATACAAAACATTAAAACATATAAAAACAGGTAGTAACAAAAAAAAGGAGGAACAGAAAACAGTACATGACCAGATTGCTTATGCGTTTTGTGCAAATAATTTTACCAGAGTGATTGCCTCTGGTACAAAACTGTGTGACCGCACCTTAACAACTAATTCGAGAAAAATGTGGAAAAGTTGGTCGAACCATGTGCTATTCCTAGCTGTGTGTAGCACCTGCAGTTCCTCGTATTGTCTGGAGAATCCCAATATTAAAGGGGTCATGAATTGAGAAATTAAATTTTGGTCATTGTACTATTAAAACATCCTGAGAAGGAGAGAAGAGAGGTACAAAATCATTGGACTACAAATAGCATTACCTTCCAAAGCATCCTAATGCTAGAAAAGTGGTTATTTATTTTCAACTATGTGAATGTCTCAGTAGAGCATTATTTGTTTGTTCGGTACATTTCACTGTGGATTCTTTGGTTAATCAGTCGCAATTTCGGCACAGACGGTTTTATGTAAAACTTTTACTGTAAGATATTGAGCTGACAGTAATGACACAACATGTAATTAACCATGTTAAAAAGCCTAATCTGTGATTTCGGATATGTAATGATTCATGTACAGTCAGATGTTCTTTGTCTCAAAATTCTTTTACTGCTGTTTATGCGTCAGTAATTTAAACTAGTGACTAAATGGTCATTTTCACATTGTTTCCCTTAGTATGAAAATGTATTTAAATTGTAATTTAATTATGTATAGAAAGTGATCAAAGAACGCTCCTTTTATAATCGCTGGAGGTGTCAATCACATGGAGTTCTGGACTTCTGAGTAGGGTTGCACCAGCCGTTCGTAAGTTCTTTCTTAAATTGTAACGTAAAGTCCACACTAGAGGATAGTAGATAGTAACTACTAGCTAGTTTGTAACTAACTCTGTACTTTATTCCATTGCACCATTTGTTCGTAAGGTAGAACGTAGCTAGTAGGTCGTAAACTCTCCATAAAGTAATGCGTAGTCGCATAATATGAAGTTTAGCCTCGATGAACAGCCTTCAAATACGTGAGCAGAAGTTGTGATGAAATGCCGTGAATTTCAGTTTATCCTTCATTCTAACTTCTTTTGCCTCACGTTACTATCGGTAAAAATAAGTTTCCATTTAATATGATACTTGATCATGAATAACATAAGTGTTTTTATATATAAATACCATTCAGAAACTGTATTTGAAATGAAATGAATAAGGATCAATAAATAAATATTGATACAAAAAACAAGAAATTACGTTTATTGATTATGACTGATATTTGACATGCACAACATGGACCGATGCACACAGCGGCGCTTTTTAGGATGGGTTCGTGTTAAAGAGCTGCTAAAAAAGTAATCTTTTTACATAATGTTCTCTCTCTTAAAATGTAAGTGAGTGTAAATGTCAGCATTATCATATATGTCTAAAGAATTGAAGTCTGTCAGGTAAAAGAAGAGCTTATTGATGCAGTTCATCTATCTGATGTTTTATTCCAACCGTTACTCCTGATCGGAGGCTGCCATAAATATTAAGTTAGAACGTAGAGTTACGTTTAAACTAAGTTTAATGGTGCAACGTAAAAATATTTAGTAGTGCGTAAGTTGTAACTTAGTGCCCATTTACGTCAAAACTAGGCTAGGTTGTAACTTGCGCACAGCTGGTGCAACCGGCCCCTGGACATCTGAGTTCCTGTTTGCACTCTTAGTAATAATGAAAGCATTTGTCAAGGTGCATTCATGTGTTCAACAGATATGTCTAACATCTGCTCAATGCTTATCGCAGAAAAATGTAATGCGACACGGGAGTAGATCTAAATATAATGCTATAATCATCCCTTTTCACAGTTGGTTAATCTCGACAGCTGTAATGGTAAAAACGTAGTAAAAGATTTCTAAAGAGTTCCACATGTAATACTTATTTCATCATAGCATTGGGCGTTTACTTTGAAGTCCAATAGAGCGTTCAAATCAGGGTTAAAAATGGCCTTTTATTTCTAAATTGACCATTTTTGATGTAAACATACTAACATTAAATGTGCACCTCATGAAACTTTATTTTAATAAATGCATTTCATGACTCCTTTAAAAACGACAGAAACTGATCATTTCAGTCTGACCAGCACATTTCAGCACGGATTGTTTTGTAAATAATGTAATAAGTTTAACAAGTTATATTGGACTCAACAGCAAACCCATAGTTCGCAGCCCAGTACAGTAAATATTAGAAGGCGGCCATTAGAGGCAAACTTAAAGGCAAATCGGCAAAAAATATGGGCCGAAAGGGGCAGAGAGGCTGGCAACAACATCATGACTGTTTTTGATGCAAAAAAAAAAAAAAAAAAAACAGTTATTATTATGAGTTTAAATAATTTTAAAAATTTTGATGTGACCACTTAAATATAAATGCCCCTTACACATTTCAGTGTAAGTTATGAAAAAAAGGCCTTTTCATGCCTTGTTTCATGACATTGGTTCAACAGGTTAATAAATTGATGTTCACTCTTTTTGTGTGCAGACTGGAGGTACAGAGGAAGTGTATAAAGAGCAGAAGAGACAGCAAGAGTTGGAGAATAACTACAAATTTGTCTGGGGAGAAAAACAGGAGGAGAGCCAGTCCACAGGAAACAGTGATTCTGATGAAACAGACTTTTGAACCTTTATCTCTTCTCTCAAGCACTTTTAACTTGAAGAGGGGCAGCCAGCATTCTCTGAACTCCGAACTCTAAGCCACCTGGTTGTCACTTTACAGTGTGCATGGCAACCAAACTCATCTCTCAGACTGTTTAAGTCATGTGAGCCCTGTAAAGGGTTCAGACCACGGCCGTGAATTCTGATTACCCTGTATGAGCATCTCTAAGTTGTTTATACTGTATCTTGCCTGTTTTCAGTTGTTGTTTTTTTTAAATATACAAATATACTTCATGTTTCAGTTGTGTTGCGCTTTATGTCTGTGTGTGACAGTCTGTGAAACAGACCTTCCTTCTCTCTCACATGGAAACAAAACATCAGTTAGGATGCATGTCAAAGTTTATTTTGAAAAGGCAGTCTGGACATACGCATTCTCATCACTGGACAGTGCTGTTAAAATGCTGTTGATGATTGATATGTGCAATATGGAGCTTGATGCAGAGTCGCTGTAATGGCAGGACATTGACAATAGCTGCTTCTATTATTATTCTTATTATTTTGTAGATTGGACTTTTTTGAAAACACCTACAGCTTCTTCAACAAATCCTTGCCATGCACTGAGCAAAATATTCAGTGTACAGCTTCAGTTTTGTCTTAATTCATGTTTTTGACAAGTCTGTTTGTACAACCAGACTTCAAAGGATTTATGTCGTACAAAGGATAATGTCCAGAATTAATTTAGAAATTGAACAAAAACTTTTGATGAACATTGGAATCTAATGCATTTAACCACTGCTTCCATGTCCCCTGCAGATAAGGGCTCTTTTTGTTGTAAATGCTTCGAATGATCATCATAGTTTGGTCGATTGTAAATAATGTTGCTACAGCACTTTTGTTTGATTTGTTTGTTAATAAGACATACTTTCCGTTTATAATTTCTAAAGTAAGCACACTTTTTGTGAGGGAATGAGAGTGGTTAAAGCTGCTGTAAGCAATTAATCATTTCTTTTAGTATCTGACAGATACCACTGAAATATTTATGTCCACATTGTCTCTGTCAGCCTCAAGGGTAGATAGATAGATAGATAGATAGATAGATAGATAGATAGATAGATAGATAGATAGATAGATAGATAGATAGATAGATAGATAGTGAAGAAGAATGTGACCATGGCCTGCGCATGCTAGCCAATCAAACTCAGAGAACCTAGTGGCAGATCTTGTATTAGTGAATGATAAAAATGAACACTGAACAAAGATTAATCATGCTGCAGAAGCAATGTTCATTACTAGTTCATTTTAACCATAGTTAACCAATTTTAACTAATACAATCTTATTGTAAAGTGTTTTTTTTATTATTGTTTTAGACTGTATTATTGTATATTAACAATTCAGAAAACACAACGACAATTCAAAAAACAAAATAACAATTCAGAAAACACAACGACAATTCATTCAAAACGGAAAAGGTAGGTATATTTTGAGAATGGCATACTTGTCGCTGATTGGACGAGACATCTGTCAATCAAGCCAGAACCGGAATCAAGCGATTACTGGAAGTACCCCGAGGGTAGAAAAGTGATTCGTTTTTACCATAGACTGTAAAAAAATAGGTTTTTACATTGAAGTCTTCACGGTTACTTTTGTACATGCAGCTTTCTCTACCGTGAACGAGATTATAATGTTATTCCCCGATGCCGATGTACAGATCAAACGTTAAATCTGAAGTAGTAGACATATATTTTTCTCGGTGGTTTAGTTTCCTTAACTTTATATCTCGGCGCTGTGCTGCAGAATTGGGGATTCCCTCAATCGTCATTGTCCAGGATCACCCTGCGGTCAGGACACTTAAAGTAACTCAATGGACAAAACACAGTACAATAAAAGACCAAACTCCCACCTTATTGGGGATTTAGGCTATATTAATAGGCTACAGGTAGCAGATGGACCAGAATATGAACGTAACGCGCTAAGTGATTCCCTGTGAAGTATAGGCTAATGTAACGTTAACTGGCATAAGCTGGCCTAGATATTCGTACATTTAGGGACCGTGACCGTCTCTAAAGTTACATACGACATAGATGTCAGGCATGATGCACACTTTTTAGATAGTTGATATTAAAATTAATATGAGCTCATGCGGTACTGAAAAAAATATGTAACGTTACAGATGATTCGACAGTTTATTTGATTAAAATACCAAAAACGAATCGCTTTTCTACCCTCGGCACTTCCAGTAATCGCTTGATTCCGGTTCTGGCTTGATTGACAGGTGTCTCGTCCAATCAGCGATAAGTATGCCATTCTCAAAATATACCTACCTTTTCCGTTTTGAATGAATTGTCGTTGTGTTTTCTGAATTGTCGTTGTGTTTTCTGAATTGTCGTTGTAGCAGAACTTCACCTGCTGTTAGCATCCCATTGACTCCCATTCATTTTGGCGTCACTTTTACAGCGAATAACTTTACATCTGAGGCGTCCAAAGGCTTAATTTGTCGATTATTTATTTCTAAAGAAACACGACAATGTATAAAATGCTCCATTACTTTGTATCTTACGTTAAGACCCCGTAGAAGCCGTTTTTGTAAAAATAGGCTAAAGATTGCGTCATAACCACGGGACTTTCTGTCGCACAATAGAGACATTACCGTATAGACAGGAGGAGAAGTTCGCGGCAATCTTTTACTGTCTATGAGGCAATCGGGGGGACATGAAGGCACAAAGTCAAGGTATAAGCCCATAAATAGAGAGTTCATAAAAGCAACGGGACAAAATATTTCATCAACGTTTTTGAGGAATTATGTGATTCAGATTTGTCTTGGCACAGCTACTAGAAGATTTTCAACAATCAGACTGTTGTCACGCTCAGTTTGAGCCTGCGCACTCGCTCAGACATCAGACAGGAAGTGCAATAATCGGGCTTCAAAGTCTTCTCCGTTGAAATCAATGGGGTCGCTGTGTCCATTTCTTTTACTGTCTATGGTGGAGAGCAAGCAAGGGGGTAATCCATCAGCCGGAAGTTGAAGCCTCGCGGGAGCCGCCATTGTAGCAGAACTTCACCTGCTGTTAGCATTCCATTGACTCCCATTCATTTTGGCGTCACTTTGACAGCGAATAACTTTACATCTGAGGCGTCCAAAGACTCCATTTGTCTATTATTTATTTCTAAAGAAACATGACAATGTATAAAAGGCTCCATTACCTTGTATCTTACGTTATGGCCCCATAGAAGCAGTTTTTGTAAAAATAGGCTAACGATTGCGTCATAACGAATCGACTCTCCGTCGCACAGTAGAGAAATTACCGTATAGACAGAAGGAGAAGCTCACAGGCAATCGGGGGGACGTGGAGGCATAAAGTCCGATAAAGTCTAGGGAGAAGCCCATAGAGAGTCATAAAGTTGATCCTGCTGCTAACTAATGGACAGCTAATGTGCACTCTCTCCGTCTCTGTGAGATTCGGAAGGGAATTATTCAGATTTCACTCGGCACAGCTACTAAAAGACAAACAGGTTGCTCACGTGACAGGCTCAGTTTGAGCTTGCGCAGTACGGCTGGCTATCAGCTTTTAACAGGCTTCAATTTTCTCCGTTGAAATCAATGGGGTCGCTGTGTCCATTTCTTTTACTGATTATGGTGTAGAGCAACTTGCGGTCGCGAGAGTTTTTTGACATACGTCAGCATGACATCAGAGCAAGGCGGACCACACTCGTACACATTTCTAACCGGCATGTATCTTGCGGTGATCACCGGTGATCGGTTCTGCGCAGATTTTGCTAATCTCAAACAAGCCTATTATTGATTCCTGGCCTGGGAAGGTAACTCGTGTGGAAGGTGCGAAAGTGCGGGAAGCCGAAATTCGCATCGAGGGCACAAAGGTGGTGCTCGCGAGCACACTTCTGAGCGTAAAAATGCCGAATGGGACACCCTACGGACTTGTATACTTGGTGAGCACGCGCAATTTTAAAGAGGTCTTTACTAACTTTTCTGGGCCGGCAGATGCAATTACCAAGCAGCCTATGAAGGAGTGAGACAGCTCTCAGATTTCATCAAAAATATCTTAATTTGTGTTCCGAAGATGAACGAAAGTCTTACGGGGTTGGAAAAACATGAGGGTGAGTAATTACTGACAGAATTTTAATTTTTGGGTGAACTAACCCTTTTTGGATCCAGCCATTCTATGCTCTCAACCCTTCCCCGATTACGACACCGGCTACGCTAGCCTAGTTGTTGTAGAGCAAGAATCTTTAACCCTCTACTGCATATATTTTGATGGTACATGATAAAAATGATTCCACATAATTTCTTGGTTCATTTGGGAACATTTTATTTATACATTTTATTATACTTTTTTCCCCCCTAATGGTACAGAATCATGGTACAGAATCAAAATTATGAATTCACATATAAGACAGGCTGTAAGACAGTAAGAGAGCAATACACATTTTTTTCAAAAATGTCAATAAATAATAAATAAATAGAACTATATTTAGAGTTTATATTGTGCACTAATACGTGATAACATTGTCAGCAAAGACATCCTTGAAAAGTATCGCACAACGAAAAGAAAAACTGAATTTCTGAACATGCAAAATAAAATAAAAAAACTTCATAAAAGGCTTCTATACACCTTCAATGAATTTATACATATTTTGTATAGGGTAATTTCATTTTAAAAAAGATTACTGAAGCAAATCCGCCTTCTGTGACCACGTGTCAGTAAAGGAAGTAGGCTTGTTTGAGATGCGCCTTGCCTCGCCTGAAATGTAGTCGAGAGTAGGCGGCTGCAGTGAGAGGAGGAGTGAAAAAAGCGCAGGCACGACGGACAGATCTCTCTTCTCGCAGTGGATCAGTCACCTGTGAGATCAAATGCGGATATCGCGGGATTCACGGGATTCACACTCGTGCACGGTGTTGCTAATAAACTGGATGTAATTTAAGTTTTGTTGCTTGAATATGAAAATAAATATAATGAACAAGACACCCAAAGTACTTATTTAATTCCATTTTAAATAGGCCTACATGTTTATGAATCATTTTTTCTTTAATACAGATCTGTTTTTATTTTAAATTTAAAAAAAAAATTACATCACATAGATTGCACTGTCAGAGAGTTTGGGGATATCCACACATAATTTATACACATAAAACATGATATCAGAGTTTTAAAATCAAACATTTTAAAAGAGAACAATACATCACGGTTGTTTAAACCAATGAGCATTAAGCTGTGCCGTCAGCAAGTCGTTTCCCATCATGCTTTTGATCAGCGCAGTCGGTGGAGAGCAACTGCGCGCGACTGCAGAATCCGACACGTGCGCCTTGCGGTCGCGAGAGTTTTTTGACATACGTCGGCATTATGAGGCGCCGGACTGGACAAAAGCGAAGCGAACTGTGCGAGAGAGACCGAGCGTGTCAGTGGTGTGCGCGCGAGAGAGACCGAGCGTGTCAGTGCGCGCGAGAGAGACCGAGCGTGTTAGTGCGCGCGAGAGAGACCGAGTGTGTCCGGGCATTAATAGCCTAATTAATTGGTACATATATATACTATATAAGAGTCATGGAAGTTCGATTTATGGACAACAATAATCAGTACAAACGTCTTGTTTTTAACTATTGTTTAATAAATATAAATAATTCGAGCAGATAAACTTTCATATGGAGGATTAAATAAGATTGAATTTATGTAGTAAGATTTCTAATCAATGTGCCACAACCAGGCTTTACTTTTCTTGAGCGTCAAATCACAATGACTCTGAATTTTATTCACGACATCGGGGTGTTGTCTGTGCAAGTACCACGAGAGCTGTGGATAGGATGGCATCTGTGAGAAAAATGGTTATATCGGCAGACTGCCTTCGAAGAGAATGCAGCAAAATATCGAACTGGCCTGACTGGTACAGCTACAGGAAATGTTAATCGTCCCTAAATAGAACCTAGTCTCTCTCGCACACTGTATCAAGTTCAAGCTTCATTGGCATGACATTTGGAGTAGACTATATTATTGCCAAATATAGCATTGCTATAGTATTGCCATTTTAATATATTTAATATTATAAATTAGCATGAGCATTTTAATATATTTAAATACAGAATTACACCATCAAAGATTTGATATTATAAATTAACATGAGTCTCTTAAACATAGGCTATTTAATTTTTAAGCGCAAAAAAAGTATAATGTTTAAAAATTATGAGTTAGAGTATCAGCAGGTAGGCTAGGCTAGATTCGTGAGCCATGGAACAACATTCAGGTAAAGGGCCAATATAAAAATATAACAACACAGGTAATTTCGGCTGAAATCATTTTATTAACAGTAAATTGACACTGTTGTCTTTAGTGTGATATAACACAACAAATGTATTTCATTAAATATAGGTTTGTGTTTCTGTGGATTGGTGTCTTTTGTGTGCATGTATGTGTGCTTGTCAAATAACGTCAAACATTTTGTTAAAGATTATAACATCTTTGACAAAAAACAAAACACAAAAACACTTTAACATTTCCTGTAGCTGTACCAGTCAGGCCAGTTCGATACCACTGACACGCTCGGTCTCTCTCGCACAGTTCGCTTCGCTTTTGTCCAGTCCGGCGCCTCATACGGCATGACATCAGAGCAAGGCGGACCGCACTCGGACAAATTTCTAACCGGCATGCATCTCGCGCTGATCACCGGTGATCGGTTCTGCGCAGATTTTGCTCATCTCAAACAAGCCTAGTTTAACTTTCAATAGTAACTCCCTCCACACCTTATTGGACTGTTCTTTTATCCTTTTTGACCATTCTAATTGGTTGCAATCATTTAAAGAAACGTACTTTCCGTTGTCTAAGGGCTGTAGAGGGTTACTTTTCTTCTTGGCGTGATTTCATTTGCTCTGTGCCTTCGCTTGCTGAAACCATAATGTGTGTGTGTGTGTGTGTGTGTGTGTGTCTCTGTGAGAGAGAGAGCGAGAGCGAGAGAGCTACTGTCTTACAGCAAGCGGAAAGTTAAAAGTGTTCCATGTGGCCCAATCATAACGCTCCGTTCAAATGACATAATCGTTCAGCCCAAGATCGACAGGCGATCCATCCAATCAAATGCGCTTCCGTATGTCCTGTAGTAATTGTGACGCAAACAGTTCACAGTTCGCAGTTGAACAAGCGTTTTCTTTTCTAGAATGGTGTAGTCGAAAATTTTTCGTTTTATTTTTTTTAAATAAATGCAACACAATTTAGTGGGGCGAGTGTGTGTCACTGTCCACAAAACACAGACTGACAGAGAGTAGCTCTTAAAGAGGCTGGCTAATTCAAATACGGAATTGAACCGCCTCCATAACTCTCGGCTTTACTTGGGGAAGCACGTTGCTAGTTAGCATCAAGTAAAGCGTAATATTATCTACCAACCCAACTTTGCATGGGGCAGAAAATAGGCAGGACATGATTTTTGAGGCGATATTCCTGGCTAGGCTGCCAAATTTCTTGCATTTAAGTTGAAAACCATAGCTTTACTGTTATGCTAGCTCTCTGAGTTGGACTGAAAGGCACCGGAGCCGAATATTGCAGTTTTTTCCCTTATTTCAGTTATGGAGGAAATCAGCTGTCTGGTAAGATTGCGACTGTGTTTCTTTCTATACCTTATTGTTCTGCTTGTAGGCTAAGATATTTCCTATGGTACTTCTGCTGTAATCATGACATAGCTAACAGTTACTTGTTTTTAAAACTTTTTATTATTATATATAAAAAAATTAGATTAATTTCGTGATTACAGAAGCTGTATGTTCTTTCAAAAATAACAAAAGCAACAGTTGATGATGTCAGTCTACATGTTGTATTACGATAACATTTTGAACAGCTATTAAAACGTATTTAATGTGTTATTTTGCGGCCCTGTTGGAAGTTTGCTAAGGCCCCCCCTCGTTGTAGCCTACGACTACAGTGCTAGTAAACGAGACGTATATTAATCTTAAATTTGGCTAATTTGTCTTGTATACTTAAGACAAATTAGCCAAATTTAAGATAAATATACGAAAATAAATATCTTTATTTTCTAGACCGTAATGGTTTCACATCTGATAGCGTTGCCTACACAGGTAGTAATTTTCTTAAGTCAATAATTTGAAGTCAGTAGAATTTGTCGGCTGTCAGTAGTTGTATCCTGGTATGATGACGTATGCTGCTCTATCGCTACGTTGTTTGTTGTTTAATCTGTCATATCGATTACGGAGCTGCTGTCAAGCGGACTGTATGCACCTATCATCGGGTTTATTTTCGGATTTTTTTGGGTTAAAGAGGTCTGATTTTGAAACATAACCAGATGATAGATGTGATAAATACGTCGCCATCCTCTGCTCACTGTAGTCTTTCTTGTGTTTCTGTCTAATAGTCACACTAAGGTGAGAGTCTCTAGAGCTCGTCATGAAAGCTCTCGGTGCGCGCTCTGCGTTCTACGTGGGCTTTGTGGTGGGCACGTGCAGTCTGTACCTGCTCCTGACTCAAGTTGGGTTCACGCGGAACTTCGGGTCTCATAACAGCGAGGCCCACGTGAAAAGCCTGCTGGAGATGATAGAAGATGAAAACAAGAACTGGAAAAAGGAGAGGTCGGCTCTCTTCAACCTCAATCATCCGCACCATACAGGTAAATACACTGTAAAACTAATTGAGATGTTGCAAATAAAAACAATTATTTTATAATGAGCAAAACGCATGGTAGAATAATATAAAGAATATACAGAATATAGTAGAAACTATCCACTCATACGTTGCATCTATTACTCGTAAGCTAAATTTAATTATTAAACAATTAATTTAATTAAATGATCGATCAGATCGACCCATTTTACATCCCTACTAACCCTTTATTTAGACTAAAAACCCTTTCAGTCATTTGATGAGGAACCTGTTTTACAGCATTTGCACACCCTGTAATATGGTTGGCTATGTGCCATTGCAGGAATTTGTGTAAATTGACATCCTACTGCGTATCTGTGTATCTAACTGGAACATTTTAAATGGCACTGAATTAATGACATGCCTTGTGCTCTCTCATTTCACCTGTCCAAGTTGTTTAACTTGCTTTTCCATTGTTTCATTGCCAACCAGAAAATGAAAATTGCTCCTAGCTTACAGACAGTCATACACATTTATTTTAAAATAAAAAATAAAACAGTTGTTGTAGTTATTATTGTAATAGCACAGTGAAGGCATTCCCTAAAGATGTGTGTTAGACTGAAGAGGTGTGTTAGACTGGTAGAGCCGATGTACGCAGTACTTCGCCTTTATTATACCCTTTTATTGATATGATTTGTGGATATAGCTCCACACCCTGGTGTTACAATTTAACTAAGAGTTAACTGTTCCATTTGAGCGAAGCCCTCTTTGTGAGAAACTCCTTTTGGGCATATGTTTGTGTATTTGTGTGTTCTCCCTTGAGAGATGGACTTTGCTCTGATTTTAGGCTTGCATCTAATGTTTTGTCCTTGGTAACGTGTAAAGAAATGGACTCTCATATGCTGACTCTAAATTGCATGCATGAGTACTTGACAAAATTTAAGTAGATGACGATATTCTTTATTGATTATCAACGATATTGTTTAAATAAAACAATTTTCTTCAACATTTTTAAAACCGGTTTGCTTTTTTACTAGTTTCTAGTTTTACTTGTAGGGTTAGTTCACCCAAAAAATAACATTTAGTCATAATTGCCACACCCTTGTTGTTCATGACTTTTGTTCATCCTCGAAAAATACAACTGAGCTGAAGATATTTAAATGAAACCTGAGATATTTCTGTTCCTCCATTAAAAGTGCATGCAATAAAAAATTGACACTTCATAAAGTTCATAAAAACATTGTAAACTACGTCATCCATATGAATCGAGCAGCTTAATCCAAGTCTTCTGAAGAGACACGATGACTTTATATGGTGAACAGATTTAATTTAGGCTATTTATTCATATTTAAGCCTAAATATTTTCATTCACATTTTATTTAGCATACACGGTTGAGCTGCAGTTTGACAAATGAATTTTTAGTATCATTAATTTGCTACTTTGTAGAATTTGATTTTCATTACTTTCATGTATTTTTCTTGGACTGTCTCTTGTAGGTGAGGATGGCAAACTGGCCGATGGTCTCTATAAGCGTGTACGCATTCTGTGTTGGGTTATGACTGGCCCTGATAACCTTGAGAAAAAAGCTCGACACGTGAAAGCCACATGGAGTCGCCACTGCAACATTGTGGTCTTCATAAGCTCTGTGGATAACCCCGATTTTCCCACCGTTGGCCTAAACACCAAGGAAGGTCGGGATCAGCTGTACTGGAAAACCATTCGTGCTTTCCATTATGTCATGGAGAAGCACGGGGACGAGGCAGACTGGTTCCTCAAAGCGGATGACGACACTTATGTAATCGTCGACAACCTGCGGTGGATTCTGGCCAGCCACTCTCCAGAGGACCCTGTGTATTTTGGCCGGCGGTTTAAGCCGTACGTAAAACAGGGCTACATGAGTGGCGGCGCTGGCTACGTGCTCAGCAAAGAAGCTCTGAGGAGGTTTGTGGAGGGCTTTCGCACCAAAGTGTGCACTCACACTACCTCAGTGGAGGACTTAGCTATGGGTCAGTGTTTAGAGAAGGTAGGCGTTGTGGCAGGAGACTCCCGAGACACCATACAAAGAGAGACATTCCATCCTTTTGTACCCGAGTCCCATCTCACTGGCACATTTCCCAAGACTTTCTGGTATTGGAACTACTGTTATTACCCCATTGTGCAGGTGAGTCTGAATTCAGTGAAAACATACCTTCATCTTACAGTGAAATGAAAGACTTCTCTCTAGTGATGTATACCAGACTTCTCCAATCATTTAGTCCACTTAAACCCCTCCCCTTTCTTACAATCGACAGCAAGTTCAGATCTGCCTCCATCCAATCTACTACCGATGAATATAACCAAGATCCCGACCTACTTTTTTTTTTTTTTCATAATCGGTTTATCTTGGTTGTATGACACAATACGAAAAAAAGATCTGTCGCTATTTTACAGTGCAACTTTGTGTTTCAGATCAGGCTCTAAAGTTCCTCTTAAGATGCTGTGTATGTTGACAGGGAACCAAAGATGATAAAATCAGTCTTCAGTCTGTCAACGTTTACATTTAATGCAGTGTGATTGTCACCCTTTACATACATCCTGTTCAAATAAATGACGCAGACCAACATTGACTATGCAGTCTTTAATTCTTTGTGTCCTTGGCACAAGTGAGTGTGAGTTTGTTTTGGCAAAGATCATAGTCTGAGTAAATCTGTGCCGTCACCACATTACTTTAAACACTGTTGGATGATGATATTAAACACAAGAAAAGATTAGCTAATAACTAATAGTAAAAAAATAAATAAAGAACACTGATTATCTAACTAACCCCAATGTTGTTTGAAAACTGAATAATTTTTTTTTCTTTTGTGGAATACAAAAGGGAAAAAAATTGCATTGTTTACTCAGACTGTCATTCCAAACTCATTTCATTTTTGTTTTTAATTTTCTTTTTCCGTTGAACACAAAAGAAGATTATTTGTGTGGGTTAAATGGGTTCCATTACAATGAATGGGGACCTTTTTCTAGCTTTTAAAAGGATGTCAAAAGTACCACAACAGAAGTCCATTTGAATGGTGATCTATAAGTCTTCTGAGAACTGACTGAAGTCTTTCACTAAAAATCTTCCAATCCAGTGGGTGGTAACTGCTGCAACTTCTATTGTAAATTGCTTTGAGTAAAAGCATCTGCTAAATGCATGATTGCAAGTGTAACTGAGTCAAAACGATCTGGTTCATTATTGTCTGGACCACATTAATAATTTTATGGTGCTTTTTGCTATCATCTTGAAAGCTGCAGCCCCCATTCATTAGAACTGCATGAAAAAGAGTGATCAGTACATTGTCATTTGTGTTTTACAACTAAACAAATAAATGAATATTTATATATTCCTATATTAATTTGCATAATTCTTTCTTTATCTCTCTCAGGGGCCACAGTGTTGCTCAGACCTGGCTGTTTCTTTCCACTATATGGATGCGTCACACATGTACCTGCTGGAATACTACACTTACCACTTGCGTGCCTTTGGCTACAAATACCGCTATCAGCCCTCTGAACCCAGTGTCATACAAGACTTCAATGCCCCTGTCCCAGACAAAATGGAAACTGGAGACTCGGAGCAAAAGCAGGGGGTAGAAGCACAGGAAGGAGAAAAACAATCCCCTGAACTTATTGAAAAGTCTTAGCAGCTTTTTGCATAGGAAAAAAAAAAAACATTTAAAATCTTCTAAAATAAGTTTTTTTTTGGAGGGCGGTTGGCTTTACATTTTTATTTGGATGATGCCTTTAATTGTATCCTATATTGTGCCACAGAAATGTGTGCATGACATGTTTGTGTGATTAAATGAACTGGTACTGTCTGAGAGGGTGTTCCTTTTAATAATGCATTTGTATCTGAATGTTTAAATATAACCCCAACCCTAACAGCGCATAATTGTATGAAATGAAGGTTAAGACATGTAGAGCCAGAGTTTGCGGTTCTTACGATCTGATTCATTTAGCCTATGAGCCTGCCTTAACAGTATAATTACATGGGATAAGAAAGGCTCCCTCTGCATTTGTTATATTTGCCATTCATTTGTGATTTTTTTTTTAATACATAAATATGAATCGTGTATTTGCTCTGCACTGCTTAATCATAAGCACACCACCATGTATGATTTAACAGCAATTTCATAAGAACAAGGGGTCTTGATATTCCTTTAGTTTGCTCATTCCCTTGAATTAGTGCCTCTGCTCTGATCCAGAGAAATCATTCATTTCCATATATTCCTGTGTTTGTATTGAGATTAGGCCATATTTAAACAGAGCAGGTTGTATTGAAGTTGTTTATATCTTGTAAACATTTGAGCTCCAGTATTGTCACATATCTTTGCCAAATTTGAGTATGTACACACTACTTCCCCTTACATTACATCAATATAAACTAAAGATCAACCAGGATGTAGTCAATTGATACCCTTTTCTGGAAGTTTCTTTACGGAATACGGATTAGTACTCCATTAAGATCCTGTTGGCTGGCCCAATAGTTTGTGAGTGTGTAGGGAAAAAGTAAAGGTAGATAAGACAGCTTAAGTACACACTTTATCCGTGCTAGTGGAAATTTTGGTCTTGTAGATGAATGGTTTTACTATTACACACTGTGAAGCATGCAGGTTGTGAATTATTGAATTTTTCAGACCACATAATGCTTTATTTAATTGACTGGAGTATGACTGTGGATTGTCTGGTTTTGCTTCATTGTACATCGCTAGTGTGGCAACTACAGCAGTTTGTGTGTGAGATTAAATTTGCTGATTTTACAATTGATGCAGTGTCGTGAAAAGTGTAGTGATGTGTGTTTTATGTCTCAATTTCTCGGTTATTTGTGTGTATTTGCTATACTTAAAGGGACAGTTCACCCAAAAATGAAAATTCTGTCATCGTTTACTCACCCTCGTGTTCTCCAAAATATCTTCTTTTTTGTTCCACATAAGAAGTCATATGCCTTCGGAAAGACATCAGGCTGAGTAAATGATGACAGCATTTTTTTTTAAAAACCATCCCTTTAAATGTGCTGGTGTTGTCAAACTTTCCTTTTAAAATAATGCACACTAAACGTATATTATTCACATTCACTTTCTATTCAAGTATGGTAAAGCCAGGAGTTAAAGTAGTGGCTGCAATCCAGTCAGAAGACAGTAATGAGGAATACAGAGAAGAATCTTGGGGACTCTGTTTGCAGTGTTCTGTTGATTTAAAGAGGAAAAGTACTCAAGTTTGTGCCACCTACTTCAAGGGTGATCTAATTGTTTTGGGGTTTTTTTGTGGTAAAATTCTATTATAAATATAACAAGAAGTTATGAAACGTTTGAACATACTTATACTTCCCTTGATAATTTTCCTCAGAAAAAAAGCTCTTTAGCTAAAATTTCTTTGTAATCATTCCATATTCCTTGAGTTGACTTGTGTTTTGTTATTTTCAGATTGGCTCAGAACCTCAACAGAACAATGAAATGCAGATCTTAAGATGAGTAGTTTTCTTTGCAGACATTATATTGTTTGAGCAAAGTGTTATGGGAAAGTGCGTTGACAAAGAAGGCCCATAGAAATTTGGGAGATGTGTAGTGGATTATATAACGAAGAGGGAACTCAACTTGTCATAAATGAATCAGAACCATTCGTAGTGCTGACATAAAAACCAGCCGGAAGATGCAAATGTCCTTTCCAATCTTTTTAAGGCAAAATTGCATTTCTGAATTGATGTGTTTCATGCCATTGTCAAAAGTATTTTGTTTTATTTTCTCATTAGGGTATTTTATGTACAAAGGGAATCCTGTAGCACTTTCACAGCAATCTTTAATTTATAAAAGAGTGTGTGAGGCAAATGTGTGACAAGAAAAATTCAATGAGGAATAATAACCAGCACATTAAATAAAGCCTTATTTTACAGTAAACTGTTTTTTCTTGTGTGGATTTTTTCTCTATGAATAGATAAAAAATCATTATTTCACCCTTGTGCGTTTTACAGCACTTTAAATGAGCATATGTTCAAATGAATAAGGCAAGAATATTTACAGTGTGAACATATATTCTTCAATCTTCTTATATCTGTCCAATCAACACAGGATTGTTGTCATCCCTTGAAAGAAAAAATTCTTTATCTGATTTGAGATTACTCACTTCTGTACTCTTAAGGGGGCTCAATGTAAGAATCATTATCCTACATAAAAACAACAACAACAAAATATACTAGAATGAATGCACTTTGACAATAAACAAAAAATCATACAGCTCAGTTATCTTACAAAGAAAGATATGTTTTCTTCGGAATGGTAAAATTCCATAGATGAGTTCTGGACAGATCAGATCAGGCTTCATACACCACAGCAAAACCTTCAAAAAAATTAAATACAATTACACAGAAATCTCTGAAAAATAACTTTTACTATGTTGATGTAGTTGCAATTCAACTCTACAATAATTAAGCCTACTCTATTACAAAACTTATATATTCTCACCTTTGCCTTCTGTCCTTTAAGAAAATGTTGCCTCTCCTCTCTCGTCTCCAAGCAGGAATAGCTGATAAAACCAAAACAAACAATATATATATATATATATATAATTTTACTATAATTCTCCATAGTAGCCACTAGAGGTCAGTGTATTCTATGCACTATTTTGTATGTCCTGCAGTCACTTATTCTGCATTGTGCAAGGTTTGTTTGGTGACATACAGGCCATAATTGATTAATGCAATCACTTATTCCCCACTCACTCTTTCGGCTAACTCATATTGACCACCATTAATTAATCTCTTACCAGACACAATGTTTCTCCGTCCCAACAGTCCAACAAAAATGTCATTAATGTTAGCTATAAAAGGACCAAAGAAACAAAGCTCTCATCAGTGACATGCCACATGCCATCAATATCAGGATCACACTGAAGCAAGATAATGATGAATATGGAAACTTACGTCTAAATGTTGAAATTGTATCACGATTTGTTCCTGTGAAATTAAAATGAATAATAAAACCAACATCAAATATCCTTGGCCTAGGAATAGAAATCTCAATTCGGTCATTTATCATTCATCATGTTGTCATGTTCATCCTCAAAAATTCTTTATTTTTCTGTGGAACAACATGAAGGTCATGCAGTAAATAATGACATTTTCATTTTTGCATGAACTATTCCCAATCTTCTGAATGTTTAAAACTATTAAAAGCAAATTTCATCATTCATATAATTTAGTCTTTTTGTGTCTCACCGGCACTCCTCCTGCCCATCAGGCCAATGAAACTGTCATAATCGATATCACCATATCGTTTGTCATAGCGCTCAGACTGGGGGTCGCTGTTGTCCTGAACATAACACACAAACAGGATGGTTCAAGAACTCAGAAAATGAATGTCTGACTCACTAATGTGAATGACTCAATAACACGAAGACTCCAAACTGTGATGATCATTACAATTATAAAAACAACCAAAAGAAAATGGCCACTGAACTGCGTCGAAAACTGATTTCACAAAACATTAAAATAATAAAATAAAGCAGTGAGTGCCATAATGTCGCCTGTGATCCCACATTGTTTTAGCCATTTTTGTGTGAGATTTTTTTTAAAGAATTTAATACTTTTATTCAGCAAGGATGCATTAAATTGATCAAAAGTGACAGTATAGACATTTATTATGTTGCAAAAGCTTTCTATTTCAGATAAATACTGTTCTTTTGAACTTAATATTCATCAAAGAACCCTGAAAAAAACTGTTTTCAATACTGACAATAATAATAAATGTGTCTTGAGCAGCAAATCAGCATATTTCTGAAGGATCATGTGACACTGAAGACTGGAGTGATGATGCTGACAATTCAAGCTTTGCTATCATAGGAATAAATTACATTTTAAAATATAATCAAATAGAAAAAAAGTTATTTTGAATTGTACAAATATTTCACAATAAAACTTCACTGTTTTGGATAAAAATAAATGCAGCATTGGTGTGTATAAGATACTTTTTTCAAAAACATTTAATAATCTAACCGATCTAAAACGTTTAAACGGTTGTGCATATAGGCCTATATATAATTGTAACAGAATATATTTGTTCTATTCGATTTAATTGACATTGCGGTGGAAATGTTAAACTATTTAGTAGTATTTAGTAATATTTATGCAAAACTTGTAAGTATTGCCTACTGACTTTTATTCACTAGAGTAAGAAGAAGTGACAACTAGCGTCTAAACTCACTTTTTTTTAATCTTATAACAGTCCGTCTAACAAACGAACGATTTCCTTTAAAAAGAGCCGCTGATTGTAGCTACATGTAGGCTTACTTACTGTGAATGATAGGTAGTCTAGCGCACAGCGTGAGAGTCCAGGACACGCGAGCAACAGAGAGAACAGCACGAGCGACCAAATGCAGGACATCCTCAGATCCGCTGCTTTTCACACACCTGCATCAAACTTTATTTAGCCTATGAAATCCAAACCAACAACTTTGTCATTAATCTAAAATAATTGAATAAAACAGGAGGTATTAATACCTTTAAAATACACTGAGATGAGTTCAGGAGGATGATGTTCAGGTTCTCTTTAGAGCTGTGTAAAGCCTCGCAGGTGCGCGCGTTCTTTTATTTGTAGGGTTCGAGCGCTCCGCTCACAAGCCTGGGCTAGCTGACTCTCCAATACGAACCAAATAATGATGCTAACATATCCTAGTGACGCAAAGTCATTAACACACCAGAGCATTGACGTAGTGCGGTTAATTACAAAACTACCAAACTCACGCCTCATCTTATTCTCTTGAGCTTCGAATCGTGTAAAATCCAGTCTAATTCAGTTTAAACCTTTGCGAATTGACTTGTGAAGAGTAGGCTATACGAGCTAATATATAATCAGACGATGGCAAATAAGTTTTTTTTGCTTTGTATTCTGTAACTCATTTAGAGAAGGTTTAGCAGATTTTTGACTCGTGTGTGATTGGGGGTTTAATGCTTATTATCCAGTGGGATTATGAGTCATCTATACTGGTCATTCCATTGACTCCATCTCAGATATGTCCTTCATCAGGACAAAGCTGTCGGAAAGCTATAGAAAAGGTGATGTCTTAAGATCTGTGGGAGCCTGATTGATTAATGCTTAGATGACTTTCACCCTAAGCAAGGTTTATTTAACATGCAGTCTCTGAAATTGAGTGAAATATTCTTTCAAAAAAGTTATAGACATGTCTAGACATTTGACATCTCTATTTAGTCTTTTTCTGTATGACAAATGATTTATATCTTTAATTTTTGTTCCATACGGTGTTTGTGAGACTGAGATGAAATCATAATTGGCATTTGCCATCAAACGCCTCAATACCAAACAGTTCAGTAGTGAACGTGGTGTTGTGTTAATGGAAAAAAAGGAAAACTAAATGAACAAACAAGAGAAAATTAAGTTAGTCACCATGACAACAGTGGTCGGAATCACCATCTATTTCTTTCTGGAGAAAAAAAGTGACACCTCTTTCTCTCTTTCTTTCTCACAACCTCTCTCACTCTATCTCTATACATACTCACATATACAAACACATTCTGCTTTTAGTCTTTTTACATTCAATTTGATTGACCTCTGTTTTTTTTTTGAAAATCTAAATTCATTTGCATAACGAAGCCCTGAACATTTAATTAGTTTTTCAAATTATTCTTATTTCTCTCTTTTGATTCCTCAGCAAACAGGAAAGCTCTTGATGATGTCTTTCGGAAGCCGGATTTACTGTATACAACGGACAACGGGTGTGGAGCTGGAAAACAGGACTTTGAAGTGATTAAGTCTTGATCGGGTTGCTATTGTTTGCATTAAGAACAAATGATTCCTTCAGTTCTTAACATTTCCATTACCATCAAAACAAGTGATTACTTTCTGACAGACTTGTCAGTGGAAGTAAGAATCATTAGTTCGCCTAAGACTAATTTGTTCTTGGATTTGTGAGAAAGTGTGCATGTTTTTGCTGAAGCAGACGTGAAGCATTAGAACAGTTCGGAAGTACACCCACACTCACTACAGTCCAGTCAGTGCTTCTCAATGGTGAATGACACCTACCATCTTTTGCTTACGCAAATAAACTCTCACAAACACGCAAGCAGAGCTTCTCTCTCATTTCCTTTCTTACAGCTTAATTTCCTTGAATTTTTAGTGTATTTCTGGTCTTATTCAGTCACTAAATTTTGATTCATATAACTTACTTTTTATGTGAATAACATTATCTGTCAGATTAGAATGAAAGACTGAATGCAAAGAACTTCAATGCATGTGCAGACTTTGTTTTGCCAGCAAAAAAACCTTCACAATCGTCATCATGATCATTTTTCTTATACGCCTATTATTTACTATCCAAATGTGGCATTTACACTTATTTTTGGTATATTTTATTCGTGTGCACTCTGTCTCAATGTCATTCAGCTAGGTTGTTGACAGCTTGCGTCCAACCCTCGTCCACCTACATACTCACACACAAACCTTTGAGTCTTTAGATCAAGGATAAAATAGTGGTTAAATGCTTCCTCTGTCCATTCAAACAACCCTTATTTTGAAAAGAAACTTTCATTTTCTGTCTCATGGTCAGTGGTCATTGAAAGTGTAAGCATTTACAGAGCATTCATCAGACTTTGTGTCCTCATTGAAAATTTTACCCAAGTGACCTAGGTTTCTGAAAACTTTGCAAAGATGATGCATCACTTTCCCTGAATCACATGCATGTAGGATGGCATAACATGCAGCAGTGCGAAAAAACCTGAATTTCAAGGCTTTCAGTGTGAATTAATCTACTGCACGGTGTTGCCATATGGCAACATACCCTTTCTTTGGACATTTCTTGAAATTTGAAAATAAACATAAGCTCATTTTAATCTTAAATTCATGGTAGAACCTGGTGGTACCCAATGATATGCTTTGATGACATCACATCACACTACACACACCCTTAAACTGTCATTTCTTCACACACTTTTGATGACTCCAGTTGCTGAAGAAGTGCTCGTGAATATGTGAAGATTTTCCTCAATTTTTCATATTTCTTCAGAATTTAAAAAATATGTCAAGCATCTGGGGTAAATTCTAATCTTTTTTCAATCATTGTCACATTGTTTTGATACTACTATTACCTTTTTATTCAATAAAAAAGGTATGTTGCCATATGGCAACATTGTGCAGTAATGGAACAATATTTTGCCCATGCTAATGCAGAGTAGCTTTGTATGGATGCACTATATATTTATAAAGTAAAGTAAAAGTAAAGTATAAAAGTAAAATATATATACGCAAATTTTGTTCAGAAAATGCACAGTGCACAGTGTTGAGCTGATGTTGGGAAAGGTGTAAAGTATATCAAGAATTTGAAGGTTTTGTCATTGCAAAATCTGTATGGTGAACAAAAAATAACCAGCTGTCGCTGTGCAGTCCCCATGCAGATGCACACACACACACACACACACACACACACACACACACGCACACACACACACACTCACGCACACACACACACACGCACGCACGCACACACGCACGCACACACACACACACACACACACACACACATGCATGTTCTATCATCCTACACTTGATGGCAGCAGTAACAATTTTTTCTTATATTTCATTTGAAGTTGAAGTTCAGGGGTAGGCACCTGCACCTCCTGGGGTGGAAAAGGAACTGCTTCAAGGCGTTTCACATTGAGTAGTTTCACTTGAACAGTTCTTATGAGTTTGCGTCAGATGTTTTGTAAATGTTCTTGAAATAATCGTTTCATATTGAGTAGTTTCACTTGAACAGTTCTGGCAGTTTGCGCCAGATGTTTTGTAAATGTTGAAATAATACTTTGAAAATTAGTTTCATATTTTGTATACAAAGCTCTTGAAAACATTTTAAATAGTAAAAACAATTTTAATTTCTATAAGACAGGTCTGTAATCATCTATGAATTTCATGTCATTTTGGGAGAAAACTGTTCCATTGTTGCACAATGTTGCCATATGGCAACGCACCCAAAAGTACCCCAAAAAAAAAAAAAAAAAAAAAAAAAAAAAAGAAATGTTAATTTGAGTCCATTTTATATATATAAAAACACTGTAAAAATTTTTTCCATCAGTGCATAATAATGCGTGCAGTAGAGGGTTAATAAATCCAAGGAATTTACCGGTTGAACTGATTTAGGGGACTATTGAAATTAAATTTACACAAGATTTACTTACACACAGGTTTGGAGTCTTATATGTGCAAAGGAGTGTTGCTCATCATTTGGTTGATTCAGTAATAATGCATTGCCTTGTTGATGCCCCATCCTGAGGCTACTCCAGGTAATTTTGTTTAATTCAATTATATATCCAATTATAACTAAATAAGATTGCTTTCAGTCCTATCTAACACATTTTACTACTCTCTGGTGTCCATAATGACAAATGCATATCGGGGACAAATCTGACATATTTTCTCACACATGGACACACAAAATCATCCAAAGCCCCCTATGATAATAAGGATGTTAACACTTGATATAGCACTGTGTGCACGATCATGACATTGTGTGTCAAATGTGACTCCCTTTGTGTTTTGGGCCAATAAGTGGCATGTGAAAATGAGAATCACACTTCTACATATTTCTTCTTGTACATTACTCCTCCCACCCGTTTCTGAGTTTCTCACTTCATGAGAAATTATGCCATTGACGCTGGATCCATTAGCAAATTTGAATAAGCCCCACGTAACCAGACAGCTCAGCATAATGTGTTAGTCCATGCGGGTGCAATAAAAATGTTCAAGTTTATACTTACATAGGGGTTTATTATTGTCTTAAAGGAAACCTTTAACATGTATTTGGATGTACAGTTAAAACTGGTAAGCAATTGTTATAAACAATTGTTGGAATAAAATAACCAACAACATCAAAAGTCCAGTGAGTTAGTTTGGTGTGTTTGGGGGAATACTTGGTGGCTCATTCCCAACTCTACACCCAAATTATGTTATTTTCTTAGTGCTGACATCAGTCCGCCAAGGTCATTTCACGAGTTCCTTTGCCCGTATTATCTTTAAGCTATAAGGTTAAGAGTATTTGGCTTGCTGTCCGCAGTGGAGGGGCTCGAGGAAGCAGCTTCAACTCAAGATGTCTAAGTTATGTGGTTGAGGCAAAACAGCTGATGCCAGACCAAGGTGAGCGGCTGCTTGTATGGATAAGAAAGATTAGATGTGTTCACTCCTCCGTTGTGAACTTCACTTAAGTCTATAGAAAATGTGTGTCTGGCTAAGCCTTTTGCTAAACATGCTGATACATTTCTATAATCTAAATCAGATATTAATTCTGGTTACCCATGGTGAGTCTGATTATTGCACCGATTATTTTACTTTTATTTCTATGCTGAACAGGAAAATGATGGAGAAATGTTTTTGTGAAATATTGTAATGCCCTCTCATGGCAAGTTTTGCACTCTGAACGTCTTGGTTACTGATGTAACCTTCATTCCCTGATGGAGGGAAGGGAGACATTATGTCGACTGACAAATGGAGTCTTACTTGGTAGGCCTAATCACCTCTGAGTTTTAGAAAAACGGCCAATGGAATTGGTGAGTGGAATTTGCATGCCGAGCCACTCCCCTTATGCGGATATATTAGATGGCGGCACTCATTCAAGTTTATGGTGAGGAGCCGAGACGAGGGCCCCAGCCATTCAGCTGTGTTTCAGGGTTGTGGCAAGGGGGACACAATGTCTCCGTTCCCACAATCAGGGAATGAGGGTTACATCTGTAACCATGACGAGTAGGACGAGGCCGAGGGCCGTGAGAGAGCGGTGCGAGGCCTGTGGCGTGATTAATGATGAGCAACACCTGCGCGACGCACCGGTCTCGTATCTCTCACGGAGGAGCGGAGGCATAAAGGAGGAGCGACGACAGTGAAGAGCGAGAGAGGAACAGGCCTGATTTTATGTGATATTTTGTTTCTGTTTTGTGTGGCCAGCAGTCGTCCGTGAGGGGCTGCTGGCTTATACTTTAATTTTTGTATTTGTTTTATTTGGTTATTAAATTCTGTTGAATGTTCGCCAGTTCCCACCTCCTTCATCCTATAACAACTGAACCTCGTCACACTCTTCATCTGTCATTTACTACAACGTTATGTTGACTGACAAATGGGGTCCTAATGGAAAGCACCACAACCACTGAACTGTGTGTTACAAGTAATGGAGATGGAGCCCTTTTGGCAACTGCTCCAGTTGAGTCGTAACCTACCCAGCGCCCCATGTAAGCCCAAAATTTTAGTCCTCCATGCCAACGGGATGGAAGTAACAGGGCTTACCATGGAGACAGTCATAGCTGCTGTTCCTTTTACATTGTTATTTCACGGGAAGAGTGCTTCGTTTCTCAATTTCCTTTTTTTCAGCCATGGCCAGTGTTATAAGGCTGGGGAAGCATACCTAGTCCAATGGAGAGGGATGTTATCGAGGCCACATCCTATCCATCGAGAGAAACGTGAAAATACACATGTGAACTGACCTGTGGGGAAGTGCTACATATCGAAAGATCACTGCGGTATGTCCTGCCTAGACAGGAATGGAACTACTAGACGCAGAGACGGGGCAGAGCAATATCTGCCCAGGGAAAGACACAGGTTTACCGACAGGGAAACTGTACCATGGAAGAATACACATATGGGATTAACAAGGGTGAGTAACAACACATGGGGCATCTAGCCCAGTACAGGGGCTGACCGAGCGTGCATGCACTGGATAATCACTGGGGAGTCAGATGCTCAGAGGAAACTCAATCCAGGGTTCTCCAAGTGGGGAACTCATCTGGAGAGCCAAGAAGGTGCTCGTATCCCCCCCTTAGAGGGGAATGGTGCTGCAAGCGAGACAGCGGGCCAGCCTTCCTGCACATTACTGGTTTGTACCCAACACACAGGTAGAAACCGGCTCCACCCAGAGATTGTAGAATCTCACAAAGGAGGTGTTAGGTGTCGCCCAGCCCGCAGCTCTGGAGATGTCTGCCAAAGAGGCGCTGTGTACCAATGCTCAGAAGGAGGCAACACTCAGAATATGCTAAGGCGATGGCATCCACTATCCAGTGGACCAACCTCTGCTTGGAGACAGCCTTTCCCTTCTGCTAACCTCCAAAGCAAACAAAGAGCTGCTCACAGCTTCTGAAGCTCTTCGTGCGGCCTATGTAAACTCGAACGGGACACAGCAATGCAAGGGCTGGGTCTGCCTCCTCCCGGGGCAGCACTTGCAATTTTACCACTTGGTCCCAAAAAGGAGAGATGGGAACTTTGGGCATGTATCCAGGCTGGGTGTCAGGAACACTTGAGAAGAGGCCGGCCTGAACTCAAGGCATGATTCACAGACCGAAAGTACCTGTAGGTCCCCCACTGTCTTGGAAGTGAGTGCGGTCAGGAGCACTGTCTTTAGAAACAGGATCTTAAGCTCAACTGACTCAAGCAGTTTAAAAAGAGCTCTCTTCAGACCAGAGAGGACCACTGAGAGATCCCAGGAGTGGTCTTCCTCCAGGGGACTCCACTTCAAAGCATAAGCTTGCCTGGTAAGTGAGCTCTGGCTTGAGAGATAGTGTCTATCACCGCTGGTAGTTGGCCACTTTAGTCCACCTTGTCCAGTGAAGAAGCCACACGTGGAGGTTCCAGAGGTGTGGACGCGGGTGCCATATGGTGCCCAATCCCTGAGAAAGAAGGTCCTTCCTCATGGGAATCCGCCAGGGAGGGGCTGTCGCAAGGTGCTATGTGCCAACTATGTGCCAACTATGTGCCAACACGTCCGTGCCGAGGTGGGCCTCAGTCAGGGAGTAAAAGAGCTGGTAGTGTGAGGACCCCTGGGAGGCATACAGGTCTACCTGTGTGTCCCTGAATCAACTCCAGATCAGCAGGGCCATCTGGGGATAGAGTCTCCATTCTCCCGGGAGCGTGAGCTGTTCGTGGCTGTCAGATGAAGACATGAAACGACTGCATCCAGAAACACATGGACGGAAAGACATCTTTAAAAAGATGCTCGCTGACCGTGCTTGCTCTTTTAATGAAATCTGCTCTTTGCGCTGAAGCGCCTAGGGGAATTTTATAGTACTTAACTGTGCACTGGTCTTTTAAGATGGTGAAACCCGCTGAATGTGCCTTCTCCATCAGCGAGAACCATCTCCGTAGCACACTCTTTTGTTGCTTGGTGATTGGAAGAGTGGATGTGTGCCGCCATCTGACCTGTATATATGGTGAGTGGCTCGGCATTCAAATTCCACTTGCCAGTTCCATTGCCCGTTTTTCTCAGAGGTGATTGGGGCTCCCAAGTGAGACCTCATTTGTCAGTCGACATTACGTTGTAGTGACTGACAGATGGGGAACACAACATAGCAGGGTCCAAATGTCCAACTGCACATAATTGTTTTATTTTTCATTTAAACCTGGAAATAAACTCAAAATTATGCATGCAATACATAAGTAAATAAATAAATCTTACATTTCTGGGCCCCACTTAATACATGCAATAATCATCCAACAAAAATGTATTTAGAAATAACTACAATCTACAAGAGTGGAAGAGAGGTAAAAGCGTGTTTTTTTTTGTGTATTTTTCTTTTTAGCAACATTAAGTTAGCTGTAAACAGATATTGGATGTTGTATTGAATGTTGATTCAAATCTAGGCCTATGGTCTGAGCAGCATGTTTAAAATGACTGAACCAAGTGGAATTTTGTAAACGGGTGCACAATCCTGTTCTCTCTCACTGTCACACACACTCACACAATCTTCCCATGCATGAAACGAGTGTTCTGCAATTTATCTGGGTCAAACACAAAGCCCCCACACCCCCATATGGTCTTCAGAGAAAAAGCAGAGCGAGAATGAGAGGAAGAGAGGGGACATGAGGGTAAATAAACAAAACGTCCACTGAACACATTGATCCTCTCCACGTGATGTCACATTCAGGGCAATTGGGCCAGCGAGAAAGAGAGAGGGGGGGGTTATAACGAGAGATAGGGAGATGTTGTGAAGGCTGGATTCTATCACAGAGGTACTATCTGGATTGTTAGAAGGTAAGAGTCTTATTAATCTCATATTTATATAAAGATAAATAATTCCAAAGTATATAACATTCAAATGACTTGAAATATAATTTCCTCTGTAATTTAGATAAAATGTAATAAAAATGTATAATCTTTTTCAACTAAATCTGACAGACTGCATGTTTGAGAAATTAAATTAAAAATGATATGATGCAATTTATGAATGATTTTTATTTAATTAATATTCAATTTTAAACTGTTTTATAATAACATTTTACTTATTTTATTTCAATAATTTTAACGTATTTTAAATATATAAGATGCATATAAGAAGTGTAAAAACATCAGGGAGGGAGGAGTCTTACCAAAAAAAAGTGCTCATCCCGTTCCTTCCTTTCTTTTCTCCCAGCTGCACTATGACAAAGACAAGCACACAAATACCCACATATCTCATGGTCTCATGATGTAGCTACAGCTGCAGATAGTTGTATAGATACACAGGTCAAAAGAATAATTTGGAATAATTAAGATTTTGAAATCTTAAAAATGGTTGCTGCAAATTCAGCGTCGCCATCACAGGAATAAATTATACATTTCTAAACATATTACAATAGAAAACAGATGTTTTAAATTGTTATAATATTTTACAATATTACTGTTTTTTACTGTATTAAAGTAACATCAAATAAATGTAGACTTGGTGCTCATAAGACACTTCTTTAAAAAATATTAAAATAATCGCAATTATTCCATACCTCTAAAGTGCACATAAACAGCTTCATGTACACTGCACATATGTTAAACTTCTCTTTTCTTCTTCTTCTTTTTTTTTAAAAATCCAGAACCGGCGATTTGCTTGGTGCTGCATGACTCCACAGTTCAACATGGCTAAATGGGGCTCAAAACTCAAATTGTTACTTCTCATCCACCTCTTACTGTCTGAAGTAGTATTTGGCAGAGCTCCACTCCCTAAAAGCAGCCTGAGGTCCTCAGTGACTTCAAAAATGTCTCAAACAGAGCAAGTAGAAACACAAGTGGTTAAAGATGGTCTTCGCGCTGCCCATCAGTTGGTCTTAAACCTCTCAGCCTCTCTACAAGGTCAGCTGGATCTCCAAAGCAATGCAAGCTGTGCAGAGCTCGCCAATAGAGGCTGGAGAGGGAAGGGTTTCTCTCAGGAGCTATTGGGGTTGGCAATGGTGCCTGTGTTGGTGTCAGCAGGATGTTTGACTGAAGCCCAGGCTTTGGTAATGCAACTCTATGCAGTGTTGGGCCAAAATGATACATGTGAATTTTTGCAGGACATGCTGGTGCTGATCAAGAGAGGCAAAGAGAGGGAATTAGCACACATTGGCCATCACACCTTTACCAATGGATTCCAAACCCCGCCATCTCCTCTTATGCTCAACTCTGAGTCACAGTGCCACTTGCAGGCTGTTATATTTAACATCCATCAGCTAGCTGGGGTAGGTGAGAGAGTTAATGGTTATAAGGGTAAAGTTAGGCCTATGGGGAAATGCAAGGGATGGGTGAGGGTGAAAGGCACCCAGTTACTGGGACAGGCTGCAGATCAGAGCAGGCCATTGAGTATTGAGGAAGCACAGCAGGCTTGTCGACGCTTGGGAATCCAATGTGCAGGTGTGACCCAAGATGGCGATTCTGAATGTTATCAAGTTATCTTGAGGCCTGGAAGCAGCATAGTGCCTTCATCTAACTCTGAGAGCTGGATTCAGAATTGCAAGGTGGGGTCTGTACGTTGGCGCAGAAATGGGGTCCCTCAGCATCACTGTGTCAATGAAAAAGAGGAGCGAGTGTATATGGTTGTGGAGTGGATTCCTGCAGTTTCCACACTGTATAATCTGGGAACAGCCGTTTACTATGCTTCAGTTAACTGCTATGATACTGCAAAAGAGAGAGCCATCTTCAGCACTGTGGATCTGGGCACAGATGCCCTCATGGCTGTAACCGGGGGAACTGCAGGGGTTGCTGGTTATGCGTTGGGGGCTGGTTTAAAAACGGGTGTGAAGGCAGGGATCAAATATCTGCTGAACAACATGAAAGAGGATGGCGACCTGCTAATGAACCAGAACAGCTTGGAGGATGGAAGTATCACTGTCCAATAAAAACCAATGAGGAAATTCAAGAATGGAAAACATTGCTCTAGGGACTCAATGATTTTTCCACCAGCAGTAAATGATGTTTAAGAAGCTCTATTTTGTATGTGTTCAGTCATAGTTTGCTACTTTACAGTTCACAATATCAGTAACATAAACATAATAATGAGAGTTAAATCTCTTAATTTCTACTGAAACTAATTAACTAAAATGTCATTTATATTTAAATGCTGTTTTGCTCGTTTTAATTGGGTTTTCATATGTCCTAAATGTCACTTTCTATTTTGATTGTAATATTATTAATATCCAAAAGGTATGTACTGACATTAGCAGGAAGTAACATAATTTTTTAGTGGGTAAAAAAAAATAACAGTAGCACTTGAGCTTATTGTAGTAATGGATTTTTCTCAATTTAAAACATTCCATTCTGTTAGATAAAGTTACAGAAATCTGTATGATATTTGAATGATGTTCACCAAATGTTTTTTTGCACGTTTTTTTTTTTCTGTAAGGAATATTATCAATATTTTAAAATACATCCCTTTGATGCATCATGTTAAATTTCTGAGCTTGTCCAGAGCATATTTCTTAAAGTCTGATATGCCTATTTATAGAAATACTTTTTAAATTTAGTTCGACCTCAAAAAGTTCTACATAACAGGAATGGCCAGAAATCCATTTAGCCTACAAACTAACATATCATTTCTTCGTCAAACAGCATGGGTCATATTTAACTATTATAGGGCAGTTATTTAAATCAATAACATCAGTGGGAAGAGCAGAACACAAGACAAGTAGAATACAAGATACTCAGACAGCTTAAAGTCAAGGCTTTAATTTGTAACTGTCATTTTGAATATTGTCATGTATGACATGTAAATGTTTCAATACATTAAAAAAATATGAATATGTAACAGTTACACGTAAAATCAGGTAGAATTGGTGTAAAATGAATAAATGTAGAATACACGTATTACATCTATCCCTTGTTGATCACCAAATGCTTTCGTAGAAGAGAGTGTATGGCTTTTTAAATTTCCGTGGTACATGATCTTCTATATAACTTTCATTTCGTCATTTCTCGGAATGCCAGAAGAGAGATCGTGAGTTTCGTTTCTGGTGCTGTTCTATCCGGGTTCTATGAACACCCCTCCGTTGTGATGAATTTCATTGGCGGGTGCTTCAACCAATAGTGGTGGCCAGTGTGCCCGTCCGCGCCAATGAACGAACCCGAGGGTTTCACTACGCAACTAAATGGGTGGGACCTCATGATTCAGTGAGTGGGCATTGGGCAAAAGTTAATCGCGTTGGAAGCAGAAATGCACAGCAGAGGGAGGTTTATAGAAAAGGCGTCCATTTCCTGAGAAGCGCTGGAAGTGTGTTTATTTACTCGCCAGCTGATGTTCAGTTCTGTGCTGTGTTCTTGTCTTTCCTGTATGCCTGCAAAAGGCGCTTCGTAAACTAATAGACTGTTGTTTCAGGTAAGTTATGGATAATTAACTTACATGCTAACGTAACTTATTTACAATGAGCTGCTTATTACTTTGAAACATAAACATCACTATGCTGTCAAATGTCTAGGCCTAGGCTGCTATTACTGTATAGCCTTTACCATTATTATGACGAGGTATCACGTTTTGTCCTCACATGATTAGAAACGCAGTTCTTGACTCAGTTTTTCCGCTGTTGTTTGAGGAGGGATGTGCAGGTGTTGAGAACTTTATAGAGGGGTTTCACCAACGTCACGTTCTGGGCGGTAACCCGGATGCGCGGCCATTATGGAGGCACTCGGATGTAAACAACAGCATGGGTTGCACTGTTTATGTACTACTGAACACATTGTTACACTAATAAACCACGGAAAAAACACGTGGTAGGTGCGAAATCATATAGAGAAGGACTTGGGAAGCAGGAGAGAGCGCAACATGTTGACAAACTAAAGTTAATATGTGGTAAAGATCCGAACGAGTTAGCTTCTCTAGCACGTAACATTACTGCAATTCTTCCATCTATTTATTATCCCGACATAGGATACGTTCAGATTGTCAGTCCAAAAAAAGCACATGAAATCCGTTTCAAGTTACATCCATATGTGGTTTGAAATCATATCAGGACATCAGCCACCGTCTGAACAATCGGATTTCGCGTGGTATGTCTTAAAATGCAAACGTCATTTATAGGGAACATGCTGAAAGTCAATGCCGAAACAATGCTGTGTTTTTGCAAAGTGCCGGACGAGCAGAAAAGTATTATTTCTGAAACCGGCGCAGACGAGCGTGGGGAAAAAGCAGTCGGTCCCAGACCGGAGTAAAGATAGTTTGCGGTTTGATTTTCAGTTTTCGTTTCGCTGTGGTCCCGCAGTGGGGTGTCGTGAACATGCAAATAATATCTCACGTCGTTATTCATGATTTGTGAATTTGTGTAACAGTGTTTCTCCGGGTCAAAATCTTTTTTTTTTTTTTTTTTTTTTTTTTTTTTAAATTGGGTATAGCTCCAAAAGTCGGTCACTTAGGAGTCTGAACCCAGTGTCACCTTGACATGCTCGATTTGTGAATTTTTTCACAGCAAAGCTCTTGTCTGTAAAACGTTCGGTAAGTCCGTTAGACAGGAATGTTGAAAATAGGCGTTTTTCATGTTTAAACAATGTATATTAACAATTTATAATAAACACACAGTGCTGGATTACAAAAACACTAATTTTAGATTGAACCTGATTTGTGAAAACTTTCACAGGTCAGTTTGGGTCAGTTAACCCTTCCCTGAGTGGTTAACTAGGTCATTCTGATTTGTGAAAACTTTCAAAGATCAGTTTGGGTCAGTTAACCCTTCCCTGAGTGGTTAACTTGGCCATTTTGATTTGTGAAACCTTTCAGAGGTCAGTTTGGGTCAGTTAACCCTTCCCTGAGTGGTTAACTAGGTCATTATGATTTGTGAAAACTTTCACAGATCAGTGTGGGTCAGTTAACCCTTCCCTGAGTGGTTAACTTGGTCATTCTGATTTGTGAAACCTTTTACAGATCAGTGTGGGTCAGTTAACCCTTCCCTGAGTGGTTAACTAGGTCATTATGATTTGTGAAAACTTTCACAGATCAGTGTGGGTCAGTTAACCCTTCCCTGAGTGGTTAACTTGGTCATTCTGATTTGTGAAACCTTTTACAGATCAGTGTGGGTCAGTTAACCCTTCCCTGAGTGGTTAACTAGGTCATTCAGATTTGTGAAAACTTTCACAGATCATTGTGGGTCAGGTAACCCTTCCCTGAGTGGTTAACTTGGTCATTCTGATTTGTGAAACCTTTTACAGATCAGTTTGGGTCAGTTAACCCTTCCCTGAGTGGTTAACTAGGTCATTCAGATTTGTGAAAACTTTCACAGATCAGTGTGGGTCAGTTAACCCTTCCCTGAGTGGTTAACTAGGTCATTCTGATTTGTGAAACCTTTCAGAGGTCAGTTTAGGTCAGTTAACCCTTCCCTGAGTGGTTAACTAGGTCATTCTGATTTGTGAAAACTTTCACAGATCAGTTTGGGTCAGTTAACCCTTCCCTGAGTGGTTAACTAGGTCATTCTGATTTGTGAAACCTTTCAGAGGTCAGTGTGGGACAGTTAACCCTTCCCTGAGTGGTTAACTAGGTCATTCAGATTTGTGAAAACTTTCACAGATCAGTGTGGGTCAGTTAACCCTTCCCTGAGTGGTTAACTAGGTCATTCTGATTTGTGAAACCTTTTACAGATCAGTTTTGGTCAGTTAACCCTTCCCTGAGTGGTTAACTAGGTCATTCAGATTTGTGAAAACTTTCACAGATCAGTGTGGGTCAGTTAACCCTTCCCTGAGTGGTTAACTAGGTCATTATGATTTGTGAAAACTTTCACAGATCAGTTTGGGTCAGTTAACCCTTCCCCGGTCGGTTAACTAGGTCATTCTGATTTGTGAAACCTTTCAGAGGTCAGTTTGGGTCAGTTAACCCTTCCCTGAGTGGTTAACTAGGTCATTCAGATTTGTGAAAACTTTCACAGATCAGTTTGGGTCAGTTAACCCTTCCCTGAGTGGTTAACTTGGTCATTCTGATTTATGAAACCTTTCAGAGGTCAGTGTGGGACAGTTAACCCGTCCCTGAGTGGTTAACTAGGTCATTCTGATTTGTGAAAACTTTCACAGATCAGTGTGGGTCAGTTAACCCTTCCCTGAGTGGTTAACTAGGTCATTCAGATTTGTGAAACCTTTTACAGATCAGTGTGGGTCAGTTAACCATTCCCTGAGTGGTTAACTAGGTCATTCTGCTTTGTGAAAACTTTCACAGATCAGTTTGGGTCAGTTAACCCTTCCCTGAGTGGTTAACTAGGTCATTCTGATTTGTGAAACCTTTCAGAGGTCAGTGTGGGACAGTTAACCCTTCCCTGAGTGGTTAACTAGGTCATTCCTAGTTAACCACTCAGGGAAGGGTTAACTGACCCCCACAGGGAACCGAACGGCACTGCAGGACAACAGCGAAACGAAAACTGAAAATCAAACCGCAAACTATCTTTACTCCAGTACATCCCAGCCTCCTACAGTTCTGCAGCAGTAGTCCAGCAACGGCGGCTACACATTTCCATGTTGTAACATTTAAATAAGACAACATCTAACATTATATTGCATAGTCATTGCCATATTACCAAATAACATGCATGGACACACACGTCGGATCTGAACAGTTGCGATACACAGTGTGGACATCATTTTAGATCAGATTCCAATTTGATACAAAGATAATCGGATTTGGACTGACAGTGTGAATGTAGCCATAGTTAACTATACGTCGACATTTTAGCCATAGTCAACGCTTCATTTAACGTTACACTTGTCTGATGCTGTACCTCTCTCTACAACAAACGCCTTCTTTCATCAGTTTTTTGCACTCTTCTCTTTAACTTTTGACAGTCTATAGCACTCGACATGTTTTTTCTCGATGTGACCGATTGGTACAGACCAAAACTCGACCATTTTTCAGCAGCAATAATCAGCCAAATTTGCGAGTCCATTCAGTTCAGTAGCATTATTTACGTTCTGTGCCTCCAAAATGGCCGACTTCCGGATTGATGACGCGTCGTGAAACCCCTCTATTAAGTTAACGTTACTGCTGGTGCAGAGTGCATGTAATGGTTCCCTTTCAAGGCGGTCACTTCGACATTTACGTCGATGACGTAGTATGGGAACTCCTCCCCTTCTTCACTTCTGCTGAAATCTTATGGGCTAACGCCAGCTGGAGACAGCTGGCCAATTGACGCAAAATATGCAAATACTGACACGCCTGCTGGCAGTATAAATTGCATACGCACGTCAATTGCATCAGAATCCTTTTCTTCACGCTCAAATCGATGTGTGCTTCGAATTGGAAGATATTCTACAAATCTCGCCATCGTCGAAGGTGCATCTAAAGATACCTCACTGTCTTTGGCATCCGATGGCATCCATCTGTAACTTGTGCTCGGGGCCAATTGTGGCGCCTGACACCCATTTGTTCTGCGTTGCTTGCATGGGCCTGGCCCACGCCGAGACGGCCCTGTCGGACGACCTCGTGTGCGCCCACTGCGCGGACATGCCAGTGCGCGCCCTTAAGGCCAGGAGAGAAACGGCTCGAGCAGCTGCAGGGATTGGGCCCACTGCCGCCAGCGAGCCGCTGGTGGGCCCACCCACACCCAGGGAAGGGGAGCTCGACGCCGTTAGCTTCTCGGACGCTAGCTTCCGCCCCCCCCGCGACGTCGCGGATTTCATCTCCTTTGGGGCTAGCGAGGAAGAGGACGCCTTGTCCCTCTCAGCGTCGGAGAAGGAATGGGGATCCCAGCAGGCCGCACCTCCCGAGCAAGGGAGCCCTGACCTCCAGGAGGAGCTCTTTAGGGTCCTTACTAAGGCCGTCGCCGAGTTGGACATTTCGTGGGACGCTCCGGATGAGCCAGCTAAGAGCAAGTTGGACACGTGGTTCCTTCAGTCGAGCCGCCGCCAGGCCGCGTCGAAGAGGGAAACCCCGTTTTTCCCGGACGCCCACCAGCACGTGGTTAAGGCGTGGGCTGCGCCCCAGTCGGCGCGCACCCTCTCTGCCACTCAGTCCTTGTTCGCACATGTAGACGAGGCGGTAGCCCACGGTTACGTGCGCATGCCCCCCGTCGAGGAGACCGTCGCCACTCACCTGTGCCCATCGACGTCTGCACTGGGCGCGGACCGCAGCCTGCCGTCCAAGCCCTGCAGGTTCACGGCCCACCAAGCGGATAAGGCGTACGGAGCGGCGGGAGAGGCAGTATCAGCTCTCCACGCCATGGCTATTCTACAGGTGTTCCAGGCGAAGTTGCTTAAGTCCCTGGATGGCGTTGCCTCTGTTGACGCTGACGTCATCCGGGATCTCCGCTCAGCTACGGACCTTGCACTGATGGCCACTAAACGCTCAGCGCAAGCCATCGGTCGCTCCATGGGTTTTCTGGTCGTCCTCCACAGGCACTTGTGGCTGACATTGTCTGATGTCAAGGATTCCGACCGGAAAACCCTGCTTAATGCTCCCATCACCCCAGCCGGTCTCTTTGGGAACGCGGTGGAGGCTGTCACGGAGCGTTTCTCGGAGACCCAGAAGCGCGCTAAAGCTATGAGCCACGTGATCCCGCGTAGAGCGCCCCCAGCTCGTCAGCGTTCGCGCTCGTCATCGGCTAGCCGGGGCCAGCCCCAGAGCTCGGTGAGACAATCGGCGGCACGAGATCGCCAGCACTACACTCAGCCCACTGCGAGTCGCACTCCCACCAGGGCTATCAGCCTCGCGGGAGTGCGGCTCCAGTCTAAACACTACACTGGGGGCGGCTATGACCGCAGTTCGAGCTCGCACTCTGAGTCATTTTCTAGGTGCGTGGGAATCAATTCCAGGCATTTCACCATGGGTGTTGGGCTTAATTCGACACGGGTATTCGCTTCAGTTCAGACGCAGACCACCCCGTTTCAACGGCGTGATCCCGTCATTAACTTTGCCCCAAAACGTTCCCGTTCTGAAACAGGAAGTTCTCAGTCTGCTCGAGAAAGGAGCGATAGAACCGGTTCCCCCGAACGAGAGGGAGAGCGGTTTCTACAGCCGCTACTTTGTGGTACCCAAGAGAGGGGGGGGTCTCCGTCCGATCCTGGACCTGAGACCCATAAAACGAGCACTTCACAAGCGCGCGTTCAAAATGACAACGTTGAAGCAGATTCTGGCGCAAGTTCGCCCCGGGGATTGGTTCGCTTCAGTGGATTTAAAGGACGCATACTTTCATATCCAGATAGCAACGCGCCACAGGCGCTTTCTGAGGTTTGCGTTCGAGGGCACAGCTAATCAGTACTCAGTACTCCCGTTCGGATTGGCTCTCGCCCCCCGCACCTTTTCAAAGTGTGTGGACGCGGCGCTTTCTCCCCTCAGGTCGAGCGGAATGCGCATCCTAAATTATCTGGACGATTGGTTGATTCTAGCCCACTCGCGAGAGGTGCTAATCGGTCATGTGGAAATACTACTTCGTCACCTGGACTCGCTGGGGCTGCGTGTAAACGAACAGAAAAGCGTGTTCACACCGAGTCAGACCACAACATTTCTGGGAGTGTGCTTGAACTCAATAACGATGCGAGCCCATCTCTCTCAAGAGCGCATAAAGTCTCTGACATTGTCTCTGGACCGTTTCAGACCGGGCAGGTCTGTGCCACTAAAGGAATTTCAGAGGCTGTTAGGTCTGTTGACGGCAGCCTCCCCAGTGTGTCATCTGGGGCTGTTGCATATGCGCCCTCTTCAAATCTGGTTGAAGCTCCGAGTCCCTCAGGGGGCGTGGTCGTCCGGACTCAGGCGCATCACGGTCACCGGCAGCTGCATTCGCACTTTGGTACCGTGGAAAAATCCAGCGTTATTCAGTTCAGGGGTTCCGATGGGCACCGTGGCGCATCGCACCGCAGTCTTGACGGATGCATCAACCTCAGGCTGGGGAGCAGTGTGCATGGGCGCGACTGCCTCAGGCTTATGGACGGAGTCGCAGCGAAAGTGGCATATAAACCGCTTGGAATTGATGGCGGTATCCTTAGCCCTCAAAGCCTTCCGGTCACAGTTGGAGCGTCAGCATGTACTGATTCGGACCGACAACACGTCGGTGGTCTCATACATAAACCGCCAGGGAGGCGTGCGCTCCAGACTCCTATTCGAGCAGGCGGCGAGTCTCCTGCTGTGGGCAGACCGGCACCTTCTATCCGTGAGAGCAGCGCATATTCCCGGTGTTTTGAATCGCGGAGCGGATATGCTCTCGAGGAATGGGATTCCTCATGGAGAGTGGAGGCTTCACCCGGGATCGGTGCAGATGATCTGGGATCGGTTCGGGAGGGCGGAGGTCGATCTGTTCGCCTCGAGCGAGAACACGCACTGCCAGGCGTTCTTCTCGCTGTCTCGTTCCCCCTTGGGACGGACGAACGACGCCTTGACTTCGCGCTGGCCGAGGGCCAGACTTTACGCCTTTCCTCCGGTGAAGATTCTGCCTACAGTGTTATGCAAAATCAGGGAGGAGAAAGCGTCTGTGGTTCTCGTAGCCCCGAACTGGCCGAATCAGCCCTGGTTCGCGGATATGATGGAATTACTAGTGGGCTCCCCGTGGGAAATTCCGCTTAGGAGAGACCTGTTATCGCAGGCGAACGGCACGGTATGGCACCCCAACCCCGGGCTGTGGAACCTTCATGTATGGCCGCTGCGGGGACTCTGAATGAGCGGGACGCTCTGCACTCTCGGGCGATGAGCACGGTCGCTGAGGCGCGCGCCCCATCCACTAGGCGTTTATACAAATTGAAATGGGGAGTTTTCTCTAAATGGTGCCAGGATATCAGTATTGACCCGGGTAATTGCACCGTGTCGGATATTCTACGCTTCCTTCAGCACAGGATGGATAATGGGAGTTTACCGTCCACTCTGAAGGTGTACGTGGCTGCTATTTCTGCGTTTCACCCCCCGATCGAAGGACAGTCGATCGGTAAACACGTGTTGGTGATCAGTTTTCTCAGGGGAGCTAGGAGATTATGTCCGTCACGGCCGCCTTCTGTGCCGCCGTGGGATTTAGCCCTAGTGTTGAGGGCTCTGTCTCTTCCACCGTTTGAGCCATTGGCTTCGGTTGCGATCAAGGAGCTTTCCCTGAAGACTGCTTTGCTTCTCGCTCTTGCTTCAGCGAAACGTGTGGGGGACCTACAAGCGTTCTCGGTTCACGAGGACTGCATTCGTTTTGGACCGGGAGATTGTAATGTCACTCTTCGGCCAAGACGGGGTTACGTTCCGAAGTCACTCAGTACTCCGTTCAAAGCGCAGGTTGTTTTACTGCCGGCGTTGTCTTCTGAGTTGTCAGTCTCGCGTGATACTGATGCTCAGAGCGCTGTTTGCCCAGTCAGGGCTTTACGGATGTACATGACTCGCTCAGCCGCTTTTCGTCAATCGGATCAGCTATTTGTATGCTTTGGCGGTTGCAACAAGGGACGTGGAGTTTCGAAACAGAGGCTTGCTCACTGGATTGTGGATGCTATTGCCTTGGCTTATGATTGCCAGGGGTTGGTCTGTCCCCTCAAAATTAAGGCTCATTCGACGAGGGCGATCGTCTCTTCGTGGGCCTGGTCCAGAGGTATGTCTATAAGGGACTTGTGTCTTGCTGCTGGCTGGTCTTCTCAGAATACGTTCGCCAGATTTTATAAGTTGGATGTTCCTTCTGTTGCGTCTCAAGTGCTTTCTTTGAGCTGAGCCTTCAGGTTGTGCATGAATGCTTGATTTATGTATTGTGCTTATGCAACTGTCGCCGCTTTGCTGCTGACTTGTATTATACTTGCTGTTACTCTGTGTTGTTCTGCCCTGAATGATTCAGTGCAAGACTTCCCTTTATTCGTTTGCTTGGGATATGCAAATTTTGATGAGGTTTAGAAAGCGCGCTATTGGCCCGCTTCGCCCTATCAGGAGTTCGTATTTCTAGTAGCACAGCTATTGGATGAGGGTTCTGTCATTCTCGAGTGGGTGGGTTCTCTGCTCCACGGCGGGATTTGACACAGTTCCCATACTACGTCATCGGCGTAAATGTCGAAGTGACCGCCTTGAAAGGGAACGTCTCCGGTTACTTTCGTAACCTCGGTTGCCTGAAAGGCAGGGAACGAGACATTTACGTCGAACGCCGTGTCGCTTTGATTCGAGCGTTCAGTCGTATTCTGATGCAATTGACGTGCGTATGCAATTTATACTGCCAGCAGGCGTGTCAGTATTTGCATATTTTGCGTCAATTGGCCAGCTGTCTCCAGCTGGCGTTAGCCCATAAGATTTCAGCAGAAGTGAAGAAGGGGAGGAGTTCCCATACTACGTCATCGACGTAAATGTCTCGTTCCCTGCCTTTCAGGGAACCGAGGTTACGAAAGTAACCGGAGACGTTTTCACTATAAACACTTTTACACTCTCGCTAGTTAGTTTAATTGGTCTACTAATTTAATACGTGAAATAGTCCAAATCTATTCCTGTGATGGCAAAGCTGAATTTTCAGCATCCATTAATTCAAGTCTTCAGTGTCACATGATCCTTCAGAAATCATTATAGTATGCTGATTCTGTACTCAAGAAACATTTATTATTATTATCAATGTTGATTTCTTTTTAAAGTTCTGTAATTAATTGTTTAATCAAACTTATGTTATTTGCCAAAAAAAGCACCATAAAAATGGGTTTACTGTGCACCTGAAGTGCAAATGAAATTCACAAAAAAAAAATCAGATTCACTGCAAATCAGAAAACTCATTTGACTTTAGATAAAAAAAAAATTGCACATTGATGAGTCTCACCATATTTTACATTAATGCGATTCACTATTATTTTGTGTTCCAACTTCCAAACTCAGAATTTGGAATTTTCTCACCTTGTATTTGAAAATAACCACTGTTAATGGTGCTTACGCTCTAGCATCTGACTCCTAAAGATTAGAGAGTGCAGGTCAGTCCCAGTTCTGTAACAAGGCATAATTTAACCTATCAGCAGACATGAAATCTGCTTTATTTTGTAGGATGACACAGTGGGAGCGATTGCAGCAGCTGGATACAGTATATTCGCAGAGGGCTTTTGATCTGTACAATGGAGATGAATTCCCAATGGAAGTGAGACATTTCTTGGCATCCTGGATCGAGACCCAAGACTGGTGAGTGCAAGAAGTAAAATCTGCAGATTGTTTTTTTTTTTCTTCTCCAGAATGTATTAATAATCATAGATAAAGAGAAGCAAATAAACTTCATCAAGGAGCGTCAACCTGGCATTACAAGTAATGTGTCTGTCTGTGTGTGTTGCAGGGAGCGTGCTTCTCGGGACTCTTCCCAAGCTGCATTCCTGTTTCAGGTGCTTTTGGAGAATCTGGACAACCAGTTTAGTCGTTTTGCGCAAGAGAAAGATAGTTTCCTACTGCAGCGTAATTTCAGACGCTACAAACAAAACTTTCAGGTAAGTGTACTTCTGCTGTCAAAAGCATCATTCCTGATGGCCTCCTTGGATTTCTGAAGTCTCCAAAAATACCAAACATGCTAAAAAAAAACTATACTGATAGACTAAAGTACTGTTCACACCAAGAAAAATAACTATAACCTCAACTACTATATGTTATCATCCACCCCAATTGACGATAATGTGACGCAAGTAAGTGCGCTGTGAGCATAATTGCAGCACACGCTTTAAAGGCACAATATGTAAGATTTGTGGATTTAAAATATCCAAAAACCACTAGAACAATGTTATTTTGTTGACTGGTGTACTTCCATTATCCCAGATATTTCCAATAATGTCTAAATCCGGAGAAATCATCCATTTATTTTTAACCAGTGTAACGTCCCGTGATGTCATTGCGTCACCTGTCAATGACATTGTATCCACATTATCCTTGATTTACGGTTTGTTTTGGTTTAGTTTTCACTGTCTTCAGTTCCTAGTAATGCCTGCTACAGACTGCGATTTCGACAATCCTATAAGGTCATTACAAATCGCACTTCACGACATGGATCTGATAAACTTGGGTACGACATGTATGTAGACTGTACGATGATAAAACCTATTGAATCGTAGGCTACGACGCAAGTTGGTATAGAAGAATAAAACGTCATCAGCATGCGCTAGTGGTAAACAAAAAGAGCAAGATGAATCACACTTTGGCAATTGTGGTTTTTATGTGCGCTGAAAAAAGAGGATGAAGCGAAAGAGGAGAATATGGATGCGGTTAGGAAAAGAGGCCAACTTGGCATGCCAGTTTTGCAAGTGAAGCTTGAGGAAAGTAGTTTTAAGTTTTAGCGCCATGTCACATCACTAAATTTCTGACACTGTCAGAAACAGTCGCAGGTTATCTTTGGTCGCTAAACCTGTGAAAAAGGCCGTCTTTGAACCTCTCTCCCTGTACAATTTAGGACCACCGTTTAGGAGCCACGACCACAGAAATCACCCCGATTGGTCATATTTCGTCTCGGACAGCCCAAAATCGTAAAATGTGTACCACCCATAAGTTAACCTGACTGTTAATTAGTTTCCACACACCTGTTTCTGTTCACCTTGATTACATTCCTCATGTATTTAAGACCTGAGTTTCATTCTGTTCCTTTGTATGGTATTGTCTATGTTAAAAGTGGTTGTCTTTACATTTGCTCCTACAATCTCCTGAGACTGTTTTTGTTTTCGAACTTTTTTCGTGCTATTTATTACAGCCGACCGTGACACATACCATACTGAGCTAACTCACAGAGTAACGTTATTATATCATGACTTTCAAGTTTCAACACACTCAAATTTATTTTTAGTATGATTGTTTTGACCTAGTAAAACAGTGCTGTTACCCCACAATTTTAATGTCAAATAAAGTGACCTGTATAAGTAGTAATTCAGCACTTGCAGCTGTTTCATTAGAATGAAATAAAATAATGTGAATTTAAGTGATCAAACATAACTGTAACCAAGTTCAGGCCAGAAGGAGGCGGATGTTAAACGTAACTTTAAACGTAAATAAACATAAACAACAAAATGAAAGTTGCAGCAGCGGCTGACTACGTCATATACGCAAAATAAAAACAGCAACGTAAAATGCCCCCGGCTCTGGGCCCTGCCCTGGTTCATACCACAGTAGCGTTAATAACATTTTAATACATTAGCTCATCCATGAGCATGATTTCTGGCTTAGTCCTGTTGGATTGCTTTCACATTGGCTGTGGAGGTGAAGACAGCAACTCTCATGATTCCACTCATTCATGGCGTCATCAAGCTACTCCTCAATGTTTTTATTGTTCATCAACTGGAAAAAATTGCTCTTTTTTTCAGTTATATAACTTTATGGTTATAATTATTGTTGTAATTATGAGCTGTTTAGAAAACAGCTGGGTTAATCAGTGACAGCTGTGGGATCATTTGGCACATTATCTTGTTTGCAGAAGTACCAAGAGGAGCCTTATACTCTTGCTACTATAATCAACTGGTTCCTGGTGAAGGAGAAAGAGATCTTGAATGATGCAGAGCTTGCACAGCAAGTCAGTACCTTAAAGTGTTATCATCATCACTCTTATTATCAACATCAGCATAATTCTGATTCTCTCTCTCTCTTAATGTTTCAGGTGCAGATGTTGCAGGTTCAGCCGGCTACAATGGAGTTGGAGAGCCAGAGACAAATGGAAAAAAAAATTAAAGAACTTAAGATCAAAGTAGAGGTGTGTGTGTGTGTTTGTGTGTATCTGCTTGTATGTGTGTATTTGTTCAAGAACATGATTCATTTTTTCTTTTGGCAGGTGATGGAGCACAGCATAAGGTCTTTGGAGGAGCAGCAGGATGAGTTTGATTTTAAATTCCAAACACACAAAATGGACTGTGAGGCTCCACACTTTTAAACACACTCTCCTTGATTTCATTATCTGTGGTGGTATTAATATGTGTGTGTGTATATGTAAATGTGTATGTGTGTTTAGCTTGCACAAAGGAAGAGAAGAACAAGCAAATAGAAGGGCTTCAGAAGATGCTCAATGCACTCGATAAGTGCAGAAAGGTAGGCAAATTGTTATGTGCACGTCTGTTCTATTCTATACTATTTAGGGTTATTATTGTTAATTAAACCTAAAACTAGAAAAACAGTTTTGTCACTTGAATTACATCTAAAATATAAATATTACATGAACTAAATGTAAATTAATGGAAACTAACTGAAACAAGGTTAAGTTGAAGCACTAAAATTCGTAACTGGAATTAAATAACTAAAACTGGAATAAAAATAAAGGAAACCTAAATAGTAATAAAAAAAAAAAAGCATATTACACAATTATGTTTCTAATCTTGACCCGACTTCTCTTGTATAATTGTCTCAGAACTTCCTGTCTGATATCACGGCTATGTTGGATGCTGCTGATTGTCTAAGCTCAGTGCTCCTAGATGAGGAACTGGTGGACTGGAAGCAGAGACAACAGAAGTCCTGCATTGGGGCTCCTGATGATACAAGTCTGGAACAATTAGAGAAATGGTAACAGCACAAGAATTTCTCTGATTGATTGTTTGTACGAACACCATTTGGATCCGTTTTTAAGCCGTTATTGGCCTTTGACAGGTTCACTCAGATTGTAGAGTGCATGTTCCAGCTGCAGAAGTTCTTACAGAAGCTTGATGAGCTGCTTGGGAAGATGAGCTACGCAAATGACCCCATCCCAGTCCTTAAACCCCCTTTAAAGAGTAGAGTGGACACTCTGCTGACTAACCTGATTAAGAGGTATACTCAAACACATACACATCATATCCATTACTCTCTCTTCATGCATGTACGCTTCATTATTTGTTGGTGTTTTGTTAGCTCATTTGTTGTAGAGACTCAGCCATCCATGCCGCAAGGACGAGGCCCCCTGGTGCTGCGCACAAGTGTCCAGTTCTCAGTCAAAGTCAGGTCAGGCTCTGACATTTCCGCAACATTACACACCACCTGTAAAACAGTGCATACCAGTATTGCTTCTATTTAAAACAATAATGATTAATATAGATGCTGTTTGTCTTACATTGCTTGTGACAGGGGTATATCCTTTTAAACATTATGAAATTGAGGATATGTAAATTCATTTTAGTGTATTGTCTTGTACATAGGACTTAGTCTTGTACTTCGGAACTAAGTACTTTGTGAGGAACAAAGTACTTTTAAATATTTGTGAAAGTGACCTACTCTCCTGCAAATGTCAGTACTGCTTTTGCATAATTGTATCTTTATTATGCATGCACAGACCTGTTTATAACCAAACCTTTGTTCCATTTGCGTACATGTGCCTGGGGTGAATGTAATGACTCAAGTACAAAGGAAATATTTCATTTAAGAATTGTATTTTTTTTAATTATGACACACAACCCCAAGCAGAAATTTGTGCCCTGAATGCATTGTAAATTTGCGATAAACGAAAAAAATGTTTGTACAGATTCTCTTTTTTAAATAGGTTATTAATATACAGTAGTCAACATTCGAAGTGGATCAAAACAGTTAGGGACTGTTCGTTTTATATTTAAGGGGCCACCGGAGGAGATTTGAGATCTGTAGTCAAAAAAGACTTGACCCTCCCTTCGCCAGCAATAATTTTTTCTATGACCCTCCAAAATGATTGTGAAAAAAGGCATGACCCTCCCCGATAATTTATTGATTACTTCTGTCCTGGTTTACGCAAAGATGTTCAGATAGCCATTGTTTTTTTTACAACCATGACAAACGACTAAATTCCTGCTTTCTCATCTTACTAGGGCTGTAACGATAGACCAAACCTACAGTTTGGTTCGTATTACGATTTTTTTATTTAAAAAAAAAAAAAAATCATGTTTTCGGTGCTGATGCAGTGGTGACGCGCTCATGTAACATGTAAAGGTGGCGCTGCCAATAAAGTGTCTAAAAGCTGCCACAAAGGACCGGCAAAAGTAATGATTATGAATATGTCAAATATAGCAAGGACTTGTGATCTTCGCAGTAGTGAATGCGCCAGAGAGAAATGCACATTTCATACGGATTACATAAGCAGAGAGCAGTCTGTAGTCTGTTTTCTTTCGTTTTGAATTGTCCTGTTAAAAAGTAGCCATTTCAAGCTTTCTATATATTTATCAGGTCTGTGAGGCAAGTAGCCTTCTAAAGGGTATACCCTGAGTTTCGGTTCAATTATTAGACGAGAGTCCAGTTCATGCGCCGGCGCCTCCGTGTCATGATGATCTATTTTCTACTATATTTACTTCTTATTTATTAAATCCAGGCAATTGGTTGATGAAACTTTGATTAAAATTAAGATACATTTAATAAAAAACGAAATTCACTTTAAAGAAAGGCTTTGTACTTTCTGTTTGAGGTCTCTGTGAAAGTTTTAAAGTCACGTTCAGAGCGGTCATATCCATAACGTCCGTAACATTGTTTTTCCCCTCATAAATGTGAACACGAAAAATAAAATAAAAAGAATATTTCATGTTATGTGGAGGCCGACCCTTCTTCATCCTGTGGGTAGTATTACTTTTGTTTTGCGCAGCGTAGTTCATAGAATTACTAAAAAATATTTTGCCTAAAAGTTAAAGATTTTTTTTGTCACATCACATGTGTATTTCCCTCATATTTTTTTTTTGAACTTACATTTTTATTAATTTTTGACAGAGCAGTTTCATGCATCAGCAATAATTATCAAATATGTTACTAGTGTACAATCTTGAAAAGAAAAAATACTATATTTCAATATTACATTTTGCATTTCTATGTGGTTTCAGCATCACCATACACACACACACACACACACAAAAAAACTAAATTCACTTTTGGTGGTAGAGTAGGGACCCATAAACCAGAACCCTAACTTGTTGGCCCTTTACATTAATAAGACTTCTGCTGGACTCCATCGTAGACTAAAAACAGATTTCTGAAGTCGTAATGAGTATGTTATCTTTTCCATTTGATACAGTTCCCGTACTTTTTGAACCCAGACGTTGTAACAGGGAGGCTCTACATGCATCCACTTAATTATGATGCATTTCAAGGCTGCTGTGAACAGAACATTTAAGAGATATGATTTAGCACGTCCTTGCACACTAGCTGGCATAATACCAAGTAATGCAACTGTTGCATCCTTCGGAATGGCCTCCTGAAATATCTGGTTTATAGCCTTGTACACCTCATCCCAGTAGTTTTGTAATATAGGGCATGACCAAAAAATATGTGTATGATTAGGCACTGCTGGCCCACAGTTTCTCCAGCACAAACTTGGAAAGTTATTAGTTGTTGCTAAGATAGATCCCAAAATTCCATTTATATTCCCGCCACGTGTTTGTACTTGTAACACGATGTGCCCCAGTCCACACTCCCTCCCACATTTCGTCAGAAATAATTTTGTCCGTCTCTGCTTCTCATCTTTGTTTTGTCCGAGTGGGCCCATTAAGATTCATTGACAAAAAGACTTTATATAACTTTGTTATCAGTTTCTTATCCCCTTCACCTTTTTGGAATTGAATTAGAGTGTTCTCAATTGGTGAGGGGTTTAGGATTTTTCCCCAGTTTTTATGTGAAGTCAAAAAAGAGCGCAAATATTTCCCTCATATTAAATATAAAACGTGTATAAATGTGTAGACTGATATTTTTCTAATGTCTGGACTCCTTTATTAAGGGAGTATGAATATATAAACAGACGTTTCAGTTTTAAATGCATTTTCTGAGAATTTATATTTCAAGTTTTGACTGCAAATGTCACGTCCATAACGCTGGAATTGCCCAATTTTAAAGAATTGATCCTCAACTATTTTTTTTTGGTGTAGGTCTACGTATTTTATTATGTTAACTTCAAATAATACTAATAGTAATTTAAAAATGTGGTAGCCCTACGTCTAACACATCGCACTCCACTGTTATGGTGGCAATTTCAGTAGATTTACTCACTAACATTGTTGTGGAAACACAATAAGAATGGAAACTAAAATATGGTAGTATCGTGCTACAGCGCACATTTATATCAGCTGCAGTTCTGGCGCCTCAGTCCCAATACTGTAAAACTCGACGTACTTTCACATCACATGTTAATGCAGCGGTAGAGTTACACTCACAGCAGGATACTGCACTTATCCGCAATTCCCTAAAGTTCATTATTTGCTCGTGCTTTAAAGCTTTGCCGGGTAAACATTTCATTGGCGTTCTGTTCTAATGCACTTTTTCTGAGCGTGTACTGAAGTGCGCGCGCACTGTCGAACAGCGCCAAACTGGATTTTTGTTGGGTCAGACCCATCTGATAGCGATGGGGGCCGAGACCGAGAGAGCTCCATGGAGCTCCATGGAAAAAATATGCACCAAACAAGCCACTTTGAAATTTTGCTGTTTTCATGAATATAAAAGTTGGGTGACCCTCCCCATTGACTTTAAAAAAGTTGGTTGGATGACCCTCCCATTAACAAAGAATAAAAAGACATGACCCTCCCCTATTTTCCTCCGGTGGCCCTTTCCATAAATACCGAACGGTCCCTTAATCAAAGTTGTCCCAAGACAAGAATGGGTATTGTTCAAAATTCATGTATAACTTTGATAAAAAGGTTTTGATCCACTTCAAATGTTGACTACTTTATTTATCTTTAAAAAGAATTCACCCATTTAAGCTTTTCCATATATATTTTTATCATATATTTTATTTAAAATGATTAGTTTGGGTTGTTGAGATAGAAATGCAGAAAAAAATGTTTTCCCTCAGACCTGAAAGGACAGTCATTCTCCTCTCTACAGGTTCCTGTATAAAGTTCCTGAACTCAACCATGTTATGAAGGTGTCTGTTTCTATTGACAAGTAAGATCACTGTCTCTCTTACTTTCTTCATTAGCTACAAGCTGAGTCATATGTGAGAATGAGTTTGCTTGTAAGGTTTGTGTGGTTTGATATAGTTTTAAATTAGTCTGTTAGTGGTTAGGAGGACTCTGAATTCTTACTCTCATCCCTCTCTCCATCTTTTGTTTCAGCACTGTCTCACAAATGAAAGGGTGAGTGTTTCCATACACGCATTCTGAACACACTTCTCTCATCACGCCTCCCACCAGAAATTCATGATTATGTGTTTATCGTAGGTTTCGGAGGTTTAATGTGCTGGGCACTTCAAGTAAAGCCCTTAACATGGCTGAGAGTACAAACGGGGGCATGGTCGCTGATTTCAGACATTTGGTGAGTTGATATTAAGTGACGGCACAACATCATCTGAGATATTTATACCTGGGTAGACAATTTGGTCTTTTTTTTTTTAAACCAGATTTTAAATATAAAGAGGTAATAAAAAGATGAAGAATTGTGTATGTGATTTTTCTTTTTTCTTTCTCACAGACGTTGAAAGATCAGAAAGTTGGTGGTGGAGGAAAAGGAATCAATGATGTGAGTTTAAGGAGCTTGTTAATAATATTAGCTAGAAACTTCATTGCTGCACGTAGCAAACAAAACCAGCAGTTAGTAACAGAAACAAGACTGGTTTCTAGAGTCAATAAAGATTAAGGGTGTTTCCACATCTGTAGACCTTTTGCTTTGTTCCAAAACACAGACCTTAATTGTTACAATGTTGCATTTCTCCTAGATTTAATTTGCTTTCACATGGTGCATTTCAAAGTTTACCCAAAATGTGTTTATGCAAGTCACATGTGCATAAAACTGTTCTCTCATTGGTCAGAGTGCACCTGTTTATTATCTGGGATTCCGCTCAAAGTGGTCAGCCATCAAGATGGATTGACAAGACTGACTAGCTGTCGTTAAAAACACATAAACCAATGTATATAAGGCTTGATTCCCACTCTAACTGAGAAAACTATTTTCATATATGGCTAATGAACTGAACTACGGGAGAAAATGTGCCAAGGTCTGAAACAAGCAGTCAAAATGAGTCAGGTGTGAACACATCATAAGAGTTATTTCTAATTAGGGCTGAAACAACTAATCGATTTAATCGATTAAAATAGTTGTCAACGAATGTCATTATCGATTAGTTGGTCTGCTTACAACACGGGGAGCGTTTACTGGTGATTGGTTGAAACAGGCCAATCGTGATGCTCTCTGTCTTACATGCGCTGCGCTTCATGAGACACACGCAAGGTCTCTCTCCCTTCGCCGATCTGACATGCGCGCCGAGACCGAGATCTTTTTTACAGTCTATGTTTGGAGCACAGTCTCTTCTGTCTCGCATGCGCGCTCTTGCTTGCGTGCTCTAGATTCCGGGAGTTTGAACTAATTTGCGGGCATCAATATGCGGGTGACTTCCGGAACTTCCGCGAGACTTGGGATGTGTGTATTTTGTCTCGAGCATCAGGTTGCGCAATCAGTTCGCTCGCAACATAAGTGATGGATTAAAATAGCGCTACCGCAGAAATAGGATAAATTAAAACGGTGTTTACAAAGTAAAGCACTAAATATATAGGCAGTTAATAATAGCAGCAGTAAAATATTGTTTTTTAGTCACTGTACTCAGTGGTTTTCAGCGAATGCTTGTGCACTAATGCATAATTTTTCCTGTCCTTTTAATCAACCCTGTTAGCTTGCTGCGTACCTCCATTCCGTTCTCTTTTTATAGCATTTGCCTACTATTAAGTTTTAATTGTTTTTCAAACTCGATCTACTGCGGCTCTACGTTCACACGCTTGTTTTCAGTCTTTCTATATTTATTTGATCAATTATCCTTATAATTTAATTAATTTGAAATAAAAATTAAATGAATTATATATTTGAGATGTTTTTAGTTTATATCTTCACATCTGAAAAACATGTCTGTGTAAATTTGTTTTAACAAAAATTGTGTTAAAACACATGTTGGAAATAATTTTTTATTACTTTTACATTAATCATGGTTGTCAACTTGCCATCAGCAATTATCATTAAAAACAAAGCAAATATTGATATTAGTAAAACTCAATGTGTGGCTTTTGCACTTTTTAAAGTACACTTTTACACATAAATACCCTTGTGGCGAGCAGGAGAGGCCGAGGGACGTGAGAGGCCGGTGGCGTGAGTGATAATGAACCACACCTGTGAGACACACCGGTCTCGCATCTCTCACGTCCCTCGGCCTCGTCCTGCTCGCCACAACCCTGATTTAGGGTTTTATTTAGTTATAATAAACAAAAAATCAAATTGAAATTTTTATCCGATTAATCGACTAATCGAAAAAATAATCGCCCGATTAATCGATTATCAAAATAACTGTTAGTTGCAGCCCTATTCCTAATAAAACTAATTTGATTACAGTGCTGAAGATAATAATTCCACAAAATAGTTTATTTCCTTATTATTATTATTATTATTATTATTTACTAGTACTTAATTAAAACAAGTAGAATTGAGTGACCAACTAATAAGTAGAGTTCTGTTTGTATGTATGTGTATAAATCTTGTTGTGTGTTTCCTGCAGCTGTCTCTGAGTGTGACTGAAGAACTACACAATATAAACTTTCAGACGCAGTTTGACTATCAAGGCCTGTCTGTCTCTTTGGAGGTGAGATGTCTTTTCCTCATTCAAAGCATTCTCAGTGAAGTTTGAACATTCCAGAGATTTGGGTCTACAATTTTTATAACCATACTTCCTTTTTTCTTTCAGACCTCTTCTCTTCCTGTTGTGGTGATTTCAAACTCCAGTCAGCAGCAGAGCGCCTGGGCGTCTGTTCTATGGTTCAACATGCTCTGTTCAGATCCCAAGGTCAGGAGCAGGAGTTACTCTTGGATAATAATTAGCCTTAATCATCATAAAAGAATCTGTTTTTTAATTATTATTATTTGCATCACTAGAACATCAAGTTTTTTGAAGGCTCTCCTCCGGCCTCCTGGGCACAGTTTGGGGAAATGTTGAGTTGGCAGTTTCTCTCCTCCGGGAAGCGTGGTCTAGACAATGACCAGTTGGAAACTCTCGCCATCAAGCTCTTTGGTATGCACACATCAACCCCTTTCATGCATTAACAGATAATATTATATAAAGTAATATTAAGGCCATAAAGTAATCTGGTGTTTGTTAATGATGTAATATTTCTTATCAGGTAAACAACAGAGCTATGACAACTGTACGATACCCTGGGCCAAGTTCAGTAAGGTAAGAACAGATAAACACAGTTATGTAGCTCTTTGTGAAATGCCTGATATTGACGCATGAGTGTTTTGTTTACTCATTGTTGTCTGTGTGTGTTTTAGGAGAACCTCCCTGATACAAACTTCACCCTGTGGGTGTGGCTGGATGGAATTCTAAACCTGGTTAAAGGCTACTTGTCAGACCTGTGGAGTGATGGGTATGAATCCTATAGATAGATTGTGAAAATCAAGTTTTCAACACAAAGTGTGTTTTTTTTATTTCAACACAAGTATGTTTGTTTCTGTAGCTCTATAATGGGCTTTGTCAGCAAGGGGAAGGAGAGAGTTTTACTGAAGAAGAAGCAGAACGGCACTTTCCTGTTGCGTTTTAGCGAAAGTATCAAAGATGGTGGAATCACGTTCAGCTGGGTGCAGTACTCTAACGATGGTAAATATGTCATAAAAAGATATACTTCTCTAAGACATTGTTCAATCTCTGAAATTACAAAGTCCAGTGAATGTCAGACTGAATACACTACTTCTTTTTTTGTTAGGCAATCCGAGTGTGCAAACAGTGAAGCCATTTATCAGTACTGACCTGAAGCAGATTGCTTTACCTGAGATCATCTGCAACTTTCGGATCATGGTAGCAGAAAACGTTCCAGTTAACCCACTGTGTTACCTTTACCCAAACACTCCTAAAGACCAGGCCTTTGGCAAATACTACAGTGAAAAGACTGGAGGTGAATTGTTCATTGAGGGTTCATTGTGGTGCATTTTTTTGCAATTCCCCAAGTCTAATTAAGGGAGACATACATTGTATTTTTATGGGCATTTAGTTTGGTGTTTACCTAATGGCAACGAATGCTTCAGTTGTCTACAATTTTCACTATTAGGGTCACAAAAAAAGTTAATGTTCACTGCAATGTATGTCAACTTAGATTTGAGCTGGGAAAGGCTTTTGCTCATTTGTGTTACTGCTAAAAACAGATGTTTACATCCACAGCCATGTAAAAAATGATGTTAGATTTCTTTTTCCAAAAGAAATATATAATATATTTTCTTCCCAGCTCACACTTGAGCTAATGTAGAATGTAATAAAAGCTTTGCTTATGCTGTATTTACTTAACCACAAAATAATTTTCTTGATCTTGTAATGTTTTGTTTCAGAGGACAATCCTTACCTGAAGTACCTCAAAACCAAACTGGTTTTTGTCTCTAAAGAGTAAGTCCTGTTTTGATTGTTTATTGGTTTATATTTGTGTGTTGTGTGTATGCAAATTATTTCAAAAGCATGTGAGGTTGTGTGCTATATAGGTAATATTTGTGACAGTGCACATGTGCTGTGTATAGTGGTGGTGTTTAATGCATTAGTCATATTGTATGGTGTTATGATGAGGTTTAAGTTCATATTGTGGGCTGGGTGATGTAGTGGGGGATAAAATCAGTTTTTTAGCCTTTCAGTAATATTTACTGCTAAGATTTTTTTCTCATTTCAACTGAAAGGATTACTACAAAAATATTTTCTCATCATATCAACCAAACAGCCACTGTTGCTAAGACGTAATACAAGTAAAATACACTAAAGACCAATTAGGAATTGGTCTCGCACACATGCAGGCACATGATTTTAACATTCAGAGTCTTGAGGTGGTGCTAGATTAGTAAAGGTGAAAATATTTCCCTTGTCCGCATTCTGCTCCGGCTCGCAGACAGTGTGTGTGTGCCGTAATTTTTGTCATCAGTACCATCCACTGATGTCCGTGAGAGGGAGCAGAACGTGGAAAATAAAGTATATCTGGGCCTTAAGAACAAGATGTACCTTGCCATACTTTCTATCACTGCCTGTGTAGAGGACAGAATGCAGGTTAACACTAGATGTCATGATGACGTGAGGGTCGCATTGTGGCCTAACAGAATTCATAAAGTTGCATCAATACTGTATTATTTGGGGAAAAGTTTACCATACATGTGATGTTATGAAGTCTATAAGCGAACAGGTATGCTGTAAGATTATGGTATGAGTAGACACTGAGATGGCTGTTCTGCTGGTTTACTGGAGTGATCTGTGCTTGGTTGCAGTAGGAACGGATGTACAAGCGTCGGAGAGGGGCCAGTGTCTGACCTGTCCCCACAGGACAGAGGTGAGTCCTGCCTCCACTGCCCCTCCGAATCGAATCAGCTCAACCTGCCTCTCACTCACTGGATTATCACCAGATGTGTCTTGATGGCAAAAGGCTTTCTGATAAATAGAATGTGTAATGAAAAGCCTTTATAGATGCTTCTCTTTCATTCAGAGGCTCAATCAAATCAACTCTTTCCTACTCTTCCCTACCCAAGTGCATTTGATTGACAGTGCACAAAGGGACCTTCTGTGTGTGTGGTGGGCTGTGACTGTTTTTTCTGTTTCAATAACACAAATCTAACCATTACAGTAACACTGATTTAAAAATGTGCATGGAAGCTTGAGGTTGCATGTGTAGGGAGGGATGCACTGAAATCCATAAGCTGTTTTCTTTTTTCCACACTATTGCCAATAACTGATAAATAGCTGATATTAAAATACTCCACTGTTTTGTCTAAATAAATTAATAAAACACATAAACTACAATGTTTATATTAGTATGAAAAATGAATATTCATTTTGAGATTTGCTAAAGATTACATTTTAACAGTGTTATTAAATCATTATCGCTTTTAAAGATTTAACTTTTTTTTTGGCATGTTGCATGTTGGGATGAACCAAGATAAGTTGATAAGTGGTCTTCAATCCCACCCCCCCATGTTATGGCTGATAACTGATAAATAGCCGATATTAAAATTCTCCACTATTTTGTCTAAATTGATAGCAAAACACAAAACGACGAGAACGACATGAAGTACCTTTAACATCCTTGTAACCTTTTCATCACTCAGAAAGGTTTATAAGATTATTAAAATGTTCTTCACACTAAGAAAATAAATTATTTTAATAACTGTTCACGGAAAGCTACTTTGGGGATCCCAGATGTTCTTCAATGACATCACTGTGAAAACCTTTATTTTTAAGTGTGAAGTTTAATAGAATCATAATAAGTTGTTGTTATTATTGTAATGCAATTATTGGGTTTATAACATGTCTCTCTTGCTATGTCATCTCCTTCATCTTTGAAAGATCCTCCTTCTTTTTCTGAGGCGGGTGATGATGACATCTTGCTCCAATGGCCTGAGAAGTCTCCAATGCTCTCCAGCTCTACCATTGATCCATTTTTGCTTAACAGCATTTTGGACATTGATGGCGAGAGTACTTCTCAAGATTCATTTCCTCAACCTGCTCCTCACATTTCTTCATCATTCTTCCAACAAACCATTCTAGAGAGTGGCATGGATATCCTTAAAGAAGCACTTTCTCCAGACACTGATGTTCATCACACATTGCAAGAGTTTCTAAACTCTCAAAACGTCCTAAATAGCATGGAGCATTCTACACCAGAGGACATCGTCCATTGTTTTCAAGACCTTGGCTATCCTAACATGCCGCTGACCCCCTGAATTTGATTCATGACCCGTGAGGTTAGCCAAAACGTAGGTCTGTCAAGCCATATAATGTTTTCCGTAGTTCTGATTTATGTTGTAAATAAGTATCAAGTAGAGATACAAAATACTAAGCTTATTACTTCATTTTCTTAACTGATTTCATTATTACGTCATCCAGTTAATGTGTAAATCTGTATGTCTGCTCATCCATTTATCTGTTACTTGCGTGTCTATTCTCAGAGTAAAGCCTTTGACTAAGTCCAAAAAAACTTTGGAATGAGGTCATGTGATCTGACCCTACCATTCATTAGCTGCTACTAAATATTTGTCCCTATAAAAATAAGCTGGAAAATTTGTTTTATGGATACTAATTCAAACAATATCAGAGCATATTTGTCTTTGGTGTTCAGAGATTACAGAGCTTAATTTTTATGGAAAAAAATAAATATATGTATTTCATATTTGATTCAAGTATGCTTTTATGATCCAAGTAAATGATCACCTTTTATGCAGGTTGGAATGACAGTTTGTATTCTTCTATTCTAATTAACTGGGCCTTATGGAGGGAGATAATTTGATAGTGAAAGCGATATACTTTATTAATGTGTCAAAGACCTTTAGTAATGTGAATCAGGCAGTATGTGCTAATGTTTTAAAAAGCGTCTCATGAACAGTAAAGCCATATCTGTGGTCGGATTTCTCAGTGCGGACAAAGCAGTGAAAGTTTGAAAAAGAGTAAAAGATGAAAAATGTCTTTGCATTTTAAAAAAGAGCACTTTAAAAGAGATACAGTGCTTGGATTAAATGTTATCGTTTACATTTAAGGGCACCAACGTTGACTATTATGATTGTAGTCTTTTAATAGTAAAACAAGTTTATTCTTTGCTGCATTAAAAGTTATGCTTGCTTTGCACTAAATTTTACCTTTAAAATATATCTTTGTGTAAAAACATTTCATGTAAATGATGAATGTCTAATCGCTGTTTTTGATGAACAGGATATTACTCTAGGATTTAAGGCACTTTTTTTTGTCTTTTATGATCCTTTTCCACTTTGTATAACCACTATTGAGACTAGAAAAGTACCCGAATGCTTTGCTTTTGATTCAAGTGACAAAAGTTAATCATATAAGATTTTAAAAACTTTGATTAAATTATAGACCCTTACATTTTCTATTATTTTGAAAGTTGAGTTAAGTTAAAATGTTCTGTTACCCCAGTTGAATGCATATTTCTTTGAGCTTTATCTTGCTGAGGAAAACACTTTATATTTGTTTTTAATTTCTTTATAATATCTTTCATCTGACTTACACTGATTGTACGAGTACACTGAGAGTAATACTGTGTTGTTGATGACAGAAAAATGCAATTGAATGGAAATTCGTAAGAACGGAATGCTTCTGATTTCTTACCAAACAAAATATTTTTTGTGTGTAAAAAGGTTTACAGAGAAAAGGTTCATCCAACTGAATCTGTTAGGTACCGGAGAAGATTAGACGGTGTCTGAAACCTTTTTGAGAGAAAAAATGGTCCAAATGAATTAAATAGTAATGAAATCGCTTTATCATGCAAAATCATTTACCCCATGAGTACTTCTGTTGTGAATTTTTGACTTTGTTTCAAATGCATGTAACCATGTTTTGTATACACTGTCATTGTCCAAGAAAATAAACCATACTGTAGTTTGTTTTGTATCTGTGTGCCAGACTTCTTATGGGTAAATGTGTTAAAGATGGTGCCATGTTCTCCAATAAAACATCTAATGAGAGATATAGGGCTGTCATAATGTATTTTTTTTTATTGAAAACCATGACACTTTATTTGATCAGGCAAAATGTTTTATAGACTCATAATAGAGTGATGAGATATTGTGTTAACAAGTTGGCCAAAATTAGATCTGTCACATGTTCCACTGTACGTATGCATTTTGTACACTTGCAAACTAGATTTGGAATTGGTGTATTATGACTTTTTAAACATTGAATCCACAAATAATATAATAACCAACTCTTGTGGGCCATTCTGAGATGATCCATGAGCATGATACCCAGTATTTTGACCTCAAATTTCTAAATTCAATTTGACCTCAGCTTTGATGTCATATGTGTTATGGGTCTTTATTTGTTGCAGTGTTAGGAATTTTTACAGATAGGCAGTCAGGAACACTTGTCTGGACTTGTGAAATTTCTGGGTTTGGATATGTGTGTAAGTTCAGCACTAAAAAAAGAGGAAGATGACATGAGATAATAATATAAAAATAGATAATTTAAAAAAATTATTTCTGTAAAAGCAGAAAAAAAGCATTATTTGTTTTACGTTTGGACTTGTTAGTCTCTATTTACAGAACCACACAGAAAAGTGAGGAGAAAAGGAATGGGATCAGGACAGACTTTCCCAGACAACAACATAGTGTCGGCCCACATCTGGTACAAATGTATGTTGCTGTCTGGGTTTACTTTGGGACTTTGATTAGCCAGCAGCTCATATACAGTCAAACCAAAATTTGTTCTGACACCTTCAACATTTCTTACATTATCACAGTTTATTCGCTATGGTTTAGAAAATGGTAATACGATATGACAAGAACTCAGAGTTATCAAATCACTGGTTTTGGTCATCCTTCTGTTAGACTGTTTCACAAAAGAATTTGAATAGCTGTCAGCTGTTAAATTTAAGTTCACAATTAGATAATGCCAATTTAGGTCAATCAATTACCAAGAAATGCCTAATTTTGTTCAATCTGTGGTGTAAAAAGGTCGTATTAGCAATTAAAGAAAAAACACTTAAGCAAAACATGGTCAAGTCAAAGTGTCAGAATAATTTTTGGTCCCAAATGTTTATACATTTTACTGGTAGCCCACTGTATGAAGAATTTTTGGGTATAATGCCACAGTTTACTTTATTTTGCTATCCTCACTTACATAAATGAACTATAGTGTCCTGCACCCACTAGTAAGAAAAATCAAAAATGATATCTGGTGTCTGAATAATTTTTGGTTTGACTGTATGTCACAACAAGCAAGAGCGTATACGTTCGCTGCCACATAAAGCATTTTTGCTGACTTTACATTTAAATTGACTTTATTTTAAAAGAAGCAATTAAAAAAAAATCTAAATACACGAGTTATCTTTTTAGTTTTAATTGTAGAACACTGACATGATGTGCAACACATATTCAAAAATTCAACCTCTTATTTCATATGTCAGAGGTCCAGCGAGCTTACACAGTATATATCAAAAAAGAAACGCCACAGGAAGCAAAAGAGGACAAGAAACTCTTGTGGTTTCATATATGAGGTAATAAATGAAGCAGTAAGGCATGTCTGTTCTTGTTTTCTCCATCACCCTGCTTTAAATTTACATGTTCATTTGTGTGTGAGGTAATAAATGTTACTCTGCCTATGTGCAATCAGAAAAAAAAGAGGAAATGAATAAGAGAAATTTCGTGCTTTTGCAGTGAAAAGCCACATGACACGTTTTCTTTCCAATTTTTGATAGAGCTGGAAAATCCCAATGCTTAAAAAAAGAAATGCTTACGGATGACTAGCTCAATTTTAAAGTGCAAGATATCTGACAACATAAAAAGTGATTGGAAAATAAAACGGAATATAACTATACATGAGAATACACAGCTGTTGGAACTGAACAAAGAGAAACCTGAGAACTGTGATGTTCTCCTCAGAATAAATATGCAATGAGTGCATCTCCATATTTCATTATGCATAATACGTGAAATCTCTGAACATATATAGAGCAAGATCACTTAATAGCAGTAGCTTTCAGTCATATTCAGATTGAAATTAATTGCAGTAGCATTCTTCATTATCGCTTATCTGAGTGTGTACCAACGGGTTCTCCATATCCAGGTTAGTGGATGTAAAGCTTTGCCTAGCAGGTCTTTGTAGGCCTGGTTAAACTGCCGGTTCATGGCTGCATACAACAACGGGTTAATGCAACTATTTAACCAAGTGAGGTTTGCACAAAACATATGAACGACCTGTGGTGCGCGATTGGCCTTATCGGCAACATTTAGCAGCAGAAATGGTGCAAAGCAGCCGACAAAACACAAAAAGACTGTGAAACACATCCGAGTCACGCGTTTAAATTCATTGTCCTCTCCTGAGTTGGCAGCTGGAGTGATCTGGATTGCTACCGGAGCTGGTTTAGAAGATGTTTCTACCCCATTTGAGGAACTTTGAATGGTACTTATGGAGGTTTTTGACTCTTGTGTGGTTGTGTGGCCTTCTTGCGCTCTGTCCTTATGCTGATCTGCTCCTGTCCCTTCATTGCTGATCTCACAGCTTTGAGTTGTTGAGGCTCCGGCACTGATCCCGCTGTCATCTGTTGTCCCTTCGGCTTCAGCCCTCTTGCGTTTTGATGAGTGGCGACTGGGCCTGTACTTCAGGAAAGCCTTGGAGGCTACGCTCACCTTACGGTAGATCAGAAAGTAGAAAAGACCCACGCAACCAAGGCCCAGGAAGAAGTACATGAAAAGCAGCACGGTGGTGTAGGGCCGGCCCTTCGTGCGGTGAAAACTGCAGGTGCACACTTGCGGGGCGAACACGTAGACGGGCCAAAGTGGGGCGAAACTGACCAGACCCAGTACCCAGGAGGAGATGAGGAGCACCGCCACTCCACGGTGGGACAGGAGCAGACGGGCACAGCGAGAAGTGCGATGCGCAACAACCAGGTAACGGCTCATTGCGATGAGGCATAATGTTATAATGGACACGCTGTTGGACAGGAACAGTAGGAGTCCAAACATCTGGCACCACATGGCTCCGCCCCTCCAGTGCAGGTGCAGATATGAGTCAACACTGACAGGTTGGAGCATGGTGCAGTATAGGAGGTCAGCGAAGGCAAGATTCACTATGAGAACATTGAAACGTGTCCTCAGGTTGACATCAGTAGCAAAGGCGAGCACCGTCAGAATATTCCCTATGGTTCCTACAATGGTCACAGCCGATCCCAAGAGGACGCCAAAATAACGGTAGCCCTCTACAGAGGACGACGCACAAGAAAAGGAATCATTTCTCAGATAATCTGTGTCGTTCCACATCCTAAAAAGAAACGAAACGTTAAGCTCATCAGTGTAACATCCACGTGGCAGCAAAGCACACTTAGCACAAACAACCTGTATAAGTCTTTTATTGACCACATTTCAATTTAAGGGCTGCTGGTTTCATTATTCTTCGTGAACCTGTGACTGGAAGCCGCAATTTAAAGGGTTAGTTCACCCAAAAATTAAAATTAAGTCATTAATTACTCACCCCCATGCTGTACCAACCCCGTAAGGCCTTCGTTCGTCTTCGGAACACAAATGAAGATATTTATGATTAAATCTGAGAGGTTCATGACTGCTACATAGGCTCCCTAAGGGAATGAAACTTGACGGCCCAGAGAGTCATTAAAGAAAATGTTTAAATATTCCATGTCTCAACAGTGGCTCAACTATAAGTTTATCAAGCGACGAGAATACTTTTTGTGCGAAAAAACAAACAAAAATAACGACTTTATTCGACTATTCCTTTTCTTCCTTGTAGGCCTGAAACGAGACTTCAAGAGATTTCCACGACGCATGCGCGAGAATTGCGATCTCCTTCAACTACTTCAGTTAAGTTCTCGCGCGTGCGCGTCGTGGAAATCTCTTGAAGTCTCGTTTCAGACCTACAAGGAAGAAAAGGAATAGTCGAATAAAGTCGTTATTTTTGTTTGTTTTTTCGCACAAAAAGTATTCTCGTCGCTTGATAAACTTATAGTTGAGCCACTGTTGTGACATGGAATATTTAAACATTTTCTTTAATGACTCTCTGGGCCGTCAAGTGTCATTCCCTTAGGGAGCCTATGTAGCAGTCATGAACCTCTCAGATTTAATCATAAATATCTTCATTTGTGTTCCGAAGACGAACGAAGGCCTTACGGGGTTGGTACAGCATGGGGGTGAGTAATTGAGCAGCCCACTGCTCACCCCTCCCTTTCGAAGAAGCTAGGGTGGCTAAAACGGGACAAACATATCGTCGTCTGAGACAGCAGAGAATAGCCAAGTGTGTGTATCATTGTCACTGTTTCTGTACCACAGTCCATTATAACCACATCATGGATAACGTTTTCAAAGCCATAGTCAGGTGAGGATCAAGGGTCTATAATATAATAATAGTAATCAGCTGATTGTCTAAACACATAATACAGCGAGGGAGAAGAACCACATTAAACTAGGCAACTATATATTTTTCTAACAGGGTAGCTGCTAGTAAAAGTTTAGCTGGCTAATATGAGCTGTTACTGTGGCTGAGCTGGTTAAAGCGTAAAGCCTTGTTTATACTCGACACGTCCGCATGAGCCCAAAGGTGCGCGCGGCAAAAATGACATGTTTATAACAGCGCGCGCGCCTCCGCATCCCCTAGACACCATTTACCACACACAATAGGCTTTTTTCTCTGATTTTGAAAACTCTTCGCGATCGACTTAAAATGCTTCCAAGATCGACGGGTTGGTGATTCCTGTAACGTTACTGTTTTATGGTCAATGACAAGAGTAGCCTACTAATCAGCTGTCTCACGAACGTAACCAGCACATGTATCCCCACACATAGCAAAGCCATAACACAGCGAGGGAGAACTAAGTTACATGAAACAATCCAACTACATATTTTACACTACTGACAAGTCACTACTCACGGTGTTTATGGCTAGCTCCTAGGTTTCTGCGGCTTCTCTTTCAATGTAGTGACGAAACGCGCTCTGTAGCGCTGTTGTGTGCGCGTTCGGCTACGGTAGAAACATGACGTAACAATATGTAGATATAAATGTCTCATTCTATCTAAGGTAATAAAAACATTACGGTTGATTAAGTAAGTTCTTTATACACCACTGAAAACATAGTTATGGATTTCGTTTTGCATTTCTGTTAATAGATACTCAAAATTTTTACTGATTGCACCTTTCAAAAGGGTAACCTATGGAATAATTGTAATAAGAAATTTAAATTGTGTACTTCACTCTGTAAAAAAAAAAACAAGGCGATAAATAATTATATAACTCAATATGAATAATTTGTGTCTGTCATGTAAACTATTGTAATAATATCTGACACCTTTGTAATCATTTATGTAAATTTTGGACATTGTCTTATGTAACTCTTTGTTTATTTTGTATGAATCAAATCCTGAGAGGAAAGTGATACTTATTAAATAATTATGTATAAAGGTTAGGCATAATAAGCATAGGCTTCAGCCTACACCTTTTTTCAGTTGTTATAGCCTTTATTTTTCTTAACTATGGAACATTATCTGTGAGGGCCGAAATACATTTTTCTTGAATTGTTGAAAATTGCAACTGGGTATTTGGAAAGGCCCATAGTCATAGCTTCAAGTTAAACACAAGGCTGACGATTAGCCTACCCACTCACGTCCGGATCACAAAAATATCTAGAACAACATCGCTCTTTATTTCTTAGTATGTTGTACAATTATTTATCCTTTAGTTATCTCTTATTAGATGAGAGTAAATTGTGTAAATTATTTTGGTGTGCTTAACTCATAAGAAATTATAGGGATGGGCAGGTTCACCCAAAATTTTAATTAAGATATTTTGATGAACCAAACATAACACTTAAACATTTCCACAGAAAAAAGAAAGTCATACAGGATTGAAACAACTTGAGGAACTAAATGGTGACAGGTTTTTACATTTTTAGGTGAACTATCTCTGTCTGTGTCAGCACATTTGCAAATATAGCCTATACGCATATATAAATTAAATGTAGAACGATTGTCAGACATCCATTTAAAAAAAAAAAACAACAACACACAGTTAAAAGATTCATTAGTAAAAAATCAATATAAAAAAAGGTCATTTTTATCTGTCAGTGGCTTACCTTGCTACAGCGGTGGTGTCCATCCTATTCTTTGGTTCTCTTTCTTACCTCCTTCCTGATTTTATAGCTAACCCTACTTTGTTCCCCTTTTCATTTAGCACTGTTTGTCTCTGCGTACAAATGTATTTTTGCTCTGTTTTTTAAAATAGACCCTCCAGCCACGCCTCCACCGCCTCGTAGCTGTACTGATGTTTTAACACAACACTGCGTGTGTGCGTGTGTTTGAGACGTTCATGCTCAGATGTGACTCAACCGTTTCACAATCCTGGAAGAAATTTACACAGTAATGGTATTTTGCCAATAGATATGAAGCAACAAAGAAAAGGAAAGTTGGTAAAAAAAAAAAAACTCTGCAAAATAAGCAAACTTTCTACTTTGATGATTCAAATCTTTTTTTGTCATTCACAGAATGCAGCTTGGCTAATCAAATAAAATTTTGAATTTCTGTCATCCTTGAAATCACTGTTCTCTTCTGTGTGTTCCTCTTTTACGTAATATGTCATTAAGGTTAAAACTGTTCAAACAATTCTAACGACCACCATCTTCGCTGAAACATAATTGTCAGTTTGCTTTTTAAATGAAGGTTTATGATACCAGCACAATATGACAGAGAACAAAGTGTTTACACAATACACACCAAAATACAAGCAGTTTGGCTGATAAACGGTGCATACTGAATTGCGGCAACACTGCCAGTTTATTTGCTTGTAAAGTTTCTTACATGTCCATAAATGAAGCAAATCAGTGGCAGGAGAGACTTGATATAATGAACTTGGAATAAATTTCAACTTCAGCTTTGCAGAAATTAAATCTCGAAATCATGATGGCACAGCTGTATTTGCTCAAGATAAGCATGCTTTACAACTAAACCACCCAAAAACATTCATGCATTTAGCAGATGCTATTATCCAAAGTGACTTACAACTGACAGAGGTGGACAAAGTACACAACTTCCTTACTTGAGTGAAAGTACAGATACTCAAATATTTCTCTGTTATAAGTAAAAGTTGTAAAGACCGATTTTTACTTAAGTAAAAGTACAGAAGTACTCGTTTTTAAAAGAAGGCCTACTTAAGTATCAGAAATAAAAATGTCAATGCATTGTTGTATGTAATACTTACAGTAGGCCTACCTTATGCCTCTGAATCTATGCCTGCCTACCTACTCATATCAATATCAAATTAAGTTCTAGAAGTGGGATTGAATGTGAGATTGAATAAGTGCACTCAATAACGTCCACAATGGTGTAGGACACCCAAATGGCTGTTCCCTCATATTTAAAGTTTTTTTGGGGGGCATTTATTATGAATATATGTTAGCCTTACTGTTATCTATAAGCTGTGCTCCAAAACAATGACAAAATTTGCATTTAGAAGACCAAACTCAACGTTGACAATGAAAATCAGGTTGATGTCAGAATCCAACGCCAGATTGACTTTAATCTCAAACATTGGACAGACGTTGTATTGTGGTTGAATGAAAATCGGGTCGACGTCAGAAACCAACATCAGTCGGGTTCTGACGTCAACCTGACTTTCATTTCCAACCAAAATGCAACCCAAATCATCCCCTGACTGACGTTACTTTCTACTCAAGGACCTTGACAGAAATGTAGTGGAGTAAAAAGTACGATATTTTTCTGTCAAATGTAGTGAAGTTAAAGTAAAAAGTTGCCAGAAAAAAATAATACTCAAGTAAAGTACAGATAGGCCTACTCAAAAAGTGTACTTAAGTAGGCCTACTTAAGTGTTACTGTCCACCTCTGACAACTGAGAAACAAAAGCAATTCGTCATAGAGCCAACAATATTTGTACAATGCCAGGTTCAGAAAGCAAGCTAGACAGACAGATACACTTTAGCATGATTTTTATCCTCTTGTAATACTAAATATTTATGACACTTCAAGTTTTTTATTTTCCTGCATATTTACTGTAAAAATTATATGATCAATAAGTTATGACAACATGTTTTTACATTGCTTTAGCTTATCAAAATAAGTTAAGCTATTTTCAACCTTTTTTTATGTTATACAAGATTCAACTATTCAAGTCAATTTAATGTAGCTAATTTAAGTTGTTCATTAGTGCACTTTGACTGATCTTCATCCATATTTCCACTCAGACAAAACAGACACACATGATTACAGGTATTTACACAATAGTTTCATCCGCTGACATTTGACCTCTGAAGCTGCCATGTGGACATCTTTAAGAATGGTGGTGTTGTATATGTCTTGATTGGTTGGTCAAGCTTCGCCTGAGCCTCGTATTTCTTTATGTTTTGAGCCATCATTTACTATCTAGTTGTTTATACTACTAAATACAGCTTACCCAACATCTCAGATAAACCTTACATCTCTAGCTTCCGTTATTGTTAACACAGCACGCTAGCAACTCGCTAACGTTAGCCTGCTAACGCGCCACTCGTGCGCTCATTTATTTATTTATTTTCTCTCGCGCGCCCGCGCCTTTGAGTTCATAAAGTCCAGGTAAGTAAGAAATCAGTCAACAAACACGGTGAGTAATGTCTTCTTGTCCTGTTATTGTCACCTGTGTCACATGTCATATGTTTAGTATAGCCTTCTCCGATGGCAATATAGGATTTATATGTGATAAATGCAAGGAGACAGTCAGGCTGACGGAGAAGATTTCAGAACTAGAGACACGCATCCAAACTTTAATTGAGGATGGTAAGAATGTTAGATCTTTAGATAGTGTTTTGGATGCGCCTAGCATAGTGAACTCTTTACATGATTCGGTTCCGGCTGAAGTAGAGCCCGTGCAGCAGGGCAGATGGGTGACCGTGAGAGATCGTTCTAGTCGCGGATCAAAGAACCACTCTTCCGTTCCGATTCCCATAACAAACCGATTTGCCCCACTCAGTGAAACACCCACTGAGAATTCTGTTGATTGTGCCCTGGTAATTGGTGATTCGATCACACGGAACGTGAAAATAGAGACACCAGCCACCATAGTCACATGTTTGCCGGGAGCCAGAGCGCCTGACATCAAAGCAAATTTAAAAGTGCTGGCTAATGCTAATCGTAAATTCTCTAAGATCATTATTCATGTCGGCACTAATGATGTTTGACTCCGCCAGTCGGAGATCACCAAAATTAATATTAAAGAGGTGTGTGAACTCGCAAGTACGATGTCAGGCACTGTAATTTACTCTGGCCCCCTTCCTGTACGCAGGAGTGATGAGATAGTTAGCCGATTGGCCTCACTGAACGGTTGGCTGTCGAAGTGGTGTCCGCAGAATAATATAAAATTCATAGACAATTGGAAAAGTTTTTGGGGCAAGCCTGATCTGTTGAAAAGAGATGGTATCCATCCCTCCTGGGCTGGTGCTGCTCTTCTCTCTAGTAATTTGGCTCATAGTCTTAGAGATAAAACATGACAATCTGGGGCTCAGGTCAGGAAGCAGACAGACTGGCTAAACCGACCGTCTGCTAGCGGCCTCACGTCACCAAGGTCAGATAAATCCCATCACATAGAGTCTCTTTCACCTAGATGTCATCATATAGAGACTGTGTCTGTTCCCCGAATTTGGAAATCCAAAAAACGTCAGGTTAAAAATTTAATTGATGTTCAACAAATAAAAAACAGATATAATACAGATGAGCAAATGATAAAGCTTGGGTTGCTGAATATTCGATCCCTTACTTCAAAATCTCTCATAGTTAATGATATGATTTCAGATTATAATCTTGATATGCTGTGTTTGACAGAAACCTGGCTAAAACCAAACGATTACATTATTTTAAATGAGTCAACCCCACAAGATTACAGTTATAAACATGAACCTCGTCTGAAAGGCAAAGGGGGAGGTGTTGCTGTAATTTATAGTAATATTTTCAAAACCACTAAGAAATCTAGCTTTAAATATACTTCTTTTGAAGTATTGGTGCTTAATGTAAAAATATATAGTGTAAACGATAAATCACATTTGAGAATTATGCTGGCTACTGTATACAGGCCACCAGGGCACCATGAAGATTTTATCAAAGAATTTGCGGACTTTCTATCAGAATTAGTATTGGCTGCAGATAAAGTACTAATTGTTGGTGATTTTAATATACATGTAGATAATGAAAAAGATGCATTGGGATTGGCATTTAAAGACATTGTAAACTCAATTGGAGTTAGACAACACGTGTCAGGACCTACTCATCGTCGTAATCATACTCTAGATCTAATATTATCACATGGAATAGATGTTGATGCCGTTGAAATTCTGCAGCAGAGCGATGATATCTCAGATCATTATCTAGTCTCATGTAAATTACATTTACCCAAGGCTGCAAAGCCGACTCCGTGTTATAAATACGTTAGACCTATAACTTCTGCCACTAAAGATTGTGTGGTGGCAATTTTAATGATATTCATTGATCTTTAGTTAAATATAGATGATTCAAAGAATGTCACATGTGTGTCTCTCACTTGTAGTGAGAGGATTCTGTTTATGTACCTGGGGAGGCAGAAGAGGGAGACACTCCAGAGAACAGACGAACAAGGACCTCTGACCTAGATGTCAGAAGGCCATTTGGTGCAGGGGAGCTTAGTGGGCCAACTAGTGACGTCTATGGAAAACTACTGGGAGGAAGGCTCTGGGGGGAAGAAGGCCTTGAAACTAAGATAAAAGCTAGTTCAGTCTGTTTGGGGGTGTGTCACTCTTCTGCACAGGGTAACAACTGTGTATTAGACTGCTCCTATTCTTGCAAGAATAAATACTTCTATTTTATATAATTTGACTCTGAGTGTCTCTTACGCAGTGATGTTTGTTTGAGAATTTTTGCCACAACAGTTTTGGTGTCAGAAGTGGGATTCCTTGGACATGCCTCCTGGACCTGAGATCGGACGGTGTTTGGCCACCTGGACTAAGTAAGTTCCAGCTCTACCTCGTAAACTTGAGAGAGAGGGGCCGACCGATATCAGGGCCGGGAGAATCGACCACTGGAATCTAAAGAACCCGCAAGTGGCATGAAACAACGTCTCTGGTAAGGGTCATTTAAATTCGGTTTAATTGGGGGAAGAGTGAAATTGAACCATATTGGCTGAGGGCTGTTTCTGTGGTACGTAATCTGAGATTAATTGAGATCTATATATAGATCAAGAGGTTTCAAACAGATACGAGAGAAAATTATCTGAGATTAATTGAGGTCTGTAACAGATCAAGAGATTTCAAACAGATAGGTACCCTGAAAATCGGTTGTTCCACCACGGAGCAAATTGTTTTTAGGTGCTGAGGCTAATTAGGGGGAGCCAGAAAAGAATTTTTTTTGGTAAACCATAATTAGGAGGGCACTAATAGTGCAACCCGACCGATTTGGGTTAAAAGAAAAGAGTCGGATTTGTTAGGGACGCCTAACAGATTAAAGAAAACGCGCGTTGAAGAGAAATCCACAGAGAACAGAAAACAGCCGGTATGGGGATGTCTCAAAAGCAAGCTTGCGAAATTTGGTACACCGGTGTTTTGTCAAATGAGGTATTGAGCGCCACAACATTAAAGATGGTGCGGGAATCAGTTGAACAGAGCAGTGAGAAACAAAAGTTGTGTCTGCGTTCAACATGTGTGTAAAAAATGTGAACAGATAATGGATTGTTGGCTTGAAGATAAAATGTCGAACTGCCAGGAGAAATAATGTTTTTTTTACTTCATCCAGTAAATGGATGCATGACATTAGATGTCTATAGAACTTAAATTTATATGACAAGGATTGAAGTAGCAAGAAGCAATAAGGCTGTCTGTGTGAAATAGAGGGAACTGTAAGTGAGAGACTTGGTGGAAGAGGGAAGTGAAAAAACAAAAAGGTTGGTGTGTGAGACATGCGTGTACTGGTTAGATAATGAAGGAACTGGCATGTTTGAGAAAAGAAAGGAGAAATATAGTAGAAAACTATATGTGATGAAAATAGACATGGTCTGACAGAATTTATGGAAGTCAAATTAACTGTTTAAATGATATGAAAAGTTTTAGAATAAAATAAGGCATTGTATGATTGACAGGGATTCACATGATATGAAGAATGTTTTAAGCAGAATGGGGAACAATTCTAGATTTTGATAAAATAATGATTGAAATGATGATATATCTGCTTTATTTTATTAATGTTTAAGAAAATAAGGGTATTGAAGCAAGTAGCTATAATGGTTGTCTGTGTAATTTACGGACTGAGTAATATAATCTGTTTTGGAGAAACAGTAGAGATAAGACTGAGACAATAATGATAATATTAAGTTGAATCTGCAGACTAACCATGTGATGGAAGGGAAAAGGCTTCAAACCAGTTCTAATGAAAATAATGATGTACAAATTGTTACACTTAATAAGAGTAACGGAACAGTCCGGGAAAATAAATAAATAAATAAATAGTGAGACAGAAGAGAGCAAATGCTGTAAACAGCTCTGCTCAGAAGATCTCACTTTGAAGAGATTTGCAGATGATGTTTTGTAAAAGATAAGCTGGGAGAAATGTGTAAAGACAGAAAACAAATTCGAATATTTTGAGCATTTTCTGTGCTGCTCATGAAATTATGTTCCGCCAATAAAATGATGAAGATTATGATTTGGCTATTGTGATTAAATCCGCGACTGGTGGACTGTAAAAGAATACAGAGGACTGCTTATCAGTGGCTCTGTTTACATTCCTGAAATGGGACACACACTGCTTCAAGAGTGTGCAGTTAGTTGGAGCCGTTTGCAAGCTCACAGTGATCAAACTATAGTCGAGGTGTCTGATGCTGTAATTGAGGCTGACACATGAACCCACCAGATGACAGAGAGTGTTTTTAATGGTGGTCATCAGGACCATTTAATACGTAACTAAATGCCCACCGAGAAGGTGTTTAAAAAATGTGATAGTGACACATTTTCTGATAATAATGTGGGTTTGAAAGTAGATCAGTGTTTAAACGACGACATTGACATTTTGTCTGAGAAATAAGAGATAGAAAACAAGGTCAAAAGATTGAAGTCTTAAAGTGAATCCTTTTGAAGAAAAGATCTATAATAGTGAATTGATGAATACAGGTTGATGTAAAATTAATGACTCCAACAAATGTGAGTTGCAAAATATATCAAAGTAACTAACAGGATGATTGTGTTTTAATTAAACATTTTAGAAAGGGTTTAGATTAAGGAGAGAGACTAATCTCACGAATGATTTATAATAATTGCAAAAGATGTATCAAGCAGAGAGTGCTAGCCTTGTCAAAGTTAACGTAATTGAGAACTTGACAAACTAAAATTGAGATGAAATGTGAAACGAATAATTATTTAGGATCAAGTAAGCAGAAGCAATACTGGATTAACAGTTGCGGAATGCTGATTAAACAAACAGCTTGAAAGGTTGGCCATGAAAGAACTAGAAGCTGATGTTTTGATTTCAAAAGATAAGTTATTATTGGCTGTAATGAAACAGTTTGCTTATCTGGATCTGATGTGTACTGTGGCTGAAACTGCCAGTGCAACAGAGACTCAATCTGAGTGGAAATTTGTAATGTCTAAATAAAGACAACTATAAAAATTATGTTTATTTGGAAACACATGTAATTTCTGGCAAATATGCCTTAAGCTGGGATAGACCTATAGGATGGTAGATAAAAGTTTGATGGTAGAAGTTTATGAGAGTGCAGTGTGCCAGTCCTGAATGTCTCAGAGTCTCTCTCATTCAATGTCAGCTCAAAGCTGTTATCTGTGATAAGCTATTTGTAGTAAAGCACAGTTTCAGTTGAAGAATCATAGACACAGAGATGTTTAAAGAAACAATTGCCATAAAGGGCAATTTGTATTTGTAAATGTTTTAAATGTAAAACTGAATGACTTTAAAGAAGTCTTTAAAATAATAATGCAGAACTTGAACGTAGATTTAAGAAGACATTTTATTTTATTTTAGGACCAGTAACTTCTTTGTCTCATTTAGTCTCCACCATTCAGGACCGATGGCTCCGTCTACAGGTAAAGTTCACTGAACGTACGGATGATCCAAATTCGCTGAGTATAGTCTAAGCAGCTAGGTTTCTGCTTTTAAGATGGTTAATGGATTTAAGTGATTAAATACTGTTGTTATTGACCTGTCTCCCTGTGTGAACACTATTAGGCAATGGGAATGGCTCTGGTGACTCTTGAACGTGCCTTTCCTAAGCTCCAGAACAACAGATTTTGTTGAAGAAAACGGTCAAAGATTCTGTGATGGGAAAAAAGCGGTCACCAGTGGGCACGAGTGACCATCTCTATGACGGGTAAGACCTTCTTTGGCCAGACAGGGGGCAACCCAAGCCAGAGGGCTCACGTAAAGTCACTGGGCATCTCCTGAATGGGGGTGTTTTATGTGAGACAGGTATGAGAGTTGAGCAGGAGCTGTGAGGCCAGCAGCGTCCTTATGCCGTTAAGGGGAGATGACGCGGTGACGAGTTACGGCATGTCTCCCCAATAAAGCAAAGCTCCTCTATATATACCACTCGCCAGAAGAAACCGCATTAGTTGTATGGCTTGTTTTTCATTGTGACAAGTGTCTGCAACTATACCTGGGGGGACAACACCCTGAGGAGAAGAAAATTATAGACAAAGAGCTAATGGCAATGGGCTTTCAAGAGCCAGCTGAGACCGTGAGGGGATTGCCATTATTAATTGTTGTGGAGACAGTAATAAAACTTTTTGATGTCGGTTGCCTTATGGGCAAGGAAAATGTATAGAAGTTTATAACATGGTTTTAACTCCTGAAGGTCGTTAGACATGGTGGTGACTAAAGATGAAGACAGCTTTTGTAGATTTAAGTCTGGATAACAAAGGTGGATGGTCAAAGGTTATTGTAATGAATTTAATAATACATTGTGTATAAGTTACAGTCTTAGAAATGTATTTATAGTGAGAGAGACTGCTTGAGCGGAAGAAGGAATGGTAACTGTGTCTGTCTTTCTGTTATCGGCCTGCTAGAGCAAGCTGAAGAAAAATAATGATAATGAAACAAAACAACCCAGCTGACTTGTCTAAAAAATCTAATGAATAATGAACAAGACATGCTTTGAAAGTGGTTAAGAGACCATGTAAAATTAGGGAAAAGCTACAGAAAATATGTGAAGTTTAAAATCTTATTTAAAATTTAAATCCTTTTAACGATGATATAAGGAAAGGGCAAACATTGAGAATGAGCAGTTAACATATGTGTGTCTAGTATGAGTGTGTGTGTGATGGTGACAGCACTTTATGTCTTGTATGTATTAGTTTGGGGTACTAATATTAGAACAGTATTGAAATTAGAACAGAACAGTTTTATCATTACAGATGGGTTAAGGCAAATGACAAATTTTAAAGAAGCCGATAATTCTGAGTGGAACGGTTGAAAAGACAATACAGAACATGGGACGAGCTTTAAGTTGATTGGACATCAAGCTCTGTCTGGTAGTAATACTTTTGTCATGCAGGATGTCGATTTGAATTATGTTCTGGATCAGTTTAAGTATTTGTGTAAATTGGAATTGTGTAGTTGTAGATCACCATCTGGCATGGGCTGAGATAAATGAAAATGTTGTAGATTTGAGGGCAACAACAAAATGACATATTGGCTAAGTCAATTTCGAAGTATCAAGAGAGCCCTTAACATTTATGATAATTGTGAACAAAGGGGGAGAAATGATTGACTGACATTGACCAAGTCTGTACAGCACGACCTGACCTGATAGGGAAAATTGTTGACTTTAGAAATGTTTGTGATGGCTGACTTGAGACCAAACAACAGGCCTGAAAAGCAGGATTCGCTGTGAGACTCAGGGACGTTGCCCTTCAAATACTTCGATAAGAAGATGAGATTGGGCTGTAAGTGAAGAATGTAATATTTTGTTTCAGAGGCAGAGAAGGATGTCTGGGCAAAATTTGGCTGAAGGACGCCGTTTGGGTTGGTGTTGATGGCAAATCAAATTAGTTTAAATTGATGAATGAGCGGGGTCATGCATCAAAAGGGGGATGGTAACAATTGCCAAATATGGTTTACTTGGGTCCCAAACAAAATTTGCTGTCTGTACATGTATTTGCAGGACTGTTTCAACAGGAAACGCTAGGGCAGATGTGGCAGCGAAGGCCATGGCAGCACAGCAGAAAAAAGAAACTACGTATTTTACTATCTGAAAATAACCTCGACATTTGTTTTTCTTTACAGAGCATGCAGACTTTTGGATACAGGGGAGAATGTCCCCTATAAAATAATGGTTACGGATGAATTTTCCTTTTACAGAATGTCAGGATGGGTTGCAGAAAACAGAACTGATTCTGTTCCAAATGTATAAATATTGTTTTTCAGGGGAAAAGGATCCTGAGTGCTATTAAGTGAGCGAGAAATTATCCGGTGATAATGTTTCAGGTTGAATCCACAGGTCACACCAAAAGGGACGAGCGGCTAGACAAGCGGTCACTAACAAAATACTTAAGGTCTCCATTCACAGGTGACAGCAGGCAAGAAATGGTTCACTCCAGTGGGGGTGCGGTCGTGATTTAAGGGAAAACCTTATAAGGATCAGAAAATGGTTGGAGAATGTGACACCTGGGTCCAAGCCTCTCACCTTAAACAACACCAACAGGCCTCAACCATCCAATAGAGCACAAAGTGAGGGATTCAAGGACGTGCTAGTAACGTGCCTCCCGAACCTACGAGGGAAAAGACCATTGCAACGGCATGCAAAGTGTCACCCTGGTGAACACGGAACGTCCGTGGGGCGAACGAGATGATCAACACACCTGGAGGAACCAACTGCCAACTGATGGTTTAAGTTTAACAGAAGAATCTGCTTTTGTGATGATTTTGATGATTTTGTTTGATTGAATCAAACTAGGTATTGATTTGATTGGTGCAAATGTAGAAAATCTATTAATTTATGTGTAACAAGCAAAAAGACGGACCGTAATGGAAATATTAGAGTTAATATTGAACAACTGCATTGGTTAGAAGAATGGATAAAATTATAAGACTTCTCTGGTTAGATTTGGTTAAATATGGCATTAAATAGAGCTTACTAAATTGAATTAGAAGTGAACAAAGGATGGTTAGGAAAACCGAGATGAAATATGGAGATGGGCGTAGATTAATGGAAAAGGCTTAATGATAGGGGTTAGGATTGTTATTCTAATAATTTTGTTATTCATGGGTGAATATGATTACAGTGACAGGTGAAACATGCTGTCTGTTCAATTGGTGAAAATGACAGTCTATCCCAAGGATGAACAAAATTATGTGACGATACAGGTAGCGGGAGCTACAGTGAGATATGTGTTAAATGTATGTTCTGTTTGTTTTTCTTCTATTTATTTATTTTCTGAGAAAGATTAAGGGCAAAAGATTTAAAGGGGGTTAAAAGCAGCAGTCATCCGTGTTACGAGATGGCGTACAAAGATAGGGTTTGAAACTGAGGGATTTTTTATTATACTTTTATCTGGTTGTTTCCTTGCTATGTTATAACTACCTTTTCCTTACTGGCGTGACTGAGGGTCTGTTTACAGGAGCGCAGGAACAGTGATTTCTCGCTTAGCCCGGCGCAGTGAAAATGTTTACTTGCTTGCTAAAATATTACGGGGCCTTTCCCCCACAAAAACAGCCTTATGCTTCTTCATTCTAAATTTTTCTTCACAGGTTCAAGGAGAGTGATCATTTATGCAAAAATCAGAGATGAAAAGTATAAGTGTGATGATATGACTTAAAATTTGTCTTATTGTTTATTATTGTGATTATGGGTAATCAGAATGATAAAAAGTGAGGAGTTGTGGTGGCAATTTTAATGATATTCATTGATCTTTAGTTAAATATAGATGATTCAAAGAATGTCACATGTGTGTCTCTCACTTGTAGTGAGAGGATTCTGTTTATGTACCTGGGGAGAAATCTAGCTTTAAATATACTTCTTTTGAAGTATTGGTGCTTAATGTAAAAATATATAGTGTAAACGATAAATCACATTTGAGAATTATGCTGGCTACTGTATACAGGCCACCAGGGCACCATGAAGATTTTATCAAAGAATTTGCGGACTTTCTATCAGAATTAGTATTGGCTGCAGATAAAGTACTAATTGTTGGTGATTTTAATATACATGTAGATAATGAAAAAGATGCATTGGGATTGGCATTTAAAGACATTGTAAACTCAATTGGAGTTAGACAACACGTGTCAGGACCTACTCATCGTCGTAATCATACTCTAGATCTAATATTATCACATGGAATAGATGTTGATGCCGTTGAAATTCTGCAGCAGAGCGATGATATCTCAGATCATTATCTAGTCTCATGTAAATTACATTTAGCCAAGGCTGCAAAGCCGACTCCGTGTTATAAATACGTTAGACCTATAACTTCTGCCACTAAAGATTGTGTGGTGGCAATTTTAATGATATTCATTGATCTTTAGTTAAATATAGATGATTCAAAGAATGTCACATGTGTGTCTCTCACTTGTAGTGAGAGGATTCTGTTTATGTACCTGGGGAGGCAGAAGAGGGAGACACTCCAGAGAACAGACGAACAAGGACCTCTGACCTAGATGTCAGAAGGCCATTTGGTGCAGGGGAGCTTAGTGGGCCAACTAGTGACGTCTATGGAAAACTACTGGGAGGAAGGCTCTGGGGGGAAGAAGGCCTTGAAACTAAGATAAAAGCTAGTTCAGTCTGTTTGGGGGTGTGTCACTCTTCTGCACAGGGTAACAACTGTGTATTAGACTGCTCCTATTCTTGCAAGAATAAATACTTCTATTTTATATAATTTGACTCTGAGTGTCTCTTACGCAGTGATGTTTGTTTGAGAATTTTTGCCACAACAATTGCTTTATCAATAATCTTCCTAATCAGTTTCATCATCTCAGCATCCCGGATAGCTTAGAAGAACTTGATATTGCAACAGAAACGTTTAACTCTCTCTTTTCCAGCACTTTAGACGCAGTTGCTCCGTTGCGCTTAAAGAAGATTAAAGAAAATAGCCCAACGCCGTGGTACAGCGAGTACACCCGGGCCCTTAAGAGAGCAGCCAGAAAAATGGAGCGCAACTGGAAGAAAACTAAACTAGAGGTATTTCGGATTTCGTGGAAAGAGAGCTCGATTGCTTACAGAGAGGCTTTAAAAGCTGCTAGATCTGCTTATTTTTCAAACCTATTAGAAGAAAATAAACATAATCCAAGGTATTTATTTGAAACAGTGGCTAAACTAACGAAAAAGAAAGCTTCAAGCTCAGAAGTGTCCATGCAAGCAACACAGCAGTGATGACTTTATGAACTTCTTCACTTATAAGATTGATAATATCAGGGACAAAATTATAACTATGCAACCGTCTACCACAGTATCGCATCAGGAAGTGCATTGTAGTCTCCCTGAGGAAAAATTTTATTCATTTGTTGCTATAGGAGAGGAAGAATTCTGCAAACTCGTTAATTCATCTAAATCGACAACTTGTATGTTAGATCCTATACCGACTAAGCTACTGAAAGAGATGTTTCCAGAGGTCATATATCCTCTTCTTAATATCATTAATTCATCTTTGTCTCTAGGATACGTACCAAAAACCTTTAAACTGGCTATGATAAAACCGCTTGTTAAAAAAACACAACTTGATCCTACAGAATTAGTCAATTACAGGCCGATCTCGAATCTGCCTTTTCTGTCAAAGATATTAGAAAAAGCAGTATCTTCACAACTGTGTTCCTTTCTAGAAAGAAATGATATCTGCGAGGATTTTCAGTCCGGATTTAGACCGTACCATAGTACTGAGACCGCTCTCATTAGAGTCACAAATGATTTGCTCTTATCATCCGATCGTGGTTGTATCTCTCTATTAGTGTTACTCGATCTTAGTGCTGCATTTGACACAATTGACCACAACATTCTTTTAAATAGACTAGGAAACTATGTGGGCATTAGTGGAATTGCACTAGCATGGTTTAAATCATACTTATCTGACCGTTATCAGTTTGTAGCAGTAAATGAAGAGATGTCTTATCGATCACAAGTTCAGTATGGCGTACCACAAGGCTCAGTACTAGGACCGCTGCTGTTCACTCTGTACATGCTACCATTAGGAGATATCATTAGGAAACATGGAGTTAGCTTTCACTGTTATGCCGATGATACTCAGCTGTATATTTCTTCAAAACCCAACGAAACTTACCAATTCACAAAATTAACGGAATGCATAGCTGATATAAAAAATTGGATGACTAGTAATTTCCTACTACTAAATTCTGAAAAGACAGAGATTCTAATTATTGGACAAAAAACTTCCACACGTAATAACCCAGAATACTGTCTAACACTTGATGGCTGGTCTGTTAAGTCTTCGTCGTCGGTTAGGAACCTGGGTGTGCTCTTTGATACCAACCTTTCTTTTGAAAGCCACGTGTCTAGTATCTGTAAAACTGCATTTTTCCATCTTAAAAATATATCTAAAATACGCCATATGCTCTCATTGGGAAATGCGGAACAATTAGTCCATGCGTTCATGACCTCAAGGCTAGATTATTGTAATGCTCTACTGGGTGGTTGCCCTGCACGCTTAATAAATAAACTACAGCTAGTTCAAAACGCCGCAGCTCGAGTTCTTACCAGAACCAGGAAATATGACCATATTAGCCCGGTTCTGTCAACACTGCATTGGCTCCCTATTAAACATCGTATAAATTTTAAAATATTGTTGATTACCTACAAAGCACTAAATGGTTTAGCTCCGCAGTACTTGAGCGAGCTCTTAACGTATTATTGTCCTTCACGTCTATTGCGATCTCAAAACTCCGGCCAGTTGATAATACCTAGAATATCTAAATCGACTGCAGGCGGTAGATCCTTTTCCTATTTAGCACCAAAACTTTGGAACAGTCTTCCTACCATTGTCCGGGAAGCAGACACACTCTGTCAGTTCAAAGCAAGACTAAAAACACATCTCTTTGACCTAGCATACACATAACACACTATAGACTTCTATAAATTCAATGTTAGGCTGCATAGATTAGGTCAGCCGGAACTGGGAACACTTCCCTTAAATCTTGATGTACTCGCTACATCATAAGAAGAATGGCATCTACGCTAATATTAGTGTCTTTGTTTATCCCGAGGTTTTCCCGCAGCCTGCCGGATTTAGGCCGTATCCAGATCTGACGAAGGAGATCCGCCTGGACCCGATGACAATGCAGTGCTGAAGTGTCCACCATCCTCTCCCTATGGAGGATCCCTTTCCCACTCTACAGATAAAGCGTTGTGAATTCCGGCTCGCGTACCCCGAAGTGATAAAATAAAACAAAATTCTGTATCAAAATTTATAGGCAAGAAAAGTAGTTTGTTTAGGCTGGGTTGTATGAATTATAAACCTGCGCACATATTTTAAAAAGCACATAACTATAGAATCAATTCTGAATGAGCATGTGAACGCCGTCAGCGTTAATCACAGGTTCGCGTTTAAAAGTCTGATCATTTCGACGGAGGTGAATCAATCAAAGTTAACTTTAGCTGGAAATAACATTATTCAGGAACCGCTATAATGCCAAAACAATCTGTTACCTTAAATTATATGTTTATCTCTGTAAAGCTGCTTTGAAACAATCCATTGTTAAAAGCGCTATATAAATGAAGATGACTTGACTTGACTTGTGGATGAAGGGGATATGAGAGGATGAGGACTGGTTTCCATTTCCAACTTTTTAATTTTTTCCAACTTCCAACAAAGTCAGTGAATCCCAAAATAGTCAGAAAATGTGTTAATTAATTAAATGAACTATTCTATGCCCTTTTGTAGTATAAATGGTGTGGTTAGAGTATTCACACTAAAAATTCCAACAAGAAAGTGCACTTTAAATAGGCCTACCCGGATAATGAACTTATTTAACCCCTCCCAAAAAAAGTGTGGAATGTTGGAGACTTCATGCACTCAATGGTAGCAGCTTTAGCAGAAGGAGAAGAGCTATCAGAGATGCTGGATGAAAAAGTAACCTTATAAAACCACGAGTACCTATACCTGCACTGTGCATAGTGTATAGTGTGTGTCATTTGGGACACAACTAAAGTCAAGTAATCAAGGATATTGTACAGCTATAGAAATGATTTCAGATTGTAATTACGATAATTCTGGCATGACATGAACACATTTGTGAATGATGTTTTGTGAGTTGTGCCATAAGCAGTTTTGTGCAAAAAAAAGAAGATAATTTTAGCTTGAAAAGCCTGACATGTGACTGACTGACAGGTCCAGTTTTGATAATTCACTGGTAAACAACGTCATACTAAATATGCAATATTTAATCTAATTTCTTATATACGTCATTCATGGAGACTGCAACACCATGGATGTCCTAATCCTGTTCTCGGAGATCTACCTTCCTGCAAAGTTCAGCACCAACCCTGATCAAACACACCTGAACCAGCTAATTAAGATTTTCAGGAGCACTTGATAATTACAGACAGGTGTGTTGTCAAAAGTCATAATAGTCAAAAGTCCTGCTGCATAAGACTGTGTTACTGAAGTGTGTAACTTGTGATATGTAAGTAGTGCTCTGCTCTAGGGATGGGCAAATGAAGCCTCATGAAGTACTGAGGCTTTCCAGTGAATGTTTCGGAAAAAGGTTCGAAGCATCAAGAGTGTCGAAAACAGCGCCATCATGTGGCAGGTCAAATTTAAAGCAGCCATATTTATGAGCAGCTGAGTGCGCAGCTGAATGTTCAGTTTTCTGATAATATAATTCAAATATTAAAGTGTGGCAATACAATAAATGTAACAATTATATTAATAGCCTACTAATTATAAAAACACCAACAAAGTTGCTTGATGCAAGTAAATCTTTGTCTAATTATTTTATGGTTTCTATCCTGTTTATGTGTCAGAATATATGATCATGTAACATAGGCTTATTTATATATATATTTTGTTAGTAAATGGACTTAAACTTACAAAAACCTGTAGAGTAGTGGTCTTGTTTCAAACATTCCGACACGCAAAGTGAAGCATTCACGTGACTGGAAAAAGCGAGGCTTCGTTTTTCGTTGATCGCGTGTTTCTCTGAAAACAATACGAGTTCCGGCACGGAGCTTCATGAGAAATTGCGCCATGTACTCGATACGCGCTTTGAAGCTTCAGTGTAAAATGTAACATCACTAGGCTACTGTGCTCAAATTGCTGAGATTTATTACAGCATTTAAAGACAGACAGTGTTTAGAAGTATTTAATGATTCTTATCAAATCCATGGTATCATTATACATTCCTTATTATAAAAGCTATATGTTCAAGAATTTAGTGACATAAATATGCATTTAAACTCAAAGAAATTCCCACTAATTGTTCAGCAGAAACATACTACTGTGATCACAAATGAAGACATCAATTTTAAATTCCATGTCATTGTTATATAGGCTATAACATTTTTATATAAGAAATGTACATAAAAAAAAGCTAAATGAAGAAAAAAGTTTAAAGTGTCTACAATTAATCTAGCTGGTTACATACAACTTGAAAGTGAGAAAAACAAAAGAGAGAGAGGTACAAATAGACTACTAACGGAGTGAGGTACGTGCTGTTGTTAAATTTGTGTTGAACATAAACAATATACATTTACACCCCTGAGTGTAGTCAGTGAAGCCAATCTTTGACAGACTGTTTGCACTGTGCAACGTTTCCAAAGCAGCGCTGATCTTTTAGCACCTGACTTGTGTGCAAGTGAGGTGCTTATAAACCTGTTTTTGAATAATCCAGGTTATGACATACGTCACACTGCAGAGACACAAAAACAAAAGTGAGTTGGAGCAAGAAAGATTTACTTTTGGTTTTACTTTTTGGACAAGCAAAGTTTGTTTAATGCATGTTATTGTGTACAGTAATAAAACATAGCCCACCAAATAAAATGGTAATAATAAAATAATAAAACATATCAAAGCAAGTGGCATTTATTTTAAATACTTTTTTTAAAACAAGACATTTCAAGAATTTTATGAAAATGAGGTTCCAAACGTAGGTTCGGGAGTAGCCTAAAACAGCCATATAAACAGCAGACACCGCATCATCCCATTGACATTTTCTTCAGGCAGCCCTCCTTCTCCCCCTATATTTTTCTCTCTCCTCCTACGCACAGTTCCGTTATAGGTTTTTTTTTACTCAGAGCTCGAGCCTCATCCAAGGACAGCAAGCCAAGTTAGTTTACTTTTAACCTTTAAGGCTGATTAGGCAGGTGAACTTGTGAAATGAATACAAGACAATAGATATACTTTTCAAAATGAAGAAAAAAACACTGACTTCATACACACTTCCATTAACAAGATTCACCTCAAGACCAGTCAATTAAAAGTAATTGCAAAAAGTAAAGTAATCTGGGAAAGTGACTAGCACCATTAGTTTGCAGATGCCACGTGGTTTGATATTTTGCTTTTAAGACAACAACTATTTTATAAATAAAGTTTGTGTTTCTTTGTGTATTATGGAAATGAATGTGTTTGGGCTTACCGGCACAGCGCTGTCTATAATCACTGCAGCATTTTGTCGTGCAGTTAGTATTGCAGTTGCAGCGATTTGAAGGATTGTACTTCTCGTTGCATCTTCCCCTACAGGAGGTTGAGGCTGCACATACAAACAAGCATTAATCAAACAAGTATTTTTTGAGTGGATATATGTGTGCAGGTGTCTGAGAGAGAGAGTTTTACTTAGGCTGGCAGAGGAGCATGAGTTTGGGGGGTTGAAGGTGACAAATCCCGGCAGGTTCTGACCGATGTTGTTCGTGATCCAAGACTGATATCGAGACACGCGGGTGTAAACCCCAGGAGAGTTGGGATCGGCACAGCCATACCCCCAGCTGGTGATACCAGACTGAACCCACACTGTACACTGCTGACTCACCATTGGACCACCAGAGTCACCCTACAGAGAGGGAAAAAAAGAAAGACAAAGGAGATGGGGTTTTTTTTGGGTGGGAGGGAGGGAGGCTATTTTATCAAGATGGGACAGTTACATGAAACAGGAAAAGGGCAGTCCGGGTCCGCACTCCAACCTGTGCCCCACACGAGCACTACAGCCCTTGTGTTTCATGTTTACACTACTGGAGCTATTCAACATCAAGCATTTACACTAAATGAGCAATGTGAATTCCAGAAATATACAGTAGGTTTTAAAGTGCTATCTTGAATGTTATACGCTAGCTATACAAGCTTAAGTTATTTGTAGTAATAATCTGGTTAGGGTTTGTTGTACCTGGCAGGTGTCTTTGCCTCCCTGCGTTAAACCAGCACAGATCATATTGTTGGTAACAGATCCAGAACCCAGCAGAGTATTACATTGAGTGTTGTCCACAACTGGAACCATAGTTTCCTGCAGAGTCCCAGGAGCAGGTAGGCTCACTGAACGTACACAAACGCACACATAATTATAAATAAAAGATGTTAGAAATTGATGGAAATGTGAATTTATGAGTTTGTGTGTGTTTTCTACCTCCAGACTGAACATCTCCCCATCCTGTGATCCAGCTGCTGGTGCCGGCACTGAAGACGCTGTTCTGGGCTGCCAGACAAACAGGTTTAATGTAGTTATTGAAGGTAACAGTGGAGGACAGGCGCAGAAGAGCGATGTCATTGTCATTTGTGTTGCTGTTGTAAGAGCTGTGAACGATTTTCGTTCTCACAGTTCTCATGACTTCATTGGCATTGGATCCCTGCTGTGTCCTCCTTCCCAAGTACACACGCAGACTGGACGTGCTGACACTGAATACAGTCAGAGAACATGAAAGTGAGAAAAGAACAAAACAATACACCAAGTACCTTCTACCAATAAAAATAAATAAATTAAAAACGTGTTTTGATGTGAATTTTACCCAGGTAAACAGTGAGCTGCAGTCAGCACCCATTCATTGTTGATGAGCGATCCTCCGCAAAAATCACCTCCATAGGTGGAGCTGTACAGACTGACCTGCCACGGCCACGACCCATCGGGAGCGTTCACACCACCCACAATACGGGTGTTTAGAGGGGCTTGTCCACAAACTATGAGAGAGAAAGAGAGGAGAGAGATTGTCATTAGCATATCTACATTTATTTGACACATTCATACAACTATTTGACTTGATGTCAACATCTGAAGAAAGAGAGAAGCTCTTACCATTCAGCTGAGAAAGTGAACCTGCAAGGGCAGAAAGAAATGAGAAAAATTCAATTAAACCTTTCTCTTAATAATGACCCTGCCAGAGATCCTTGCTCTAATAATGGTAGATTAAACTTGTGAGACTGAACATGCGGAAAACATCTGTGGGCAAACTGGTTTAATTACACACAATAAGCAGAATTCAGCACAATAAGCACAACAACAGCCTTCTTTCCGTATTCACAAAGAGACATTATGCAAGTACATTCCATATGCATGCTAGGTGTGGCTCACAATGTAAAACATTTATAGGTTTCTGTAAAAGTAACAAAAGAAAGAAATATTTTTTTGGATTATTAAAATAATGTTGCCCAGACAGAGAATTTAAACAGATTATGTCACAAACCTTTTTACTTTGAATCTTATGTAAAAATAGTCACTGTGAACCTGGATACAGTGCGATTTTTTTTTATTTCATTCAAAGGCAAGCATGAAAATGCTTTGTTTGCACGCGCACACACACAACCCAGATAGATCACGTAGGCCTACGTCTGTTAAAGATCACTTCATCTGGAAAGCATCTGCTGTTTACTAACATCTGATAGACATCTTTAAGATGTCAGTTTAACATTCTATATCATTAAATCTTAAAGACATCTTCTAAACGTCTATTTGACATCTGACAGGAAACGTCCTAGACGGATTGCAGATGAGCAAACACTCTAAAAAATACGTCTTCCAGATGTAAACACGCACATCAAATAGATGTCTCCGTGATGTGTTCTCTGGGAATTTACCACTTTATTTACAAAAATATTGACCTGCAACCCAGTAGGGGGAGCACCACGACGCATGCGTATTTAGGACAATATAACTTCGTAAATAAAGCGGTAAAAAAAAACTAATTAAACTATTACTATTACGTGTTAAACTATTACTTTCTGGACCTTGACTGTGGTCCCAATGGAGGGGCAGAAGATTTCATCAAAAGATTTCGGGTTCCAAACGAAAGTGAACAACTAGATCTTCACGAGGCCGTTAGCAAGGCTATACCCTTCGCCTTCATGCAACACTGTCCTTACAAACAGAGAAATTCAAGTTGTTTTGTTATGTTCGTGATATATTTAACACATTTCTGTCATGTGGGTGATTCTATGATTGCAGGTAGGCCTACATATGGTGCAAGTCATTATTTTTTCCTGCTTTTTTCAAATGTTTATATTTTTTATTATTTTAATATTTTGTTATTTATTATCATGGATCACAAGATTACAGGCCATAACAATATATTTTCCGTAAGACGTGTCTTATTGCTGAAAATCATGATTTCTTGTTGTTATCAGTGTATTTTTTCCATCATGTAGGCTATCGTAATCAAAACATTTTATTTTACTTTTCTTTTGGTAATATTTCATTTATTTTATTAATAAAAGCCCTAAATAGTAATTTTCCTAATTCTACAACATTGAATTGTTTAAAAATAACTTATCTTATAAAAATGTGTGTCAATAAATCTTGCGTCAATTCTGCTACCTTACTATACTTTGCCTTTAAATTGGTGGAATTATCTCCCACAACTATGTTGTCAGAAAATGATGTCACTTTACCTCACTAATAAGGTCTGAAGCACTGAAAGGTATGTATGTGCATGTGATTCCTCTTCCTGAGAAAATATTTTAATCTAAAAAGTTCTTGCACCAAGAGTTATATTGTTAAACGTCAAAATTGTTACCACACTATCAAGGGGAAAACAGAATCACTGATCAGAGTGGGTTAATTGTTTAAAAGTCTTTTAATCATAATTTCATTAGTGCCATGTGCTCATAGCATTTATGCTAGAAAGTGGAGTTTTTGGCTAAAAAGTGTAAAATGGTCAATTCTGTTACCGTCAAATTCTGTTACCAAGGTAGAGTAACGATGTTTGCTAATTTGTCTGTATCGACCCCTCGAATTTTACACTTTAGGCAGCTCCATATCCCTCAATGCAACGGGATTTTGACGTCACCGCATATAATTTACCACCACCACAAAGTCATTTTGGTGATCAAAGATGAGTTTTAAAGGATACAATTATTGACTACAGGGGGACTTTAACTTTTTAAAATCCAAGAGAATTCCATAGAATCACCCATGTACTGTATGTTTAAATAAGATTCATAAATGTGTCAGGTAGCCTAATGCAGGGTCCAAAGATTAGACTGCAAATTTTAAAGTTGAGAGCAGAGAAATACTAGCCTGGTCCAACCAGACTCTCGTACATTTCATTTGTACAGAGAGTCCGGCGGCCGGCCTCGCTCCATTTGACATTTGACAAGCGTTAACTTCCTTGTAGGCGGGTACTCCTTTGTAGTTTAAAACTATTGGATCTGCCATAACCAATCGCTAACGTTTGGTCGTGACTTTTTTTTTCTTAATTGAAAATATCAAGATTTACAGACAAACATGACTGCACAAAATCCCTTTCTTCAGAATAGGATACAGAGAAAATATAGCCAGAGGGAGCAGCTCTATAATACAAACAGGAAATATATGTAGTCTTAACAAAAATAAGGAGGATTTATAAAAGGAAAAAAAGAACATAATAAAGAAATTATAACATAAGGGGAGAATTCAGTCTTTGTTCAGCTATTTACCTCAGTTGGGAAGTGTTTTAGGGTATCATATATTTTTTTGTGCTTTAGCTTTAAGATTTTTTAAGGATTTTATATACAGTTTAAATTCATTTTAAAAACAACAAATTTGGTAGATGATTTCACAATTCTACATTCGTGAATGAAAAATTTTGATAGACATGCAATTGTATTAGTATCACCCTTGCTTTACAATATCAATGTTATGTCGTCACTATCGATAAAGGTTGGGAATGAAGACATCTGTTGCTTAACCCATTTATGTATATCACACCAAAATATTACATGAGAAAAACACATGGTCCGTAGTTTCGACATCATTTTCACAGACTGTACATGTGTTATCTATACCAAAGCGAAGTCTCAGTAATTCTTTAGAGGGGTAAATGTTGTTCATTACTTTGAAGTGTGTTTCTTTCACTTTGGGAGGGAGTGTTAGATACATTGTTCTTAGTTGAGTAATTGAATCTTTATCAAATTTTTGTAAGATGTTATTTTTATTTTGCCGGTAAAGGTATTCAGTACGTTTGGTCGTGACGTATGACAACTCAAACTAGCGCACGACATTAACGTCATCGTTCTCAGCCACTCCCTCTGTTCGCTGATTGGACCGGTAAAAAGTTGACTGGAGAAAACCAAAGAATCACAATCCCAGGTAGTACTGAAGGAAAATGAGAATTTGGCGGAAGTACGTAGGAGGCCGGAGCCAGGCTAGAGAAATACACTCACTCACAAATTTCATGTTAATGACTAAGTCATGCACTTATTTTGAAGTGGCACCACTTAGGTAGGGAGGATTCTACTGACAGCAAAACTGTTTCAATGCGGAAAAACTATAACCTCAAATAAAAATAACTATTATTATAATAACTATAATATATAATTATTATTTATATTAAAACTTTATAATGACAACTTTGGGGCACTATTCAATAGCCTATCTAACATTAGAGTACATTTTACTACGCAATGTGTAGAAAATCGGATATCAATAAAACAAATATGACTCGTTAAATTCATTTGAAAGGATTATTGCCGCTTCTACAATCATCAGCCTATATTTAACAAACTATACACGTTTTTTGTTAGAACGTAGGCCTATCTGTATTTAAATGTCAGAAACATAAAATGAACATTATGTAAAAACACTGAACAGTTGTGGTAAGGCTATAGCCTAATAGCGCTGCCAGCCAAAGCGCGAACGCAGATTTGAGCAGTTGTTAACGTGACGCACTGAACGGTCTAATCACACCAGTGCGATCGCACACTTCAAATGGTTAAATATCAAAAGTAAAAATCTATAAAATTGTTAATGAGTCTGTTAATGAATCATTATTTTCATAGCCCTTAGAACGCTCTTATGTGCGGTGCCACAAAGAATACTATCAAAATATATTCACTTTTTATATGTATTTGTTGACAGTTATCCTCGCTTTAATATATCATGAGATCTCACCTTTTACACACATGAGCAGGGTCAAAGTCACACACGTTGATCTCCACATCTTCACACAGTCACTGCGTTCCTTAGCAGAATGGATGCTGGTGGTAATTTGGTACAAAGTGACTCTTACAGTCCCTTTTATATAGTTGTGCTTCTCAAATTGCTCTTCTTGTCACTCACTCAGCTGCCCACTTCTTTTCTCATAATGCTCCTCCTCCATTTTTTGTCACTCTGTTTCATTCTTATCATTCTTTTATGCCAAAGATGAGAAGCAAATTAGCCACTGTTCACTGAGAACATTTTCACAGTCTGCACTTGTTGTAGGCATTGTTAAGGTATGATTGTGCAGATACGCAACAGCAAACATCTATTAGGTCATTGTTTGAGAAGTCACAGCTTGATAGCTTTCTGCTCATTTGATTTTCAAACTGAACCCAACAAGTGTATTTCAGAAGAAAAGGCAAAATTGTGAAATGGCAAAGGAAAATATCTTAAGACATCATGACAACAAATTCTTTCTGTCTTTTTTCTTTTAGTCTTTCTTTCCTTGCTTTATTTTTCGTAACACATACATAAAGAAAAAAGCCATGACAATAATGCCCTTTATTTTCAGACACAGACAATGGGCTGTAGTGAATGATTACGTATGGCAACTTATTGTCAGATGGCAACCGTTGTTACTCATAAAAGACTTACACAAGATAACTGATTCAGTTTGTGTTGAAATCAGGGCACTGAATAGGTTCAAGGAACAAAAACAAAAGCTGGAAACGAACAATTTTAGACATGGCCTTGTATGCAAAAAAATCAGTTTTAGGGTAGCTCATTCTCTGCCTGATATGTCTGATATGTAGTTTGCTGCTTACACTTTAATTGAAAAAAAGTTGTATAATTTGTAGTAACTTGTAAATAGAAATGTTAGGGTTCAAATTTCTGTGGTTATCAATCATTGTGCTGAAGAGTTACATGAAGGTAAACACTACATTGACCCTGTAAGCAATGGCTGTGCTAATGCCACTGACAAATGTAAAGTTTCATTAAATGTATGAGCTAAATAAGTTACGTTTAGCATGTGCTATGATAATATCTGTGGACTTTAACTGAAATAGCTGTTTAATTGGTTCCAGGACTACTCTTCATGTAATTGGAGCAACTTATTTAACAAATTATGAAGTTCCTCTAACTCAGTGTTGATTGGTTGAACATAATTTTAACATATTTTTTTAAATATTGTGTATTCAGTAACAGTTATTCAATGTAAAGTAAGAAGGCTAAAAAAAAGCTCCTGTCTTCATCCTTTTCCTTCTAGCAAAGGCTCCTCCATATTCGGTTTGTTAAACGTCATCTTTTCAGCATCAGATCGATTTGTCTATATTGTTAAGATAGCCTAATAAACTCTCTCTGGACACTGACACTAAACTTGAATTATAGCATTAGTCATTCTGGTTTTATGCTCTGCCCCAAAAATTGTCTTGAGTTTCTCAAATTTTATTCCAAAAACAAGACTTTGTAAAGCCCGGCTCGATCGGTCCAATGGAGGCATCCGGTCAGCGGGTGAAGGTTTCTGCGTAGGCTATTAGCTACTCTTTCCTCGTGGCAAACGTATTGTGGGTTAAATGCAATACATGTTTCATATGTATTCTCCCGTTATTTCATCTGACTCCATAAATGAAAAGGTTTTTAATGATATCTGTGCATCATTAAATATAAGCGAAAGTTTGACTAATTCCTTTTAACTCTAATGAAATAATATCAAAGTCAGTTAGAATCATCAAATGTAACAATTTATTATGTCAGGTAAATTTATCATTTCAATTTCATAATCAGTTAAAGATAATCAATACAAAACCTAAAATGCTCTGGAATAAAAGGAAAACGAACCCGACATTAGGAAATACGTGAAGCCAGGGCTGGACTGGGACAGAAAATCGGCCCTGGCATTTTGGTCCAGACTGGCCCACTACATATGATAATAAACACCACCCATCTTTGCACGCCCTTGAATATGTTTTTCCTACTCCTATTCATTAAATCCACTAATGCCATGTAATGAGTCAGTATAAACGAGTGAGAGTTAACAGATGAAATAAGTACAAAATTGTACTTTATTAATACAATTGAATTATACTCCACAATAATGCATCCAAAAAACAAGCTATAATCTGCATTGGCATAGAAATACAAGTGTTTCTCACAGGAATTTTGGTAAAACTGTGGTGGGCGGACCTCTGTCCTTCTAGGGGGGTTCGGGGGCATGCCCCCCCTAAGAAAATTTTGTGCATGTTAATGTTAAATTCATCAATCTGGTGCAGTTTGAGGGTTCAAAATTAAAAGCTCCAACCCATATTCAGTGTGCAAATATAACAAAGAAAAAATTAAACCTATTTTAGTAACAGTGTCTGTCTATATTACACTACTACATAATAATAGTTATATGTCATGACAGTAGCCTAATCGCCATCTGTAAAACAAATGCACTGAAAAATAAAGAAAACTTTCATAATTAGTTTTGTACTAATTTCTAAACTTGAAAGAGATAAGCACATGATCTTTTATTTTGACGGAAACTGCATCAAGCTTTTATTTTGGCGGAAAACATGGATAAAAACGCGTCTCATTAAACTTTTAGTAAATTTCTGTAATCGTCAACTATGCAGATGTGGAAATAATGCGTAACTGGGTTATGGGTTCCTACACTCATAGCCAAAGTGTTTTGAAAGTAGTTCTGCTTACCGCGGACTCTACACTTTCTCATCTCTCTCCTGATCTTCCTTACTATCCTCCTCATCAGCCACTGGATGTTTTCTGCAGCTGGTCCTGTTGCTGCAGAAAACATATTTTGACACATTTTACAGCGTCTGCTATTTCTATTACACGCTATTTCTCAGCACATTCCTTGCGTTTCTTCTCCATCTCTCTGACTATTTTGACAGATACACACTTGACACTGCACGCTCACTCAAAGCCCAAAGGGGGAGGTGTTTAAAGATGTGATTGGGCCAGCCCAGTGTCAATCAAGAAAGCAACCAATGGGCCGCTGATCTACGCGTTTCATGGGCCGGTCTGTCAGTGGGAAAAAAAACTGACGCTTACTTTTTTTGACCAATGCATTACACCGGGCACTAACCCAGCGCCGTCAATTAAACAAAACAAAACGAATGGGCCGCCGATATACGAGTTTTATGGGCCGCTAAAAAAAAGACAAAAAAAAGTATGAGATGTATCGGCCCAAAAAGCACGTCGGCCCACCGGGCATTTGCCCGGTATGCCAGATTACCAGTCCAGCCCTGCGTGAAGCTGAGAGACTCGGCGCTCTCAGTCACGGGCTCATCTGAAGTATAGAAAAGGCCCTGATCTCTAGTTGCATTTCATTATATAGCCAGACCTCATTTGTGACCCTTGACCACAAAACCAGTCTTAAGTTGCACGGGGTATATTTGTGGCAATAGCCAACAAAACACTGTATGGGTCAAAATTATCGATTTTTCTTTTATGCCAAAAATCATTAGGATATTAAGTAAACATCATGATCCATGAAGATATTTAGTAAATTTCCTACCTTAAATATATCAAAATTTTATTTTTGTACGTGGATGCAGCACAATCGCCAACAGAAATGGAAACCTTTAAAGGCGATTTTCTCAATATTTAGATTTATTTGCACCCTCAGATTCCCGATTTCAAATAGTTGTATCTCGGCCAAATATTGTCCTATCCTAACAAACTACACATCAATGGAAAGCTTATTTATTCAGCTTTCGGTTGATGTATAAATCTCAATTTAAAAAAATGGACACATAAGACTGCTTTTGTGGTCCAGCCGTCCAGGGTCACATTTCATATGTAAACATGAGTTCACTGTGGACATTTACTGTGATCACCCTCCCAGACTTACTGGGGGCAGAAGTTGATTTACATGGTACCATTTGCTAACAGTGGGAATGAATTAGCATTGAGATAAAGGGTTAATTCACCCAAAAATGAAAATTAAGTCATTAATTACTCACCCCCATGCTGTACCAACCCCGTAAGACCTTCGTTCGTTTTCGGAACACAAATGAAGATATTTTTGAATAAATGTGACAGCTGGATCACTCCTCCATAGGCTCCCTAAGGAATTGAAACCTGACGGCCCAGAAAGTCAATGAAGAAAATGTTTAAATGTTCCATGTCGCAATAGTGGCTCAACTATAAGTTTATCAAGCGACGAGAATACTTTTTGTGCGAAAAAACAAAAAAAAATAACGACTTTATTCGACTATTCCTTTTCTTCCTTGTAGGCCTGAAACGAGACTTCAAGAGATTTCCACGACGCATGCACGAGAATTGCGATCTGTGGAAATCTCTTGAAGTCTCGTTTCAGGCTTACAAGGAAGAAAAGGAATAGTCGAATAAAGTCGTTATTTTTGTTTGTTTTTTTTTCGCACAAAAAGTATTCTCGTCGCTTGATAAACTTATAGTTGAGCCACTGTTGTGACATGGAATATTTAAACATTTTCTTTAATGACTTTCTGGGCCGTCCGGTGTCATTCCCTTAGGGAGCCTATGTAGCAGTCATAAACCTCTCAGATTTAATCATTAATATCTTCATTTGTGTTCCGAAGACGAACGAAGGCCTTACGGGGTTGGTACAGCATGGGGGTGAGTAATTATTGACTTAATTTTCATTTTTGGGTGAACTAACCCTTTAACACCTTCTGAGAGCAGGAGGGTTTATCACTCCACCCTCCTTTGTGTGTATGTTATCTCTAAACTCTTACAAACCTTATTACCTTTTGTTTTACTTATTTGGAAATGAGACATTTGTACCAGTCGCACTGAGACATTTTAAATGATACTAAACATAATACTCAATGATAATCATTCACATTAAACCATATCTATTCTTATGAGAGTTTTAGGTGTCCCTGAGAGAGAGAATGAAATGTAGATAAGGTAAGACTTTCCTCTCAGGGGAATTTCCAGCAAGCTCCTTTGTCTCATAGACCAGTGGTCAGGTCTATCTCTTCAACCAGTTTTTCCAGTCTTACAACTTCCAATGAGTTCAACGAGGAATGCTTTTTACAAGTTTTACTACTATGTATGAACTCGGAAAGAAAACATAGTCTATCCCTTTAAAGGTGTAGTATGTAATTTTAAAATCGTTGTTGAACACTGTTGAAATTTTAAATCAATCCAAACAAACACAGCTCTCCCTTCATTGATCAGCCCCCAAAATGCACAAATGCAATGCCAGAGTAAGCGAAGCAAAATAATGACTTGCAAAAAATAAATGGAAGATGACGAACGAACGGCAAGAAAGCACGAAAAATGAACATACAGTACACAAGAGTATATACAAGCAAGAGTTTCTCGGGCATGCTGGCGTGCTGTCTTGGGGAGGGCTCAGAGCTAAATATTTGGTCTGAACACAGAGTAGCTAGTCCCCCGTATCCCTGGCTGGGATAGGAACCAGCCAATAGTGAAGTGGCGGAGGGATGTTCCTCCCGAACTTTGTTAATAAAACATCATTAAAACTGTGTTTTGAAGTATTTAATGATTCTGATAAAGCAATGACATCATTAAACATTGCTTAATAGAATTACATTACATGTGTAAGAATTCAGAGAAATAAATATGAATTTAAACTCAAAGTAATACCCACTCATTTGTCAGCAGAAATGTATTGCGATCACAATCAATTTTAAATTCCAAGTCTTTATTATATATAACATTTTTATATAAGAAATGTGCATATGCTAAGTGAAAAAAAAGTTTCAAGTGTCAACAATTAATCTAGCTGGTTACATGCTACAACTGGAAAGAGAGAAAAACAAAAGACAGAGAGGTCAAAATAGACTACGAACGGAGTGAGGTACGTGCTGTTGTTAAACTTATGTTGAACATAAACAATATACATTACACCCCTGAGTGTAGTCAGTGAAGCCAATCTTTGACAGACTGTTTGCACTGTGCAACCTTTCCAAAGCAGCGCTGAAGTAAAATCTCTGGCAGAACAGGCATATAAAGATCTTTTAGCACCTGACTTGTGTGCAAGTGAGATGCTTATACACCTGTTTTTGAATAATCCAGGGAGTTATGACATATTTCACACTGCAGAGACACAACAACAAAAGTGAGTTGGAGCAAGAAAGATTTACTTTTGGTTTTTACATTTTTGACGAGCAAAGTTTGTTTAATGCATGTTATGGTGTACAGTAATAAAACATATTTGGATCTGTATATCCGCATTATATATCAAAAAATCAAACCAAGTGGCATTTATTTTAAATAAATAAACATTTTTTTAAAGCAAGACATTTCACAAAAAAAACTTTTGTTAGGTTAAATGAATATAATACAAATCAATAGATATACTGTTCAAAATAAAGACAAAAACACTGACTTCATACGTCCATTAACAATCAATTCAAGACCAGTCAATTAAAAGTAATTTCAAAAAGTAAAGTAATCTGGGAAAGTGACTAGCACCATTAGTTTGCAGATGCCACGTGGTTTGATATTTTGCTTTTAAGACAACAACTCTTTTATAAGTGAAGTTTGTGTTTCTTTGTGTATTATGGAAATGAATGTGTTTGGGCTTACCGGCACAGCGCTGTCTATAATCACTGCAGCATTTTGTCGTGCAGTTAGTATTGCAGTTGCAGCGATTTGAAGGATTGTACTTCTCGTTGCATCTTCCCCTACAGGAGGTTGAGGCTGCACATACAAACAAGCATTAATCAAACAAGTATTCTTTGAGTGGATATATGTGTGTAGGTGTCTGAGAGAGAGAGTTTTACTTAGGCTGGCAGAGGAGCATGAGTTTGGGGGGTTGAAGGTGACAAATCCCGGCAGGTTCTGACCGATGTTGTTCGTGATCCAAGACTGATATCGAGACACGCGGGTGTAAACCCCAGGAGAGTTGGGATCGGCACAGCCATACCCCCAGCTGGTGATACCAGACTGAACCCACACTGTACACTGCTGACTCACCATTGGACCACCAGAGTCACCCTACAGAGAGGGACAAAAAGAAAGTCTTTTTTTGGGGGGGGTGACTTTTTAATTAGGACAGTTAACCTGTCAACCTGTGCCCCACAGGAGCACTACAGTCCTTGTTGTGTTTCATATATATTTACACTACTGGAGCTTTTCAACATCAAGCATTTACACTAATTGAGCAATGTGAATCCCAGAAATATACAGGACTTGAAGTGCATTATATGTTATGCAGTAGCTGTACACGCTTTGATGTGTATTTATAATCTGTTTTTCTTTTCTTTTTTTGTACCTGGCAGGTGTCTTTGCCTCCCTGCGATAAACCAGCACAGATCATGTTGTTGGTAACAGATCCAGAACCCAGCAGAGTATTACATTGACCATTTTCCACGACTGGAACCATAGTTTCCTGCAGAGTCCCAGGAGCAGGTAGGCTCACTGAACGTACACAAACACACATATAATAATTAATAATTAGTGATGTTATAAGTTGATGCACATGTGAATTGATGGATGTTTTCTACCTCCAGATTGAACGTTTCCCCATCCTGTGATCCAGCTGCTGGTGCCGGCACTGAAGACGCTGCTCTGGGCTGCCAGACAAACAGGTTTAATGTAGTTATTGAAGGTAACAGTGGAGGACAGGCGCAGAAGAGCGATGTCATTGTCATTTGTGTTGCTGTCGTAAGACCTGTGAACGATTTTCGTTCTCACAGTTCTCATGACTTCATTGGCATTGGATCCCTGCTGTGTCCTCCTTCCCAAGTACACACGCAGACTGGACGTGCTGACACTGAATACAGTCAGAGAACATGAAAGTGAGAAAAGAACAAAACAATACACCAAGTACATTTTACCAATTAAAACTAAATAACTGTGCGTGTTTGGGTGAATTTTACCCAGGTAAACAGTGAGCTGCCGTCAGCACCCATTCATTGTTGATGAGCGATCCTCCGCAAAAATGACCCCCATAGGTGGAGCTGTGCAGACTGACCTGCCACGGCCACGACCCATCGGGAGCGTTCACACCACCCACAATACGGGTGTTTAGAGGGGCTTGTCCACAAACTATGAGAGAGAAAGAGAGGAGAGAGATTGCCATTAGCATATCTACATGAACTATTTGACTTGATGTCAACATCTGAAGAAAGAGAGAAGCTCTTACCATTCAGCTGAGAAAGTGAACCTGCAAGGACAGAAAGAAATGAGAAAAATTCAATTAAACCTTTCCCTTAATAATGACCCTGCCAGAGATCCTTGCTCTAATAATGGTAGATTAAACTTGTGAGACTGAACATGCGGAAAACATCTGTGGGCAAACTAATTACACACAATAAGCACAACAACAGCCTTCTTTTCCACTACTATTCAACAAGTGACATTAGCCCCATGTCCTTCAAGTACATTTGAGTAGGCGTTACTCACAATGTAAAACATTTATAGGCTTCTTCTGTTTTTGGATTATTAACAGAATATGACCCAGAAAGAGAATTTGAATATTATCTCTCATGATCATTGCAGTTCAGAAATCCCAAACTTTGCTTATAGTATCTTATGAAAGAATAGTGACAATGTTCTTCCCCAAGACGCATGCAGTTCTGTTTATTAACCGCAAGAGCACCAAAAGTTACAAACTCCAGCTTTAAAATAACTCACTAATCCATGAGATACCGGCCAAATGAATCAGACAAATGAATCAACATGATTCACTTACTGAACTGTAAGTTTTAATGGTAATGAGTATTTTCATAGCCCTTAGACTGCTCTTATGTGCAAAGAAAATAAATATATATTTACTTTATATATACTTAAATATATAGTTTTTCTCTGTATATGTCTTTGTTATCCTCGCTTTAACAGATATATCATGAGATCTTACCTTTTACACACATGAGCAGGGTCAAAGTCACACACGTTGATCTCCACATCTTCACACAGTCACTCCGTTCCTTAGCAGAATGGATGCTGGTGGTAATTTGGTACCAAGCGATTTTTACAGTCCCTTTTATATAGTTGTGCTTCTCAAATGACTCCTTTCATAACTCACTCACCTGCCCACTAATGCTCCACCTCAATTTTTTGTCATTCTCTTCACTTCAATTCACATTTATTTGAATAGCGCTTTTCAAAATTCATATCGTTTCCAAGTCTGTGTTTGTGTTCCATATCTGTGTCCAAGTAATATATTTCAGAAATGTATACAAATCACGCAGTTAGCTATCATATACATTTTAGGCAGAAAAATTAGCTCATTGAAGTGATAACAAGTTGTGAACATAATGATTAGCCTACAAAATATAGAAATTTAGCATTGGTGCATGTTGAGTCAGAGTTAGTGTCATCTGAAGTCTTCATAAGAGGACAGAAGCGAAGAACTGAAGCGCACATACTAGTTACCTTGATCAGGATGGGCAAGATAAAACAGAAAAACAAATGAAAAATAATTAGCTGCTGTTCATAACATTTCAAGCAAAGATAATCATGTGCATTTGATCTGATATAGAACAAGGTTATGAGATGTATTATGTGAATGCTTGGCTATAAAGATGTCTTTAGTCTAGATTTTAACTTTAAATTTAAAGTTTACGTGAAAATATGTCATGACCAAGAGATCATTTTGTCGAGGTAACGACATCCTTATGTTCTGGCCATGCGATGTGTAGACGTGGCCTCGAGATCATGTTGTGGGAACGACATCTATAGATATTTCTAGCTGTCTAGCAATTTCTCGTGCACGAGAACTACCCTGCGTGACCATATCAACCTGGGATTATCAGAAATGGATAATATTAAAACATTAATATTTTATTTTGAATTAAGTATAACAAAAAGTGTGGAATTAATCAATTATAGCTATTGTTAACATATCATAGGCCTATTATTATATTATATTCAGTAGTGCAAAAATCACCATTTCTACAAAAATGTTGAGCAGCAGCACAGCTGTTTTCAGCATTGATCATAATAATAATAAATGTTTCTTATAAGCAGAAAATCAACATATTAGAATGATTTCTGAATGATCATGTGACAGAAGAGTGGAGTAATGATGTGGAAAATTCCGCTTTGCAACCACGTGAATAAATTACTTTTTTTCAGATAAATAAACTACTTTTTTTATACTAAAAACCAGTTATTTTAATTATAATGTAATTATATTTCACAATATTACTGTTTTTACTCTATTTTTGATTCAATAAATGCAGCCATGGTGAGCAAAGAGTAGAAGAGACTCCTTTCAAAAACATAAAAAAATTGTAATGTTTCCAAACTTTTGACAGATGATATATATATATATATATATATATATATATATATATATATATATATATATATATATATATATATATGTATGTGCTTTACAGTGTCTTGGATCTCTTTAATATTTGTTTTGTTTGTGCAGACGTGATCAGTCTGGCTCTCAGGTTCCCCTCCATTTCTCTCACCTCTAACATAATTGTGACATCACATATCTTAAGATCCGGCAACATAAAGAATACAGAATCCTGAAAGTTGGCCTTAGAATAAGCCTTCTATCAGCCTAACATCGAATTGTCTTAAAATGTGCTCATTAATCAGAGATCAAAAGGCTTCAGAGGAGACTATAGAATCCTATAAGACACGTCAAACATAGAATTACTTTGTTGTTTGTGAATCAGATTATCTTTTATTGAAGTACTTTTTTCAAGGGCACAAGGATAACACAACAGGATTTTATGCTTGATGACTTTGTCGACTATTATGGGGGGTATTTCTTTGTTTTGTTTGTATTCATGTTAATTTTATATAAACTTTTTATGAAAACTTGAATGACATTTTAAATGAATTTACTATAAAAAAGAAAAAGAAAATCTTGGTAACCCCCCAAAGGTTTTTTTTCTTGGTAACCCCCCAAAATAAAGTTTATGGGGACAAAAGACTTAAGTTATTCAGATATTAATAAACATTGAATTGCATTTTTATGGATTAAAAAAAATACAAAATTGAGTATTATGACATTGAACCACATAAAGAATCAACCGCTGAAGCACCAGTAATAGAGTATTCATTAAAACCTCTACTTTTAAAACGTTTAACACAGATTGCAATTCAACACACAAATTAATATCACATTCAAAATGTATTGAATGTATCTCAAGAACTTATTCTAACATATCAAACATTTTCACCCATTAATAACACTCTGTCACTCATAAAACAGTGACTTTAAAAAGGTGGCATTCCAAAAGGTATATTTTGTTTTTACTTAAAGTCTCTTGGATTATGAACAGACACCAAAATTAATTTACAAAATAGGGCAGGTGTGACAATGGCTAAACTCAGGGCTGGTTATCAGAAGACAGCTAGTTTGCGGGAATGAAAATAACTATTCTTGCCTTGAAGCTCCGGTTCCTCCATGGGGATTTTTCTATATTCAGAAAACTTTAAATTGCTTTGGATAAAAGTGTCTGCTAAATGACTGGACAATAAGCAAACATTTAGCAGACACTTTTATCCAAAGCAATTTCTCAAGAACTTACACCTACTAACACCTACTAAATATTGGTAATTAAAATTCTGTACATTCGGTTATTTTCAGGTCTTTACAAAAATGTTTGTCTTTTAGTATAGCGTGAGTCCAAAATATGAATAAATGTTGACAGCGATACAAAGGACCTGAAATCCTGTTGAGAAGCACTTTTCTTCTAAGCCATGCACTTAACTCATGTCAATATGGTACATTTGAGATGACGCATGTTAGTAGTATTAACATAAACGTTGTGTCACTTTTTATGATTTATGATGTGATTTATGGCCCTAAGTTGGTACAGGTTTGTGTGCCTGTCACCCCATGACTGACATGTGTCATTCACGACTGTCGTAGTGTTCTTGTATCAAGTAAAACAGTGTTTGTGATTTACGTTTACATGCAGCCAAATTTCGGGTTATGGTCGGGTTAAGGTCACTATTCGGGTTTCTGAAACATTAGGGATAACCCGTTTACATGCGTGAGCAGAGAGAGTTACTCCTGTATACATGGAATTGCAATATCCCGATGTAAACGCGACGCGCGGTTAGCGTCTGGACGTACGGACAACCTTAAGACGCAATATGCGTCATTTCCGATTCTTCTTCCTGTATCCAAAGACAACAACAACAGCAGCACGCGGATAATGAATAGTTCGGGGCAGATAGCGATCGCCTTTGTTTGCGCTTTGGTGCTGGTAACGTTACTGACCTCGCTCCAAAAGTATGCTGTGCTGCGTCTCGCCATGTTTACTTCCGGTATACTGCACGCGGGGTTTTGTATGCGCCGAGAAGTTTCTCTACTCAAAAGACCAAGATTCCTTGCGAATAGAACATGCGCAGAACACACATCACTATGGGGATATGCCGATGCGCGTTTACATGACCAAAAATTCGGGTTAGAAAAGGGGTACCCCAGGTATAATATCCCGGTTTTTAAAATCCGGGATATGAGCATATTCGGGTTTTTGCCGGTGTTTACATGGCCGTTCGCGACCGGGTTATTGCTAATATCCCGGTTTTGAACGGGTTATTGGCTGCATGTAAACGCAGTAAGTGACAGCTGACAGGATCCCGTATGTCTGTAAGTAAAACGGTGTTTCTGATTTACGGTCTGTAGCTGACAGGCTCCGGTATGTCTAGGCTGAACGACGCTGTGTGACATCCTCCTGCGGTGACATCCTGGTCGGATGTCCGCAGGTGTTAAGAGAAACGTGTTTAGCCGGAGTTCATAGCGCTTTTGATCCACAGCGTTTGGCGGTTACATGTGTTAATTATGTTGCGGGTGGTTAGCCACGAGTTTACACTTTTGACCAAAAGTTACCGAACAGATAAGCCTACGTGCATCTCTGGTGATTATCTTAGTTCTCAAACAAAAACGACCACAAAGTTGCATTTTATATAGCTAGAGTTGGGAAAGTTCACTTATAGCAACACGAACTAGTTCAAAGTGCAGTTCACAAATTTTAAAATGAACTAGTTCATACTTCTCAGTTTTGAACTAAGTTCACAAGTTCCAAAAATGAACTAGTTTTTTTTCCAGATGTTGCTGCGAGCTATTTTTTTATTATTATTGCCACAGCCCATATACAACCACAGACAGCAATTATTTTAACGTCGGGCAAAGTTTGCACAGAAATTTAAGATTTTTTTCTCATCCTCACCAACCTTGTCATAAAACTCGTTTAAATAATCATACGACGCCTCCTCGATGCTTTGTCGACTACATGCATGCTGCTTTTTGTTTTGATGACTCAAGCGGCGGCCGCGGTGCATGGTGGCTTGTGTTGCCAGATTGGGTGTTTTTTTCGCTACATATTAAGGCCTGTTTACGTGTGTTTTAGGCGGGTTTTCGCCTGGAAGGTTCTATAGAAATCTGGCACCCTATTGAACGAAGTTAAACTGAGAGAGCGTGCGTTCACAGACAACAGAATGAACGAGAACACAGTAACGTTCATCAGGCAGTAACACAGTACGTTTAGTTCAAGTTCGCCTAAATTATCAACGAGTTCATGAACTAGCGTTCAACGAATGCGTTCAGGCACAACACTGTATATAGCGCCACTCTTATCCATCGATTGTTATGATAAGATAAATCGTCCTGACTTCCTGAGGGAGTTCCCCCCATCCTTTTTTCTTGGAGAAAGCATGTAAGAAATAGGCAACCCCAAAATGACACCTCAATCAATGACACCTCCTTTTGAAGAGCTGATTTCATGTATTTTTCTAACATTTAGAACACCATCTGACTTTATGAATACACATAAATAACAGCTTAATGATTCTATATTTGTGTGCATTTAAAGTCTGCATGTGGGCCTACCATTCTGACACTAGTGTTACCTTATTTCTTTGATAATATTAAAGTGTTTCAGCACATGTAGTCAGAGTTACAGAAAATAATAATAGTGCAGCAAATAAGGAGATTATGTTTTATTTATTTTAATCAGGTTTGTTAACCTGTATACCTGAATGATGTTATTTTAATCTGCAATGACATGTATTTGGTATAACAATGAACATATTTTAAAAAAAACTGTTAAAATCAAGTAATGATGCAATCCTTTAAATCTTAACTTTGAGTGCAACATAATTAAATGGATGTAAAATTATTATCATGTCACATGTGACATTAAGGTGCCGGAAAAGACTGTTGCACCAATGACACAATGAATCACCAATGCCACACATAAGACCATAATAATTAGAGGAGACTAAATTGTTACATTTTGCATACAATCTAAATTAATAGCTTTGAATAAAGTCTATCTTTAAATGGGTCACCGGGGTTATCCCCTAAGAAAAAGTGACATCAGTGACATTTTCATGAAATTTCCCTTACAAAATGAATGATACAGATGTCAGACCACATCTTGTCAATCGTAGTATAATAAACAAATTAAGTAGTTTAATCCATAAGTGTTCTAGTTTATTATTTTTAAATATCATTTACATAATATATTTGATAGTTTCCATAGAATGACCCATGATTTTGTATTAATTTTAACCTAAGGTATTATTTTACTTATCAACATGTGTTCAAAAACTTTATAATTTTAAAGCAAAAACTGTGCTTAGTCGTCTTAGATCTGATATGCCTGCAGTATTTTGTCCACCGACACACAACAACAAGCAGTCTTCCTGTTACCGTAACCGTTTAACCTTTTGCACTATCAAAAACATTTCAAATTGCAGCATTCGACAATATACGGCTTATTACGGTAATTTCAGGCTTTCCTTCAGCAAATGACGACAGCTTTCTGGCAGAGCGGTGTCGCGGAAGGATTTGAATGTTGAACAGAGAGAGAGATACGGAGCGCAACAGGATAGGGTTTTTGGACAGCATAAATAATAAAAGATAAAACAAACAAAAACACTGCGATTCAAGCGGTAGACAACAGGTGATGCGTTTGGGGTGATTTTTTATGAAAGTTGGAAGGCGGATGGCGAATACTCTTTCACGTAGCCTATACAGCATGTGTGGTCGTGCGTAAACGTTACTGTATGTAAAGTTATGTATGTAAACTATTTGTATATGAGTGCGTGTATGAAAAAAGAAAAGAAAAAAAGTATCCTAAATGAAAACTGTGCAACCCCATGTCACACACAGAAATACTTGTATATATGCATTACAGTTAATTTTCAACTTAAAAGTTTTAGCTTTTATTATTATTTTTTTTTATTTCTTTATTTAAAAAAAAAAAAATCAGTAATTTATTAAAGTTTCTATTATTTGTCTATTTAAATAAAAATTTTAAATACATTTACAAACACAACACACACACACACACACACACTAATGGGCAATAACTGTAATTTATTGAAAGTCATATTTTTCTTAAAAAATAATTCCTAGCGCTTGAAGATAGCACAATGGTTTATAATTTTAAAGTCAAATCAAAATATGTGTAAATCACCCATTTTAGTTCTTCAGGTTCTAAAGGGGTAAGTTGTATCTTTCAGAAATTGCACACGTTTTCAGAGACAAGATATGTAGCCATTGGTTCTTTTTGAACAAGAGAATAATGATACCAAATACGTCTGACACGATGTTTTGAGAAAAGCAGTGTTTAAAATATAGATGATTTTTTTCTTTTGACAAACATACATTTTTAAATTATATCCCGTGGTGTTTAACATCAATACGTGGGGTTTTTTTTATGCAAAGACGAATTAATTAAAAGACAACAACAATGCAAATAGTTTAAGTAGACATAACACGATAATAAACAAAACACTTCCAGATCCTTCCATAGACGTTGTAAACATTTACAATATGTAAATAGATTCTGACAGATTTGTTAAGAGCGCCTGTAACACATTATTGTAATGCATTCACATATGAGGACTAACGTTACCCGTCCCTTGTAAAGGCTATGGATACAATCCAAGCATAATCTTTATGCAACAATCACGTGTGCACAATTTACTACAACAGTGTGTACGGGGTATAAGAAAAAGGGCTGAAAAGCTCTGTTTAATAAACACACAAAAGTGTGCAAATGACGGGTTTATTACTCTGATAGGTTTACTCATCTTGTTCAGACAGCAGATGATACTGTTTTCACATTATGTATGTTGGACCGTATGTGTTTTAGGTGAAGATTTTTCTTAAAGAGCTGTCAACATTCTGCGTTTTATAGGAATAAATGACAATTAATTTAAGGAATAGTCTTTCTGTTTGAGAATATTTGACTAAGCTGATACTTTTGTTTAGGTCAACTTCCCCATCTATCTCTGATGAATCACAGTAAATACAACATGAGCCATTTAAAACAAATACTTGCCCAACATGAAAAGTGAGGCTTGATGCTTTTCTGTTACATTTATACAACTGTTACACTTAAAACAAACCTAGCAATTAAGTTACGCATTACGAGTGTCATAGATAGACAATCTGTCATGCTTGTCTTCACATTTTGTGTTCTCTTTAAGAAAAAACAAAAAAACAGTCTTTGTCCCTCATCAACAGAATACCAGAATTGTTTAACATATCTTCATTTTCCACAATTATAAATATTGATTAGCAACAGCTCAATGGTTATCAAATGCTAGCGAAGAGATTATCTACAGAATGTCACTGTCACATTAGTTTGCTATTAGTGATAGCGGCCCTGGTATCGTCACATCGTAGTGAGTACACATATAAACACAAAGTTTAGACTATCAAGCCATGCAGGTCAAAAACAGAAAACAGCAATTAGTTGTATCAGTATGGAGATTGAGTTATGTTCTTTGATTTTGCTCTCATTTTTCTAAAACAGACTGTTTGAAACTGTTTACCACGGTTTCATTCTTAACAGCAGCATTCTTATTGTAATGTCGGGTGTGATTGTAATGTTTGTGTGGTGTTTTCTTTACACTTTCCCCATGGATATCGGTTTCCCATGTCATGTTAGTGAACTCTAGGTCTTCTCGTCTTCTATTTGGTCATATACGACAGTATTCACAAGAATTTACTTGATTTAATAACTTCGAATGCTGGGTGTTATATCTATATCTGTGTTACACAACATCTTTTCAACAATAGACAAGCTGTTTATGTTGAGCGTAAGCATCGGTAAGTGTCAACATTTATGGAAAAGACCATTGTGTTACATCAAAACCACTATCGGTGGAATGATATTGTAATGTATAGAGTTTTTGCATCTGTCTGCATTACTCGACATTATCTCATTGTTTCTTGACATATGTTTATTTGTTTTTGTTTAACCGTGATCCAATTTTCACATCTCAAAGAATCTTACAGACGGAATGTGTTTATCCAGAATTTAGACTACTGTTAAAAAAGTCGACGTGTGGGGGTATATACAATCGGTACATTGTGTTTTATTTTCACTATAGAGACAATTTAATGAATGCTTCAGGCGCTGAACTTTAACATTTTAATCTTTGGTAAAGTTAACTTAAAGTCTGCCCAAAAAAAGAGATATTCCATCCTTTCTAAATGCATGTTATGGATCTATTGAGCACAATTCACCAGTGCATATGTTTTGACCTTGTTATGTTTAATCAAATTTTGTTGGAAAATCAAAAATACAGTGACATTCTGTAGATAATCTCTTCGCTAGCAGTAGTAAATACCACGTACCACATGTCAAAATGATTGATTGACAGGTGGGCGTGGCTATCCTTTGATCTTCCCCCGCCCCTTCCGGTTCCTCCCCTCCTGTCCCGCCCATTGTCCCTCCCCTTCCGGTTCCTCCCCTTCCTGTCCCGCCCCTTCCGGAACCACCCCTTCCGGTCCCACCTCTCCCTGTTACCTTTGACCCAGTTCCGCCCCTTCCTGTTAACTTTGACCCAGTTCCGCCCCTTCCTGTTAACTTTGACCTAGTTCCGCCCCTTGCGGTTAAACTTTCTGTCAAAATGATGAATTGTTTGAAGTTTGTTTGATCTAGTTCCGCCCCTTGCGGTTACAGCTTCTGTCAAAATGATGGATGTTGACAGTTTGTTTAATCGTTTGAAGTTTGTTTGAGATGTATTGGACTTTGTTGTTACAGTTACAAAGCCATGGATTGTTATTTTTTAGCGCATCCCCGCGCTATCCCTAAGCTTATCATAGCAGGTGTGTGTGAAAGTGATAAGAAAATCACTGCTATAAAACTGCTATAGTTTATCTGACACAAACGTAAAAAATAAATGTATTCAGTGAAGCATTTCCGATTAAAAAACGGAGACATTAAAAATGTATTAGAGTTGAATAATACGAAACATACAGTTTATGTAATAAAATAAAACCTCACACAAAAAACACTAAATGTACTAAATAAATGTAATAATGTAAAATAAAATGGAGTCACAAAAAATATTCCAAAAAGTTAAAAATGTATTACAGAGTTGAAGAAAAAACATACACCTTATGTAAAACCTCACACAAAAAGTTTAAATAAATTTACAACTATTCACTGAATCAAGCATTTCAGTTTAAATAAAATGGAGTCACAAAAAATATTCCAAACAGTTAAAAATGTATTAGAGTTGAAGAAAAAAACACATAAAGCTTATGTAAAACCTCACACAAAAGTTTAAATAAAGTGGAGCCACAAAAAATTGCAAACAGTTAAAAATGTATTAGAGAGTTGAAGAAAAAACATACAGGTGAGGACAATATGTATCATGTATTTCACACTAAAGTTGAAAAACATTATGTTCATTTAAATGAAATGGTTATAAAATTTACATTTAGTCATTCACATATATTTGACACTGACTCAAGTTGAAAAACCATGCTGTTCAATTAAAAGTATATAAATTAAACAAAAATAAAATCATCTTACTGTTTCACCATGGTTGAAAAAAACCCATAAGTGTTTCCCCCTGAAGTCTTTTCTCTCTGTCACACCAGCGTGTGGCTGGCCTGGTATCTGTTTTTTGTGACACGTTCCTGGCCCCATTGAGAAATATCTTACACAACAGTTGAAAAGCATTGTGTTCCTTTAAAAGTGTATAAATTAAAATATATCATATATAAATTAAATAGTTTACTAATTTAACTAAAGTTGAAAAGCATGTTGTTCATTTAAAATCTTACTAAATTACTGAAGTTAAAAATCATGCCGTTCATTAAAAAATCTTACTAAATTACTGAAGTTGAAAATCATTCTGTTCATTTAAAATAAATATTTGATAAATTTACTGTGCCAATTATGTTAGATTTAGATAAAAATAAAATCATCTAACATTTTCACCAGGATTGAAGAAAAAAAAAAAAATCAGACAGGTAGTGCCTGCCAGCATGGACAGTGTGCATGACAAATAAGTGATATCATCGCTGTTTTCGTACCACCGGTAATAAATTACTTTTAATTCATAAGACTTATTTTCAGGAGTCACAGTTATCAGTGAAATATGGCGCTTGTGTAATCAAAAGGTCTGCCTGGGAATGTGAATTGGCCTTGAACCTAAACACTTCCATTCATAGAGTACTGAAAGAATATAGTGGACACACAGCTCCGCCGTTTTCCCATAGTTTTCCACAGGCTCTTACTGTAAAAGGCTATAAAATAGCCAAGACACATGGACGTGTGCCATACCCCATGTATGGACCAAAAACTTTTAAACCCTCTCTTCTATGACCACCTCATCAAAAATGCAAAACAGTGAGTACTTTCTCTATAATTCATTTATGCTACGGTGCTGTTTATCTGTATTATGCAATGATGTTTCATTTGAAAAATTGTTTATACATAAGGAAAAGACGGTATAATTCATTAGTGATTTAAATAGCCCAGACTAGGTATTTGTTTTATCCACATTATGCTATTAGTATTTTTTATCTGCTGTAACTGGTGATGCAGATATTAAAATGTATCTACTATATTAATTTATCAAAGTATGGGTTTAAAAGTATGGAGCATTGTATTATGATATCGATGTGATACAGATATTAACATGTATCTACTATATTCATTTATCATAAAGTATGATTTTAAAAATGTACAACATTGTTTATGTTCATTATGCTATGTTTTTTTTTAAACCATATCGCAAAAGTATCAGTTTAACATGACTGTTTTACAGCAATGTTTATTTTGCATTATGCTATGTTGTTTTAACTGTTGTATTTTTTATCTGATGTAACTAAAATCTCCAGCATCGTTTATTTAAGCTGTGGGGTTTCCATAAGGACCTTAAAATAAATGTTTTGGATTTATTCAGTTTTAAATCTTATTTAGAGATAATTTTAGTCAGACATGCTTATATGTGCATAGGGCTATTTAATTCCTCTTCAGTTACATACTTTTTAAATTTTGTTAGGTTACTTTTTAATTCTTCTTTTACGCTGTCTTTGATTTTAACTTTTAGCAATTTGCATGATAAATTGTTTAACATGTAAGCTATATGAATGACACTGTCACAATGTGATAAGCAAAACATATAAAAGTCAAGTCAAAGCTATTTATATAGGCTAGCGCTTTTCATTGCCATTTAAAATAACATGGTCTTTCCTTCTCTCTCTCTAGAGACAGCAAACACTGCAGGGCAATCAGGCATCCAAGTAACATGTTAGTATGGTTTATATTTTATTTTTAATGAGAAAACATTATAGAGTACAACAGGTGGTTTCTGGGAGTAAAAACATTTACTTTCTCCATACGGAAATTAATTTTAAAGACAGACCTACTGTGAGCTAAGAGGTTGTTAATACATGGTATTTGCTTCTGATAAAGCCTTCAGCTTATTTTTTGCAAATAATCGTGTTTCACAGTTGAACTCCTGGTGAAAACTACATTACCCATGAGCCATTATGCTGTAGTGAAAATGATGTCAAACATAGTTTTTAAAAAAAGCAACACACTCCAAAATAGCTCTGGCCACTCCCATGACGCACTGCGAATGACATAATCTCCCTACCCTCTCAAAATACTGAAATGTTTGTATAAGCTATATATGCATATTTTGCATATTTATATATAAATATATATTTTTTTAAAATCACTATAGGAAATAAGAATGAAAAGGGGTTAGGGAGGCACTGTTGCACTCTATGTATAATGAACAATTGAAAGATGAACTGACAGATATTTTATGTAAACAGGCAAAATCTCTGCATCTGAGGATGGCCATGTGTTTTCGCCGATCATAACTGGTTTAACTCTTGACTCCTTTGAGATCAATATGACTTCTGCCAAACCAAATGTGCCTACATATTATAAGTGTAATACACGAGAAACTATTAATACACGAGAAAACTATTAAACCAGTTTTCGCCTATGTAATGTATAAAATTATTCTTAATTAATCAGTCGTAGTTAACTATTTGGGACCAATTTTAAGGAAGGTTACATTCTGGTCTAACAGTGTCATGAACAAATTTGCAATACAGATTTTTTTTTTTTTTGACTCAGAATTGTAACTATTACTATAGCCTTTATCAGACATTTATTTTACTGCAGACTTATCAACCTTATTTATTTACTGCAGATTTGATCAAAGCCAAATACTGCCCAAACGGGGATATTGGGAAAGAAGAGAAACAGGATAATACAAGGTTAGATTCAATCTTTATATTCTTTCCCATTTTGCCTTCATTTTCCTTTTTCCTGTTGGTTATGAATCAATGAATCAGTTACAAATGTGCGAGCGAATCCAACACACCAGATGAAGACGAGGGAACCGCTTGACTATGTGAATTGTGAATGCATTGCAAACGACCTGGTCAACGCTTTGTTCAAGCATGAAGAATCTCTCATGAAGAAACTGCAATAACAACTGTTGTAGCCTATTGTTTGGCATTATGTACTTAAACAGTTTTTAAAAAATAAAATGTTTTTAATAATTGATTGGTGATGGAGTTTTAATTTTTGTATTTAGAACCAAGTATATTGTACAAGTAAGAAGAAACCAAACTGGCCATATAATGATATATTGCACATAATAAACACTGGTAAAGTTTGTATTCCTTAAAAAAAAACAGGCAATGTTTGAGAACCCTAATATTGGTGTAATCTCTGCAAGGTCTCAACCACAAACGCAAAACTTTGTGGTGGGTGATACGGGCATAGCTTTATTAAAGGAAAATATTATGGAAGTAATTTTCAAACTATATTTTATTTATCTATATTATGGTTTTCATGTTGATTTAAATTTTTGTTATTAACTAATACCTTTATTTTTTTTTACATCCAGCACAAAATTTTGTTCAAAAATCGTTCTCTGACCCCAAATAATCAGATAATGGTGTGTTCACAATCTACAATTAGATATTATCCTGCTTAGTATGTCTGTAAATAGTTGTGCTTAAATGTTTGGATGTATTTTTACACGCCAACATATTTTGTCACACCGTAGTGATGCAAAGTTCCACACTCTTGTAAAGACTATGGTCTAACTTTAAAACATAATCTTTATACATGAATTCAAAAGACCAAATCACTAAGAAAGGAGGGGTGACAAGCACCGTTTATAATAAATAGACAAAAGTTTGCAAATGATGGTTTTATTACTATTCAGATAGCTAGCCGATGTCACTGTTTCACATGTTGGACCGTATGTGTTTTAGGTAAAGACTTTTCTTTGAGAGCCGTCAACATTCAGTGTTTATAGGAATAAATGACCGTTGATAATTTAAGTGATACTATTTCTGTTTGAGAACTAAATTGATACTTTGTGTGATTCCACAACATAGATAGAGGGAAGGTTTGTCGTGGAAATAATTCTATTCGAAAAGTTAGGAAGAAAGACAACAGTGGAAACCTTTCAAAATTCAAAGTATTTAAAGTTTAATTCTTTGCAAAGGATTAAAAGTGACATTCACATACAGACAGAGTCTAAATGTGAAGGTGAAGGTCCGTTTCTTTCACCTCAGATTATATACTCTTACACATCCTGTGTAGGCTTGCATCTGTTTCAGAAAAACCTTAAAAGGAAATGTTGTTTTCAAGTTTCTGGTCTCTCAAGTTCTTTGTCTCACAGAAACTTGCTCAAGCCCTTGGTCACACATAAATTTATTCAGACAGACCATCTAATTTTAAAGTCTCCTATCAACTTGACATCACACTCTCTGCCTATATTTATTTCTGTCCGAAAACTACCCACATACATTTCACACTTGAGATATACCAGACCACTAAGACTACGTGACAGAACATGTTGTTCCAGAAGCACATCCTAACTTATGCATTTCTATCAGCTTGGTTATATTCTTTAATAATGTTCTTTAACTTATATGAACATCTCTGTTAAATGCTTATTGGTTATGTAAATCTTTTTAGTTTAATAAAATGTTAAAACAAGTTAATCTAAATGTTAATAAAGAAAGAAAGAAAAATAAAAGAACACATCTAATGTAAAAGGAAAAACACTTCTAAATGTAAAATTTCGATCACAGGTTGCACTAAACAAAGTATTGACATGCTGCAAGTATTACTTACTTAAGTTACTTATAAGTAAGTATTAACGCGAAAAGTAAACGCATGCTGTTTTACACTTAAACTATTACAACAGAATCGCACCTGACTATTGCACTGAGAGAGGTGTAATCATTAAGACTGTTAAACAAAGTTTGGTGTTTAAAATTATTTCTAGTGATCAACTTGCTAAAAAATAAATACATCATGAGCCATACAGAAAAGCCATTTGTGATCAGTTTTGTATGTTTGTAATTGACATTTTATATACTAGTCAATTAGACCGTTTTCATCTTGCTTCTTTTTGTTTTTGTACAGTTTGCAAAAACTATAGTCCTTCTACATGAGAGTGTTTAAGACTAAACAAATCATATTTCTTTTAGAATATTATTTCTAAAATTAGTTATTATTTTCATATTTCTGCTATGTCTACGAAACAACAACATGAAAGATGAGTATTGCTGTTTTTCTGTTACCTATAATACTATTATACTTCAAACTCGTCTAGCTATTGCCCATTTCACAGCACAGTCGGTTTTTTTTTCTACGTGGCTAAACAACGGTTAAGCTAATGAATTACCGTTGATATTTTTACGTGAAAGGTAGGATGATTCATTTTTTATTCCGTCTACACCGTTTCTTTGACACAAGAGTTTTAGTCAGGGGTCTTTTAGGCCTGATCCAGAAAACAGACGGTAAGCAGTAAGTTATGAAAACATGTGGTAAGCAGTTTTTGGCCTCATCATCAAAATGTTTTAACATATCGTAAATATCAATTGTTAAATAAATTATATCTAACTATCAGCAGTTATATGTGAAACACGCTCAGTCACATTAGAGTTGGATTCTTGTTTATATTGAACATTGTTATTGAACCGCAAGTTTAACAGTGCTAGTGTTCACCACGGTTTCATTTTTAACAACACTATCGTAACCCTTATCGTATTTTGTATGGTGTCTTCTTTACACTTTTACCCATGGATATCTGTTTCCTACAGTTAGCTGTAGTGAACTCTAGGGTCTTCTCTTTGTTCATATACGACAGTATTCACATGAATTGGCTTGATTGAATAAAATGATGGTTTAAACCACATTATTTTATTATACCATTTTTAAATAGCGCTTAAATGTATATTTTATATTTTAACCCTTTATGCAAATATAGAATAGGCCTACCGCACAAGGATCTCTGAAATATTTTTCCTTGTAAAACATCTCTGTAGATCTATGTTTTTAAATCTATGTTCTAAAATCTCAAAATCTCGGCCTACAACAAAACACAGTGCATCCGTGTACGATGTTTGATCAGAAAATTACTTTTGTCGCTTTGTTTGAAGAAACACTTTAATCAGCTGGTGCTTGATAACTATTAAAATTATTAAACAGCCCTCAATTCGATATTGATATCACGTTTTAATTTCAACTCAATGTGCTAAAGGTTTATAACTGAACGTCTTAATAGCGGGTAAAAGTTAACTTAAAGCCTTACTTTCTAAACGCTTTTTACGGAACTTGTTGCGAACATTCACCCATCCCTATGTTAAAAAAAATTGTATGTATATATTTTGTAATTAATAGAATTCTCTCTGGCGGTATATGCATAACTTCTCCATGACTTTACTTATGATTCAATGAGGCTTTAATCCTACGTAGCGATTCACGACGTCATGACGATGACACCCCTATACAACTCCTCCTATGGGGCGGGCTGAGCACTATCAGTTGTCCTGATAAACTCTACACAGAGCCCAGCCTCAGTTATCGCACAACCCCTGGCTCTTGCTCTAATAGTCACGGACTGCTGTGCTACTGCAACATTGATCAAAAGTCGAAGGAATTGATCAGAAGTTCATGTTTGTCAGACGCAAACTACACTTTTTTCGACTCACACTTCTGACCCAAAAACTTTGTTATCGCACAAGGCCTGTACGATTGTGCTGTAAGGACTTCCAGGAGATTCCAGGAACTAACAGAATCTTTCACCATCGAATAGGGGACCGAAAAATCTGAAAACTTCAGAAATGGCGACGCAAAAACTGATGGAGAGCGACTCCCCGTTGAGTTCTGGCGTAGCGGGGACACTGCGCCATCCGGCGTGTGAGTGCGCCACGGGGAAAGAGTGTCGTTTAAGAGCTACGCTAGACTCTATGTTTAAAGATCATTTTAGAGGCCCGATGGTTAGCTTGATGCACAGGATCATCGAGGGTGCGTTTGATGAGAATAACGATTGTGCGAGGGATACCAAACGTGTAAAAAATCTCAAAAAAGAAATGGATGTCATAAGAGGCTTGGTTGGATCCTGGACAGATTTTACGCCCATGTTTTTAAACGGCAAAGAACCGATCGGCGTAATCCTCAGAAAAGTTCTGGATGTGATGCTTGAATCTCGTGAGGAATTCGAAGTTGACGATCAACTCTGCATGTGTACGTTTGTAACAGATCTCTGTGTGTCACTGTTGTCAAAAAATGTAAAAACAGATGTTGATGAAATAGTTCAAAGTCTGGTCAGCTATGCCCTAGAGCAAAACATGATTGCGTGCCGCGACTTTGTATTCTGGCTGGATCACCTGTAAATGTCGTCATTGTTTTACTTTTTTTACTTCACTATGTTGAAATAAAAAATGACATATTTTGTGGTCATGTCCGAGCTCATAAAAACAGTATTACACAACTTATTCTATAGGAGGTAAAAAATTATTATATATTAGAAAGTAGCTAGGATGTATTTTTATTTTGCGCATGCTTTAAGTTAACTTTTACCCACTATTAAGACGTTCAGTTATAAACCTTTAGCGCATTGAGTTGAAATTAAAACGTGATATCAATATTGCGTCATTACCGAATTGAGGGTTGTTTAATAATTTTAATAGTTATCAAGCACCAGCTGATTAAAGTGTTTCTTCAAACAAAGCGACAAAAGTAATTTTCTGATCAAACATCGTACACGGATTTAGAGACTGGATTTCTCATCGTGCACTGTGTTTTGTTGTAGGCCAAGATTTTAGAACATATATTTAAAAACATAGATCTACAGAGATGTTTTACAAGGAAAAATATTTCAGAGATCCTTGTGCGGTAGGCCTATTCTATATTTGCATAAAGGGTTAAAATATAAAATATACATTTAAGCGCTATTTAAAAATGGTATAATAAAATAATGTGGTTTAAACCATCATTTTATTCAATCAAGCCAATTCATGTGAATACTGTCGTATATGAACAAAGAGAAGACCCTAGAGTTCACTACAGCTAACTGTAGGAAACAGATATCCATGGGTGAAAGTGTAAAGAAGACACCATACAAAATACGATAAGGGTTACGATAGTGTTGTTAAAAATGAAACCGTGGTGAACACTAGCACTGTTAAACTTGCGGTTCAATAACAATGTTCAATATAAACAAGAATCCAACTCTAATGTGACTGAGCGTGTTTCACATATAACTGCTGATAGTTAGATATAATTTATTTAACAATTGATATTTACGATATGTTAAAACATTTTGATGATGAGGCCAAAAACTGCTTACCACGTTTTCATAACTTACTGCTTACCGTCTGTTTTCTGGATCAGGCCTAAAAGACCCCTGACTAAAACTCTTGTGTCAAAGAAACGGTATAGACGGAATAAAAAATGAATCATCCTACCTTTCACGTAAAAATATCAACGGTAATTCATTAGCTTAACAGTTGTTTAGCCACGTAGAAAAAATAACCGACTGTGCTGTGAAATGGGCAATAGCTAGACGAGTTTGAAGTATAATAGTATTATAGGTAACAGAAAAACAGCAATACTCATCTTTCATGTCGTTGTTTCGTAGACATAGCAGAAATATGAAAATAATAACTAATTTTAGAAATAATATTCTAAAAGAAATATGATTTGTTTAGTCTTAAACACTCTCATGTAGAAGGACTATAGTTTTTGCAAACTGTACAAAAACAAAAAGAAGCAAGATGAAAACGGCCTAATTGACTAGTATATAAAATGTCCATTACAAACATACAAAACTGATCACAAGTGGCTTTTCTGTATGGCTTATGTTGTATTTATTTTTTAGCAAGTTGATCACTAGAAATAATTTTAAACACCAAACTTTGTTTAACAGTCTTAATGATTACACCTCTCTCAGTGCAATAGTCAGGTGCGATTCTGTTGTAATAGTTTAAGTGTAAAACAGCATGCGCTTACTTTTCGCGTTAATACTTACTTATAAGTAACTTAAGTAAGTAATACTTGCAGCATGTCAATACTTTGTTTAGTGCAACCTTCCCTCTATCTATGTTGTGGAATCACACAAAGTATCAATTTAGTTCTCAAACAGAAATAGTATCACTTAAATTATCAACGGTCATTTATTCCTATAAACACTGAATGTTGACGGCTCTCAAAGAAAAGTCTTTACCTAAAACACATACGGTCCAACATGTGAAACAGTGACATCGGCTAGCTATCTGAATAGTAATAAAACCATCATTTGCAAACTTTTGTCTATTTATTATAAATGGTGCTTGTCACCCCTCCTTTCTTAGTGATTTGGTCTTTTGAATTCATGTATAAAGATTATGTTTTAAAGTTAGACCATAGTCTTTACAAGAGTGTGGAACTTTGCATCACTACGGTGTGACAAAATATGTTGGCGTGTAAAAATACATCCAAACATTTAAGCACAACTATTTACACACATACTAAGCAGGATAATATCTAATTGTAGATTGTGAACACACCATTATCTGATTATTTGGGGTCAGAGAACGATTTTTGAACAAAATTTTGTGCTGGATGTAAAAAATAAAGGTATTAGTTAATAACAAAAACTTTAAATCAACATGAAAACCATAATATAGATAAATAAAATATAGTTTGAAAATTACTTCCATAATATTTTCCTTTAATAAAGCTATGCCCGTATCACCCACCACAAAGTTTTGCGTTTGTGGTTGAGACCTTGCAGAGATTACACCAATATTAGGGTTCTCAAACATTGCCTGTTTTTTTTAAGGAATACAAACTTTACCAGTGTTTATTATGTGCAATATATCATTATATGGCCAGCTTGGTTTCTTCTTACTTGTACAATATACTTGGTTCTAAATACAAACATGAAAACTCCATCACCAATCAATTATTAAAAACATTTTATTTTTTAAAAACTGTTTAAGTACATAATGCCAAACAATAGGCTACAACAGTTGTTATTGCAGTTTCTTCATGAGAGATTCTTGATGCTTGAACAAAGCGTTGACCAGGTCGTTGGCAATGCTTTCACAATTCACATAGTCAAGCGGTTCCCTCGGCTTCATCTGGTGTGTTGGATTCGCTCGCACATTTGTAACTGATTCATTGATTCATAACCAACAGGAAAAAGGAAAATGAAGGCAAAATGGGAAAGAATATAAAGATTGAATCTAACCTTGTATTATCCTGTTTCTCTTCTTTCCCAATATCCCCGTTTGGGCACTATTTGGCTTTGATCAAATCTGCAGTAAATAAATAAGGTTGATAAGTCTGCAGTAAAATAAATGTCTGATAAAGGCTATAGTAATAGTTACAATTCTGAGTCTGAATAATCCAGGAGCATTACACCGCATAAAATAAATTCTACAAAACTCGACCCAATAGTACCAAAAAAAAAAAAAAACAATTCTGTATTGCAAATTTGTACATGACACTGTTAGACCAGAATGTAACCTTCCTTAAAATTGGTCCCAAATAGTTAACTACGACTGATTAATTAAGAATAATTTTATACATTACATAGGCGAAAACTGGTTTAATAGTTTTCTCGTGTATTAATAGTTTCTCGTGTATTACACTTATAATATGTAGGCACATTTGGTTTGGCAGAAGTCATATTGATCTCAAAGGAGTCAAGAGTTAAACTAGTTATGATCGGCGAAAACACATGGCCATCCTCAGATGCAGAGATTTTGCCTGTTTACATAAAATATCTGTCAGTTCATCTGTCAATTGTTCATTATACATAGAGTGCAACAGTGCCTCCCCAACCCCTTTTCATTCTTATTTCCTATAGTGATTTTTAAAAATATATATATTTATATATAAATATGCAAAATATGCATATATAGCTTATACAAACATTTCAGTATTTTGAGAGGGTAGGGAGATTATGTCATTCGCAGTGCGTCATGGGAGTGGCCAGAGCTATTTTGGAGTGTGTTGCTTTTTTTAAAAACTATGTTTGACATCATTTTCACTACAGCATAATGGCTCATGAGTAATTAAGTTTTCACCAGGAGTTCAACTGTGAAACACGATTATTTACAAAAAATAAGCTGAAGGCTTTATCAGAAGCAAATACCATGTATTAACAACCTCTTAGCTCACAGTAGGTCTGTCTTTAAAATTAATTTCCGTATGGAGAAAGTAAATGTTTTTACTCCCAGAAACCACCTGTTGTACTCTATAATGTTTTCTCATTAAAAATAAAATATAAACCATACTAACATGTTACTTGGATGCCTGATTGTCCTGCAGTGTTTGCTGTCTCTAGAGAGAGAGAAGGAAAGACCATGTTATTTTAAATGGCAATGAAAAGCGCTAGCCTATATAAATAGCTTTGACTTGACTTTTATATGTTTTGCTTATCACATTGTGACAGTGTCATTCATATAGCTTACATGTTAAACAATTTATCATGCAAATTGCTAAAAGTTAAAATCAAAGACAGCGTAAAAGAAGAATTAAAAAGTAACCTACCAAAATTTAAAAAGTAAGTAACTGAAGAGGAACTAAAGACCTATGCACATATAAGCATGTCTGACTAAAATTATCTCTAAATAAGATTTAAAACTGAATAAATCCAAAACATTTATTTTAAGGTCCTTATGGAAACCCCGCAGCTTAAATAAACGATGCTGGAGATTTTAGTTACATCAGATAAAAAATACAACAGTTAAAACAACATAGCATAATGCAAAATAAACATTGCTGTAAAACAGTCATGTTAAACTGATACTTTTGTGATATGGTTTAAAAAAAATAGCATAATAAACATAAACAATGTTGTACATTTTTAAAATCATACTTTATGATAAATTAATATAGTAGATACATGTTAATATCTGTATCACATCGATATCATAATACAATGCTCCATACTTTTAAACCCATACTTTGATAAATTAATATAGTAGATACATTTTAATATCTGTATCACCAGTTACAGCAGATAAAAATACTAATAGCATAATGTGGATAAAACAAATACCTAGTCTGGGCTATTTAAATCACTAATGAATTATACCGTCTTTTCCTTATGTATAAACAATTTTTCAAATTAAACATCATTGCATAATACAGATAAACAGCACCGTAGCATAAATGAATTATAGAGAAAGTACTCACTGTTTTGCATTTTTGATGAGGTGGTCATAGAAGAGAAGGTTTAAAAGTTTTTGGTCCATACATGGGGTATGGCACACGTCCATGTGTCTTGGCTATTTTATAGCCTTTTACAGTAAGAGCCTGTGGGAAACTATGGGAAAACGGCGGAGCTGTGTGTCCACTATATTCTTTCAGTACTCTATGAATGGAAGTGTTTAGGTTCAAGGCCAATTCACATTCCCAGGCAGACCTTTTGATTACACGAGCGCCATATTTCACTGATAACTGTGACTCCTGAAAATAAGTCTTATGAATTAAAAGTAATTTATTACCGGTGGTACGAAAACAGCGATGATATCACTTATTTGTCATGCACACTGTCCATGCTGGCAGGCACTACCTGTCTGATTTTTTTTTTCTTCAATTCTGGTGAAAATGTTAGATGATTTTATTTTTATCTAAATCTAACATAATTGGCACAGTAAATTTGTAAAATATTTATTTTAAATGAACAGAATGATTTTCAACTTCAGTAATTTAGTAAGATTTTTTAATGAACGGCATGATTTTTAACTTCAGTAATTTAGTAAGATTTTAAATGAACAACATGCTTTTCAACTTTAGTTAAATTAGTAAACTATTTAATTTATATATGATATATTTTAATTTATACATTTTTGAAGGAACACAATGCTTTTCAACTGTTGTGTAAGATATTTCTCAATGGGGTCAGGAACGTGTCACAAAACAGATACCAGGCCAGCCACACGCTGGTGTGACAGAGAGAAAAGACTTCAGGGGGAAACACTTGTGGGGGTTTTTCAACCATGGTGAAACAGTAAGATGATTTTATTTTTGTTTAATTTATATACTTTTAATTGAACAGCATGGTTTTTCAACTTGAGTCAGTGTCAAATATATGTGAATGACTAAATGTAAATTTTATAACCATTTCATTTAAATTAACATAATGTTTTTCAACTTTAGTGTGAAATATATGATACATATTGTCCTCACCTGTATGTTTTTTCTTCAACTCTCTAATACATTTTTAACTGTTTGCAATTTTTTGTGGCTCCACTTTATTTAAACTTTTTGTGTGAGGTTTTACATAAGCTGTATGTGTTTTTTTCTTCAACTCTAATACATTTTTAACTGTTTGGAATATTTTTTGTGACTCCATTTTATTTAAACTGAAATGCTTGATTCAGTGAATAGTTGTACATTTATTTAAACTTTTTGTGTGAGGTTTTACATAAGCTGTATGTGTTTTTTTCTTCAACTCTAATACATTTTTAACTGTTTGGAATATGTTTTGTGACTCCATTTTATTTAAACTGAAATGCTTGATTCAGTGAATAGTTGTACATTTATTTAAACTTTTTGTGTGAGGTTTTACATAAGCTGTATGTGTTTTTTTCTTCAACTCTAATACATTTTTGACTGTTTGGAATATTTTTTGTGACTCCATTTTATTTAAACTGAAATGCTTGATTCAGTGAATAGTTGTACATTTATTTAAACTTTTTTTGTGAGGTTTTACATAAGGTGTATGTTTTTTCTTCAACTCTGTAATACATTTTTAACTTTTTGGAATATTTTTTGTGACTGCATTTTATTTAACATTATTACATTTATTTAGTACATTTAGTGTTTTTTGTGTGAGGTTTTATTTTATATTCTTTTTTACAGAACAGATAAACTATAGCAGTTTTTTCTTATCACTTTCACACACACCTGCTATGATAAGCTTAGGCATAGCGCGGGGATGCGCTAAAAAATAACAATCCATGGCTTTGTAACTGTAACAACAAAGTCCAATACATCTCAAACAAACTTCAAACGATTAAACAAACTGTCAGCATCCATCATTTTGACAGAAGCTGTAACCGCAAGGGGCGGAACTAGATCAAACAAACTTCAAACAATTCATCATTTTGACAGAAAGTTTAACCGCAAGGGGCGGAACTAGGTCAAAGTTAACAGGAAGGGGCGGAACTGGGTCAAAGTTAACAGGAAGGGGCGGAACTGGGTCAAAGGTAACAGGAAGAGGTGGGACCGGAAGGGGTGGTTCCGGAAGGGGCGGGACAGGAAGGGGAGGAACCGGAAGGGGCGGGACAATGGGCGGGACAGGAAGGGGAGGAACCGGAAGGGGCGGGGGAAGAGCAAAGGATAGCCACGCCCACCTGTCAATCAATCATTTTGACAGGTGGTACATGGTATTTACTACTGCTAGCATTTGATAACCATTGAGCTGTTGCTAATCAATATTTATAATTGTGGAAAATGAAGATATGTTAAACAATTCTGGTATTCTGTTGATGAGGGACAAAGACTGTTTTTTGTTTTTTCTTAAAGAGAACACAAAATGTGAAGACAAGCATGACAGATTGTCTATCTATGACACTCGTAATGCGTAACTTAATTGCTAGGTTTGTTTTAAGTGTAACAGTTGTATAAATGTAACAGAAAAGCATCAAGCCTCACTTTTCATGTTGGGCAAGTATTTGTTTTAAATGGCTCATGTTGTATTTACTGTGATTCATCAGAGATAGATGGGGAAGTTGACCTAAACAAAAGTATCAGCTTAGTCAAATATTCTCAAACAGAAAGACTATTCCTTAAATTAATTGTCATTTATTCCTATAAAACGCAGAATGTTGACAGCTCTTTAAGAAAAATCTTCACCTAAAACACATACGGTCCAACATACATAATGTGAAAACAGTATCATCTGCTGTCTGAACAAGATGAGTAAACCTATCAGAGTAATAAACCCGTCATTTGCACACTTTTGTGTGTTTATTAAACAGAGCTTTTCAGCCCTTTTTCTTATACCCCGTACACACTGTTGTAGTAAATTGTGCACACGTGATTGTTGCATAAAGATTATGCTTGGATTGTATCCATAGCCTTTACAAGGGACGGGTAACGTTAGTCCTCATATGTGAATGCATTACAATAATGTGTTACAGGCGCTCTTAACAAATCTGTCAGAATCTATTTACATATTGTAAATGTTTACTACGTCTATGGAAGGATCTGGAAGTGTTTTGTTTATTATCGTGTTATGTCTACTTAAACTATTTGCATTGTTGTTGTCTTTTAATTAATTCGTCTTTGCATAAAAAAAAACCCACGTATTGATGTTAAACACCACGGGATATAATTTAAAAATGTATGTTTGTCAAAAGAAAAAAATCATCTATATTTTAAACACTGCTTTTCTCAAAACATCGTGTCAGACGTATTTGGTATCATTATTCTCTTGTTCAAAAAGAACCAATGGCTACATATCTTGTCTCTGAAAACGTGTGCAATTTCTGAAAGATACAACTTACCCCTTTAGAACCTGAAGAACTAAAATGGGTGATTTACACATATTTTGATTTGACTTTAAAATTATAAACCATTGTGCTATCTTCAAGCGCTAGGAATTATTTTTTAAGAAAAATATGACTTTCAATAAATTACAGTTATTGCCCATTAGTGTGTGTGTGTGTGTGTTGTGTTTGTAAATGTATTTAAATTTTTTATTTAAATAGACAAATAATAGAAACTTTAATAAATTACTGATTTTTTTTTTTTAATAAAGAAATAAAAAAAAAATAATAATAAAAGCTAACACTTTTAAGTTGAAAATTAACTGTAATGCATATATACAAGTATTTCTGTGTGTGACATGGGGTTGCACAGTTTTCATTTAGGATACTTTTTTTCTTTTCTTTTTTCATACACGCACTCATATACAAATAGTCTACATACATAACTTTACATACAGTAACGTTTACGCACGACCACACATGCTGTATAGGCTACGTGAAAGAGTATTCGCCATCCGCCTCCCAACTTTCATAAAAAATCACCCCAAACGCATCACCTGTTGTCTACCGCTTGAATCGCAGTGTTTTTGTTTGTTTTATCTTTTATTATTTATGCTGTCCAAAAACCCTATCCTGTTGCGCTCCGTATCTCTCTCTCTGTTCAACATTCAAATCCTTCCGCGACACCGCTCTGCCAGAAAGCTGTCGTCATTTGCTGAAGGAAAGCCTGAAATTACCGTAATAAGCCGTATATTGTCGAATACTGCAATTTGAAATGTTTTTGATAGTGCAAAAGGTTAAACGGTTACGGTAACAGGAAGGGTTAGGGTTAGGGTTAGGGTTAGGGTTAGGGTTAGGTAACAGGAAGACTGCTTGTTGTTGTGTGTCGGTGGACAAAATACTGCAGGCATATCAGATCTAAGACGACTAAGCACAGTTTTTGCTTTAAAATTATAAAGTTTTTGAACACATGTTGATAAGTAAAATAATACCTTAGGTTAAAATCAGAGCCGGATTATCCATAAGGGCACTTGGGCCAGTGCCCAGGGGCACCAACCATTCACAGCCACTAGGGGGGCACCACATGAGTCAAGCTTTAAAAATATTTTTCGTAAATTGTTATATTATTAACTTGAAATTCTTGATAGACCATAAATAAATCGTTTATGAACACCAATTTAACAATAATAATAACAATAATGATTTAATAATAAATTATAAATAAATAAAGATTACATGACCACTATCACTCCCCCCTCCCCAATCTGTCAGAGTTGCGTTGGTCCACAACAAATACGTGCAAATGTGTCATTTTTATAACGGCTACAAAAAAATGAATTAAAATCAAAACTGGACAGACGTCAATTGAGTGGTTTTGCAAAAAGAAAGTTAAAGAAAGACAAGGACGCTAGACGTAGCTACAATTCACAATGTTCCAGGTATCGAAAGATTTTTTGTGAGAACATCACGGGAATTGCGATCACTAGCAGCGCTGAGTCTGACGAAGCCGGAGCGAACTGTGGAGACGGTAACAAAGAAATGGACTTTGGGGATGTAGTTGACACCTTTGCTTGCGCAAAATCAAGGAAGGAGCAGTTCTGCTAAACTTAATACATGAAAACGTTTTTACCAGATTTAGTGCTACGCTTATTGTCTCTTATTTGTTCCTCACTAAATAATGTTTTTTTTTTCACTAAATGTTCGATTTTATACAATTATTGTGCACTTGTGATTTTTCTAGACTAAATTTTACTGCTGAGTTACCCACTAATCTAGTTTATATAATAGAATTTTTGTCATAGGTTATGATCATATTTTTTTTATTTGTTGTTTTTCTTTATAATGAAGTTGTCTGTATTAAGTAGATTGTGTTTAACAGAAAATAGTGATTATCAGTTCAAGTTATAGAAATTCTACTTGATTTTATTTATTTTTTTAACTGCGCTGGTATCGGATCGGTATAATTCAATACTCAGAATTTTTGGTATCGGATTGGATCGGTTCAGAAGAAATGGTACCGGGACATCCCTAATATTTTCTGGTAGGCTATATCTAAGTTACCCAGGAGCTCTGTTGACATAGGCTTTGCTAACGTTAGTTACAGCTTGATGAATTGAGTTGAAAACACCAGGAGAGAACGCAACATTAGCCAGCTAGTAAAGCTCTGGTGGGAAATTATTAGCTAACGCTACTACGGAGGCCATAATATTTTTGACTCATGGCTGAAGTTAAGTTTCTCCAACTCTCCCCAGTCTGGCAAAAAAAAATGCATCTCAAAATGCATCAGATTGATGCTTTAAAATATGGAATATTTAAAAAATTTCTTCCGGGGGGGCATGCCCCCGGACCACCCTAGAGGGGTAATATCCTTCTCACCTTTTTCACCCCTGACCCCTTTTCATGCCTGTAGAGGTAAGAAACCTCATAGATTTATTATTATTTTTGGGCAAACGTGAATTGACGCTGTCAATTAATCAATGTACATTTTTAATTGACACATTTGAATATAGGGGGCCTTTTGAGGTATAGTGCCCAGGGGCACCACACTGTCTTAATACGGCCCTGGTTAAAATTAATACAAAATCATGGGTCATTCTATGGAAACTATCAAATATATTATGTAAATGATATTTAAAAATAATAAACTAGAACACTTATGGATTAAACTACTTAATTTGTTTATTATACTACGATTGACAAGATGTGGTCTGACATCTGTATCATTCATTTTGTAAGGGAAATTTCATGAAAATGTCACTGATGTCACTTTTTCTTAGGGGATAACCCCGGTGACCCATTTAAAGATAGACTTTATTCAAAGCTATTAATTTAGATTGTATGCAAAATGTAACAATTTAGTCTCCTCTAATTATTATGGTCTTATGTGTGGCATTGGTGATTCATTGTGTCATTGGTGCAACAGTCTTTTCCGGCACCTTAATGTCACATGTGACATGATAATAATTTTACATCCATTTAATTATGTTGCACTCAAAGTTAAGATTTAAAGGATTGCATCATTACTTGATTTTAACAGGTTTTTTTCAAATATGTTCATTGTTATACCAAATACATGTCATTGCAGATTAAACTAACATCATTCAGGTATACAGGTTAACAAACCTGATTAAAATAAATAAAACATAATCTCCTTATTTGCTGCACTATTATTATTTTCTGTAACTCTGACTACATGTGCTGAAACACTTTAATATTATCAAAGAAATAAGGTAACACTAGTGTCAGAATGGTAGGCCCACATGCAGACTTTAAATGCACACAAATATAGAATCATTAAGCTGTTATTTATGTGTATTCATAAAGTCAGATGGTGTTCTAAATGTTAGAAAAATACATGAAATCAGCTCTTCAAAAGGAGGTGTCATTGATTGAGGTGTCATTTTGGGGTTGCCTATTTCTTACATGCTTTCTCCAAGAAAAAAGGATGGGGGGAACTCCCTCAGGAAGTCAGGACGATTTATCTTATCATAACAATCGATGGATAAGAGTGGCGCTATATACAGTGTTGTGCCTGAACGCATTCGTTGAACGCTAGTTCATGAACTCGTTGATAATTTAGGCGAACTTGAACTAAACGTACTGTGTTACTGCCTGATGAACGTTACTGTGTTCTCGTTCATTCTGTTGTCTGTGAACGCACGCTCTCTCAGTTTAACTTCGTTCAATAGGGTGCCAGATTTCTATAGAACCTTCCAGGCGAAAACCCGCCTAAAACACACATAAACAGGCCTTAATAATGTAGCGGAAAAAACACCCAATCTGGCAACACAAGCTACCATGCACCGCGGCCGCCGCTTGAGTCATCAAAACAAAAAGCAGCATGCATGTAGTCGACAAAGCATCGAGGAGGCGTCGTATGATTATTTAAACGAGTTTTATGACAAGGTTGGTGAGGATGAGAAAAAAATCTTACATTTCTGTGCAAACTTTGCCCGACGTTAAAATAATTGCTGTCTGTGGTTGTATATGGGCTGTGGCAATAATAAAAAAAATAGCTCGCAGCAACATCTGGAAAAAAAACTAGTTCATTTTTGGAACTTGTGAACTTAGTTCAAAACTGAGAAGTATGAACTAGTTCATTTTAAAATTTGTGAACTGCACTTTGAACTAGTTCGTGTTGCTATAAGTGAACTTTCCCAACTCTGGCTATATAAAATGCAACTTTGTGGCCGTTTTTGTTTGAGAACTAAGATAATCACCAGAGATGCACGTAGGCTTATCTGTTCGGTAACTATTGGTCAAAAGTGTAAACTCGTGGCTAACCACCCGCAACATAATTAACACATGTAAACGCCAAACGCTGTGGATCAAAAGCGCTATGAACGCTAGTTACGCATGTAACTGTGGTTCTGTGAATTCTGGATGACCGCCAGAGGCAGTGTAAACACTATGGATTATCGCAGCGCCAGCTAGATAGGTCGAGAGAATATACCAACAAAGTCACGTGGCGTAACGTATGCTGAGCCCTGGAGGGTAAAGCTACAGTAGCTCAGCACTCTACCTCGGTACGCCTTTCTCGCGCATTCCGAGTGACAGAGAACTCTGGCGGTCATCCAGAATTCACAGAACCACAGTTACATGCGTAACTAGCGTTCTGTTTCATTCTTACTGACCGCCAGAGGCAGTGTAAACACTATGGATGACACATACCAACATAGTCATGAGGAATGCCACCCACCTGATGAAATTAAGGCTGCTCCAGAAGAACCGCAGAACTAACGGCATGATGAGCAGCAACGTTGACCTTATAAAACCGGGCAAACGTGCATGGAGAAGCCCAGGTAGCAGCAGTGCAGATATCCACCAGGGAAACTCCTCTAAAAACAGCCCATGAAGATGAAATGGCCCTAGTGGAATGGCAAGTTAGTCTCCAGGGCAGTGGTCTCCCTGCCGCCTTGTAAGCCAGCGTAATGGTCTCCACTATCCAGTTCGACAACCTCTGTTTCGACACTGGAGCACCTTTCTTCACACCACCATGGCAGACAAATAACTGGTCTGACCGTCTAAATTGAACAGTAGAGTTCACATAACACTTCAAGGCCCGAACAGGACACAAGAGTTGGGCACTTGAATCGGACCCTGAAGAAGTCTGAAAGGAGGCCAGTTCAATATGCTGATTTATGAACTGAGGAAGAAGGACCTTCGGAAGAAAAGAAGGATTGGGTCGTAGAACCACCCCGGAGCCATCCGGTAACCAACGCAAGCACAGTTCACTAACAGACAACGTGTGCAACTCACTGACTCGTTTCGCAGTAGCAATAGCTAACAAAAAAGAAGTCTTCAAGGACAACCATTTAATGTCAACATTTTGCAAGGGCTCAAACTGGGGTGAGCACAGGAATGCAAGTACGAGTGACAAATCGCACACAGGAAAATGAGGATTCCGAGCAGGGTTCAGACGGCGTGCGCCCTTCAGAAAACTGCAGACAAGACGGTGAGAGCCAAGAGAAGAGCCACCAACTGGAACATGATATGCAGAAATTGCAGCAACGTACACTTTCAACGTGGAAGCTGCTTTTCCTTCCTCCAGTAAACGTTGAAGAAAACTTAAGACACGCGGAATGTCGCATGTTGCAGGATCGAGCCCCCGTTCCTTACACCATGCAGAAAAAAGCTTCCAACGGGAAGCATAAATCTGTTGTGTGGAAGAAGCCCTAGCATTAAAGATTGTGTGAATAACAGCAGGGTCACAATGCTCCAGGGAAGGATTTAACCCAATGGCCAGACCCAAAGCTGCAGACGAGCCGGGTCCGGGTGCCAGACACTGGCCTCCAACTGGGAGAGGAGGTCCTTCCTGGGGGGAAGCTTCCATGGATTGCCTGTCAGAAGTCTAAGTAACAAAGGAAACCACGGTCTGGCTGGCCATCGTGGTGCCACGAGTAACACTCTGTGCTTGCACAGGGAGATCCTGTGCAACGTCTCCCATAACAGAGGGGTAGGTGGAAACGCATAAAGCAGGCAGTTCGGCCATTCGTGAGACAGCGCATCCTGGCCCAGGGTGCTCGACACTTCTGTCCTTGCGAACCATAAGCGACAGTGGGTGGTCATCTCTGAAGCAAAAAGATCCACCTCTGCTCTTCCAAATCGTAGCCAGATCTCCTGCACTACATCTGGATGAAGCCTCCATTCTCCTGGATGTACTTGATCCCTGGAAAGAGCATCTGCTGTCTGGTTGCACACTCCTGGAATATGAGCTGCCCTCAGTGAAGCGAGTCGTGGCTGACACCATGTCAGGATCTCGTGAGTCAACCATAGAGACCTGCGGGATCTCATGCCGCCCTGGTGGTTCAGATGGAACACTGTTGAGGTATTGTCTGACCGAACAAGAACATGGCGGCCTGCCAGAACCGGCATGAAGTACTTTAGAGCCAAGAACACTGCCCTGAGTTCTAGCAGGTTGATATGTTCCGCGGCCTGGATCGGAGTCCAGCGCCCGGAAATACCCCTCCGATTCCACGTTGCCCCCCATCCTGTGAGGGAAGCGTCTGTCGTGACCAACTCCCGACGAGAGGGAACAACACCCAGGGGCACTCCTGCCTTCAGAAACTCTAACTGTCTCCACCGCCTCAACGCACATATGCAACGGTGAGAAATTAGAACCAGTTGATGACGATGTCTGGTGGGATCTAGCCGCAAACTGTTGTTCCATAACTGGAGTGGTCTGAGATGGAGTAAACCCAGGGGGATCACAACTGTAGCCGCTGTTAACATCCCTATCAGTCGTAGGACCACCTCGTACTGCAAAGACACACCCGGACGAAAGCGAGCCAAAAGTTGTAGAATGTTTGTCACACGTTCCTGAGACAGGGAGGCAGACATTAGGCAGGAATTCAGGGTCATTCCTATGAACGTAGTGGTCTGTGATGGAATCAAACGGCTCTTTTTCTTGTTCACAGAAAATCCCAGCTTCTGCACATGTCTCAAGAGCAGTCTGGAGTCTTGTACGGCCTGCTGCTCTGTGGGGGCACAGAGAAGCCAGTCGTCCAAATAAGGAAGAATACGGATACCTCTCACCCAAAGAGGAGACAGAGCTGCGCTCACACACCTTGTGAAGACGCGAGGAGCAAGGGAAAGGCCGAAGGGTAGCACTTTGAACTGGTATGCTTGATTCAGGAAACTGAAACGTAGAAACTTTCTGTGATGTACAGCAATTGGGACGTGAAAGTATGCATCTTTCAGATCGACACTTACAAACCAATCGTCTGCTGTCACAGACCGGAGAACATCGGCTGTGCGCAGCATTCGGAAGGGAAGGACCTTCAGGAACAAATTCAGAAGCCTTAAATCGAGAATTGGGCGGAAACCACCGTCCTTCTTTGGAACAAGAAAATAAGTTGAATAGAACCCGTCTCTCTGAACGAGGGGATGAACCTTTTCTATGGCTCCCTTCTCTAACAGTGAACAGATTTCCAGAGAGAGAGCCACTGCGTGAACCGCGTCTCTGACAATCGTAGGAACAATTCTTGAAAATCTGGGAGGCCGGCGCCGAAACTGTAGAGTATATCCTCTGCTCAGAGTCGCCAACACCCAGGGGTCTGCTGTGTTGGATCTCCAGTACTCCAGTTGCTCTACAGAAAAACGATCGACCGCCGGCCTGACTGTCTCAGGCTTTACGTGTGCGATTTTTAGTGGTCGCGGGGGGACGCTGACGGGGCCCTCCCGGAAACTGTCGATGAGGTGGGCGAAAAACTCTCGCATCTTCAGGAACACGAGGTCTTTGAGGGGGCTGTGACTGAGGTGTAGCGTGCCGGCGGAAACGCTGCTCCGATGCGGCATAGTGATGTCGGGTCTGAACCGCTGGCATCCTAAAGGTAGGGTTGCGCTGCACCTGTGTCAGCTGACGAGTGGCTTCAGACAGCTTTACCCGCTTTTCCAACAGTTCCGGAACATTTGGACCAAAGATATGCCCGGGAACAAAAGGAAGATCTCTCAGGGTTTTCTTACAGTCCTCCGGCAGTCGTGCTTCGGCAAGCCACACTTGGCGGCGGCCTGCCAGAAGCGTGGCTGTAAGACTACCCAGCTCGCGGGTCACATGGCCTGTCGCCAACAGAGCAGTTTGCAGAAATTGTGAAATAGAGGGATCTGCATTTGCAGGTTCCAGCGTACTGGTGGCAGCAAGAAGTAACTGGCAGATCGTGTTTTCTGCTCGAGTAATGTAGGCAACAGACTCGTATGCCTTTTTTAGCAAGGAATCCGTACGACCGCATTGCGCACTGGGGCATCGCACATTCCCTCGTAGAGCCTCATCAGGAGAGACCACCAAAGCTGCCACAGGCTGCTCTATTTCCGGAGCACGACCTACCCCGATAGAATCTGCTTCAGCCATAGATGCTAGCGTTCGAGCAATCTTTGAGCGCCGCTTAGGTGGACCAGAACCAGTGAGAGCATTTGAGAATTCAGCCACAAAATCCTTACATGGTGGCATGGCAAAAGAAGTTGCAGCTGTGGTCTGTCTGAAAAACACATTAGTTTGTGCAGATTGGACAGGTGACTCATCAAGTCCTAGACGAGCAGCTGCCATTCGAAGCACAGCCAAAGTGTCATCGGAGGAGGACTGAGCTTGTCCAGACGACTGAACTGACCCCCCACTAGAGCCCTCTGCTGCTGGGTAACCAGTGAAAACAGCCTGAGGTGATGGTTGTGTAGCAACATCCATAGGATCCCCATGATCGTGAAAAAAGGAATCTGAAGCACTTGTAGAAAGCACATCAAACTCTGAACGATGAGAAAAACAAGGGGAATCAAGAGACTCCTCCCCAGCTCCCTGGTTTTGAACATTCTCATCCTCCTGTGTCATCCTCACAGGTGTAGCAGATGTGACCGGCTGAAGTGAGTGAAGCAGGCGTTTCAGCTCTGCCATCTCTGAAGAAAGCACCGACACCGTCATAGAAAGTGAACCTTTCTCAACATGTGAATGTTCATCATCTCGCGATTTGGCCTTCTTAGCTGGGAGGGGAGCACCAGCTGCCGCCGATGCCCTGCGCTTCCGAGTGCGCGAAGGGGCTACATCTAACTGCCCTAGTTTCACTGTAGAATTAGGGTCTAACTCGGCAAGACGGAGCCGTCGTTCCGACATAGGCAAAAGGCTGCAGTGCATGCACGGGTCCGTGAGAGCCTCTCGCAGATGTTGAACACCCAAACACGACGGGCAGATGTCATGACCGTCGTCAGGGAGAAGATTATTAGGGCACAGCTTACAAGTCAGTGGAAAACCAGTGGCTATCGAGCTGTGAGCCATAGTTACTCGCTAATAACACCCTCGGATAGTACCGTAAGGTTAAGTTAAGCGGGATGAAAAAATAATAAAAATAAAATAAAACGATTACCTCGGGTGAACCGACAGGTAATACCAACAAAAATTTTATGAAAAAAGATAAGAAGTGTCTAAAATGGCCGGCGGATTGAACCGAGGGACAAAAAGTGTTACATGGATACGAGGAAAAAACACTCTAAGTAACGTTGGATAACTTATGTCAACGGGAGACCGTTAACTCATAGCGCGGCAAACACAAGCCACCGGATTGCACCGAGAGGCACAGAGTGTTACCGACGAAGCAATATGAAAAAACAAAACTCACCAAGTGCCGTTAATTTAAATCCAAATCCTTGAAAAAATCCAAATCCTTGAAAGAGCGTAGACACGCGCTGTCACAGCTTGTGAGGACGAATCTCGCTGCTCTTGTAAGCTGCACTTGACAGCGCGTCACTCAACCAATACAACCTATCTCAACTAGGCGAGAAAGCGAAAGAGGTAGAGTGCTGAGCTACTGTAGCTTTACCCTCCAGGGCTCAGCATACGTCACGCCATGTGACTTTGTTGGTATATTCTCTCGACCTATCTAGCTGGCGCTGCGATAATCCATAGTGTTTACACTGCCTCTGGCGGTCAGTAAGAATGAAACAGAACTCCGGCTAAACACGTTTCTCTTAACACCTGCGGACATCCGACCAGGATGTCACCGCAGGAGGATGTCACACGGCGTCGTTCAGCCTAGACATACCGGAGCCTGTCAGCTACAGACCGTAAATCAGAAACACCGTTTTACTTACAGACATACGGGATCCTGTCAGCTGTCACTGTAAATCACAAACACTGTTTTACTTGATACAAGAACACTACGACAGTCGTGAATGACACATGTCAGTCATGGGGTGACAGGCACACAAACCTGTACCAACTTAGGGCCATAAATCACATCATAAATCATAAAAAGTGACACAACGTTTATGTTAATACTACTCATGTTGGAAGCACTTACAATGACAGGGATATTTCTAAGGAATTTCAAAATAGCAAGTCATCACGTGGAAAAAACTGCTGAAACAAGTATTGCAGGAACAAGAGAATAGACTGTTTAAGGATGTAGAGAAGACTGTGCTTACGTGAAATCACATAATGTAATTATACCTGGAAAATATGCATAGCCAAGTGTTAGAGATTTGTTGAGTGATGTTTATGTGTATGTGTTTTGGCATATGTTCAGTTGGGGTCAAGATTCAAATTTTATTAGAGGATTGTATTTTTCTGAAGCTGGTTCACAGTTAGGGTGATATCACGAGAAATCTTGACCTTTTGTGATAAAAGAGTTCATTGTACAATGAAAATTTCACTTTATGATGTTCAAGAAACTTCATGAGAAAAATACATTGAAGCTGTTACTGGTACTGCGACTGACTGTAAAAATATTTGCCTTAAGCCATTTCAAAGTGAAACGTACTGAGATATGCAAAAGAATGCAACATATGATAATGACGCTTTCGCTTTCATTGGTGCTTTGGCCCAAGTTGTTCATAAAGTTTAATCAGGATCAGTATGATCCGAATTTGGAAATTCCATGTTTTTCTATTCAGGATCAGGTAATCCATCGTACTTTTCCAGATTACCAAATCTGGATGCCAGTGCTCTAAATGGCACAATGTGAGTTAAGTTAACTAAAACCATAAAAAAAAACTTTTGTAACTTGAAATAAGATCAATTTTGACATCACATTTTCATTTAGTTTAACTAGATGTAGACCTACTAAAATAACTACCGGTAAAACTGAAATAAAAATAATAAAATGACAAAAAACATCAAAAATATTACAAAAAAACTATAATTAAATCTCTATGATACTAGAATAACACTTGAGTTAGTGCTGGGTCACATTATGTGTTTTTATTTTGAATTGTTAGAAACAGCTTTTGACGAATATTTTGTAATTTATTAGTATATGAAGAGTTCAGATGCAAAAGCCTCTAAGTGCCATCTGGAATTTTCCTCTAGAATGATCATTTTTATCAAGCTCGTATATTTAAGTTCAGTAATTTCACTTAAATGACAATTAATAGGCGATTTTCATTGTCATTTAAGTGAAATTACTGAACTTAAATATACGAGCTTGATAAAAATGATAATTCTAGAAGAAAATTTCAGATGGCACTTAGAGGCTTTTGCATCTGAACTCTTCATATAGTCCATCAGTTTGTAATTAATTCATTAGTACTGTAATTACTAATTACTTCATAACATTTTTTCTCTCACACACACGCCTATCGTTTCGCTTCTGAAAACATTGGTTCGTCAACTGGGGTTGTATGGATTACCGTCGTGTTTGTTGTTTTTGAATTGTCATTTTTGAGGGACCGGTCCGCTTGCATTTTATGGACTCAAAGAGACAGGTTATTTTTCTAATAATCTGTTTGTGTTCCACAAAAGAGAAAGTCATATATATCAGGGATGGCATGAGGGTGAGTAAATTATGAGGGTATTGGGCCTCCTCCACTCTTTGGAGGTTAAAGAAACCACAGGGTAGAAAAATACTGCTTTAGGAATTAATGTCAGATTGGATTAATGCTCACCCTAGAAATAAATGTTATCACCTTATGTTAAGTAACTGTATATATCCTGGTAGTTACTTAGTAAGTCAATATCCTCTAATGAATTCAAGACTGCCAGCAGTCTTTTTGTTGCTACTTCCTTATAGACCATGACCTCATCCTGAATCTTAGCATGAACTACCTTTCCTAAAATAACTTCCCCCTTCCAAGAGATGTTACGTGAATTGCGTGGTGACTTATTATATCCTTGTTCCTACCTTGTAATTAATACAACAGCAATATTTTTAGCCTCAAGTTTCGTTACTGAATGCTTTACGTGAGTAAGCTTTTACTGTTTGATGACATTTTTACTACTACACAACATCATCAGCATGATTTCTTGAACATCATTATTGTATTCATTTTTAACATTATTATAAGATGTTGAGTGTAAAATTCTAGTAGTTACTCTATACAGTTGTCAACATTTGAAGTGGATCAAAAAAGTGAATCAAAGTTGTCCTAAGACGAGAACGGGTATTGTTGTAATTCATGTATAACTTTGATGAAAGGTTTTGATCCACTTCAGATGTTGACTATTGTTTGTCACTTACACATCCTAACAGATGTATTAAAATGAGATTTTGTTTTTAGAATGCATCTATATACTTGATTTATAATAATATAGCACAAATGAGGAAATAAATAAGCACAGTTGCATATTTACCACTATTTAAAGATTATGTAAAAATTAAGATCTATAAAAAAACGTATTATAATGAAAATGCTGCACATGTGTTTATTAATGTCCCATGAGTTCACAATGACCTTTGGGTGTATTTAGCATTAACACAATTTTTCTACTTAAAACTAACATTATCGTTTTCAGAAATTTGTTCAACAACATTGCTGGTCATTATAGGTTTTGTTTGAAATATAACAACTACAGTACTATAAGAAAATCTTAGTTTTTTTGTTGTTTTGTTTTTTGGTGGTGGTGGAAAGTCACTGTTTTGTTAGAAACAAAGCTTTACAAAGCAAGTTAATGTAAAATGACATCTTTACTCATTAATGGTTTGAACATGCCAGTGTTTCATCATAGCAGTACCTCAACATCTAAACAGCCTCCACTGACCAAAAGTTATCAGTGATTGATCATAAATTTTATGATTATTGTGTTTAATCAGTTTATTCTTTTTCTATGTGACTGTCCTAGTGATACTTTTCAATTGTAAAACAACGTCCCCTGTTGGTGTAATTTATTACAGCAAAAGACAAGCCATGTGATGCAAAGTATTTATTTAGTCACTTATACAGATACAGATTACAGACTCAAATTATATTATCACTTAATGCTGATATATTTATAATACAAATATTTTAATATTATTTTGTATGCTACATAAATTAGAATTTTAGTTTTTTGACACATTTGATTTAAAATAAATCTTTAGTCTGAATAGAGAGAAATAGGTTACTGAATAGAGTACTTTTGTCCTGATTTAAAGAAATATTTATGAATGTATGAAGAAACTGAAAACATATATATATATATATATATATATATATATATATATATATATATATATATATATATGGAGAGAGAGAGAGAGAGAGAGAGAGAGAGAGAGAGAGAGAGAGAGAGAGAGAGAGTTGTGCCATGTAGAAGCTTGTGCCAACCAAGAGTTACCACCGGTGACCCACTGCAGAGACACAAAAACATACAGAGATTGTGTGATATTGCTGGAGCAACTTACTGATTCAGTGATTTGAATTTTATTTCAGAACTATAAGCACCATAAACAGTTGCATGTGTATTTGTTTGTATATGGACTTACTGCATTGCTTTTTAATATCCCTGCAGCAGTTTATGCGGCAGTGATGATTGCAGTTACAACGGTTGCGGATGTCAAATCTCTCACCACATCTCTTTCTACAAGAAATTGAGGCTACAACAAAAAGACATTTAAACAAGCATTAGAAGTGAGTGGTGTTAAGGATGCATAAATGTGTACAGGAGTGTAGAGTGTGTGAGAGAGAGAGTTACTCTGATTGGGTGGAGGTCTTAGGGTAGTAGTTGTTGTTGCTGAAGTAGTAGAAGTTCTTAAGGTAGTAGAAGTAGGTGATGAAGTAGAAGCGGTTAAGGTGGTAAAAGTAGGAGATGTAGTAGAAACAGGTTGGCATGTGCTTGAGGGGTTGAAGACGACGAATCCTGGGAGATTCTGGACAATGTTGGTGGAGATCCAACTCTCATACTGGGAAACACGCGTGTAAACACCAGGTGCGTTGGGATCGGCACAGCCATAACCCCAGCTGGTGATACCAGACTGAACCCACACCAAACATTGCTTGCTCACCATTGGACCTCCAGAGTCACCCTACAGAAAGACAGGGTTTTTTTCTTTATGGGACTAATTTCTCATCAAACATGGCCAGAAAGAATCACACACATATATAAAAAAGAAGCACAGATAGACGTTTGTGTGTCAAGATATATTAGAAAAACATAATGGACTTTCAGACATGCAGCATGTTTTGATGTGCACACTTAATAATGATCTGGTTGACTGTTGTACCTGGCAGGTGTCTTTGCCTCCCTCCAATAAACCAGCGCAGATCATGTTGTTGGTAACAGATCCAGAACCCAGCAGAGTATTACATTGATCATTAGCGACCACTGGAACCATAGTTTCCTGCAGAGTCCCAGGAGCAGCTAGGCTCACTGAACAGGGTACACACAAACACACAATCATATATTAGTGTTGTTATGAGTAGATGTATGTGTGAACGAATGGGTTTGTGTGTGTTTTCTACCTCCAGACTGAACATCTCCCCATCCTGTGATCCAGCTGCTGGTGCCGGCACTGAAGACGCTGTTCTGGGCAGCCAGACACACGGGTCTAATATAGTCATTAAAGGTAACAGTGGAGGACAGGCGCAGCAGAGCGATGTCATTGTCGCTGGTTTGACTGTTGTAGGAGGGGTGAACGATGATTGTGACGACATTTCTACTGATTTCATAGGTACTGACTCCCTGCTGTGTCCTCTTTCCCAAGTACACACGGAGACTGGATGCACTGACACTGAAAACATGCGAAAATGAATCAATAAAAAATCATGTAAAAACGATATCTCAGAGCCGGTTTGGATGAATAGTTGTGATGTGAATTTTACCCAGGTAAACAGTGAGCTGCCGTCAGCACCCATTCATTGTTGATGAGGGATCCTCCGCAAAAATGACCTCCATGGGTGGAGCTGTGCAGACTGACCTGCCACGGCCACGACCCCTCAAAGGCATCCACACCACCCACAATACGGGTGTTTAGAGGAGCTTGTCCACAAACTATGAGAGAGAAAGAGAGGAGAGATTATTCACATGAACATTTCTGTGCAATGACTATATATACTGTATAACATCTGAAGAATGAGACAAGCTCTTACCATTCAGCTGAGAAAGTGAACCTTTGGTGGAAGAGATGGTCGTACACATTTGAGAGAAAAATATTACTTTAGCTGCATATTACATTAAATTAAATTACCTCACAAGAAAGAGGAGCATTGCAGAAACGTTTAGTGCTGATAAAGTTTCTACCTTAAACATTAAGTGTAAGTCCTTACCTTGAACAGATAAAAGCAGGGCCAAACTGACACACGTTAACCTCCACATCTCAAACCGTCTCTTGTCTTGCAGAATGGATGGAGATGGTGGATCTGGTTCTCGTTGCCTCTCACAAACCATTTTTATATTCACTTCTTCAGTCTCTGCTCGTCACTCATCTAATCACTCTAATGTTGCACTAATCCGTTTTTATTATTATTTTCTGCTCCTCGCCCTGTTTTCACAATGGAGACCTGTTAAACATGTATTCTAGAACTAAATTCACTAAACAAAGATCTTAAATGCAAGTTTTGTTTTCAGAGATTATAAATTTTGTTAATCTCTGTCTAAATGGAGCAAAGTGTTCATTTTAAATCTTAAAGGGTTAGTTCACCCAAAAGTGCATAATTTGCTTGCCCAAAAGCGAATTTTTCCCCAAACCTGCTTGACTTTCAACAATGGCTCTGAGTCACCATTCTGTATATTTAATCATGGAAAAAATACACAATAACATGATTTTTTTTTTATTCCTTAAAGAACGGTGGAAACTGATTTTCTTAAAGATTTAAAGTCAAATATAAATAATAAATGACAAAAATTATATTAGAGCAGATACAAATAGATAGGTTGCTCCTGATGTCACACATAAGACAGAAACACTTCTGTTACTATATAAATCAATGATTTAAAAAAGGTTCTATTCAGCCATGCTTTGTTACACATCACAATGAAAAAAATCACGATAGGCCTCAGATCTACAAAAGTAATAGAAACTATATAGAAATTCACATGCATAGTTTTAAATGTTAGAGTAAGTGATCAAATAGCCTATTTAGTTTCTCTTTCATTGATTTTATGTAGTGTTTGAATAATAAAATGATCCAAATTATATACATTTACAGAAGCAGTTTGATTTCTTTTCACATAATAAAATACAGAGCATGGGAGAGAATGTGAGTTGATTATTTAGAGAAGACATTTGTCTTCACACAGCAATTAAGCTAAGCTCAGTTTATCTGGATTTGTGACAAATACAAAAAAAGGTGTTGGTGAAAGTCAAGTAGAAAATTGACAGTATTAAAGACACTAATTGTGACATAAGTAACAGCATGTGGCAGTTGTACATTTTAGTCATTGAAAAAGTGTATCAGAGGGCAGGTGACTCAGTGAGTGCCGCAACTAGTGCTTTAACAATTCAAGCAATCCATTTTATAATGTTTAATCTTCATGAAGAAACCTAGAAATAACATGCGGAAAAAATATTCATAATGATTTAATTTTTCAAACTACATCAACTACCACAATTTTGGCGATAAATAATCAAAGAGAGGAAGCAAGAAAAATAAGCTGATAAACACTTTCATAATTTGAATATAATATATTTATATTTTCCTTATAATGTTTCCATTTTTAAAAAATATATATTTAGGGTCCAATTCTCGCTATTAACTAACACTAAGGGGGCACTATCTTGCACCCAGAGCAATTGACTGTACACCGAGGCATGTATCATTCCTATTTTGCACCCGACGCACAGCGGACTTTTCCCTCCACAGACGCACGTCGGTAAATTAGGGAATGAACTTGCGCTCCCGGGGGCGGTTCAGCGAAAAGAGGCATGTTCCGGCGCAAATGTTCCCTGGTGCTATTTTGCAGTTTCAGAAAACAATTATGCCACAGACCAGGAAAAACTAAAGTCAGTGGCGCGTTATTCCGATGCTATTTTAAGGGCTCATGCTTGGCCATAATGTAGCATGTGCACAACGCACATACACTTTGCTTCTCTCATCTAGGCTACACAGACGCAGCAGATCCCATTTTTGCAAACCATACATAATTACAAGGAAAAATATTACCACACGAGGGAAATCATTGTGGTGTCCATGAAGATGTGAAAAAATAGGCATAAATCTAGCTTACTCATTTACCCAAATTATTATACGCCTGTTTAACCGAAGCTAATTTGGGTGGGTTTCTCCCAACCCTTATACAATGTCACTTCTCTGTCTTTTACGGCCCTGACGAGAACGTCGGTCTCCTCGGCTGTGAACCGCTCATGGCGTGCACCTGGCAAATCCGCCATTGTAATAGCAATCCGCCATGGAACAAGCACGCCTGCTTTTAAAGGGAATGTGAGATGACGCTCTGATTGGTTTATTGCACGTTACGCCCAAACCACACCTATGAGTAATGTAGCTACTTCAGTTCAGACCAACCCTGATTTGCGTCGGGCGCAAGAGTATAGCCTAATAGCAACAGCGCCCGAGATCCACCCAGAAAGTTACTTTTGTTTCGCGTTTGATACTTGCGTTTCAGATCGTCAAAATAGGGCCTAAGACTTTTACCTCAATAAGCTCCTAATTACAGCTTATTAACCGTTAGTAACATAGTTACTGTAGTATTGGGTAGGATTAACACTAGAACGGCCATGACAGTAATTTTGACCGTTTTGAATTTTATATCTGCAATAACTTTGTTGAAAAAATAAATAAAATCCTGCTGGTACCTGACTTTTCCTAAAAGCGTCTATTTTCATTTAAAATGTTTTTCATGTAAATTACACATAAGGCAAAAAAACGAATGAACATATTTACCTATTTTGTTTTGTTTTGTTTTTAAAAGATATCCTAATACAATAAATGCATTAATTTCTCAATTGGGTATTTATCATTAAATATATAGAGTTTGGAATGTGGCAGTTCTAGTAGTTATGAATTCTGGCACTTCTAGTGTTAATGGATGTAGAATATGGTCATGTGAATAAGGCATTAATGTGTGCTTTATAAGAACTAATACTAAAACAGCCAATATCCTAGTATGCATGCTAATAAGCAACTAGTGAGAATTGGACCCTAAATTAAAGTATTACCATTTACCATATATATTTGTATAACTGGTAGATTCCAGTAATATTCTGTGTAAAATATAATGCAAGATATGTTTGTTTATATGGATATATATTTGATTTTATTTATTATATTTATATATATTTTTTACATTATTATTATTATTGTCTGGATATATTAGAGTGACTAATTATTCTTCTAAGTTGGAACAAAAGGCATCAAATGATTAAATAACATCCTAACACCCTGCCCAAATAATAAGACAGAAATGAACAAAACTCTTAATCTCTGAAATAAAATGTATTTATCATTTAAGATGTTTAGTTCTAGAATACATGTTTAACAGGTCTGCATTGTGAAAACAGGGCGAGGAGCAGAAAATAATAATAAAAACGGATTAGTGCAACATTAGAGTGATTAAACAAGTGACAAGTAGACTCAATAAGTGAATATAAAAAGGGTTTGTGAGAGGCAACGTGAACCAGATCCACCATCTCCATCCATTCTGCAAGACAAGAGACGGTTTGAGAAGATGTGGAGGTTAACGTGTGTCAGTTTGGCCCTGCTTTTATCTGTTCAAGGTAAGGACTTACACTTAATGTTTAAGGTGGACATTTTATCAGCACTACACATTTCTGACATAGTCCTGTTTCTTGTGAGATCATTTAATTCAGTTAATTTAGTTTGAGGACGACAGATGGATGTCCATAAAATCATTCCTCATTAATGTGTGCTACCATCTCTTCCATCGCAGGTTCACTTTCTCAGTTGAATGGTAAGAGCTTGTCTCATTCTTCAGATGTTCATATGAATCACGAAAATGCGCATGTGAGCAATCTCTCTTTCTCTCACATAGTTTGTGGACAAGCTCCTCTAAACACCCGTATTGTGGGTGGTGTGGATGCCTTTGAGGGGTCGTGGCCGTGGCAGGTCAGTCTGCACAGCTCCACCTATGGAGGTCATTTTTGCGGAGGATCCCTCATCAACAATGAATGGGTGCTGACGGCAGCTCACTGTTTACCTGGGTAAAATTCACCTAAACAAACATTAATTGGTAGAATATATTGTTTTCTTTTCTCATTGTATTCTCTGACTGTTTTCAGTGTCAGTGCATCCAGTCTCCGTGTGTACTTGGGAAGGAGGACACAACAGGGAGTCAATACCAATGAAATCAGTAGAAATGTCGTCACAATTATCGTTCACCCCTCCTACAACAGCAACACACATGACAATGACATCGCTCTGCTGCGCCTGTCCTCCACCGTTACCTTTAATGACTATATTAGACCCGTGTGTCTGGCTGCCCAGAACAGCAGCTTCCCTTCTGGCACCAGCAGCTGGATCACAGGATGGGGAGATGTTCAGTCTGGAGGTACAAACACATACAAACTCATTTGTTCACACATACATCTACTCATAACAACAGTAATATGATTGTGTGTTTGTGTGTACCCTGTTCAGTGAGCCTAGCTGCTCCTGGGACTCTGCAGGAAACTATGGTTCCAGTGGTCGCTAATGATCAATGTAATACTCTGCTGGGTTCTGGATCTGTTACCAACAACATGATCTGTGCTGGTTTATTGGAGGGAGGCAAAGACACCTGCCAGGTACAACAGTCAACCAGATCATTATTAAGTGTGCACATCAAAACATGCTGCATGTCTGAAAGTCCATTATGTTTTTCTAATATATCTTGACACACAAACGTCTATCTGTGCTTCTTTTTTATATATGTGTGTGATTCTTTCTGGCCATGTTTGATGAGAAATTAGTCCCAAAAAGAAAAAAACCCTGTCTTTCTGTAGGGTGACTCTGGAGGTCCAATGGTGAGCAAGCAATGTTTGGTGTGGGTTCAGTCTGGTATCACCAGCTGGGGTTATGGCTGTGCCGATCCCAACGCACCTGGTGTTTACACGCGTGTTTCCCAGTATGAGAGTTGGATCTCCACCAACATTGTCCAGAATCTCCCAGGATTCGTCGTCTTCAACCCCTCAAGCACATGCCAACCTGTTTCTACTACATCTCCTACTTTTACCACCTCAACCGCTTCTACTTCATCACCTACTTCTACTAACTTAAGAACTTCTACTATTACAACAACAACTACTACCCTAAGACCTCCACCCAATCAGAGTAACTCTCTCTCACACACACACACTCTACACTCCTATTAAAGAGATAGTCCACCCAAAACTGAGAAAATATTTGGGTGGACTATACCTTTAAAGGGGTCATGTTTTTATTATTTTTATTTTAATATGTTCCTTAAGGTTCACTTATAATGTTAATAAAGAGTTTTGCAAAAAAAAAAAAAAAAAAAAAAAATTATATATATATATATATATATATATATATATATATATATATATACACACATATACGTAATATATTGTAATATATATACATATACATAAACGATTATTTTCAACTGTCAGTAAACAACCACTGTTATGATTGGCTAACGTTATTGCATGGGAAACAGGTTCAACGCCCACTCACTATTAGGGTTAGGGTTAGTAAGTAAACTAGTACTAGTAGGGTTAGTACTCCCTAACTAGTAAACTAGTAAGTGTTTTGAAAATATAATCCATATAAAACCATAATTTACAGACAAAGCATTTTGAAATAATTTACTTATGGTTTGTGATGCAGTTACTGTCAGATCCAATACAGTTGGATGCTTCATCTTTAAATAAAACAAAATGCTCCAAACAAAAATATAATCCTCTGACGTGATCCAGGACCTATGGAAGTAAAATAATGTCAAATGTTTTTGAAACAAAAAGCATGTTGAATTGCACTAATTGAAAAAAAATAATTGCGGTGCGTTAACCATGCTTGCATTTTAATCCATTGTATTTTTAAGGCTTGCATTTTTATGGGCTGAAATTCAGCATGGTTGAATATTTAAGCTGTGAATATTTCAATTAAAAACATTTCAAACACATTTTCAATATTAAAAATTCAATAATCCATATTCACCTTTCATATTTCACTTCCAAAATTTTCAAACTGTTTAAAAATACAACCTATAATATTCAACAGGCAATTTTCGGTCCATTTTATTTCGCCTTGAAAATTCGCTTCCACAAATTCAGTGGTTCAAATTCGACAGTAAATTCAACGTCGACATCCAGGAACTGCAGGAAAAGCAGTAGATTACCGATCATAATCTCCATCTGCTGTAGTCGGCTTTACCAGCAGGGGGTGCACGCGCGTGTTGACAAGCACCAAAGCAACAGGAGAGGCCTTCACAAAACGTCATTTGCTGAAATGGACAGAACGATGAGTACGAGTTATAATTTATATGTGTATGGAAAAGGTTGATTAAGACACAAAACACACGAGTGTTTACTCAAGTGTCTTATGATCCTTATTTTTACCCCCGTGCAAAGTAAGGTGATTTGTCCACTGCAAAACTAAATTCTCTCGCCGTTGGCATTGATATTAAGTTTTAGTAAAACAACTGTAATACACTGAGACAGAGTGAATTATTTGTTTTAGTCACTATGACGGAATACTAAATTGATGGCTGGGTTTTTGCAAAAGGCAATTTTATTTAAATATTGCATCATTAAATACAACCCAATTACAATTATACATTAAATTCAGCAATTAAAAATTACATCTCTACCATGATATCTGGTCATCTCTGTGTTATAACGTGAATTGTCTCCGCCGTTATCCAGGGCTGCGTACAGTAGGGGTATTTGTCATCTTATTTTATTTTTTTTTGTCCATTTGGAGCGCGCGTCACGTCACCTATTAGCGTCGCGCCTGCCACAAGATCTCTCACTGTTTACATGAACCAGACACTCCAATGAGAGCACATAAAGTGCAATCCATCTCTTATTTACCATTTTTCATCTTATCGTATATTTTATTCGCTCCTTTGCCCGTATTGGAGCGCGTCTCGTGGCTCTTACTAAGCGTCGGGCCAGCCACACGATCTGTTTTAATCTACCAGACACTCCGATTGATGCACATGTGCAAACAGACAGTGCAATCCTGACCTGCTCTTATGTAGCCTATCTATTTGTCATCTTATTTTATTCGCTCTTTTTGTCCATAATGGAGCGCGCGTCGTATTGAAGCCATCTTCGCAGTAGTGAACGCGCCGAGAGAAATGCTCATTTCATACGGATTACATTATCTGAGAGTAGTCTATTTATTTTCGTTTTGAATTGTTTCGTTTAAAAGTAGGCTAGACATTTCTACCTTGATGTATTTATCATGCCTGTGAGAAATGTGCAATGCAAAAATTTCATGATTTTATTGCTATGCCTATGCCTATATGTCTGCTTTGCTTCTTATTTATTAAATCCAGGGAATTGGTTGATAAAACATTGATTGAAATTAAGATACAATTTATTAAAAACGAAATTCACTTTAAAGAAAGGCTTTATAAAAAACAAAACGTAATGGAGTGGTCAAAATCATTTTCCTTCAGAATGTCAATCGGAGAATCAGGCAACTGTAATAGGGAGAGATCTTGTGGCTGGCGCGCCACAAAACGCGCTCTATGGGACAAACGAGCAAATAAAATATAAGATAAGATGGCAGAAGGGTAACTAAGAGCAGGATTACATTGGCTTTGTGTTTTCGTGCATCAATCGGAGTGTCTGGTATTAAAACAGTGAGAGATCGTGTGGCTGGCCCGATGCTAGTAAGAGCCACGAGACGCGCTCCAATACGGGCAAAGGAGCGAATAAAATATACGATAAGATGAAAAATGGTAAATAAAAGATGGATTGCACTTTATGTGCTCTCATTGGAGTGTCTGGTTCTTGTAAACAGTGAGAGATCTTGTGGCAGGCACGACGCTAATAGGTGACGTGACGCGCGCTCCAAATGGACAAAAAGATATAAAATAAGATGACAAATACCCCTACTGTACGCAGCCCTGGATAACGGCGGAGACAATTCACGTTATAACACAGAGATTACCAGATATCATGGTAGAGATGTAATTTTTAATTTATAATTGCTGAATTTAATTTATAATTGTAATTTGGTTGTATTTAATGATGCTATATTTAAATAAAATTGCCTTTGCCATCATGTAAAACCCAGCCATCAATTTAGTATTCCGTCATAGTGACTAAAACAAACAATTCACTCTGTCTCAGTGTATTACAGTTGTTTTACTAAAACTTAAAGGGTTAGTTCACCCAAAAATGAAAATTAAGTCATTAATTACTCACCCCCATGCTGTACCAACCCCGTAAGACCTTCGTTCGTCTTCGGAACACAAATGAAGATATTTATGATTAAATCTGAGAGGTTGATCACTCCTCCATAGGCTCCCTAAGGGAACGAAACTTGACGGCCCAGAGAGTCATTAAAGAAAATGTTTAAATATTCCATGTCACAACAGTGGCTCAACTATAAGTTTATCAAGTGACGAGAATACTTTTTGTGCGAAAAAACAAACAAAAATAATGACTTTATTCGACTATTCGTTTTCTTCCTTGTAGGCCTGAAACGAGACTTCAAGAGATTTCCACGAGTCACGACGCATGCGCGAGAATTGCGATCTCCTTCAACTACTTCAGTTAAGTTCTCGCGCGTGCGTCGTGGAAATCTCTTGAAGTCTCGTTTCAGGCCTACAAGGAAGAAAAGGAATAGTCGAATAAAGTCTTTATTTTTGTTTGTTTTTTCGCGCAAAAAGTATTCTCATCGCTTGATAAACTTATAGTTGAGCCACTGTTGCGACATGGAATATTTAAACATTTTCTTTAATGACTCTCTGGGCCGTCAAGTTTCGTTCCCTTAGGGAGCCTATGGAGGAGTGATAAACCTCTCAGATTTAATCATAAATATCTTCATTTGTGTTCCGAAGACGAACGAAGGTCTTACGGGGTTGGTACAGCATGGGGGTGAGTAATTAATGACTTAATTTTCATTTTTGGGTGAACTAACCCTTTAATATCAATGCCAACGGCGAGAGAATTTAGTTTTGCAGTGGACAAATCACCTTACTTTGCACGGGTGTAAAAATAAGTCTCATAAGACACTTGAGTAAACGCTCGTGTGTTTTGTGTCTTAATCAACCTTTTCCACACACATAAATTATAACTCGTACTCATCGTTCTGTCCATTTCAGCAAATGACGTTTTGTGAAGGCCTCTCCTGTTGCTTTGGTGCTTGTCAACACGCGCGTGCACCCCCTGCTGGTAAAGCCGACTACAGCAGATGGAGATTATGATCGGTAATCTACTGCTTTTCCTGCAGTTCCTGGATGTCGACGTTGAATTTACTGTCGAATTTGAACCACTGAATTTGTGGAAGCGAATTTTCAAGGCGAAATAAAATGGACCGAAAATTGCCTGTTGAATATTATAGGTTGTATTTTTAAACAGTTTGAAAATTTTGGAAGTGAAATATGAAAGGTGAATATGGATTATTGAATTTTTAATATTGAAAATGTGTTTGAAATGTTTTTAATTGAAATATTCACAGCTTAAATATTCAACCATGTTGAATTTCAGCCCCTAAAAATGTAAGCCTTAAAAATACAATGGATTCAAATACAAGCATGGTTAACGCAATGCATATTTTTTTTCAATTGGTGCAATTCAACATGCTTTTTGTTTCAAAAACATTTGACATTATTTTACTTCCATACAGGACACCATTAAAATAAACCATCCAGTTGTTTCCAATGCTGGGATCCTTCTGTAAAGTCTGTACAGAGATGCAAACGATCCATTTAAACTGGACACGTCAAAGACAACGTTCTTTCTCTCTTCTATTTGTCCTGTTGTAGACAAAGTGCATGTAGTATTTCAGAAACTGAACGCACATCTGTATACTGTATCCACTGTAAAGAGCATTAGTGATTATAATGGGTTCTATTTGCTTTTGACGCAACGCTTACTTCCAGTGTAGGAAAATGTCAGCCATTAAGTGACTGAATGCCAGTGGGGCCTATTTTGCGATGATGTATTCATCGATGTCTTGCTCTGAAGGCAGTCATATGCAAATATATTTGCCCATATTACATCAGATCCTGCAATATCAAAACGAGCCATTTTTGGAGCTTGATTAAATGTTTTGCTTATAATGAGGAAGACGTTTTAAGCTATGAAACTTGCAGGAAGTTTTGGTTCGTATATGTCTTATACGAGAAATATTATTTCTCATGTCATGACCCCTTTAACACCACTTCCCTGCATAATGCTTGTTTAAATGTCTTTTTGGTGTAGTCTCAAACTCTTGTCAAGGGAGATGTGGTGAGAGATTTGACATCCGTAACCGCTGCAACTGCAATCATCACTGTAGCAGAAACTGCTGCTTGGATTATAGAAGGCGATGCAGTAAGTCGAAATACACAGACAAATACATAAACAACTGTTCATAGTTCTGGAACACAATTCAAACATGCTTCAAATTCTTAAAAGTCTTCAGCTCTGTTTTTTGTTGTTTTTTTTGCAGGGGATTAGTGGATCTTCTAAATGACTCAACTGAACACATCAAATAAATGATATTCAAAAATATTATTTTAAACCAGAACAGAATGAATCAGATTTAAATTCATTTCTTCAAAAATGATTTGCAATAAAATTGTGTGTGTGTGCGTGCGACGTGCGTGTGTGTGTGCGTGCGTGTGTTTCAAAAACATACCTAAATATTACAAGCATACAAATTAATATTATATAAATGGATTATATAATATCATCATAACTTCATATTATAAGTCTTTTGTAATCTGTATTATATGACTAAATAAATACTTAGCATCATCTGGCTTTTGTAATGATTTTTTTGCTGTTAAATAAATCACACCAACAATGTATGAAAGGTGTTTATACTGTCATGGTACAAACCACATGCTTGTGTATAGCTACAAGGATGTACAGTAATAAAGTGATAAAATCATTGCTCAGTAGCCATCTAAACAGGTGATACAATATATTTAAAAAAATTATATTATCAGACTGTTATGTTATATTTCTATTAACTATTGTTGAAAGTTGCAAACCATCTGAGAGAACCACATTGAGTTCACTTCCCACACAGAGAAATACTAACCCTTATTTTCTCACCACAAATGTTGAGGAGTCATCCAGCCTCTCAAAGATGAATCCAAAGATGAATTACAGTGTGTACTGTAAAAAAAAAACCACACACACATTAAAATGGATCTTGGGTAGAGATGTAGAGAGAGAGACATGCAAAGAGATTCTTAGCATAACAGTCCAGTTCCTCTAGCTTTAACAGCAGAGCACTGCACTAGCAAGGCCAAAGTCATGGGTTTGAATCTGAGGGAATGCATTAACGGTATGCTTTCAATGCAATGTAATGTTAGTTGCTTTGGATAAAAGCATCTGTCAAAATGCATAAACGTAGAGAACAGTATTCTAGCAACCTTAGAGGAGCCAACAAATGACCATTTTCAACAAAGTACAAGGGGTCAGAAAACCTAGCGACGGAACTTAAGATAAAGGTGTGTAAATGGCTTACCTACCCCTCTATTTCATATTACAGAACACACACAAAAACCTTAAAGTAAAATATTTTTAGTAAAACAATAAGTTAAATAAGCCTATATAAAATATTTTGCCATTTATAAAATATGTATGCCAATTTACATCTCTTGTTATGATTATTTCAGATATGGTTATTACCAGCTTTTACATCCTCGCAATTTGCACTAAAACATGCTATCGTGGGGGTTGTGAGTGAGGGTGTGATGCCTAACCCCGTGACAAATCCCTGACGCCTTCATCCGGGACTCTTCTACCAGAACACTCTCCAACATGGCGGCGTCAGGTAAGAATAATGCGCACTCGTGCTCTGCCTATATATGTTAGATTCTTTGCGAAACAGCTATAAACAAGTTTGTATAACATTCTTGGGTTCAAGCGTATTGGTTATGGCATGCATTGTATCCGTTTTTCAAACGTGGCGCTGTTAAATCTGTTGGTTAAATGCATTGAAAACATGGATTAGTCGCATTGGGAAAGCCGTATGCTCAGATGAATTAGCCAGTGTGCTAGCGGCCAAATCATGTGCCTCGTCTGTCTCGTTGTCCCCCTTAGTTTTAGGACGCGACAAGGTTTCGCAAACGGATGTTCGGGTAATTTAATGTACGTGGTAGTTCATAAGGTTAGTGTGTGGAAAGTTAAAATATTATGTTCAATGATAGTGCATAAAGTTCTGGATGGTGCTAATAACCCGTGTTTGGTGCGTATGCGCAGTACGTTCCAGAGGAGGGACCGGAGGGTTCACCACGTGCACGGAACCGTGGTCGTTCTGTGCTCGTTTAGACTGGACCGATTGTAGTGGTGGGGATTTTGTAATCGTTTTTTATGTGGTTACGGATTCATACAGTGCAGTTACTCTTGCAGATGGCGAGTGTCTTATTTCTGTTGATTCAGTATTGAATCATTCACTAATTTAATCGATTACTTAAAATAATCGAGGAGTTAACGACCAAAACATCTCTTATTACCTTATATTAATTGACGTGTCAGTAGTTTGTCTAAGCAAGCCATATAACCTATATTAGACTAAGCATACAAAAAATATTGCCCAAGTAAGTTAACAAAACGAATTTGATCTAAATGAATTAAATCACAAAATATGATTATTGAATGTTATTTCCAAGTCTTACACAACCAGGCAGATGCACAGTACATTTTATGCAAGTACAGCCCCTATCTTTTTGAATAGGGAAAGACTGAATTATAAGAATGTTAATGTTATCTCTGAAAGAGATAGGCCTATTTCGAATCGGTAGTATCTGACACCAGTGGTATCATAAATTGTTCTGTTTCTCTGGCTGGTCCAAATTAACGCACATATGTTATAGAGAAATAAACGGACAATGCTTATGTGAACAAGATCATTGTCTCTTTTAACTGTAAGGCAGGACTAAAGCTACCATATTTCATGTTAGACAAATATCAAAATATTTTTCTTACTAGAATGTCAAACTGGGCATGAAATGAGAATTCACCCTGTTTTCTAAATGCATGTTATTGATCTTATTGTAAAAAAAAATCATCCATGCATGTTTCCTTTTTTGACTTTTTAATTCTTAATCAAATTGTCATAATTCTGATCTAATTTTCTGGTGAAATGAATGACAGATTTCTCTCTGGCGTATACCGGACTCCTCCAATTTTTTTAGTCTGCTTAATCACTGCCGCTTTCTTACAATCAACCTCAAGCTTGCATTCAGATTGGCATCCATCCAATCAGCAACCGTTGAATAGAACCAAGTCCCCGCCCTACTTTTTTTGGTAACGCTTCCTTTTACAGTCCTGTTACCCATGTACATACTATATACTTATTATAGTAATTACAATTACTGGGTAATAACTAGGTACTAACCCTGAACCTACCCCTAACCCATGTACTTGCCTTATATTAGAGTACTTTCTAGGTAAGTACACTGTAAGTACACGTAAGTACTGTACTGTAAAAGGAAGCGTTACCCTTTTTTTCCCCTTTTCAAAAATCTTCCACTGAGATGTACGCCACAACATGGAAGAAAAGATCAGTCGCTACTTTAATTTCATTGTGAATTTTAACATGCATAAATGTATAATGAAATAGCTCAGTTTTGGCATTCTCATAGAATGTTATTCTTTCTTTAGCTAAGAAGAATAAGAAGAAGGGGAAGACCCTGACCTTGACTGATTTCCTTGCGAATGATAGCAGTGGCAGTGCACCCCCCAGTTACCCCAGCGCGAAGACTACCAGCTGGGCAGATGAGACTGATGACTTGGATGGAGATGGTGAGTAAATCCTGGAATGGACTACATGACTTTTAAAATCTAAACCGACTCATTGCTAAGAGATGCATGACAAATGTGCTATTAACATCTGTTTTGCGTATACAGGTGTAAATAGGATCCGATGCATTTTGAAATCCAGTCAATTAAAATTATATTCTGTGCTAATCAAGTCCCATTCTCCTCATTAGTCTCAACTTCCTGGCATACTACGGAGGATACATATCGAGCTCCTCCCATCGATCGCTCCATCCTGCCTACTGCGCCTCGTGCAGCACGGGAGCCAAACGTTGACCGCTCTCGGCTGCCGCGCGGCCCGCCCTACACTGCCTTCCTCGGTAACCTTCCCTACGATGTCAGCGAGGAATCCATCAAAGACTTCTTTAGGGGACTTGCGGTCAGTGGATATGCTGCATGCATGTTTAAAAATGGGATGTCTAGATAATACTTATAATATCTCAACTGCTTGACAAGTGCAGATTGTTTGTAACTGTCTTTTGTGTATATTATCAGATCAGTGCGGTGCGTTTGCCACGGGAGCCTAACAACCCAGAAAGGCTTAAAGGATTTGGTTATGCTGAATTTGATGATGTCGATTCAATCTTGCGCGCGCTCAGTCTAAATGAAGAGGTAGGTCATCAATAAAATACTGACCTCAGTGCATTGCTGTTGTTTTCTATTTTAAATTAATGTTGCATCAAATTTGTGTAGAATCTTGGGAACAGGCGGATCCGGGTGGATATCGCAGATCAGTCCAATGACAAAGGTGAACTGATAATGTACAAACTCCTTCACATTGTCTTTGCCTCTGTGAAAGTGTCTTTCTTAATTAAATTTAACGTCATATTTCCTCCAGAGAGGGATGGTGGATCAATGTCAGGGCGAGACCGGGATAGAGATCGCGGTCGTGGGATGGACGGTGGCCCTGATAAGACTGATTCTGATTGGAGGGCACGCCCGAGTGGCGAGCCAGATGAAGGACCACGCCGAGACGAAGGATTTGGAGACCGTAAGTTAAACAGATGCTAAGTGTATATCATGCTTAAAATACTTTGCATATATTATTTTTTGAGAATGTCTACTATCAAGTAAGCATGTGCCGGTATCAAATTTTCGTGCTGCGATTAATTGAATGAGCTTTTATCACGGTATACGGTATTATCACGATATTTTAATTGCTCAAGAGAAACAGATGGATTGCGGGTATCTAAAAAAACAACTTGCGTCACAATGTGTAATTGTGATTTTCAAAACATGGTAACTAAACAGAATTTTATTAAGTTTAGTGACAACGTGTTACAATGTTTACATGGTACAATGACTGGTAGGTTACTGTTTGTATTATTCAAATAAATTCTTGTATTTGATTTTAATCTTAATTCAATGTTGACTCATTTGGATAAATATTAGGTAGGCTACAGTCTGCATGTTAATTTTTCTCAAGAAAAAAATATATCTCACATAATGCTGTAAACAGAGAGAAATTAAATATAATGCGGTTTTCATTATAATAACAATTATGTAATGACAAGTAAACATATAATTAATATGTAATAAAGTGCACATATTTAGCAAAATGACAATTTTTTCTAGTCAACTAAAGTGCTGGTCATTAAATGGCATTCCTGAGGTAAATGTAACATCCTGTGACATAACTGTTCTCCTGCAGTTTTATTGATCTCTTTCCGTGAAAAACACTGATTGATCGACATTTTGTATGAGGCTTAAACCTTAAGGTAAGTTGTACTGTATCTTTAAATAAAAAGTATCAGATGATCGGTTTACTTGAACTGAGGCGCAGCGATCTGTCACAATGGACAGAACCTTTTTTTTTTTCATATCAAAAGTAACCTGCTCTGTCTAGTCTGTCGGTGTCAGTGTCCTCTTTGCTCCGCGATTTTTCTCTGCGTGAGAGCGTGTGAAAAGTGTCACTTCCGTAAAGCGGCTTTCAGACAGAACGCGATTTGCTATTTTGCAAATAAAAAGTTGAACTATTTTTAACTTTGACCCCGGCGTGCTTTGGTCGACGCAGCAACAAAACGTCCCCGCGAGTATTCTGCGTCCTGTCTGAAAGGCGCTTGAGTCTCAAGTTGAATGCGTGAGAGTTGGCAGCCCTGCGGGGGGTAAATCGTCGGCAGCGTTCCTCCTTCCGCCATGCTTCTACTCCATGTGAGGATTGTTTACATTAGACTAGAGTGCGCTCTGCGCCGCGTGCACACAGTGCTTATACATGTGGGGATTGTTTACATCAGAGTGCGCACGTGTTTTGCGGAGCATATACGCAGTGTTTAAGCGGTTGATAGAAAATTAGCTAATGCGTGTTCTAAAAGTCTAAATTCAAATCTATTATTTTTCACGGTATTTTGAAGTGGCCGCGATAACAATATCGTGCATATTCATTACCGCGATTTATCGCATTACCGAATACCGGCACATGTCTACTATCAAGTGAAATTAAAGTATTTATAACATTAAAAATAGAGCTGCATGATTACTAAAAATAATAGCTTAATGCGCTATCAAATTGCAAATATTGAAGGTAGGGCTGCACGATACTGGGAAAATATACGATATGCGATGTTGTTGAGTGTTGCGATAACGATATTTCTTGCGATATAACATTTCCCTATATAAATGATTTTTTTAAAAACCTTAATAAAAATAGCATTTCTCTATGTAATGATCATACTAAAATAAACAGGTAGGCTAAAAGATATTCTTCTGATCTTCTGATTTTCAGAAGGAATTACACTTGCAAAACTTTGATTAATGGTTGTCTGTGAGACTGTTATTGTTACTTGGCATTTCGTTAGCAGTTTTGGTAGATGTGGGCTTACACTTTTTGAAGTCATCACATTGCTCCCTGAGGTTGCGTTCCAGATGACTGTGGAGATTAGTTTCCTCTCTAATTTTTCCGCATGACTTAGTGACTCTCACTTATGTTCACATATAGCGTTTTTTGCGCATGCAAATTCGTTATTTAAAATGCAGGCGTGCGACAAGCACACTCAAAATGGAAGCACATATTTCCAGCCGCGCATATGCCGCGACGAGTTGAGAACATCTCAACTTTTCAGAATGCCGCAAGCTCACCGCAGGTCATGTCACAAAGACTAACGATCAGCTTTGGCCTTTCCGTAACAACATCGAAAGCTCGGCCCGAACAGCTGATCATAGCTGTACAGGGTGGGTTTTTATTTCTCATCTCCATAAATATATCTAGAAGTAAAGCTAATACAGCATTTGTGACACTTCTTCTCTATTGAAGCCAAAATATTGCCATATTTCAGACGTACAGTTCTTTTTAGGCACAGGTTCTTCGCTGTTGTCATTTTCCTCACTTGTCTCTACTCCCGCATTAGTTTTTATTTTCTACTCTCTGCTCTGAGCCACTAGGTTCCCCTTTGGGCCCGATCTAGCCAATAACATAATAGCACCTACTGGGGAGGCGGGTATAAAGAAAGTAAGGCCCCATTTGATTGGTCGAATTTGGATAAACAACCTATGCATGCAGGCAACACATATGCTTGTTGACACATCAAATAAATGTTATTTATCGCACCTCTCTGCGATACGGATATTGCATGTACTATTATTGCGATAATCATACCGGAGAGTTTTTTATTAGGGGGGGGGGGGTTGGGTATGCGAGCAGAGACAAGGGCGCGATCGAACTGTATGTGTGTAAGCACACTCTTCACATACATGTCGAAAGAGCGGATGTTAACAGGTTAAAGAAACTACTCCGTAAAACGCTATAAATCAAAGTGGAAGGAAACGCATTATAATAAAACAACAGCCAGGGATAGAGCGGTCATCCTCTTTGCGCGAGCATTCTCACTGAGTGTGTGCGCTCACAAAAGAACAGCACGCATACAATAACGTCCGCCATAGAAGTCATCTTAAAGGCATTTCAACATGTCATGAACACTACCTTAACACTAGGTGGCCGTTACAGAGTTCCATCTTTTGGACATTCATCATATCGCATTGGTTTTCATTTCTTGTCCTCAAAAATAAACAGATTAGTGCTCTGTTTTAAGTTACACATTGATTAAAAAAGAATCAAATGTGTTGGTAGTATTATTATTTTATACTAAATCAATTATTGATAATTCTGATGAGAATAAAGTTAGGGTTAATTAAAATGAAGGAAAACAGATATATTGATCTGAAATATAGCAAATTAATTTTAAATTCATTCAGGTACAATTACCAAACATATCTCAAAGTCTTTTTTATCTTTTTATTAGTTTAATTAATAAACTAATTATATAAAACTATTATCAGTGCACTATAAATAAACTGGTTCTATGCCTTTATTAATAAAACTTATTTAAAACATACAAGGCTTAAGACATTTATAATAATGCCTTCTATATTTCTGTTTTGCTTTTCACTCCATGTTACCGAAATCGTACCGAACCGGGATGTCTGAACTGAACCGTGACTTCTGTGTACCGTTCCACCCCTAGTTTTGTTGTCATTATGAATTACGTTAAGCTATGGTAAAAGTGGTATTCCCAGACCTGGAGATCGGCTGAATGGTTTCCTAAACGGTAAAAGAACAATTGTTTTACCCGAGGGGAGGTGGAAAATGAGCTTAATTCCCCAAACGGTGGAATATCCCTGTAACGTTAGGCTTATCGTTAGCCGAGTGCTCTGCCCTGACTTCTTATGATACAGTGCATGTGTAAGATACAAACTTCCTGGTTGGCAGAAAAAAACTTTTGATAAGTATGCTGATTTTTGTTAAGTCACGCTCGGAAATGTGTAATTTGCATATTAAAATCACACAAAAAAATTAGCAGGGGGCACGTACTACCACAAACCCCCCCGTCACCTTTTTTACTCTGAGGAGTTTGCAGGTCTGGATAATAATTTTTTGATATTTCGTGCAGCCCTAATTGAAAGATACTGTGTATTTAATTTAAGTATTCTGCAATTTAATTAAGTACGTACATGTATGTGAATGCATGTAAAATATGTAATGTGTATGTAATCATAGAAAAACAGCTTTATGGGCCCTTGTGGTTTTTCAAAATAAAAGCTCAATTAGAGCCATACATATTAGTATTATATTTGTACTGTAATTAATATATATATATATATAATCTGTAAAAACAACTTTGTTAACAGTCAAACCAGATTTAAACTGATCTATATTTAACCTTGAATAAACAAACAAAAGATTTATATTGTAATATTTCACTGTAAAAAAAATATATATATATATAAAAAAAATTTATATATATATATATATAATTTTTTTTATATAATTTTATATAATTATATAAATATATATCATTTTTATATATATATATATATATATTATTATTATTTTTTTTTTTTTCAGTGAAATATTACAATATAAATCTTATTTTGTTTGTTTATTCAAGGTTAAATATAGATCAGTTTAAATCTGGTTTGACTGTTAACATACAGTTGTTTTTACTATTTTACTGTGTAATGCCTTGTGGTGTCTTTTTGCAGGGTCTCGTGATCGCTATGAGTCGGACCGATTCAGAGATGCTCCAAGGCGTGATGATCGTTTTGACAGCGGTCGAGATCGCTTTAGTGGGAGAGATCGCTACGACGACAGAGGTAGCAGAGACTATGATCGTGGAGGTTGGTGGAGTTTCATTCAGTAGAATTTCTTATGATACTTACTCAAAAATGGTGGTGCAAGTTACTAAAGGAATAGCTCACCCCCAAAATTAAAATTGTCACCATTTATTCACCGTCAAGTTGTTCCAGACCAAACCTGTATGAATATTTCTTCAGCTAAACACAAAAAAAAAAAACATATTTTGAAGAATGTTGGTACTTGGTAACCAAACAGTTTATGGTAACCATTGACTTCCATAGTATTTTTTTTTTCCATACTTTGGAAGTCAGTGGGGTCCATCAACTGTTAGGTTAGCCATATTCTTCAAAATGTTATCTTTTGTTTTCAGCAGAATAAAGAAATTCATACAGGTTTAGAACAACTTTAGGGTGAATAAATGATGCCAGATTTACATTTTTTTGGTAAACTATCCCTTTAAAGCAACACTATGGAACTTTTCAACCTTCATAATATATTTCCAAGACTCTTGTGATGGTACATCGACTTACAATAGGTTAAATGACACATCTGCCATAGCCTGACGTGGTCTGTAGCGTTTTTACTCGCACTATGTAACTTCGGGTTTCGGGTAGTAACCCGAGCACAAAAAGAACTACAAAACTCGACTGCTTTACGGCATACGTCACTTCCCCCACCACTTCCTCAAATTGTCTATGGCCATTGCAGACATCCTAAGTCTATAGCGTCTCCCTGATGCTCGCAAATTAGTTCAAATCTGCCGGAATCTAGAGCGCGCATGCGAGACAGAACATACTGCGCGCATAACATGCATAGCGCGAACACGGCAGAGAGGTAGAGCGTGAGAGACCTTGCGAGTGTGCCTCACGAAAGCTAGCAACCCGCCACCCCCCCGTCAACAATCCAGTCACCAAGATAGACCTCCCTGAAATGACTTCTTGCAGGTTTGGATGTCTGCCATTGTTGATTCCAAAGCCGGTGCTGGATAAACAGCGAGCGTGCGCGTGTGACAGTAGGCTGCGGTAGGCTAAATTATTTACGACAGCGGTAATGGACAATTCCGCTTCCAACCTGTAGGGCGACCGCTGAGGAAAAGTTCCTTGGTGTTGCTTTAATTTCTGAGTTCATGAATGTTTGGTGTGTACATTTAATGCAGTTTGCTTTGTAAGTAATGCTTCTCTCATATGATTGTCTTAGGTTTTGACTCACGTGGTGGTGGAGGACGACGAGGATTCAGCAGTGGCTTCAGACGAGACTTTGATGACCGGCGTGATGGAGACCGCTACGGAGATCGTGAAGAGCATTTTGACAAGAGGGATGACGGACGAGAAGAGAGGGGTACATGATGAGATTAGCTCATGGAGAAATTACACACGTCAACTTTAAAGATAAAAATTTTATATCAGAAATGTTGTCTCCCTATTCTAATTGTATGAGATTTTTCATTCCAGCCTCTACACAAAGGCCCAAGTTAAACCTGAAGCCACGGAGCGTCCCAAAAGAGGAGGAACAGAGTGGAAGCTTGCCCCCCCAGAGTAACACGACAAGTTCCAGCAGGGCTTCCTCTATATTTGGGGCAGCCAAACCTGTGGACACGGCCGCCAAGGAGAGAGAGGTGGAGGAGAGGCTGAAGAAAGAACAAGATAGACTCCAGAAACAGTTGGAGGATGACAAGAACAGGGTCCCGGAGAGACGGCCAAGAGACCGGTGAGAAGGGGGAAATAGATGGGTAGATACGAAACTTGGTTGCTCACCAGCGAACCACACTCTTGTCTACTTGGAAAGTTTGTTAGTGGTGAGAAAATCTTGATGGGATGAAATGGAAACAGCTCAGGAACATCTGTGCTGTGTTCGAAATCGCCCACTATACCCTTATTCACTATTCCCTACATTACTCCACTAATATAGTCCACTTGAAGGAGTTGATGAAAACGAGTGAGTGAATTCGGACACAGCTGGAAGGGCTGCCGATTTTGCATAGTTTGTGTTGGCTGTTTAACAATAATCATTTGAAATGTAGCAAACTGGCAGCTCCAGTAGTAATGGAAAGATTTATCTTGAACTCTGACATGGAAACTAGCATATAAACTTAAATTAATCAATTTAATAACAAATTAAAAAGGAATTTAGACCTGTATGATATTACGCTGGACCAGCACGGTTTGGAAAATTCAGCTGCAGGCGTCATCTTCTGGTGAGACGCGGGAATTCATTGTGCGCGACTCAGTGCATTATGGGTATTCTCTAGCTGTTGAGCGTACATCGGTTGTACACTCGTTATTACGGTGCATTGTGGGATTGAATGATTGCACTCAATAACGTCAACTATGTTGACGTTATTAACTATCAATAACTAACTACAAATGTCTGCCCCATCAATAGTGCCCTATTTAAGGGTATAAGTGGTGATTTCGGACACAGCCCTGGAGTCTCTGAAAAAGTGACATTTTAAATAGTGATTAAAGAGTAATTTTAGGAGTTGAATTTCTTTTTTTTTTCTTCAGAGACCCGAGTTGGAGAAGTGAAGAGCCATTTAAAGAGCGGCAACGCACAGGAAGTGAATCCTCACAACCTAAAGGTAATACATTTGTGTTCTTAGCAGATACCTTATCAAAGAATGTAGATTAGGGATACACTAATATAACAATTCTGATTAATCTTCTCATATGATAGCTGATAACCAACCCAGTTTATAACTGGTATTAGAAACGGTTGTAGTCATTAAAAAAAACTGTAGAAGTGCTATCTATATATGATTTTCTTATTGCATTCAATGAATGACGGATTTTTGCTGTTGTTAACTAAAACTATTTAAGAAAATTTGTGAAATATAAATGAATTCAACACTTAAATGAAAATTAGAAATTTTACTAAAATTGCTAAAACTAATGCTGAAATAAATATAAATTAAAGCTAAATAGAAATATAAAAGGACAAAAGCACATAAAATAACTGATCCTTTAAAATAAACTGAAAATATAAATAAAAACTAATTCAAAATATTAATAAATGCTTTAATAGTATATAAATAATACTAAAATAACACTGGTTTGAAGATCTCTAATGATAGCAGGAAAACAAAAAATCCAGTAGTTAAATTAATAAAAATATATTTCTGTGATGTTAAGGATCTAGGTCTCAAGATGGTGAGCATTCAGAGAATGAAGTCTTCAGTGGCCAGGAGGATGAGCCGATCTCTCCTGCATGTACATCACCCTCTTCCAATCAGGGAGGGCTCCCACTGAAAGTAATGCCTGCCCCTCCCCCTAAAGAAAATGCCTGGGCCAAACGCAGCCCTGGGGGGAGTGCTAATGAGAAGGAAGGGTTAGCTGCTCTCAAAAGTGCAGAGGAGACTGTATTGGGCAAGGGTAAAAGTCTCCACAATAACATTTCAACAGAGTGGCAAGAACCTTTGAATATATACAGTTTTCTCACTTGTCTGTTCTGTTTGCTAGATGAAAACCGGGATGATGGCGTTCAAAGGGATAAAGTTATGCCTCAGGGAAGAGGTGGAGGAGGAGTTGGGAGAGGAGGAGGAGGGGGGTGGGGACGAGGGGTTGACTGCCCAACTAAAGACAAGCAGAGAGAACCTGCAGACAGGTGAGGCAGTCTTCACTAATGTGAATGTCATGCACTTTATAAATTCACATGACTGCATAGTAGGGCTGTGCGATTATTTGAAATTGAGTTTCGATTTTGGCTTCCAATGATAATGAAAATACGATAGAGATTAAGGTCCCTGTAAAGGCAATTCTAAAAAAAAATTCTAAACGCATTATAAATGTTAGAAATGTATCGCTAAAAAATATTACAAAGTTTGTGAACTGTGAAGTACTGAATTGTGGAGTTAGACCGTTTAACAGTTTTTCACCGTTGCTGTGTTCCGGATTTTTTGTGCGGGGCTAAAAGGGGGGCTTGATGATGCACTGGAGCCCCTGAGCTCCTGGACACGCCCCTACTTGATGATGCACTGGAGCCCCTGAGCTCCTGGACACGCCCCTACTTGATGCACTGAAGCCACTGAGGCTGGCCATCCCCTAACAATATAAATAGAGCACATTCACATCAGTTTGCCGCCGCTCAATCGCGAGTTACTGTCAGTACTATTAGTTACTACAGCCTACAGTTTGCTAGCTAGCTATGCGTTCGTCACGGAAATGCGTACTTCCTGGATGTGATCACGAACAAAACAGATCAGTGTCCTTATTTAAATTTCCGAAAAACTATCACATCAAGAAGAGTTGGATTAATTTTGTGAAGAGCCACCTTGATAGAGAGCTGAGGATCACCGCCAAAACCTGCCTCTGTAGTGAGCATTTTACATGGAATAGTTTTAGGGTGCTTTCACACCTGCCTCATTTAGTTCAGTTGAATCGCACTAGAGTTCGTTTTCCCCCTTGGTGCAGTTCGTTTGGGCAGGTGTGAATGCAGCAATCGCACTCGGGTGCGTACCAAAAGCGGACCAAATAAACGTACCTTACGCTTTCAAACGAACTCTGGAGTGGTTCGTTTGTGGTGAGAATGTGATCCGACCTTAAACAGACCCAACTGCCAAAGAACTGCGCATTTTTGGACTAAACCAGCTGCCGTAGTCAGACAAAATGATTATTTAGATTGTCAATAGCGCTCCCTTTAAGCCATGACTTACCGTGTTCTGTACTCTCACTAAAACTCTCATCATAAACTCATCATTGTCCGCACTGCACAGTGAATCTCTTATTTACATCGCGTCTAGACTTCGTTGTTTATGAGGGGGGTTATGAGGGGATCTGCGAAAGGATAAAGCTCGTGCTGATTCTGAATATTCATTGTGAGCGAATTCTCAGCATGTATGCCGGATTTTCCTCTGTTTACTTCCAAGAGTTCTGTTGGACATTTCCCGCACGTTAATTCTGACCAATCGAAGTGCAGTTATGGAAATATGTTCAGGCCAACGAGTGATGTGGATGTTGTCACGTGACTGCATTTTGGTTCGTTACATCAACTCCACACTGAATGCTCTGGTCCAAATCAGTTGATGTCTGAAAACGAACCAAAACCCCTGAAAATGCTACAAAGTATAATTTTTCGGCCTTGGTCCGGACCAAATGAACCGAACTACAGACAGTCCCTCCAGGATTTCACGATTTTTTTGTGTGATTTTTGCGATCAAAATGACTGATTTTGTGGTGGTAATTTCCAGAAATTTGTGAAAAAATTTGCGATTTTTATATTTTATAGGATATCACATTTACCATAATAGTATTATGTCAGATGCACAATAGTCATACATGACACAAATCACAAACAAAATGCATAAAGCTTGTTAATTTGGTCTAATCAAATTCTTTTTTTTTAAATTGTGCTGTAGCCTATTGTTGTTGCTTGATTAACATTAACAACACTGACAACAGCAGGTAAATTAGGTTACTGTCACTTTAAGACCTACTACAGTTATGACAAACGTCCCAATCAGTTTTTACTGATTGTTTTACCTAAATACTTGCCAAGATGAATATATTTGAAGTAATTGTAGCTATGTGTATTTGTTCAAGCGCTATAAAGAGAATTCAATATTCTAACTAGGCCGACAGGCGGTGACATGCAGTCAGTCAGTCAGTAAGTCAGTCAGTCACACGCACACACACACACACACGCACACACTTGCAGTCAGAGACAGACTGTCACTCGACTGGCTGAAATTAGTTCTCTTTCACGGTATACTGCGCTTTTAATAATTCTTTTTAGTACCATCGAGCATATCATACTTTTTGTTATGTCATTCAATTATGTTAAACGCGTTAATAAGTTTGCCGTACTGCCCAATGAAAACCTGGGCGCTTATGTGAGAGGGCAGGAGAGACGCTTTTTCTTTCGCCATCTTTCTGACAGACCGCTCACAGACATCAGGCGTGCGCAAAATCTGTATCCACGTAAAAAATGCATTGAAACTAATTAAATAGGTATATTTCAATTGTGTGATTATAATTTAATGTTTTGTGAGGTCTTTTTTTTTTTTTTTTTTTGATTATTTTGCGGTTAAATTAGGAATTATGCAGGATCGCAAAAAAATGCGACATTTTGTTGATTTTGCGTTGTATTCAGCGATCGCAGAATCGCGGAAAACTGGAGGGACTGATGTGAAAGCACCCTTATAAACTTTCGTCGGAGACGACTGGGATTCACTGATAATCCGATGTGGTGAATGGGGCCGAACCGACTATCTCCCGCCTCGGCTTTCATCCTCCCGTCCCGAAAGCAGTTTCACCTAATATCACCGTCTGCAGCTTTCCCGCGAGTGGGCGTGGTTTAGCGTGGTGGATAAACGCACAAACTAATTTTACGTAGCTCTTGCGAAAACAGACGTAAGGCTGTATCTCTGCAACGCTTAATCGTATTCAGACCAAACTTGGTACATGTCATCACAAGCATGACCTGAGGCTACATGCTGCGTTTCGGCGCAGCGCCACCTACTGGTCCGGAGATATGAAAAATGGCTATTTTTGCTCATAACTTCTGAACGGTTTGAAAAAAAAATCATAAAAGTGGTCTCACAAAAAACAAATTTTTACGAAACTCGGTATGGGTCATCAGTACGATGCCCTGAAGGAGCCTGAGAAGTTTCAAAACAGCGCCACCTAGTGGTACAATGTACTTGTCAAATGCTTATAGCTCTGGCTGTGGTTGACTTATTTTCACGGGAGTCATGTCATTAGACTCCTGAATCCTTGCCGAGTCCAACGATACCAGACTTGCCAGGTTTCGGCATATATGTGCAGCGTTGTAATTTAGCGCTTAAAAAACATTTGCGGATATCTTTCGAAACCGCTAGTCCGATCGAGACGAAACCACCGTCAGAAGTTTGGAATCATAGGTCGCTGGCTATTTGCAAATGACCAAAATATTGATAGTAAGGGGTAGTAAAATTCACTCAGTCACGTGTCAGTCATTTCTGACGTGTTTTTTCACATAAATGTCTATAACTCTGAAGCGAATTGAGATATTTTCACCAAAATTGACGCACGCATGTATGGGCTCACTCTGAAGAAACACATTAAAAATGGTGGGACTGATCCTCTTGGTGGCGCTATAATAGAACAAAACGTGAAATTGCCATTGAATTCAATACAGTTTTGTGATTTTAAAATGCTATACTTAACAAATGCATTTGTGTAACATTACGAAACTCAGTGTGTGCCATAAACAGCATGCCCTGAAGGTACTCAAAAGATTTTGAGACAGCGTCACCTTTTGGTCAAAAGTTATAATTAATTTCCGAAAATGCTAATAACTTTTGAATAAATGTGACTATAGTAATGACACTGATCTTAATAGATTCCTTGGGTTATGCCGAAAACATATATACCAGGTTTGCCATAATCAGCCAAACTTCCTGTCCGCCATCTTTTTTTCTTTTTTTTTAAACCTCCTTTTTCGAACTTCTATTTTCACCAAAATCGAATTGTGTCATCTCCAGACCATGCCGACTAAAAGTTATGGATTTCGTGACGATAGACGAAACCGTTTTCGTATACCACAGCATCAAAGTTGATGACTATTTAGGCTTTATCTCTGCAATGCCTTCACATTTTGACACCAAACTTTGTGTGTCATTGTCACCTCACTCTGATCACAATGCATCGATTTCATAACTGCGCCACCTATTGGTTGAAAGTGATAAACCATTAAATCATTTTATAAGTTACTGTATATATAATTTAAGCCATTTTGCCTAAATTCATCTTTAAATGTCTTTAATTGCTCCTTGCTGCAGTTGGTCTGAAACTCCCAGCCATGTTGGCATGTCTTGTCGTCTGCTTTTGCACTTGGCCCTGTAATGGCTGCTTGCAGCTATATTTATTATAGTTATTATCCTAGTTATAAGAGAAAAAGAGTAAAAGAGAATTCGCCCTGTTCCTGAAGCGGCTTTCTGTGCTTGCACTCCGAGACAAAGGGGAACATAAACAAGCAACGTGAACTTTGAGCTTCGGGTGCACACTTAAACGGTCGGATACACGCAAACATGTCAAAGTGCCAGATTTGCCGAGTATTTGATTTTCGATTCCCAACCTTAGTTTTTACTGTATATTGAAAGTGAATTGGAACTGCTAAGTTATAAAATTTACAAAAAAACACAAACTAATCCATACAACTCCTGCATCATATTACAATTGAGTCTGTAAAAAAAAAAAAGGTTGTTATTTGCTGAAAATCTGGTGACGCGTAGGGCTGGAACAATGCGCATAATCAGTGATGGCAAGAATGCGTTGATGCATCTTTCTATTTATGTTTTTCACAAGCAGTAGCCACTGAACTAAATCAAACTATTTACAGTAATGGCAGAATAGGTGCTTCATTCAAAGAGCAAAATATGATATCAGAATATTGTCAGTCCCATATTTTGTGCTTAAAAAAGAATAGTTGACACAAAAATGAAAGTTGTCATTTACTCACCCTCATGTTGTTCCAAAATCATAGGACTTTTATAAAACCTGAGAGGGTTCTGTCTTGCCTTTTGAAAGTTCAAGTAACCAAAACTATAATCTATATAGGTCATCTATAAGGTTAATCTATATGAATGGAGCAGTGTAATTTGAGTCTTGTAAAGAGATATGATCCCATGTTATAATGAACAGATTTCGTTCAGCCTTTCTGTTAGGGGGAAATATAATAATAAATTGATTAATCATGCCTTTTGAGAAATGCCTTTTCCCCCTGTTTGCAGCACGACAGCCCCAGTACTTATTATCTTTCATTGTATAGAAAAGAGCAGCTCAGTCCTCTTTGTGTTATGTGGAAGGAAAGAATTACGGATTTGTAACAACTTGAGGATGACTAAATTTTAGCTTTTGAGTGAACTATTCTTAAACTCCTTCTTGTATTGACAGGAAGGAGGTCAGGCGGGACAAAGATCCCAGAATAGCCTCAGAACCAAAGAAATATGAAGAGAGCGTTCCTCCTGTGAGTACCTCACCTGGTCCTGACCCCTGGATCAGTTTTTTCATGTAGCCTTTTTAATGTAGGCTACATTGCAAGAACAGTTAGACCCCCGAAGATGATTGATTTGTAGAAACTACAAAGTGGTGGTGTTCAGCCCACTGTTGTGTAGAACTTTAGGAATAACTTGTACAGAAACAAATACCGGAACATTATTTTCTTCATGCCACTCTAATTTGTTCATCACAGACATTGTAGTCATAACATTTCTTTTTCTCCCTACAGCAATTCAGCTCAGCTAGTAAATATGCTGCCCTACTAATGGATGGAGAACAGGGAGAAGATGAAGGTGGAGAGGAATGAACAATTAGGAAGGATCAATTAACTACAGAACAGAAGAAAAAGAGCAACTGAACGATCAAATGAGGGGTTAAATTAGAATTCCCTCATGATGATGGAGTGGCGTAGTTTAAGGGGATGATGGCTAAGGAACCCACAATTCTGTTCTGTGTCACGTTTATGGAAATGTATACAAGTATTCCCAAAACTGGTCCATTTTAATTAAAAAAATAAAATGAAAACTATCAGTGCAGTAAGTAGATAAATGCATTCATTCATGTAGACATTTAAAAATCATTGTTAACTTGAAAGTCATTGTTATAAATAAAAAAAAGTATGTAAGATACTATAACTTGCCTCTGAATTCCTCTGATTTAATTCAGTCAGCATTTCCAATATGATGCATAAATCTAATTTAATTGGTCACTTAATGCCCTGTATTGTCTTGTAATGCCTGGCTTAAACCATGGTGTATATTTGTTGAAAAGGGGCATATACATTAATTTTCCACTTAAGAGTTCATTAGCAGAGACAGCAGAAACACCCTCAGTACTGACTGAGGTGTAGGCAGCAGGATAGGCTTTCTTCTCAAATCCTCTGAAACTCAAGGTTTCTATCTTATTTTGTTCATCTGTTCTCCTCAAACCTGCATAGCATTGTTGTTTTCTCAGAAGGCAAGGTTAGTGAACTCCTTCAAAGTGCTCTCAAATGTAATGATCCAACACTGAGGCTGTGCAGATCTTCCCAGTCTCTTGGTGATTATTGAAATAAGCTGCATGTGTGCCACAAGAAATCTATTTTGGTTACATTTTAGAGCCATCGACTCTGAGCTTTGAAAAATTGAGCCATGTGTTTCTTGAGGAGTCTTTCACGTACTGCTTTATTAGATGGTAGGGGTGTGACGAGACGCTTATCTCACGAGACGAGAGGAGACACGAGATTAGGTTCACGAGAACGAGACGAGACGAGATTTTTGCACAATTTATCAGAAATCCTCAATGACAAAATTCATGACTGGAAAAATAGTATGCAGGTGCATTTTGCAATGTTTAACTAATAATCTTCTAATGCATGTCATTTCAGGTCTACTTTATGAGTATGAATGATCAAATGCATTAAAATAAAACAATATACAAGCACTGTAAAAGGTTTTTATTGACTGGCTTTTCTCCTGTATGATTTCAAATTAGTCTCTTCAGCCCTTACTGTACATTACGCGCTTTCAGAACTTTGATTGAGGCTGTGTGTAACCTCCTAACTGAACTCCTTGAAGTCTTAAGTGCAAACAATAAGTGCAAGTGCAACCATAATCAAAGTTAGCACACAGACTCTTTATAATTGTTTTTCAAATTGCTGTTTTATTTTGCACCGGCAGTTATAGGGTTAATGCGGTGAGTTCGGAAAAGGCCGGGTAGAGAGAAACGAGGCTGGTGGCTGGTGTGTTTGTCTCTACAGTTGTTCTTGCGTTCCGATTATAAGTTCAGAAACAGAGCCTTCCTTGTCTGTTGTCCTTAAGACATTATTACACTACTCTCTCAATATTCGAAGTGCAAACAGAGACCATAGCCGCAAATAAACAGTCCAGAGATGGGTATTGGGAGACGGACTATTGTATGTATGCGGCCTAATTTGTGCGCAATGCACATCAGGGAGCTTTTGTTTTACTTTCACTTTCGTGATCGCGCGTACTCTGTGTATAGGGATCAGCGGTGCTGAGCGTGCATTCTACAAGATAAGACATTTATCAGATGTTTAGTCTATGTTGCGCAACGAATCCTCCGCCATCGTCACGCGATCAGTGAACTGTGATTCGTGCTGCACTGATTGCAACGGCAACTCGTGGGTGAGCAGAGCAGACTTTTACATTAGTTTATGGTTTTAATTTTTTTATAAAAACAGCAAAACGGTAGTTTAGGCGAATATGAGTGTCGCGGTGGAATATTCTATGGTAATCTCACCCTCACGCTCAGTCATGGCGATATCGCGAGACAGCTTTTCACTCGACGGGAAATCTCGTCATGTTTTAGTCTCGCGAGATCTCGTGGCACGAGATCTCGTCACACCCCTATTAGATGGATTTTATGGCCCATTTGAGGGTGGGATCTTTGTTGCAATGCTTGTTGCATTCTTTGTGTGGTCATATTGTGCTGTCCGTTCATGTTTTCCCAGCTGCCCTAACTGAAACACTCCTCCCTGTAACCTGGGCTGTTCTAGCTTCACACAAATACTGCAATTCTTTTTATTGGTGGAGAAAAAGTTGTCTGGTGGTTTGGAATATTTTTACTTTGGTGGACTCTTGCAGTCTCTATTAGGAGTGCATTGTCAATGTGTCCACACATAGAGATACCTGAACTCTGGCCCTGTTATGAAATGTTTGGTAACACTTTATTTTAAAGTGTCCTTGTTGCATAGATTACATGTACTTACCATCGTAAATTATACATAATTACATCCAACTAACCCTCAACCAAACCCTAATCCTATAGTAAGTACATGTTAATTCATATTGAATACATAATTGCACTAACAATGACGCCTTAAAATAAAGTGGAACCAAATGTTTTTGTCATCCGTATGGCTTTTATAAACATGCCATAGCTCTTGTGGTCTGCCTGGCCTGCCATTAAGGCTTCTTTTAGATGGAACAAAAGGTTTACTTAGCTTCATACTAATAAAAATAAAAAAACTTTCCAGTACATTTATGCAAATCAGATATAGTTGCGACCACTGATGACTCGCACATTGGCAATAAAAAAACAATTAATACATGATACATAAATAAATACAAATTCGTCATTATATAGATCAGTGGTGTTACGACTCATTCCGATAACTGTATTTGCATATCGTTCTTCTGTGTCATTATCGTTATAGTGATGTGGACTTCCCTCTTTTTATAGATTTAGAGCGATTATTAAAACTAGTTAAAGCTATCGTACTTGGTGTGAACAGGCCTTTGCTACTTTTAGTCATAAAACCGTGCAATATGGTATTTAGGCAGATAATGATTTAAGACTCGTTCACAAAAACGGCCATTTTATTATCAAACATGACTATTTCAGCCCCCACGATGACGTGTGATGACGTTTAGATTCTGATTGGCTGTACATTTTTTAATAACGATTAATCGTAAAATTGTTCTGAATGTGATTTCAACTGTATTCCTCTGTATCGTTGATTGATTATTTATATTTTAGTATTAGCAATCTCTGAACTATAGCATTGAGACATAAAAAACTTGGGTGTAAAGGCCCTTTCACACTGAGCACGACGCGATAACACCAAGCTAATCGCTGACGAACGAATAGAAAGCAGAATCAAGGTAGCCTATGCGAGACTGCAATCCTGTGTGTTTTCAGCTTTTAGTGACAGGTGCAGTGCTTTGTGTGTTTACTGTGTTTTCTGCTTTGTCAGGTGCATGTATGAGTGTTGTTTCTGTTGTCTGTAGAATGACAGTTGGTGTTAACTGGTGGTCTCTGGACACAGGTACTACTGAAGCGACCTTTAATAGTAACCGAATAACATGTATTGGTAGTTCACAAATAGGTTTTTGGTAATGGATCGAGGTATTTTTTGTTATCTAAAGTTTTCAATCTATTAGTTTTATTTCAGATCACTTGAACAGTCTTGTTGTGTGTACTTTTAAATTACTTATGACCTAACTCGTTTATCACGTTGAATTGGATAATGTACCATAATGATATAAAAATAGAAACGGCAACAAAATATATTCCATTTTTTTCAACGACATAAAGAACATAAAAAAAAGTTAATTAAATATTATATCATGTCAGGGTTCGTGAAGGAACTGGAAGGGATTTGTGAGGTTAATGAAAAGCTTATAAATAAATCACACAAATTTAAATAAATAGTTTTTAAAAAATGTGTTTGAATGAAAAATGTTAAGAGAACACTTCTTAAAAGTGAAATGATTTCTGTAAATCCAGTGGTCAAATGCTTTGTGGCCTCCCAGTTTTCCATGTAATTAGCCATCTGATTAGTGGCTGGTCTGTTTGTGCAATTCCACTAAACTAGAAGACTTTGTAATCAAGAAAAAAGTTCTGTAGTCTGAGTATTTTAAAACATCTAATTACAAGTAGGCCTACTTTATGGAATCTGATTACGCAATTCCAACACTGTATATTTATGTCAATTATGCAATAAGCAGAAGCATTTTATTTTACACAATTAATTTAATTGCAGTATCACACAGCAGGAGTATAGTCCAGTAAATGTACATTGAAAAGTCAGCCATATTTCTGATATGTGTATTACAGTATTAATTAATTGCAGTCTTACAACTTCTACAGTCACCTCGGTTGGTCCCTGTAGCTTTTTATTAATTTAATTGGAGCTACTGTTCACCCTGTTTTACAAAAAAAAGTGTATTATGAATTAAATTTTATTCATGGAACAGTTTTGTGGTTTCATCATGTGCTCCACAGTAACTTATTCAGTATTACACCCACACATGCAGATGCAAGGCGAGTACTGCTAGAGAGCGGATGTGAAGGAACAAGAACAGATGCTTTGTCTCATTCTGCCAATAAAAGACACAGATGAGGAGGAACAGAAGACCTAATGCTTCTCTCTGTGTGCAGACTTGGGGACTGGGTGGTGGAGAGATGTTGGAATACAAGCCTTAGGGGTTGTGAGTGAGTGAGTGAGTGTGTGCGTGTGTGATGGCTCCCAGTGGGTGAGCAGAGCTCAAGTGCCTGAGAAGAGGAAGGGTCTGACGTAAGCCTGCCAAAAACAGCTGCGATAGAGACGGAGGAGGGCGTTACATAGTGTGCATGTGAGGGGGCAAGAGACAGTCAAAGGGAGGACACCCCGAGAGACACTTAGAGGGAGACGTTGGAAGTTGGAGAGAATGTGTGTAAAAAATGGTGTGAGAGATATGATTCTGTGTTGGAACTAGACGCTAAGACACTGAGCAACAAGGAGAACTTGAGGAGACGGGAAACAAAACAAAGAGCAACCTGGACTGAAGACCAAGGAAAACAAGTGCTAAGAGGAGAAGGAAAGGATATCTAAGGAGGAATAAAGCAAGTGAAGTAGAATGGGTTGTGTCTTCAGCAAGCAGCGATGGGCTAAACAGAGGAATTCCCAGCCCTCGGACCCCCCAAAAACACGAGACCTCACAGATGATGCAGAGATTCTCAGTTTAACAGAGGTACGTGTGTGTGTCTGTGCACACGGGGTCAGGTAAGAAGCTCTCCAGGTTATGATTGCATTGGGTCTCCCTCAATGCTTATGTTTTATGTCTTCTGTAAATCATTCCATATTTGCAATCTTTAGAATCTGGGGTTTGTCCATGGAGAACAAATGTAAAACATATAGTACTGTTTTCACTATTTGTAACTTTATAACTAATCTGTTTAGTTAATGTACTTTATAAAAGTTATCACAGTAAAACTTCACAATTAGGTTCAGTTAATTAAAATTAATGAATGCATTAGTATCATGAACTAACAAACATTTGTATAAAAAAAATTTAATTAACCTACTTTAATGTTAATATACTGTTGTTCATTATTAATTCATGTTCATTCATGATGCATTATATTAATTAAATACAGCTTGAAATGTTAGCATTAATCTAGATTTATAAATCATGTAAAAGTATTGTTTGTTTCCAAATGCATCAACCATAATTGTTATATAATATATTATTACTATACATTAGATTTTATATTATTAATTATATTATGTTGTAGCGTATTTATATTGGTTATAATTTTAGCTATATAGTCATATTAACTTATTATAAAGTGTCTTTTTTGTTTACTCTTGGGGTTCCCAAGTTGGTTGACATTCCATAAGTTTTTTTTTTGTTTTTTTTCAACAAAATTTCAGGTTAAAGTTTATATTTTAAGTGCTGTCAGCTGTCTCTTGTTTTAAGTGGTTCTGGGAAGAATATTTAGACCCCTGTCTCTGCTTATAATGCAGTTTAATGTACAGTGCAATTAAAAGGTGAATGAAGTGTATGTAAAACATTTTTTTGCTGCAAAGGTTGAATAGTAGCTGAAGGGATATTCCTGTCAGTGAACATTCACCCCCACACACAAACGCTCACTCACAATCACACTTCCATGTCCGTCATTAGGTGGCAGGTTGACTCTTTGGGGTTAGACAGCTTTAGTATGTTATGTGCCCTTAGAAAACTAACCTATAGGATGGAAAATTCATCTCCTTAGAAATTTAAATGCATGGAAATAGAATATTTCCACTTCCACAATTCATTGTAAGCAGTGACAAACTCTTCCATGTCATATGTGTGTAATGGTGTTGACATAAGGGAAATTATATATCCCATAGCCCGATTATCATACACATGCAAGCATGCACTCAAACACATAGGTTTCCCAGGGATCCTGTAGTCAGAAAGAGGTTAAAAATAGACGGTGGAATTCTGGAACGGTGGAAGCATACCTCGGCCTTCCCACCTGCTCCCGTCTACTCCTGCCCGGAATGTGAGTGTGTATGTGCGCGTAACAGCGAGTGTAAGAGAATTCCTGTTTGCAGGGCCAAACTCTATTTCAGAATGTCAGCAGCAACCGTAGCAGAGTGGAGTTTTTTTTTCTATCTCTCTGTCTTATAGCTTGTACATTTGACTTTGGGAGAATTCTAGAAACCTAAACACTGAGTTCATTCAAAAAAAGAACACACTCTTCAAAGAAGTGAGAGGTAGTCCAGGCATTTTAAGCCAAAATGGGGGTCAACCTAGAACAAATTGCAACAGAAGCAAACTCAACTGATTTTGTATCCTCAATATGTCCTGAGTAAGGGAAAAAAAGCCCAGAAGAATCCTATTAGGGGAAAGTTTCGAAAAAGACCCAAGTATAGCCTATTCAAATTCTTTTTCTCACGTGAAAAATTTTAACCTTTAGATATCACCATGAAAGTTACTGAGTTGATTATCTACATCAAGACAAACATTCAACATGCCAGGTGAAAATATCTTGTTGACATACAACAGTAAAATACTTAAAGGGTTAGTTCACCCAAAAATGAAAATTAAGTCATTGATTACTCACCCCCATGCTGTACCAACCCCGTAAGGCCTTCGTTCGTCTTCGGAACACAAATGAAGATATTTATGATTAAATCTGAGAGGTGCATGACTGCTACATAGGCTGCCTAAGGGAATGAAACTTGACGGCCCAGAAAGTCATTAAAGAAAATGTTTAAATATTCCATGTCGCAACAGTGGCTCAACTAAGTTTATCAAGCGACGAGAATACTTTTTGTGCGAAAAAACAAACAAAAATAACGACTTTATTTGACTATTCCTTTTCTTCCTTGTAGGCCTGAAACGAGATTTCCACAACGCACGCGAGAACTTAACTGAAGTAGTTGAAGGAGATCGCAATTCTCGCGCATGCGTCGTGGAAATCTCTTGAAGTCTCGTTTCAGGTTCTCGTGACAGTTGTGGACCTTGAATGAATGACTGAATATCTGCCCCTTATGGTGATATTTGTTTGCCTCTATAGACCTTTACTGTAAGATTAAACAAGACATTTTCACCTGGCTATGGACATTTTCACCCCCCCCCCCCCCCCCCCCCCCCCCCCCCCCACTCAGGACATATTAAGGGTACAAAATCAGCCGAGTTTGCTTTTGTTGCAATTTGTTCAACCTTTTTTCAGAAAATGACTGGACTAAAGACACTCGAGAAAGTTGTGGTGTTGGATATGTGAAAGGGAAATGCTTTATCCATGAGCCAAACTTTGGCTGCAGAGAGCAAGAGAGAAGGGCGGAGAGCTGAAAAAGTGTCTGTTAAGAACCACGTTTAAAAAGAAAAGAAAAAAGTGTCTCTAATCTGTGTTTTACATGTAATATCTGTGGATTTCACAGGCTCGCAGTATGTAAACATAACCTCTATGAAGGGAACATTTGCACTAGTTTATTAGTGAACTTTTGTACACGTGCTTTTTAAAACATCCTCTGTGATTGTTGAGCAGTTATATTTCCTTCAAAAAATGTTAGGCAGATCGATTAAGTTTGTATAGCCGACCCATATGAATTAGCACGCGCTTCCTAATATTATAGCGACTGTTACTTCTCATTTACAGGCTGTAGATGGCAGCATTGTCAAGCGGATAAACCTAACTATGTTTCATGTGCTTTCCAAAGGTTGGGGTCAGTAAGATTTAAAGAATTGTGAGAATTGTAAGAATCTTACGAAAGTGAAAGTAAAGACTGTCAAAAGTCATTGTAATATTGTTACAGAAATATAAATACATTTAGATTAAATGCTATTCTTTTGAACTTTCTATTCGTCAAAGCTTCCTAAAAAATTTTGTCATGGTTACCACAAAAATATATTAAGCAGCACAACTGTTCAACAATGATAATAATAAAAGAAAATGTTACTTGAGCACCAAATACTATATTAGACTGATTTCTGAAAGATCATGTGAAACTGAAGACTGATGCTGAAACTTCAGATTTGCTGAATTACATAAAATAAAATAAAAAATTGAAAAGAGTCATTTAAAATTTTAATAGTATTTTACAACACTGTTTTTACTGTATTTTTAATCAAATAAATAAATAAATACAAATAAATACAGCTTTGGTGCACATAAGAGACTTATTTTAAAGCAAAAAAAAAATCGTATCTAATTTCATAAACAAAATATTGTAATTGCTATGAACAGAGTCAAAGTTTTCCTATAGGATTCATAATAATTTGTTGATGAAATGGTGGTAATATGTAGACATCATTAATTAAGAAGAAGAAAAAAAACAGCTAGTTTGTAGGGTAGAAAAGAATAAAGAGTTTAAGAGAATAAATAAACGGTCTTTCAATATCTTCTCAGTGCATCAAATACACGTCTATCATCACAGTACTCTTCCCCAATACAAACATATGTTTCATTCATCACCTCCAGTGTATAAGTGAGTGATTTATGCTCTTCATATCACCACGACTGGGGGCGTGTGGACGTGTGCTCAGTTCTCATTAATATCATGTTTGTGGTTGGTAGGCCTATATATTTTGGGGTTTATCTCTTGCCAAATGTACCATAGATCCAAATATAAATACATTTGTGAAAATGTATCTGCTACTGTATAATTGTGAGGTCTTTGTGTGTGTGTGGACTTACATACATAGTTGGAGAAAGTGGCTTCACACTCCTTTAAAGAGAGGAACTTCAAGAAGAAACACCACTGTGCTGTTTGCAGACAAACCCTCGACAGCCATGGCATGTACTGCAGAGGTGAAACACACATTTGCTTTTCTATCATTTATACTGTACATTTACTTCTGTTGTTTTTTTGTTTTTTTTTATTGTTTATTAAGCCGTTCACTTGGTTGTCCACACAATGTATGTGATTTCAGGTTTCAGGTGGGACATTTGGTCCCCACACACACATATAATGTACACACACGTATAATAATGTACATTAATATTTATTATATAATCCACATTTTCTCCTTGCAGAGTGTAAAACTGCAGTGCACACGAAATGCGAGGAAAAGGTATGTTTCTTTCTCTCGCAGCTGAAATGTTGTTACTGCTGTTTGCTTATAATGTGAAGTACAGTGAATATTGCCAAACTGTGATTGGCACTGGATTTGGCTATAGACAATAAGGAAATTTGGGTGAAAAATAAATCTGCTTTTTGTTCATCTATAGTCTAACCTTCGTGGCTTTTGGTTATGTGATGTGTGTCACTCACAAATATAGTACAAATAGGTCTAAATCCGATGAGTTATGAACTCTGGTTATCTTTGGTATTAATAGAAATTGCAATCAGTCACCGGATGCCATCAGTGCATCTCTCGGTTATACACTAGTGTATCCACACGTTATACACTACACAGCTGTTCCTCTTGTTCTCTCCTTCTCTTTCTCATTATTTCTCCTGCACTCTTTTTTTTCTCTGAAAAAAATGTGTGTTCACCGAACCTAAATAAATTAAGGCAACAGTGGACTTAAAATGTCAAGTGTCAAAACAATGCAATCATAATTATTCATGCCCCAATGCATGCTGGAAAAAAGTAACAGTGTTCGGCAGCAGCGTCTCTACTAATATGGAAACAACTAAGTTTATCCGCTTTAAGAACACTGCCGTCATCACCTCACTAGTGAGAAATGTCAATGTCAATGTCAATGTCAATGTTTTAAGCGGATGTCATAACATGTGTCAGTAGACGGGAAGATTTTTAAACAAGCGGTTCATTCATAAATTCGTAAGATCTTACCTTCATTCTGTGGAAGACAGAACACAACGAGTGCAGTGCTGAAAAGGGGCGGCGCTACATAGGTCTATAACAAAGAATGATAAATATTTTGACAAATGTATTGCTCATTGTTAGGTGATGCATTATGTTTATGCATTAATTAATGGGACCTTATTGAAAAGTGTTACAGGTTCAATTAATGCATCATGAGCTAACAATGAAAAACTACAATAAACAAGTAAGTCTTTGGACATTTTTAAAGCATCATTTACTTGATCTTTGAATACTTTTTACAGTGCATGCCCTCTGGTTTTAGAGAGAGAGAGAGAGAGAGAGAGAGAGAGGAAGAGTTGGCAGGGAGCAAGAGAGTGAGAGGATCAGAAAGAGAGAGAGAAAGAGAGGAGAGCACTGTGTGTGTGTGTCAATGAACTCTAGAAAACTGGACTCATCTGAGAAAGGTACAGACACTTTTACTTTTTAAACAGGGATTTTTATATTGCTTATTGCAAAAGTTAAGTATACTTTTAGTGTACTTTTCATTTTGGATAGTATAATAATTTTTTATCTTTGTAGTGAAAAAAATGATCTGTTTGGCACAGAGAGAAATACTGTAGAAAAGACAGAATCATCATTTGATGAAAGTGGAGACAAGAGTGTCACATGAGAGACACAATCAGATATTAAGGATTATAGATGAACATTTATCTTTGAACTTTTTTAGTGATTGAGATTGTGTGTGTGAGAGCATGTTAATGTGTCGGTGTCTAGCAATTAGTTGCTACCTGCTAAACAGGATGTAGTTAATGAGCCCCTGTGTGTTTCCTCATCCCACATAAAGGATCTTTTTTGTCTGCTGCAATATAATTGTATCATTACACTCTTAAAAACAAAGGTTCTGTATTGTCATTGATGGTTCCATGAAGAACCTTTAACATCCACAGAACCTTTCCACTGCTTTATTGTGGAAAAGGGTTATTTTTCTTCACACTAAGAAAAAAATGGTTCTTTTAAGACCGGTTCACTGAAAGGTTCAATAAGAAAATTTCTTATTTTTAAGAGTGTATGTAGCAACATGTTAGTTTCATTGTGTTTTCCGGCAGGGCAATCCAAAGTCAATCTACCCTAGAGCTCAAATAATGAATAAAATGACTTTTCTTCAATGTAAGGCAGCAATGCAGTGAACATTCGTGACTTACATGGTGAAAAAATATACTCCTACAAACAGACTCATGATTAGGAGGAGGCACAGGCCAGCTGATCATCTGAAATAGAGTAGTGGAAATAGTTCACAAAGCCACGCAGCAGGCATTTCATCCGTCCTGGATGGAGAGATCAGCTGCTTTTGTTTCTCTTTATATACGTGTCTCCACCCTCTGTCCACATCAGCCTCCCTGTCTGTCAGTCTATCAGAATATCACACTTTCACCCTCCAATATCCAGAATGGTGGTCAAGTTTCAGTGACGGATTCTCAAACTTTTACATAACGTATTAAAGCGTATTAAAACGTATTAATATAGCCTATGCAAAGTCATGTGTGTTAGAGGTTGTATGTTAAAATGTTAAGTCTAAACTAATTACTGGCAAGGAAGCAGAGTAAACGTGTGCAAATATGTGCGCACTCGCACACAGTGTTAAACAGTACCAGATGTCCCCTGGTGTGATAATAACCTAATGAGGACAGAGAGGATGTCTTTAAATGGAGAGTCACCCAGTGGCCCCAAAGTATGTGTATGTTTAAAAGACTGTTGTGTGTCATGGTCTCTGATGTCTGAACCCATATCATATGTCAAGGATGTTTGATTCTGTGTGTCTGGTTTCCATACACATCTCGATTTCTTCCAGGTCACTGTCCCCTGTGAAGTTATCTCAGATCCAGTGAGTATTACTAATTTACAGATATTTATAATCTATATGGATGTATTGCTATTTAACCCAACATTTAACAAATATCTTAAAAAACACATTTAACAGTGCATCTACATTACATTTACATTAATTCAATAGCGGAACTGATATTGAAGGATCTGATTGAGATTTCATGAATCTTATAAGAACTGATTATAAACAAAATCTCACATAGATCAAAAACTTGAAGCAACCAGCTTCAGGACATTTTTTAATTATAATCTCAACTTTTTATGCATTCACTAGTTCAATTAACCTTTAAAATAGAATTTGTCTGGGGAAAAATGGAAGTTGTTTATCTTAAGTTTGGTTAAAGTTGTAGTCTTCTGTTTGGGGTCACAGAGACGCCAGGTATGAAACATGAATAAATCCAATGCATTTTCACATGTTAAGATTTTCTGATTGATTATACACCCTCCTGCCGGTTGTTTTCTTTGATTTATTTTCCTGTATTTTCTACAGTGTGTTTTTGCTGGGATTAAATAGACCCCAAGCAGACACAAGTAATTCTATTGTATAATATAGTGTTGTTTATGTTGTTGTTTTTTGGTCGTATCAGAGGAATGTAATAAAACAATTGGAAAGGAAATAAGAAGTTCATTTTAAATTACTACTATTTTTTATAAAGACACAACTGGAGTCAAACTCAAAACAAGTCATCATTAACAGAAAAGAATGGTTAAATAAATTGTGTTTGATGTATTGCAATTTAAAAGCAATGTTTGTACCATATCTGCCTGCCTTTTTCTCACATTAACTCTGATCTCTCCTAGCCTCCATTTCAAAACCAGCTGAACATCCCTCCCAGGTAAGAGCACATTTTATAAAGCTAACTCTGAATGACAGAGAAAAGAACAACATCACAAATGCAAGGAATAGTTCACCGAAAAAGGAACAGTCTGTCATCACTTACTGACCTTCAGTTTGTTTGAAAATCAACCTGTTTGGGATGACGTGTGGGTGACAAAATATGCAAATGTCTTATTTTCAGGCGTACAGTTCCTTTAAGTTTGCATGTGTTTGTCTTTTTTGTGCGTGTGTTTCACAGTAGAGACAGCATGGAGAGTGTTATGGAGAAGTTAATGGGCAGTGATTATGATTTCGATCTGACCTACATCACTGAGCGTATCATTTCTGTCCTCTACCTGTCTGACCTGGAAGAACAGCATTACAGCGCTAGCCTTAAGGAAGTGGCGGCCATGTTGAAATCTAAACATCAAGACAAGTTCTTGGTCAGTTGTATTGCTGTTTAAAATCATTGTTGAGTTTTAATTCCATATGAATTACTCTTATGTCTCTTTTACTTCTTCTCAGCTTATAAATCTGTCAGAGAAACGCCATGACATCTGCAGGCTAAATCCAAAGGTATCTTCCTGTTCTTTGTTATTCTATTATCTAGATTTGCATACAACTACATTAAAAAGTCACTCTGTAGCTTGCTTGTTTTGACGTATGGCTCTGTTTCTGTATTTTTGGGATGAACCCTTCCCCTGTCTCAGGTTGAGGAGTTTGGGTGGCCTGATCTGCATGCCCCGCCCCTCGATAAAATATGTGCTGTGTGCAAGACCATGGAGAACTGGCTTAACTCTGACCCCCACAACGTGGTTGTACTTCACTGCAAGGTTATCAGAAGTTATTTAATGTTTAATATAAGAGCTAAAAGTGTCTAAATGTCATCACAGTCTTATTAAAAGTATAGATCATCCAAAAATGAGATTCTTTCAGCACTTACTTCAAAGTCATTCCAAACTCATATGACTGTCTTTCTAATGGAAAAGTTTAGACTAATGTACTCTCTTTTCCATGCAGTTGTAATAATGAATTTGAACTGAAGTGTCAGAAAAGCACTATAAAAGTAATCTAAAAGAAGTCCATACAACTGTATTTCTAGTATAATTCCTAAGATTATCTTCCCCTTTTGTGAACTCAATAACCAGATCCGTCTGATCTGAGATAATTTAAATGTTATAAAATTTTCATCGCATAGAAATCATAACCCCAAATTAGTATTAGTTGTTGTTATATATATTTTTTCTTCTCCATCTGTCTTCCTTTCTCTCTAACTTTTACTTTCTTAGGGAAACAAAGGAAAAACAGGGGTGATTGTGGCAGCTTACATGCACTATAGCAAAATATCAGCTGGGTACTTACACACACTCTCTCTCTCTCTCTCTCTCTCTCTCTCTCTCTCTCTCTCTCTCTCTCTCTCTCTCTCTCACTCGTTTGGTTTCCATGTTCTATGTGGACTTTAATCATGTGTTTACATTTTTAGTGTACTAACTGTACATTCTATCCCCCTAAACACAAACTTTACAAAAAGCTAAATTTTTACAATTTCAAAAAACATCTAGTTTGATTTATAAGCTGTTTTCCAATTACAACTGTATGGGGACATTTGGGTTTTTCCCCCAAAAGAAATTAATACTTTTATTCAAGAAAGTAAATTGATTTTTTTTTTAAAAGTATAATGTTTAAAAATATTTTTATTTAAATGCTGTTATTTTAAGCTTTGCCATCACAGAACTGAATGCCATTTTAAAATATATCAAACAGAAAATTATTTTAAATTGTAATACTAATAATACTAACAGTATTATTGTTTTTACTGTATTTTGGATCAAATACATGCAGCCTTGATGAGCATATAAAAACTTCTTTCAAAAACATTTTAAAAATCTTAAAATGCTCTCTGTGAGCATTTTATTATAATTCATGATTGGTATTCAAATGACTCGACTCTTACTGGTGCATGTGTGCAGGGCAGATCAGGCTCTCTCGACAGTTGCTATGAGGAAATTCTGTGAGGATAAAACCTCTTCCTCTCTTCAGCCATCTCAGAACAGGTATAACCAATGTTTATTCTGTTTGTTCCAGAATAACTTGTTCTAGTGTGGTCATGATGTTCTCTGTCATCGCAGGTATATATATTATTTTGCCGGTCTTCTCTCGGGGGCAATAAAGATGAACAGCTCACCACTTTTCCTGGATCAGATTCATATTCCAGCTTTGCATAACTACCAGTCTGGAGGAGGTACACAAACCCCTATTCAATCAAACCAAGGCCTTATTTTGCAATGTCTGTACTGAGTTTGGGGATGGGAAAAACTACAATAATTCTATGTAAATGTTTTAAATGTTAAAATGTGTGATGAAAAGTGATGAAAGCATAATTTACACATCCTCATGTCATTCCAAACATGTGTGACTTTCTTTCCCCTGCAGAATACAAAAGAAGATATTTTGAAGAATGTTCCAAATGATTTTGCCTATACAATGAATGCCATTGATATCCAAAACAGCATTGGTCCCCATTGACCTTCATTGTATAACTAAAAAAAACCACTGTGACCTTTTTTTAAAATCTTCTTTTATGTTTGTTTAAAGAAAGTCATTCAGGATTGGAATGTCATGAGCATGAGTAAAGGATGACAGAATGTAGCATCATTGCATTGCCTCATTTTTTCCATTGCATTTTGAAGGTTACTCTCCTTTTCTGAAGATTTATCAGTCATTACAGCTGGTATATTCTTCAGGCAAATAGTAAGTGGGTCTATTTTATCAGTCTCAATAAGTGTTACATGTTTTTCAGAGCTGCTGTGGCAGTGCGTTCTGATATATTGACCTGTGGCACATAACCCTGCAAAATATCTATTTTAATAACCATCATTCTGCTGGTTTAAGCTGCTCTAAGCTGGTCTTAGCTGTTTTAAGTGGATCTTGATCTCACTTTGGCCATACTAATTTTTCTAGTCTCCCAGCTGTGCAAAGCTGGTATTATGCTGGTCAACAAGCTGGCTTTACTGAAAAGTGTCAAAAACACCTCTAAAACCAGCCAAAAGACCTGCATGACCAGCTTTGCAGGAAATCCAAGCAATGTGAGTTTCAAACTGGCTCACAGTGTGTCCAAATCCCATTTCCCCTCTCTTCTCCACATGTCATATACTCTCTTGACTGACCTATGAAAACAAATCAGATATCATACTTTGCTGACTTCTTGTTGCTTGTGTTACAGTGATATTCAGAGCCCTAACAGTAAGATGTTGTGTGTGAATATTGAACCAGCTCTACTGCTGAAGGGAGACATCCTGGTGAGGACACTCAAGCATTTCACATGAATACATTCTTGTTATATTAGATGCTCCTAAAACCTGCTCACTAGCCATTGCTTTGAAGGGAGAAAATATTTTAAAATGCATATTTTAAAATATCATTCCATTATTAAACGTATGATAAGACACCAGAATATTAATTTAATAGCTTTAATGCTAGGTATTAAACTTCAGTTGAGAAAAAGTGTGTGCTATTACTTTGCCAAGTTATCTGACTTAAAGGTTGGATCACCCAAAAATGAAAATTCTGTCATTAATTACTCATCCTTATGTCGTTCTAAACCCGTAAGACTTTCGTTCATCTTCTGAACACAAATGAACATATTTTTAATGAAATCTGAGAGCTTTCTTTCCCTCCATTGACAGCCTACACAACTACCACTTTCAGGCCCTGAAAGGTAAAGGCATCATAAAAGGACTCCAGTGGTTTAACCTCAATTTTATGAAGCAAAGCGTGTGCTTTGTTTGTACAAAAAACATAATTCACGAGAGCACCACAGCGCATGCATGTTGTGTTGACGTGAGAGCAGACGTTGTTGTGTGAACAGGCGATGGTGATTAATATTTTGTAAATAAAGTGGTAAATTATGTTTTTTGCACAAACAAAGCACTCGCATCGCTTCATAAAATTAAGGTTAAACCACGTACTGGAGTCACATGGATTACTTTTATGATGTCTTTATACTACCTTTATTGGAGCTTGAAAGTGTCAGTTGCATAGACTGTCAATGGAGGGACAGAAATCTCTCAGATTTCATTAAAAATGTCTTAATTTGTGTTCCGTCTTACGGGTGAGTAATTAATGACAGAATTTTAATTTTTGGGTGAACTATCCCTTTAAAGGGATGGTTCACCCCAAAATTTAAATTCTGTCATCATTTACTTGCCCTCATGTCATTTCAAACCCATAAGACTTTTAAGATCACTTTAATGAAACTCCATGGAAAGTCCAGGTAACCAAAATATAGAAAATTCAAAAAGATCATGAAGGCATTGTATAAAGAATCCACATGAATTGAATGGTTTAATACAAGTCTCGTGAAGAGATATGATCACTTTATATGATGAACAGATTTAATTTAGGCTTAGGTTTCATTAAAATATCGAAGATGAACGGATGTCTAATTGGTTTGGAAAGACATGAGGGTGAGTAAATGATGACAGAATTTTTATTTTTGGGTGAATTATCCCTTTAAAGATAAAAAAGGTGAAAAACCCAAGCCTTATGTCTGGATAAGAATCTCACAGACACCTGGTGGGCCATTAACCACCAAGCAACCAACCAACCAGAACACCCTCTCATCTGCATAGCAACACTTTTATAACCACTCAGAACACCTTATAACAACCACATAGCAACGCCCTGGCAAACACCAACAACACCCAAGCAAAGTGTTGGTGAGTTTTGTGTGGAAAAGCAACACATTTCCTTTAATAAAAATGTTCTTCTTGCTCTCTGTCTTTAGGTGAAGTGCTATCACCGCCTCTCGGATGTGAGTACGAGAGAATGTGTGTTCAGAGTCCAGTTTCACACCTGTAGTGTTCATGAATCTCAGCTTGCTTTTGGCAAAGCGGAACTTGACCATGCTTGCACAGGTAAATACTGGCACTGGTTGTTTGACTGCCCACTCCAGTGCCTCAGCTTCTCAAAAGCAGAGAAATAACAGATGTTTTCTGTTTTATCATTCTGATTTGTGTTTATGTGTAGACGACCGTTTCCCTGCAGACGTCACAGTGGAGTTGCTGTTTTCTTCTGGCCCGCAAAGGAGAGGTAAACATCTATCAACTGAACTCTTCCACCATTTTTCCATGTATTAGCTCTGTCTTAATGCTGTATGTGTGTGTTTGTGTGTTCTGAGGTGGAGAGGTACAGGGAAATGAGCCGGGAGTATCTGTGGATTATGGCACCACAGATCCAGTTGTGCGCTGGGACTCGTATGAGAACTTTAACCTTCACCATGAGGATAGTGTTGAGGGTATGTGCACTCAGTCTAGCAAAAAACCTGTAGCTTGCCAAGCTACAGGCTACTTAGAATTTAAAAGTACTTGAACTACAATCAAAAACAGGCTACTTTTACACTAGTGCGTTTTCGTTTTAAAACGCATAACCTTGCTATAGTTATGCCTGGCGTCCACACTTCTCCGGAGATTTCGACCCTATTATTAGAGCAATCGGCATGCCCGCTCATGCCCAGTGACATGAGTTTTCAGTCGTGTATTGTGGATGGAGGTCTTTTCTGAAATGCAGAGGAAGTGCCAGTATGGACAGTTCTGTGTTAAAATGAAAACACACTAGTGTGGACAGCCATAGAGACAAACAAAAATATCAAAAATGACTAAAAAAGAATCAATCAATCTATTTTTTTTTTTTTTTTTTTGGAGAATCAGAGAATCGTTTATTTGAAGGGTTCCCTACTGGTAAAAATTGCGTTCTGGGACAAAAAGACAATGAGACATTTTTCATACAATAATATGGTTTTGTCTATGTATTTCCCTGTGATCTCTAGATATCTGTCACACACGTGGTCCTTTGGACGGTAGCCTGTATGCTCAAGTGAAGAAGCGTCGAGCACAAGGCTCCAGTCCCAGCGGATGCCCTACCTCCATCAAAACCTCCACACACTTACCCAGTCATTCCTCCCCTCGTCCTCCCATTCATCTCTCCACCCAGCCTCTCTCACTCAGCAAAGATGCAAGTCGCTCATCTGCACTGCCCAAATCCCTCTCTCCACTTCCAAGAGAAAAAAGAGAGAAGGACGAAGACAAGGAAAGACACAGAGAAACCGCAATTCTTGACGATTGCGACGGCTCTCCCCTGAGACCAGATCGGCCCATTCAGTCTTGTTATGGTCGTCCGTATTCCCACACTCATTCATTCTGTGGCCCAGACCTGACCAACCCGAATGCACTTGCACAAACCCTCCACCCCAAACACTACACACTTCCCTGCAGCCGCACCGCCCCACTGTCAGTCCGAGACCTGTGTGTATCCCACCCGGATTTTTTATGGGAAAGAGGGCGCCGTCTGCACCATCCCTGCCCAGAAACCATTAGACACCTGTACTCATTTCCTCCTCAAGAAACTCACCCTCATTCGCCACTTTCCCACTCACAGTCCTCCCATTCCCACTCACTTCCTCCACAGACACGCGCGTTCTTTACTGGGGAGGCATGTCCTCTGTTCCATTGCTCCGCCCTCCCTCAGGGCCATGCCCACATCCCTCCTTCTCTATCCTCTAATCAGTCACTGCTCCCCAGTCCATACAGAGAGTTACGTTACAGCACGACACCCCCAACATCGTGCTCCTGCAGGGATTGTTCTCGCTTACGAGAGGACGTTGCCCTCCACTCTTTACGTGGCAGAGAATTAGAAGCTCTACCTTGGTCTAGAGAGGCGGCGTTTGGGATTAGGACGGAGGTGCCTATGCACTGGAGGGATGGAAGAGTGGAGTCTCATTGGGAGGGAGTTCAAGAGGCCGAATACTGGCGGCGTAAAATAGCGATGTCACCAGTAACATTATCATACGGACATTGCAACGCTATCCCAAAACAAGATCAAGCGGCATATGTCACAGACACCCAACCCGAAAATATTACACCACTCAGTCCATATCCCAGCCCTCAAAGCAGTGGCTACCACAGTCCGCATCCACCTTGTCCCTGCTCTCCACAAGCGCTCAGAGAGAGTCCTGGTTACGCCTCCATCAGTCATTCCCCAAACTCCTCCCCAATTGCTGTCACGCCATCTCCAAAACGAGCCAATCACAACAGTACCTCAACTGAAGAGAGTCAGGATGACCTTAACGGTAATCACATTGACACAGTTTGTAGTCATTAAATTATGCCAAACAATGTGTTCCTGAATCAATTTTTATTAGATGTATATAATAGAAATAGTTGTGCTATAATATAATGCAAATGAAGTGTCAGACTGTACACTATCATTCAAAAGTTTGGGGTCAGTAAGATTTTAAAAAAAAAAGATTCCTGCAGCAAGGGTGCATTAAATTGATCAAAAGTGTTAGTAAAGACATTTATAATGTTTAAGATTTCTATTTCAAATAAATGCCGTTGTTTTCAACTTTCAATTCATCATAGAATCCTGAAAAAAGACTTTCCACAAAAATATTAAGCAGCACTGTTTTCAACATTGATAGTAATAAGAAATGTTTCTTGAGCAAATCAGCACATAATAATGATTTCTCTATAGGATCATGTGACAGTGAAGAATAGAGTAATTTCTACTGAAATTTTCAGATTGCCATGCATCACAGAAATAAATTATATTTTAAAATATATTAAAATAGAGAACAGTCATTTTAAATTGCAATAATATTTCACAATATCAGAGTTTTTACTGTATTTTTGATCAAATAAATGCAGCCTTGGTCAACATAAGAGACCTTTTCCAAAACCAACATTTTGAACAGTAGTGTATATTTAAGGGGGTTCAACAAAAAAAAAGATACTTCTGTTTATCACTCTCAAGTCATCCAAACCAGTTTTTTTTTCCAACCAGATATTTTGTACAATGTACACATAATTGGTTGGTGATTGATACTGTCTAGCCCTGAAAAGGATAGAAAAGTGGCATAAAAGTAAGGAGTCCATATGACTAAATGATGTAATCTCATTTTTGGGTGAACTATCCCTTTAACTTTCTTCTTCTCGTTTCTAATCTGTTCATTTTTCTTTCTATATTGTGTATTTTGTAGATAGGAGTATTAAGGTCTTAGATGCTGATAAAAGTCACATTGAAGCCTTTTCTCATCCTACCCGGGACAGGTAATTATGTTTCTTCATGTACATTAATCTCATGTCAACCACAGTGTTTATTTTGATAGTTGAAGATTGAATTTAATGTAGGCCTACTATCAACCTAAATCCATCCATGTATTCTAACAGGGGACCATTGGAGGCAAGAGAACCAATAAAAAGCAAAGCCCCAGAGGGTGAAACTTTCCCTGGGTCTCTGATCACAGTTTTCTCCACTGCCAGTGGAGCAGAGGAAAAGATGAAGAAAACACAGATAATAGATTCTACATCTAACACCGCTGTCATTAGTAACCCACCATTATCCAAGGGTGTGGAGTCAGTGCATGTACAAACGCACAACCCCAGAGCTCTCAGTAATCGAGTCCTAGAATCAGCGCAGGATAAAGGGGAGCACCCTGGCTCATGCTACACCTCAACTTCAACCTCAACAAGTCCTCAGCCGCCTCTTTGCTCTTCAGAAAGAAATTCCAATTCTGAATTCCCTTCATTCAACATAAATGCTGAAAGGCGAAGCCTGACACCCCTAACCGACTGCAATGAGGGAAGCAGCAACAGTGACCTGACAACATCGTCGCCTGACCCTGATGGCTACGTCACACCCTCATTCCCTATAGTGTCATACTGCTACCCTCTTCTGACAGTGCCTCATGTACCATACACAGGGTACACTGCAATCACCATCCCGGCATCCTTACCCCAACCTCCTCTTCCTGAAAAACAACGTTTAGCCCCCCTTCAGAACATGTCTGATAGCACTGGCACTTCCTCAGTAAAATCAGCTGGAAAACCTTATAATTCAGCTGCCCAGTTCCACGTGTCCTTCTCCTCTACCACCAATGAATTGCCTCCCACTTCTAGTTGCAAAGTAACCCCCTCTAGTGGTGTGGAGGAGCCAGAGAACCGCCTCAGCTCCAAGTTTGTTCAAGACAGCTCCAAGTACTGGTACAAACCGGGCATCTCCAGAGACCAGGGTGAGAACATCTGCATGTTTAATGGTGCTTGCGTCAATATTATGTACATTAACATTTATTCATTTGTCAGATTTTGTATGCATTCTCTGGCAGTCGAACCCATGATTATGGCATTGCTAGTGCTCTACAGTTTAATTATTATATATTACTAGGGATGCACAATATATTGGTACCATTAGAAATTTCATTGATTTGTTTTAGTTTAATTATATTAGATATTTAATTTCAAATGCTCATTTCCTGTTTTTACGTTTAGATTACCTTGCTGTTATTGAACGCTCACCTAAATTTAATCTTTAAAAACAATAATAATCTAGTAACACTGTTAAATGTCAAGTCAGTTTTAATTTGTATAGTGCTTTTTACAATACATATGATATTGTTTCAAAGCAGCTTTGTGAAAATCATGATCTTCATGCCTTAGTCGAGTTTACGTTTTGATGAAATATTAACAATCGAGCAGTTGAGATTTGCTATTCATAGTATTTACTGCATTTTTTCCCTATTTTTATTGCTTAGACAAAATGGAATAGAATTTTAATATAGGCCATTTATCAGTTATCAGCCATAACATGAAAACAATTATCGATTTTTCTTATTGGTCAGAATTTTAACGGATACGATTAATCGATACTCAGTCCAAGTATTAAACACCGAGGTGTTTGTGTTATTAATTTAAGCGTTCATGAAAAAAACTAGAAACACCCTAACAACTGCATAGTAATGCAATAAAAAAAATTAAAACCTGAGCATATTTGAATGAGCAAATAACTTGTAGGAATTAAAACATTTAAAAATACAGTTGTATTAAATTATCATTCTATAGGAGCTGACACATATTACAGAAATTTTGCTGTGCCTCTATTAACAGAAGTACAAAATATCTCTTTCCCCATTTAGCTATTGCAGTATTAAAAGATAAGGAGCCTGGCTGCTTTCTCATTAGGGATAGTAATTCATTCCAAGGCGCATATGGATTGGCCCTCAAAGTCACCACACCTCCAGCCCACGCTAGTAACCATGGTGAAACGGGCAATCCACGGGAGCAGCTAGTTAGGCACTTCTTGATTGAGAGCGGTGCTAAAGGTGTCAAGATCAAAGGCTGTCAAAATGAAACATATTTTGGTGAGACAAAGACAATTATGCCTGGTTTATGGCATGTTTTTCTAATGCTCTGTGTTGAAAACAGCGACCCCTGTTGATTTTGTATTATGATTCTTCTCTCTTTCCTCCCAGGCTCCCTGTCTGCTTTGGTGTATCAGCACTCCATTACTCCTGTGTCTCTTCCCTGTGTACTGCGAATCCCAGATAGAGGTCATACAAACATGTAAACCTTTGACCATTCATTTTTTTCATAGTGAGTGTATAATAACTGTCTGATTGTGTTTCAGATCTTGTTGGTGAATTGCAGGAGTTGCAAAGTGGAACTAATACCAGCACAGCTGCAGACCTACTGAAACAGGGGGCCGGTGAGTTTACTTTTTATTAGATTTTTCTATGTATAAATGGTTGGAGGAAAATACCTATATATAAAAGTTTGGGGTTGGTAAGATTTTTGTTCTTGAATGTTTCTAATGCTCACCAAGTCTTCACTTATTTAAACAAAAATACAGTAAAACGGTGATAATATGAAATATTATAAATACACAATTACATTTTTTTCTATTTTAATGTAATTTATTTCTGTGATGACAAAGCTAAATTTCAGCACCCATTACTCCAGTCTTCAGTGTCACATGATCTTTCATAAATCATTCTCATATGCTGATTTGGTGCTCAAGATACTGTACATAGTTGTGCTTCTTAATATTTTGTGTACACTATGATACTTTGTTATTATTTGATTAATAGAAACTTCAAAAGAACAGCATTTATTTGAAATGTTGTAACAATGTCATTTCTGATCAATTTAATGCATCCTTGCAGAATAAAAAAAAAATCATACTGACCCCAAACATTTGATTGGTAGTTCAAAAAAAGAGCTTGATGATAAACTTCATAGTTTATATTAATCATATTTCATTAAAAATAAAAATATTAAACAAATTAATACAAAGTTCTGTCATGAAACTCTAGATAGCACAGGCTGATTGGGCCTTAAAGGGTTAGTTCACCCAAAAATGAAAATTAAGTCATTAATTACTCACCCCCATGCTGTACCAACCCCGTAAGACCTTCGTTCGTCTTCGGAACACAAATGAAGATATTTATGATTTAATCTGAGAGGTTGATCACTCCTCCATAGGCTGCCTAAGGGAATGAATCCTGACGGCCCAGAAAGTCAATGAAGAAAATGTTTAAATATTCCATGTCACAACAGTGGCTCAACTATAAGTTTATCAAGCGACGAGAATACTTTTTGTGCGAAAAAACAAACAAAAATAACGACTTTATTCGACTATTCCTTTTCTTCCTTGTAGGCCTGAAACGAGACTTCAAGAGATTTCCACAACGCATGCGCGAGAATTGCGATCTCCTTCAACAACTTCAGTTAAGTTCTCGCGCGTGCGTCGTGGAAATCTCTTGAAGTCTCGTTTCAGGCCTACACATCTTCATTTGTGTTCCGAAGACGAACGAAGGTCTTACGGGGTTGGTACAGCATGGGGGTGAGTAATTAATGACTTAATTTTCATTTTTGGGCGAACTAACCCTTTAACTCAATCTATGTGCGATCACATCATTCTCTAAAGGGCACAGCTGATTGGATCCTCATGTATCAGCAGCCAATGAGTTCGCTGCTTAACCTTTAAATACTAGGTCAGCATTTGCCTTAGCAGTGCAGCGCGCTTTCAGAAACCCTCCACCTTCCCCAGCTCCACCTGTATAGATCTGCTGTGGGTAATTTATGTATGCTATATTGTACAGCAGCAGCAGCAGCAGCAGCGAAGCAGATCTATTCCACCAAGACCAAACATATCAACATTGCCATATCTAGTCAAGTCAAGTCCCCTTCATTTATAAAGTGCTTTTAACAATATATATTGTTTTAAAGCAGCTTTACAGTGTTAATAGGAAATTAAGATTGTTTGGCTTTACAGCAGCTCCACTGAGAGTTGTCATGGCAGATGTCCCTTTTCTCCCTCTAATATTCTTTTTTTACTCTCTCTCTCTCTCTCTCTCTCTCTCCTCTCTCTCTCTCTCTCTCTCTCTCTCTCTCTCTCTCTCTCTCTCATTGTCAGCTTGTAATGTTCTCTACCTAAATTCAGTGGAAACGGAATCCTTGACTGGCCCGCAAGCCGTCTCCAAGGCAACCAAGTGCACTTTGACCCAGGAGCCTCGTCCTTCGCCAACAGTCGTCCACTTCAAAGTGTCCACACAGGGCATCACCCTCACTGATAATCAGCGCAGGTACAAACACACATGTTGAATAACACGTATGTTTTGCTTCGCCAAGCAAAACAACATTCATTGTATCATGTCTTTATTAATAACACTCTCCAAGCATATTTTTAGTACCGTCCTTCAAGTATGAGATTAAAGTTACTTATTTTAGACATTCAAGCAAACCACAGGCCTTTATGGCTCATTCCCAAGACATTTATCGGAGACACTGAAAAGTAAAAACAGTCTTCATAGTCATGACACAGATAAGAATCTAATCCATATCCTCATTCTCTCTCTCGCTCTCTCTCTCTCTCTCTCTCTCTCTCTCTCTCTCTCTCTCTCTCTCTCTCTCTCTCTCTCTCTCTCTCTCTCTCTCTCTCGCTCTCTCTCTCTCTCTCTCTCTCTCTCGTCTCTCTCTCTCTCTCTCTCCTCTCTCTCTCTCTCTCTCTCTCTCTCTCTTTATATAGACTCTTTTTTAGGCGACATTACCCTATTCATACTGTGACTTTCAGCAGTGTGGATCCGCTGGATCAAAGGTAAAATTCAAGATGGAATCATTATAAAAATAGTTACTACTCCAATCTACAACATACTGCATCGTTCATATACTCTGCCAATGGCCAAGCCAAGTTGTATTGCTTTGAACGTAGTCTAGTTAACATGTCCAGAGGAGAGGGTTTGCCTCACATGCTGATCTATCAAGTCAATCAACGTGCCATTATTTTTTTGCACAAGGGCTCTCCTGCTCTCTTTAAGCTTCTCTCTTATTGCTCTGCTTGTACATGTTGCTTAGCCTCTGCGTGTGGGTGTGTGTGTGTGTGCGTGTGTGTGTTTGTGTGCGTGCCAGGTGGATTGATGCTGATAACACTTCCTGCAAGTAAGTGCTTTTACTTGTACACTTATATTCTCTTTTGGTGTAGCATTTCTCATGTTTTCTGGAAGTTTATTCCTAAATATGTAAATTTAGGAGTGAGACCACTTGTTATTTTGCCACTCAGAATAAGTGATTTCTTAATTTAAAGTGGCCCTTTTAATGCTTTTTCGGATATAACCTTTCATGTAGTGTGTTTTATATAGCTGTTTAGATCTGCAAAGATCAAAGTTATTATCTCCCAAAAGAAAGAACCAATTCCTGAAACGAGTCTTCAGTAACTCCAGTCATACTTCCTGCACGAACGTATGGTTTGTAATGAATTTGCATAATGCCCGCCTATTGTCTTCACTGGCTGAAAATGCAGGCTCCGGAACTGAAATTCAGATATAGTAATGGCTATTTCGTTTCCGAAACGCGCTGTAAGAGGTAGACCAATCACAACAGACTGGTCCATCTGACCAATCAGAGCAAAGCAGCTATCGGAAAGGAGGGGTTTAGGGGTTTAGATCCTTGATCGAATCATCAAACCGTTTCAGACACTGTGAGAAAAGAGGTGATTCTGCAATGTATATTATGAGAAAATTAAAGTTTTTTTTTTAACCTTTGATGCATGTAAACCTATTTGTTTTAACCTCCAAAACAAACTTAGGAACCTTTAAAATAGTATAATAAGGGCACTTTAACAATCTGTCATGGTCTGATTCATACTTGTTTTCTATAGGATGTTTGGATTTGTTGCACGGCGCAGTGGTGGTTTGGGAAACGTGTGTCACCTGTTTGCAGAGCTCGACCCAGAGCAGCCAGCCACAGCCATTGTGAACTTCATCAATAAAGTCATGCTGGGACCTCAACAGCTGCGAAAATGAACACAGTATAGAGAGATGGAGAAAAACAAAATTGAGAGAACAAAGGAAAAGAGGGTAGTGCAGTGGATATTGTTACATTTATACACAGAATCAGAGGAGTGTTTGTCATTTATGATGGACAAAAAAAAAACAACAACTCAGTATGCAAGCTTCCACTTTTTCTGTCATTTAGTAAATGTGAAAACTTGTTCACATTTAGTAAAAATCAGTGCGATAAGGTCAGGTTAAAATTGAGTGCATTATGAAGTGATTTTAAATTATATGCCTTTTATTGAATAAAAATGAATTATATGAGAACACCAACTACTGTACATTTTCCTGGTAAAGTACATCTAATGGATAAATAAATGGTAGATACAGTTTTTTGGGGGGTTAAGTGAATGGGCCTTTTTAATCCTACCACTCAGGATACCAAAGTGTATGACTGAACAGAACAACAACTGTTGTTCTGTTTTTCTTTTCATTGATTTTGATTTGACTTCCTTGTGTGTTTGTTTTCAGCTTAATGGTCAGAATGTTTTGGTTGTTTGTTTTTTATTCAAAAGGGCCTTTATAAAACAATCATATTTTTTAGCAACTGATGCATTTTTAAATTTATACTTTTTTGGTAATTAAATAAAATATTAATAAAAATGGAAAATATGAAGAACTACAATGTTTGGACTCTCCTTTTTATATATAAAGTATCTGATTTCCAGTTATTTAATAAAGGTTTGCAGTCATGTTTCTTTGTTTTTGTTTTTCCAAATTTGTTAATCAGGGCGTCCCTTTCTTATGTTCAGTACTGACAAGCACTGCTAGTCTTTGCTTGTTGCCCGTTAAACATAGTTTGCTTAGGTGTGGCATACAATCCTAAACTTAAAGCTTATGGATACAGCCATTTAATTAGGCTCAATGCTATTTATCACACCATCAGACTGTAAATCAACATAGAACTTATGTGGTCTGCAAAGTATAAATTAACAATATATCTATAATTAGTTTGGAAATTTTAAAAAATTTTACATCCTCTGGTAATAGAGCTAAAAAAACTATTTAAAAAATATATATTAATCACTGAAAGAGATGGACTAAAACAAATGATTTCATAGTTTTACTGTGACAAAAAAAAAAGAAGAAAAAAAGAATGGCCATTGCAACAAGGAATCAACTGAGGGGCTGTTGTGCTGATGTGAATTTATTTTACTGTCACAAATGGTGATGACTTAAATAAGCAGCTATCAAATATCAAAACCAATCCATCCTCATCAATAAATGAAATATAAGCGTACACGAGTCATTTCTTGGAGACAGTCTGTCATTGCTTGTTTTGTAAACATACCCATGATGAATTATCATTTTTATGGAGGTACAAAGCTGATGCTTTAACCTTGGGTTATCTAATTCAACACGACATAGCAATTGTTTTTAATCCTCGACTACGGTGGCTTTTTATGCATTTTCAAAAGGACGAGGTCCCACCGAGATTTGAACTCGGATCGCTGGATTCAAAGTCCAGAGTGCTAACCATTACACCATGGGACCGCACTGCCGCGAGGAATAGCATAACGACACTTATTCAATATGTGAGTGCTGTTATACAGTTGTATGTGCGTGTATGTGTTTATTGTGAATTTGCGATGTTTCCTTAATTCGGGCATGTATGGCGCTTGACTATTCTATTTAGCTACGGCCACGTCAATTGCAGGTTCACTCAAACCAACAGTACCTTATTTAGCGTGTTAAATAGTTTTAACCGTTGTAGCTATAACACTCACTTTCCCATTTGTCAAATTTTATCAGTTTTTTTTTTTGCTTTACTTTATTTATAGTATTGCTAATATGTCTTTTAATAAGCGTTAACATAGCCTAGATACCTCAGCTGTAAATAAGCTCATCTTGTACAGTCAGTGGCTCGTACTGAAGGCAATCTCAAACTCACAATCTCCTCTGTCAAAAAAGGTTTTAATAGTATTATTTACTTTATTTATTCCTTTCTACCGAGCAAAAGGCACATAAGATTGTTACAAAACGGTATACCATGCCTCTTTATTATTTTCAAATCAAAAACAAGAGATGACTGTCATGCACGAACAATCCTATAGCCGGCTACTTATTAAATGTAGCCTACATGTTAATGTACATGTTTTTAAATGTTACATGTAGGCTTATTACTTGTTGTAATAATAACTAACCCATAACCAAACCCTATAGTAAGTACTATAGTCTACTTCAAATGACTTACTGTAATTACACAGTAACAAGGATATCTTAAAATAAAGTGTAACCTCAGTTTTATCTAATTTTACACAACTCTTAAATTGATTGAATTTTCGTATTCTAAATGCTAACTATAAATCCGACAAACAACTATTGCTGTTTAAAAAGTGTATTGCTGATAACATTTTGTTTATAGCTTCTTTTTTTTTAGTAAAAGTATTTTAAGGCATGTTTTTATATGATGTCCATGCAGAATCCCTATTGGATGGCTGTCCTTGACCTTTGACCTAAAAAGAAGTAACATTCTATGTTCCTGGCACATTCCAGCATGATCTTTGTATGCAAGTAATGCGAGTCACTCAGGTGAATCTTGTGTGTTCACGCGATTCGTTCAAGATCTGGTGTGTTTAGTGTTGCAGAGCAGTTTGGTTTTTAATAAATGCCAACAAAGGAGAAGCTCTAAGGACTCCCTGCAGCTTTCAAACAAAATTAGACCTCGATTGGTTTAAAAATGAAGAAATTCAGATGTAAATATTTTCTAGAATTATTATTTCTCTCCAAATAGAGCTATTCAAGTATTCTGGACATTCCTGTATTCTCATTTTTCACATTAAAATATGTGTCACTGTCACCGAAACACAAAATATTGCACTTTTGTCAGTTATTTTCCAATATATAGCCTATATTATAATTCCGATTTGATCCAACAATCACACACGTCAGTCCAATTATTTAGTGTTCATGTAAACCTTATGTTCTGAATCATCAACGAGAATGATTACATTCAGAATAAAACAACAGCTGTCCACGCAAACACAGAGACTGCTCAGTGTTCAAGCCGCTGATGTAAACTTCTGCATGAACAATTTAATTCAATATTCACTCCTGGAAATAAATGCAGGGAAAATGCCAATGAATTCCTTAAATGTTTAGGTATTGTCTGTTTATGCAGTAATGAAAGTTAGTCCACCGCTATAGTTTCTCTCTCATTCTTTTCAGCCTTTTGATGATGCAAGACATTGTTCGCAGGGTTGATGTGGACATCTTGACCGTGAGTGAGGACACTAGACACGATAGTGTCTTCCCAGATGATGTTGTGGATGTGGCTGTGATACTGGAGGAGGAGACTGTGGTTTTGGATCTCCAAGATGTTCAAAATGCTTTTGCCACACTGTTTGGACTCCTTTATGCTTTGTATATTGACTATCCCAAAGAGCTACGATACACCTTTGAGGTGATCCATCAAAATTTGTAAGAAGGTTGGTAGGGAGAGCTATGCACAGCAAAGATTAATGCCCTGAAAAAAATGCAGTGAGGAAACACTGGCGCATACAACCTCTGGTTTTTTTTTTTTTTTTTTTTTTTTTTTTTTTTGTGGTGTTTATTTTCATTGATAAATTTGTTGAAGCTTGAGAGAGTTCACATTGATGAATTTAAAATGTCATGAAATCAATTCAGAGGTGTTTAACAATCTTCACTGTCTCTTTTTGAAAGGAAAGTTCTGAACAAAGGACGTTTCTATAATGTATGTTGTGGGGTGAGCTTGTTAAATAAAAAAATTTACAGCAAATTATCCAGCTTGATATATGTTCTTATTGCTTTATTTGGAAACTGAGGCAAGGATAAGCCTTACATTGAGTAGTCAGGCGTAAGATAGCTTTGTGGTTGTTTTATAGGTGTTTGTTATTGCAATAAATGCAATTGTGTATTAAAATATGTGTTGCTGTGATTTTAATTCGCCATTTTAGTCTAAATCAAATGTAATTTACAAATGAATATTTTAGTGCTACATTCAATATTGATTTGCTGCTACAGTAAGTGAAGATTTCGTAACTATCCAATTTAAGTTAATCTGAAGTGAAGTTTTCATAACTAAATTTAGTCAATTACTTTATAATTTGTCAGATAGACTTTTAAAACTCAAAAAGCCCATGCAAAAAAAAAAAAAAAAATAGTTGTCAACAAAAGATTTTTTACAGAGTACTTACAATATTTGTGCAATTACACAGTAACAAGGATACCTTAAAATAAAGTGTAACCCCAGTTTTATCTAATTTTACACAACTCTTAAAGCTGCAGTCCGTAACTTTTTTGGGTTAAAAATTATCCAAATTGAGCAGGTACATAACCAGCCAGTGTTCAAAACTATATGCTTGCCTTAGCTCGATTCAAAGCGGTAAGCTTGTAATAATGTTTTTAACTCCAGTGGTACCGGTGGATTTCCCCAGGAAATTCGAGCATGTCTTTGCGTCATTACGTCACATCTGTCTGTACACATAAAGAAGGAGTCTCGGCTAGAAGGCTTTATTGCGAGTGAGGATGTTGGAGGTGGAGATTTATAGTCTTTTCTCACAACACTTGATATAAACTTATCAATCTGATGGCGGATCCAGAAAGGTTCAAATGACAATCTCCAGTGACAACTGGAGATTCACCCGTTGTAAAAATGCAGAAGACTTCATACTTCGGAGAGGCTACAGAAAAAAAGAGACTGCAACCGGGCCATGCGAAAACAAGGATACATGTCGGGGCATTAAATGTAGGATGCAATGCTGATGTTGTTTACATGAACAATTTGAGAACAAAGTATAATTTGCACGGTTTTACGTGATATGATAAGCGATCGTTAGATTTAATCAGCGTGATTTACTGCAATGCTTTTTTCCCTTAGTTGGTCAGAACAAAAGTGGATGTTACTTACTTGTTTAGATGACATTTTCCGGTGAAAATACTTATGTTGGTCATACTTGTAAAAAAGTAGAATCTGTGATTCCGAATGACAGTATCCACACCGGCGTGATGAATGACAGACGCACATTCTCCTCAAAACATTGGATTCATCCGCTAGTAATACGCACGGCCGTGCCGTGCCGAGGCACAACCCACGTAAAGTTGATAATTCCGCGAATAACTGCAATTGCAGATTTCGAACAGAGATGGCGACAAAGAGGAAAAACTACGGACTGCAGCTTTAATTGAATTTACGTATTAATCTAAATGCTAACTATCAGGGGCGTAGAATTTAGTAGGGACGCTAGGGACGTGTCCCTACCAATATCCAGTGACACTGATATATCCCTAGCAATAATTTCAATCAAAACTTAAAATATATTTAAATATTGATGTCCCCGTCCCCACCAATTTCAAAATCAAACCTACGCCACTGCTAACTATGAATCCGACAAACAACTCCTTATGTTGCCAGTAAAGCATATACAAAAGCATACTATAATAATACTATTGCTGTTTACAAAGTGTTTTGCTGATATTTCTTTTAATCATTTATAGCTTTTAAAAAAAAAAAAGTATTTTAAGGCATGTTTCTCTATGATTTCCATGCAAAATCCCGATTAGCTGGCTGCCCTTGACCTTTGACCTAAAATTAAGAAACATTCCCGTTCCTCCCAATTCCAACGCGATCTTTGTAGTCTATGAGAGGTTATGACCTGTTACATCACTGTAACCGTCAGAACATTTTGTGCATTAGAAAAGGAGAGAGGAGAACAAAGGTTTTGCAAAAAAAGTGAGTATTATCTTAGTCTTTAGCAAACGCAGGGGTGAGAGGGATCTAGGTGAACACCACAACCGAGTCATCTGAAGGTCACAAAACCAGATTAAACATCACAAGCAGATAGATTCACATATTATTTTGTTAATAGTGTAATGAGATTATACATATTCCGAATCCGTAAGCCTCTGAATCTTTTATTTCTCTTTGCATTTCTGTTTTAAGTGGATGTACAAAGAATGCTCAGTACCCTAAACGTGCCCCTCTATATTTCCAGACAATAGCCCATATGTTCCCGTGAGAGGACAACGGAAACAGCCAGGGGATAACCATAAAGGGCCTGGCCCCTCTCTCTCTGTATCTTTTACTTCCGTTCATGCCTCTACGACTACGATCTTACTTTCGCTACGTCACTCCATCACTCCCTTTATCTCAACATTAACAATCAATCCTTACTGCTCAGATATTACACACAAATGCATGCACACAAACACGACACAAAACCATTCTTCTCCCACTGAGTGCCACAGCGATGAATTTCCTAATGTGATCGTATGCATACACACACGCACACCACATTGTGTTCTGCGTTCGAGGCCTAAAACAGAAGCCACTGCTCAGGCAGACACACCCAAAAAAAAAAAACCATGAACTCATCCTTAAAAATCAAAATATTATATATATGGCTGAACATTTCCATGAATTACTGCGGTTACTGTAGTGACTGAAATCGCATACTACTATTAGGTTAAGTATGTTATTGGCTCGGCCATAAATTGTTTGCGTTGTATTTATGTTTTTCTTAAAGGAACAGTAAAATACAAAAATAATAATAATTTCTCTCACCATTTACTCACCCTTATGATTTTCACCACAAAAAGAGAAAACAAGGCGGAATGTTAGGGAATGATAGCCTTGCAGCCTTTTATTTACATACAATGAAAGTGCACAGTAGGCCTACAGTCCTTCTGCATAACATATTTTGTGTTACAAAGAAGAAAATTGTGTTTGCAACAGGATGAGTAAATTATTTTTAATTCATTTAATGCAGTCCAATACCGATCAAGTGGCTGACACATTTCTCCACATTTATACACGAACATAATGTTCGACCTCATGCGGACAAACTGTTTACCTCGTTGATGCCTCTGACGTCATGACACACCCCTCGCGCGCGTGAGTGTGTGTGTGTGTGTGTGTGTGTGTGTGTGCGCGCGCGCGCGCAGTCTCTGCCTGTGAATGCAGTGGGGTTTGTGCGTGTGAGTGTTTTGCTTGTGGAATGTGGGAGTTGTCCCCACGCGCTTTACGAACAACCGACCTGTCCAAACAGTGCGCGCGTGGCAGAGGATGTCACACCAACCAAAACAGCGGACGAACGCTCACAGCAGTTTTTGGAGGAAAATCCGCCGTACAGGGTAGAGTCGGGGCGGGGCGTAATTACGCGGAGTCCCATCTATTTAGGGTCAAGTACAACATTTTTACAGTCCTAACCAGCGTCGGTTCAAAGTTTGTTTTGTGTCCGGAAACTGCGAATCACCCACAGGGCGCGGAGGTAGTGCTTTCAGATTCGACCGATATTGTTTATTTATTTGTCTTTAGTTAATCCATAGACTCGCGAGATGGGATGGATTGCAAATCTGCAACAGCCAGCGTAATTCGTTAGCATCTCAACGACTAGCTCCTCCAGAGCCTCGAATACGGGGCTGCGGTGCGACTGGACGCGGAGCGAGGCGACCCTCTGCGGGCTGCGCTGCCGAGGCGGTGGGCGTGTTTTCTCGGCGTGCTAGCATGTGAGCTGGCGCCAAGTTCTCGGTGTGAAAAAAAAAACAAGATTTACAAGTTACGGGCTAGAGTGAAGCAGCAAAAGTCACATCACGCTTGATCGGAAAAGTTGCACGCAGGTACGAAGCGAGCTAACACACACTATTATCAAAGTGAACCTTGTGCTCACACTAATGCAATTCACAACAAAAGCTGCTAGTCTGCTAATGTTAGGTAACCTACTCAAGTGACTGTTTTTTAACATGGCACATGAGCTCCAGATAGAGCGAGAGAGAGTTTATGTGGGTAGTTGCTGGGCTAAAACACGTTTGTCACTATAATACCTGCTTATTTATTTATTTGTTAGTTATGTCTTCGATGCATCTTTCTCGTTGCACTGATTGAATGCAATTTAAACACCGATCTTGGCAAGTTATACAACGTGGAAAACTTTGCACATGCCTCCAAGAACAGATAGTTCTGAACAATGACTTAAAGCAGAAAATTCCTGCTAATGAACATTCATTCTATTCTAAGCAATAAAACAAGCGTGTATTGAGTTTAATTGTATAGCTGCGTATCAGCTCATCTGTTGCAGTAATTTGTAACTGCGACATCATACAGCCAGCCACAGCGACAATATCGCTTCTATAGCTTTACCAGCACTTTTAAAGTTACTGCTTTGGAGATTTAGCTCACTTTTCTAACCACATATTGTAACGTCAGAGATATACTGAACTACGAATTCATAACACAAATGCAGGTTTTGGTGTACTGATTCACATCGGATAAATGTTTGCTTGCTATCGTGTTTGCGGTATCATTTTATAATAACTTGCTTTGATAATATTACCATACATTAATGCTTTCTAGGCCATTAATTAATATCCATTAGAATAGTTTCAATATAATTCAACTTTCATTCTATGCTTTCACATATGGCATAATCATAACACCAGAACGGCAAATAATGGTCATATATCGACCCCCTATCCAAAAACTAATTTTATGAAGAAAACCGTCCAGTATAGAGCTATAGTCATCTGGAATAACATTCCCATTGAAGTTCGTCAGCTTTGTAATAAGGTGTCATTTAAAAGAAGTCTAAGGTGTTATGTGTTGATGTAGGTTTTTATATGTTTTAAGGTAATAAAAAATATGGTATTTATATTTATTTTATTATGAATTGAAACTAGATTGTATGTATGTATGAGTGTGTGTTTGTGTATGTATGTACATATATGAAATGTGTATATGTACTAACTGTGATGATTGAAATGTTGTTGTTGTTGTTGTTGTTGTTGTAGTAATGCAATTTTGTTGTTGTTTTTGTAATGGACCCAGGAAGACTAGCTGATTGCACAGACTTTCAGCTAATGGGATCCTAAAAAAAAAAAAAAAAAAAAAAAAAAAATATGGGCATATTTAAATGTACATCATTACATGATATATTATGCACTTGCCTATTTGTATAATGTTTAATTTTAAGTGTAAATAATTCTTCCAATTGAATATTTCTTTTCAATTCTGCTTTCTTTTCCTTTTGTCATTTTTCTGCTGTCATAATAATATACATTATTATCCTTTTTCACAATATTATTATCAGAAAAAAAGTGCATAGTAATTTCCTGATGGAGGCCTATATGTTTTATAAAACCTTATGACGAAAGTGAAACAAACAAATGCTTTATTAAATCATTTATGCTGCTATATAAATCATAATAACCTCAGCAGTATTGTTAAACATAATGCCCTTGTGGAGAGAGAGAGAGAGCGTGTGACTCACATGAAAGCACATTGTGCTGTTGGTATGTTGAGAATCTGTTGTAGTCCGCATAGTTTGTTTAACATGTCTGTTGAACTGGGCTAGGACTTTTTCAGCGTTCCTACACTGTAAAGAAATAAAAACGGAAAATGTACTGGTAATTTTTCTGCCAAGACATTATGCATTCATTTTATGGAAATTTCCACTATCCCTAAAACACAATGCAATGCATAATTTAAAATGCAGGTAAAACACCAGTAAAAAAAAACAATACGGAAAATTCCTTCATATTTGTAGAGTAAATTCTGCCTTATTTTTACAGACATTTTGATAGAGTAATGGGCAACTAGGGCATGTCAGATAAGCATGGTAAAAAGAAAAATACCAGGCCATATGAATTCCTATATTTTTAATTTCTTTTGGTTTATGTCAGGTAGTAGACTTTCAAAATCAACGTAATGCTTACCCTTGTCCCATGTTTGATTGGCTATACCTTGGACTAGTTGTATCAGATCATGTGTTTGTGTTTTGTGTGGCTAGAATGCATTTGGTAAAAGTGGTTGCTTTGTAAACGATGCTCCATTGTGCAAATTCAGGGCTGCTATTTTCTAATTTGAGTGGAAATAGTTTGAAATATCCAAGCATGTAACAAGATTAGACGTGATACCCTGGATTGATTTCAAAACCCTCGTTCCCGTTTATTCAGTACCACTGTCTTTTGTACACCACCATTTTATAAGTCAGTGGTCAGTCATTTAAAAAAAAGAAATTAATACTTTTATTCAACAGGGATGCATTAATCTTAAGCAGCATAACTGTTTTTATCATCAATGATAAAAAATAAATGTTTCTTGAGCACAAATATGCCATTAGAATGATTTCTGAAGGATCATGTGACACTGAAGACTAAAGTAATGATGCTGCTGAAAATTCAGCTTTGCATCACAGGAATAAATTACACTTTAAAATATAGTAAAATAGAAAACAGTTATTTTGAATTGTAATCATATTTCACATAATAACTGTTTTTACTGCTTTTTTGGTCCAATAAATGCAGCCTTGGTGAACTTTCTTGGTGAGAGACCAAAACCATAAAACTTTTGATCTGTAATGTACACGCATATCTAATTTGTCCTCTTTCTCTTAATTTTTTGTTAATTTTATTAGATTATCAGTGCAGGATACGTTACTAAAAATACATGGATTTGTTTTGTGATGAGCTCCAGAATGTACCGCAGTAGCAAAATCTATACAACTCCTTCTTTACAGGATGTTTACATGTTCAGTATGCTCCAGAGTTTCCATGCACCTGTATATTATGCTCACAATCACGATAGTGTCTGAGCCTGTGCCATTCTGGACTTTCAGTTGTACATGTCTTGCTCTGTGTAGGTTGCACTTATGATATGTTTCTTTTGTTTAAAGTAACTGGATTGTGATGTTTAGGTTGTTATTGTGGTGGTGCTCATTTCAGAGGCTGGAATGTGTGTGCCTGTGTGTAGTTTCTGTAACTCTAGGCAGAAGCTGTGAGGCCTTGACTGTAGCCCTGTAGAGAGGCCCATTGAAGGGGAAGTTGGCTCTGTATGTGTGTGTATGCGTGTGTGTGCATGCAGACCACTGGGATTGGACACAGGGTAGAAAGACCCCCTGTACGGAAGGAGGGAAAAGGGAGGAAAGAGGAAGGAGGAGTCAGTTACACTTTTCTGGTCATGTGTGTGTTCTTGCCCCGTGTTTTGCATGAGCAGAGTGAGTGGTCGCGTTATGGCAAGGGTAACCAAAGACGAATACGTAAAGAGACTATTCACAGCTGAGAAAGATTTCTCATTAGTAAACAGCCTAATTTCGACTTCAGGCCATTTAGTAATGTAACCTGAACAGTGTTGGCCTGATGCTTGTTTGTTTACTGTGGCTAATGCTTTACAGTGCTATCTTTGTCTTTGCATTTTTGTATAAATAATATTTGTTTGCTTATGGTGAATTTAACAGTTCAGAAATAATTGATGTTCAGTGTGTGGAGGTTTTTCAGCATGATGGAACGATAAATGATTAATGTATGTCTTTGCGCAGCATATCTTCAGCTGCTGTGGATTGGTACTATTTGCTCAGATGCTTGACATTGCTATATATGGCTTCACTAAACCTACATAGGTTGAGAATCAAATGGACGGAAATAACACAGATGTATGATAATCTTTTTAAATTTCTTTGTTTTTTGTGAGATCCTATTATTTTGCAGTCTCTAGTATGTACTATGTAAGGTATAATATACAGTCAGTCAGTCATTATCATGAAGCGGAGCGATTTTGTATCACCCTAATTACATATTTACCAAATAAATAAATGCATAAATTATAATTATAAAGTTTAGTGGTCATTACACAAAAATAATGCCGCAATCAGAAGTTGATGTTGTTGATGCTCAGTTGAGGTTTTTCTTCACACTGTCTGTTTTCTCACTTGGTTTGAACTGCGATATGTCTACGTCTTCATCATTTCAAGATGCACATTTGTCCCTTATTTTAAGTTTTCTGATAAAGTAATGCAAACAATAAAAATAAAAAAGAAATCCTGAGGTTAATGTAAAATAAAAGTGGAAATGAAAAGTGCACCATTCTCCACTGTATTAAAGATATAGTACCCCTAAAAATTTAAATGTTATCATCATTTACTCACCATGTCGTTCCAAACCTGTGTGACTTTCGCTTATTCAGTGGAACATAAAAGAAGACATTTTGAAGAACAGAATGGATTGTTTTGAGAAAAGAAAAAACTCAAAATATTTCCTTTTATGATGACACAATTTATATTTTTGGGGTGAACTATCCCTTTAAATTGTGTTTATGCAAAAATGATTGTCCTTTGAGGATGTGATGTTTGCCTACATCAGGGTTCCTCAAATCCAGCCACTGTCCTGCAGAGTTTAGCTCAAACCATGGTCGAACTCACTTTCCTGCAATTTTCTAGTAACTCTGAAGACCTTGACTAGCTTGTTCAGGCGTGTTTGATTAGGGTTGGAATAAACTCTGCCAGGCAGTGGCCCTCCAGGACCGGATTTTAGGAACCCTGGCCTACATGGATTGAATTTGTGTTTCTCCTCAAGTTTACCACATTTCTTGAAGTTAAATCTAAACCAGCTTGATTTCAAGGAATATATCGCTGTTCCGGCTCCTGAGCGGTATGTTAATGTAAATGCTGTCAGTGGTTAAGCATCTATAAACAATTACTTATGTTCACATAATGTGTATGTTTTTAGCTTAAGCAAATGGAAATTTCTGAAAGAATCTGACAGAAAAATTACTTTACCATGTCCTCATAGAGTGTTGCTTGGCACGAGTCTAAGTTTGTATTTGTGTGGTGTGGTGTACTTGTGGAATTTTGTGTGTTGTGTATGTGAGAGAAAGACTTTGTGTGTGAGTGTGTGGCAGTGTTACAATCTGGCAGTGTGTTTCCAGTCAGGTTCGCTTGAGGACAACAGCAGTTTCTGTGTGTTCTGGACCCGAACTGACCCAACTGGCTCTGCGCATTACACATACGCACACATTTCCTTTGCGTGTGTGTGTGTGCGGAGGAAATGTGTACAGTTTGTCTCAAAGTCTCTGTCTGTTTTAATGAGTCTGCTGATCGTTCTTGCATTATAGCCGTCAACGCCAGTTTGCTGGGTTGCTCCAAGTGTGAGAACATTTCTACGAAGCTTTAGTATGTGCAGTTGCATGTGTTCCTGAGTTTTCCACATGGCCTCTATGCCAGGCCTGGCATTCCTGCCGTGTGAGTCTGTCTCTGTCTGTTGTCATAGCTAATGAAGGTTTATGAAACCCTGACAGCATCTCTGTCCTGTCCTGCATACAGGCGCCCCTCGACCTCTGCTGTAAGGGCTGTGGCGCTTTTCTCTGTTTACTTAAATTTATGACCTAACTATGTCTAAATGTTGCACTCGTTACAAAGTCGAACCACATTATGCAATTACTAGAAGTATTTATTGCGAAGGAACCATAGTTACGTATAACTATCACCATAGTTACATAGAGTTATAGAGTTACTGTAGCATGATCACTGTATGTTACACAATTGCCACTAGCAATATGTTATGGAATATGCTAATCCGTGTTTATCCACTATGACTTTGCTCTTTTTTTTGTGTTGAGAAGGTCAAAGTCAATTCTTAGTCAAAGCTTGTTTTCAATTTTGATTAAAAGATAATGATCATGCATGATATTTTGATGCTGATCTTCTCTGGTGTACATCATGTTCTTTTATGAGATAAACAGGCCATTAAACTCCCAACCAGGTCATCCTTCTGAAGAGGGACAGTCTTTCTCGTACACCTTGGCCTACATACTTGCTAGTGCTATGTGATGCTTCAGTCCATTCAATCATTAACTCTGCACTACCTTAAAGGGCATCACGGTCATACATATAGTGAGGCCACAGTCAAAGTGTCAGTCATGCTGTCTTCACATGTCCAGACCTAAAATATCACAGGTGTTCTCAGAGTTCCCAAGATGCTATGTGGCATTAGATGGAACATTAACCTGACTGCCCAGTTGAGACACATTTAACATTTTCTGAAAGTCTCTTATCTCCTTCATGCTATGTGTGTGTTGATAACAAGAGCCATATACTGAAGTGTGAATAGTGAAGATGTGGCATGTGCACAGTCCAGAATCTCAACTAAACACACAGTGTGCACACACAGTTAATGATTTTGGAGACTCGCATTAGCATCCTTTTTTAAAAGGAAAGAGAATTCTGTGAGACTTTTAGCATCAAATTCTTGTTCTGATCCCACTTTATTATATCAAGTGTCTTAAACTACTATTTACTAACATTTCAATTAATCATTTGATACAGTGCACTTATTGTGAACATGCATGTTGTTAAATTGTGCTTATATTTAAAAAATGCCATCATGTAATTACAGCTGTAATTAGTTTCTGTAATAGGCTTTATGCCGAGCGTCACGTGACCAAGCCGGAAAACAGATCACATCGCTTCCGATTCAGGTCTTTTGTATGTGCTTCATGAATTTTTTTTGCGGTTTTACTCAAGATCACTTAAAAGGAGCAAGCAAAAATTAGCATAACCAATGTCCCTCGCATGTGCAGATTGATATTTAAAAGTTTTTTAATTTTTCTTCTTCACACTAACGTTTAGATATTTAAATAGCATAAAACACCAATAACAAAGTGAACTTAGTAGGTTAGCTGCTTATCTTAAAAATCCATAGATATCGTAGTTAGTTCTTACGGCCATTAACACTTTCTCTGACAAGCGGATGCAATGAGACCCGTTTTCCGGTTTGGTCACGTGACGCTCGGCATGAAGCCTATTACATCTATAATTACACTGTTGACCCCTCCCTTACACTTTAACCCCCCATTAAACCTAACCATACCACCAAACATGTCCTTAATCTTTTCCGTATCCCACCTCAATAGCAGCAAAATAGGTACAATTTTCACTTAAGAAAATTGTCCCTAAAAATTATGATTTTAGTACATAGTACTGAAAGACAAGACACCTAAAATGTATTATTTTGTAACATCGATATCGCGATGTGTGCAGCCGTGAAAGTCAAATCGCAGGTATAGATTCTCGGATTAATTGCAAAGTTTAACCAAAGCGAGAGTTTATCATTTGAACGTGTTTTCATACCACAAAATATATCGCAGAAAAACAAAATATCGCAATGTCAGTTTTTTCCCAATATCGAGCAGCTATATTGAAAAATGTGACCCTTGTTTTTATTTTCAGGTGAATAGTAATGGATTTCCCGGGGGTTGCCAAACATGGTCCTAGCGTTCTGTCTTTTTGTGTTGCACCTTAAATGTTAAGCTCATTTTAGTTTATTGTGTGTAATGTGGGGCATTGTTTATAATATTAGTTGGTGAGGACTATATTGTATAGCTAGGCTAATCAGTCATACAGCTCACTTCATGAAGTCTTCTTCATTTTTTAAAAGATTTTTTTTTTCTACAGGCTGTTGAGAAATTAGGCACAATCCAGAATAAAGAAACGCAATGACTTTTTTCCTGCACTTGACCACACCGATATGCGAATGCTTATGCAAGCATACAAAAATGACTTAAGTTTATTTCTTTATCATTACTTTCTTTGAAATAAATTCCACTTTGTTTTATATTTTATTATATTATAATGACAGACACATTTAAACATATTTGGGACCACTGTAGGTGTCACGTGCACTCTAGACTACATTTCCCAGCACCCCTCCTGGTTCTCACCTGCGCTCATTCAGCCATTACCCGCACTTGACACCAATCTCTTCTCTAGCCATCTAGAGCACTATAAAAGCACACACTCCACATTCAGTGATGGCTGCTCTACAACAAGGACTACAGACGATTCCCCTACGATTTCCCAACAAATTCTCAACAATTCCCTAGCAATCTTCTACCTGTCCCTTGATATCTCCATTTCTCTAGTGATCCCTCCACACTCCAGTAAGCCTCTACCCTTACCAGTATACTCACCTGTCAGGACCATGCCGGGAAGTGTGTTCTCTCCATGTTCACTCTCCGTCTATGTATCTGTGATCTCCTCCTGAACCTGCAACACTATTCTGTTATTATCCAATCATTCTCATCAGTCTACTATATTTCCATTTACTTACCTATGCGCTCGTATCCTAATGTTGCAATAAACCTGTGTGGTTTTCACTAGCCGTGTTTCCACTGCCGTGACAGGGCCGAGGCGTGCTAGTGCGTGCCAGGGCCAGTCGCGTTTCCACTGTCACTTCCGGGGCTTGATCGGGGCTTACTCAGGGCCAACGGCCAGGATTTCTGGCCCGTCGAATACCTTGGGCCAAAGCGGGCCAGCTCGGGCTAGAGGCGTGCTCAAGGTAAAAGGCGGAGTTTATCGGTGTTATGGAACGTTATGATCTGAAGCAAGATGCACATTTCACTTTTTTATATCGCGCAAAATAATCGCTGCAAAGCTCTTCTGAGCATTTGGGCAGAAGAAAGGGTACAACGTCAATTTGACGGCGTGTGAAGAAACGAGGAAGTTATAAAATACATTGATGCTGAACTGTCTAAGCTAAGCATGCAGCGATCAACGCTTGAAGTTCAGGAAAAAATAGAAAAGTTGCGGGCGCAGGATTGTTCAAGGCGATTAAAACGCACAACGGACAAAGCGGAGCTCAGAAAAGGAACTCTCCATGGTTCGACTTGATGGACGTGTGCTGGGTCACCGTCCCTCTGTTAGTGACAACTCGTGAGACAATCGGGACACTATTGCAGCCACGGCCGGTGAGTTAATATACATGCTATCTTCCTAACTTAAAAAATAAATAAATTCATAATATCCGCTGAAATGGATTGGGTTGTATGTATGACGTTTGATCCAGAAAGGCGTGTTAGGGGCGGGGTTTGGGCAGCGCAGCGGGGCTACTGGCCCGGCAGTGGAAACGCAAGCCCGGTGCTTAAGGCCAGAGGCCACTGGCTCGGCTCGGCTCGCTGTTAGCCCTGGCCCGGCCCCACCCCGGCAGTGGAAACGCGGCTACTGTCTATCTGCCTTTTGAGTCTGATAATTACTTGAAAGCAGACAGCAATATGAGCACAAACAGATTCACCAGTCCACCCCGCTGATTTGCTCCTCTTCATCTCAAAAGATGGCTGACTGGTCGAAGTCTATGTGGAGGAGTTCCTTGAGCTCTCCCATTTGGTGGCATGGAACGATGATACCTTATAATCTTCTGGAGTGGTTTGGACGATTATCTTTTTTGCAACAAATTTCGACGGCAGCTCCCACGTGTTTCCTGGAGCAACACATTGAATATGTGCAGTGGCTGAGTGGATCCTACTTCACAGTAGGTGAAACATTTGAAGACCTCATCGCCCCTCAGTCACAACCACCCCAGTTCACTCCAGTCCTTCAGGAACCAGCGGTCATCACAGCAGAATCTCCTCCTGTCTCTGAAATCCTCCCAGTTCATGCTCCATCATCACTCATACCGTGAGCTCAAGAGTCTAGAGTCCCTTCCTGCCGAGAAGACTACTTCAGGGTTCCCAAATCCTGGTCAAGAAAGGTTATTTCTACTAGCATGGTTCTGATTTCCAAGTCAGCAGACTTTCCTAGAACATCAGTACAGATGTTGATGAGGAAAGGCTTTGCTTCTCTATGCTAGACTGCACCTGTCATTACGCGAGAGCTTGGTCCAGCCCATAAGTCTGCTCCAAAGCCCGCTCCAGCCTATTGGACCGTTCCAGAGTCCACTCCAGCCCCAGAGCGCAAGTCCGCTGTCCACAGGCACGGAGGGCGATCAAAGGTCCTTTGTCACGGGCACGAAGGCTGATCAAATCTCCCTTGTCACGGGCACGGAGGGCGATCAAAGCTCCCTCGTCACGGGCACGTAGGCCGATCAAAGCTCCCTCGTCACGGGCACGGAGGCCGATCAAAGCTCCCTCGTCACGGGCACGGAGGCCGATCAAAGCTCCCTCGTCACGGGCATGGAGGCTGATCAAAGCTCCCTCGTCACGGGCATGGAGGCTGATCAAAGCTCCCTCGGCATTGGCACGGAGGCCGATCAAAGCTCCCTTGTCATGGGCACGGAGGCTGATAAAAGCTCCCTCGTCACGGGCATGGAACCCGATCAAAGCTCCCTCGTCATGGGCACGGAGGCCGATCAAAGCTCCCTTGTCATGGGCACGGAGGCTGATCAAAGCTCCCTCGTCACGGGCATGGAAGCCGATCAAAGGCCCCTTGTCACGGCACGGAGGCTGATCAAAGCTCCCTCGTCACGGGCACGGAGGCTGATCAAAGCTCCCTCGTCACGGGCACGGAGGCCGATCAAAGCTCCCTCATCACGGGCATGGAGGCCGATCAAAGCTCCCTCGTCACGGGCACGGAGCACGGAGGCCGCTCAAAGCTCCCTCGTCATGGGCACGGAGGCTGATCAAAGCTCCCTCGTCACGGGCACGGGGCACGGAGTCCGATCAAAGCTCCCTCATCACGGGCATGGAGGCCGATCAAAGCTCCCTCGTCACGGGCACGGAGGCCGATCAAAGCTCCCTCGTCACGGGCACGGAGGCCGATCAAAGCTCCCTCGTCACGGGCACGGAGGCCGATCAAAGCTCCCTCGTCACGGGCACGGAGGCCGATCAAAGCTCCCTCGTCACGGGCACGGAGGCTGATCAAAGCTCCCTCAAAGCTTATCAAAGCTCCCTCGTCACGGGCACGGAGGCCGATCAAAGCTCCCTCATCACGGGCATGGAGGCCGATCAAAGCTCCCTCGTCACGGGCACGGAGCACAGAGGCCGCTCAAAGCTCCCTCGTCATGGGCACGGAGGCTGATCAAAGCTCCCTCGTCACGGGCACGGAGGCCGATCAAAGCTCCCTCGTCACGGGCACGGAGGCCGATCAAAGCTCCCTCATCACGGGCACGGAGGCCGATCAAAGCTCCCTCGTCACGGGCACGGAGGCCGATCAAAGCTCCCTCGTCACGGGCACGGAGGCCGATCAAAGCTCGCTCGTCACGGGCACGGAGGCTGATCAAAGCTCCCTCAAAGCTTATCAAAGCTCCCTCGTCACGGGCACGGAGGCCGATCAAAGCTCCCTCATCACGGGCATGGAGGCCGATCAAAGCTCCCTCGTCACGGGCACGGAGGCCGATCAAAGCTCCCTCGTCACGGGCACGGAGGCCGATCAAAGCTCCCTCGTCACGGGCACGGAGGCCGATCAAAGCTCCCTCGTCACGGGCACGGAGGCCGATCAAAGCTCCCCCGTCACGGGCACGGAGGCCGATCAAAGCTCGCTCGTCACGGGCATGGAGGCTGATCAAAGCTCCCTCAAAGCTTCTCAAAGCTCCCTCGTCACGGGCACGGAGGCCGATCAAAGCTCCCTCATCACGGGCATGGAGGCCAATCAAAGCTCCCTCGTCACGGAGCACGGAGGCCGCTCAAAGCTCCCTCGTCATGGGCACGGAGGCTGATCAAAGCTCCCTCGTCACGGGCACGGAGGCCGATCAAAGCTCCCTCGTCACGGGCACGGAGGCCGATCAAAGCTCCCTCGTCACGGGCACGGAGGCCGATCAAAGCTCCCTCGTCACGGGCACGGAGGCCGATCAAAGCTCCCTCGTCACGGGCACGGAGGCCGATCAAAGCTCCCTTGTCACGGGCACGGAGGCTGATCAAAGCTCCCTCAAAGCTTATCAAAGCTCCCTCGTCACGGGCACGGAGGCCGATCAAAGCTCCCTCATCACGGGCATGGAGGCCGATCAAAGCTCCCTCATCACGGGCATGGAGGCCGATCAAAGCTCCCTCGTCACGGGCACGGAGGCCGCTCAAAGCTCCCTCGTCATGGGCACGGAGGCTGATCAAAGCTCCCTCGTCACGGGCACGGAGGCTGATCAAAGCTCCCTCATCACGGGCATGGAGGCCGCTCAAAGCTCCCTCGTCACGGGCACGGAGGCCGATCAAAGCTCCCTCGTCACGGGGCACAGAGTCCGATCAAAGCTCCCTCGTCATGGGCAGGGAGGCCGATCAAAGCTCCCTCATCACGGGCATGGAGGCCGATCAAAGCTCCCTCGTCACCGGCACGGAGCACGGAGGCTGATCAAAGCTCCCTCGTCACGGGCACGGGGCACGGAGGCTGATCAAAGCTCCCTCGTCACGGGCACGGGGCACGGAGGCCGATCAAAGCTCCCTCGTCACGGGCACGGAGCACGGAGGCCGATCAAAGCTCCCTCGTCACGGGCACGGAGCACGGAGGCCGATCAAAGCTCCCTCGTCACGGGCACGGAGCACGGAGGCCGATCAAAGCTCCCTCGTCACGGGCACGGAGGCTGATCAAAGCTTATCAAAGCTCCCTCGTCACGGGCACGGAGGCTGATCAAAGCTCCCTCGTCAGGGGCACGGAGTCCGATCAAATGGCGCTTTTCCAGTACCAGCTCGACTCGACTCGACTCGCCTTGGCTCGCCTCGACTTGGCTCGCTTTTCGCTCCGTTTTCCATTGCAGAAAGTACCGCCACAAATAGTACCCGGTCGTCATAGCGACGCCTTTCGTTCCTCGTTGCCCCATCAAGCTTTCGCTGGATCCTCTCTTCGGCAACCAAACAAAGGAAAGTCTGCACCTCCTCGTTTGACCACGGCGTATTCTTCCGAGTTGCCATAATAATAGTAGTAAGTTTAGTAACTCTGGCCAAACTATTTAAAAATGGCGGGGTTATTTATTCTGGATACTCCATCTGGCGCGTGCAATGATGACGCAGATTCTCTGTGACCAATCAGCAGTCGGCATTGTTTTCACGTCACATTTTAGTATCGCCTTAGCTCGCTTAGAACCTCGCCGGAGGTGGTACGGAAAAAAGTACCCGAAAGCAGGTACAGGTACAACTTTTACACAGTGGAAAAGCAAACAAAGGCGAGTCGAGTCGAGTCGAGCCGAGCCGAGACGAGCTGGTACTGTGTAGTGGAAAAGCGCCAAAAGCTCCCTTGTCACGGGCACGAAGGCCGATCATAGCTCACTCGTCACGGGCACGGAGGCCGATCAAAGCTCCCTCGTCACGGGCACTGAGGCCGATCAAAGCCCCCTCGTCACGGGCACTGAGGCCGATCAAAGCTCCCTCGTCACGGGCACTGAGGCCGATCAAAGCTCCCTCGTCACGGGCACGGAGGCCGATCAAAGCTCCCTCGTCACGGGCACTGAGGCCGATCAAAGCTCCCTCGTCACGGGCACGGAGGCCGATCAAAGCTCCCTCGTCACGGGCACAGAGGCCGATCAAAGCTCCCTCATTCTTGAACTCCTGTTTTGTGTCTTTTTTCTCTGGCTCGCCAGAGGTCAGCAAGTCTGCCGGCACTCCAGTTATCTGCCAGTCAGCCTGCTAACCAGGGGTCCATTTCGTCTGCTTAGCTGTGGTGGTCTTCTGCTCAGCTGTGGTTGCCTTCTGCTCCACCGTGGGGGTCGTCAGCCCCGTCTGCATCGTCGTGCGGTCCTTACAGTCCCGCGGCTCCACCATGGTCTCCTCCCTGGCTTCTCCCTCTGTCTACTCCCCAATGGATTATATTGTTTAGGAGGGATTAGGGGGTTCTGTCACATGCACTCTAGACTACATTTCCCAACATCCCTCCTGGTTCTCACCTGCACTCATTCAGCCATCGTCCGCCCCTGAAACCAGTCACTAGCCGTCTAGAGCTTCAAAGTTCACACATTTTATTAATAAAATATATATATTTTTATTTATTATTTTAATTTCATTTATTATTATATGATTTACTTCTATCCACCTTTTTGAAGACGTCTAAATATTGACAACCAAAAACAATCATTATCATTACTTGAAAAATCAAGAAAAATAACATCCATCTGCAGGTTACCTTCAAAAATATGCACATAAGTAGTGCCATGTTTATGGGTGACTGCCAACTAAATCTTCAAAAACTGGGATTGCAAATGTTTCACACATTTTGAATAGATGAATAAATGAACAGCCCAATTTAGATAAATGCATCATTATGTGCTGAAGTGTTTTGAAATGGTTTTATTAGTGTGAGTTTTCGGTGTGCATTGGAGTAATTTGAGAACTTTCTCTTGAAGAGGTCACGTCATGTGTGTGTGCGTGTGTACTAGATCTGAACTGGTATTTCTGTTGTGGAACTTGCACTACATGAAGCTTTCAGCATATTTACCAGTTGAAAGATTTTGCGTTTACACAGAAGAGCTCACGAAAAGGAGTGAAAAAAAGGGAAAACGTGACATCACTCTCTATGCAGAGTTGTTTATTTGGTTTGTGCTGTTCCTGTTTGTACACAGAATCGTGATGGCCCTGCGACCTTTCACATAGATCTTCATTGCTGGTTTCGTTTTCTATTACAGTGAATGGGTTAATCACTTGCTGTTATCATATACACATTTATTGTGACAATATTCTTATCACCTGATGCTTTTTAACCTGTTTGAGTTGGCGTGTCACTGTGACCTCTGGCTCATTTCAGCACGGCTGCTCTTTCTCATGGGTTGTTCCATCGAGTTATAATGATTTTATCATGCTTATGTGTTTGCTGACCTTGTTCTTTTTTTTTTTTTTTTTTTGAAAAAAAGCTTCATATGGAGATCTTGAAGCTGACATCGGTTTGTTTTCATTTGCACGGTCTCCTACAACCACTCCAATCCTCTGAGCGGTCCAGCCCTTTCTCAGTGGTGTAGCACTGATAGCTAATTAATATTCCCCTCTATCTCGTACGCTGTTTATCAATGCGCATACATTAGTGATGCTTATATAAAGAACTCTGTTTTCCCCCCATTCAGTTTGTTATACTGGTCTCATGGCTTTAATCAGAATGATATATTGTTCTATTAAATGATTGTTAATTATTCAACACTTGCTAAAGAATGTCAGTTATGATTTGTGGTTTTGTTATGCTGTCGGTCAGGGCTGAAGAAATAGAGAATTTCTTTCTTTTTTTTCTGCCTTACATACACTACCGGTCAAAACTTTGGAATAAGTACGATTTCTAAATGGTTTTGAAAGACGGCATGGTTATGCCTACCAATGCTGTAAAAACATTAATATTGCGAAATCTTATTACAATTTAAAAAAATGTTTTTTATTTTAATACATTTTAAAATGTAATTTATTCCTCTGATGGCAAAGCTGAATATTCAGCAATCAATACTCTAGTCTTCAGTGTCACATGATCCTTCAGAAATCATTCTAATATGCTGATTTGGTGCTCAGTTTTTATCAATTAATATTGGTGCTCTGTCACGATTTGGTCTTGTCTTGGTCACGTTTCATGTCATTGTCATGTTTCTGTCTTGTCATGTGATATTGCCATGTCTTGTCATTGGTTAATCATCTGTTCATTGTTCACAGGTGCCCCTTGTCTTGTCATTAGTCTGTGTATTTAAGCCCTAATGTTTGCCATGTGTCTTTGTCAAGTTTTGTTTCACTGTAATCTCTGTTGTGTAAGTTCATGTTCATGTCTTCATTTTGAGTTTTTCATGCCACGTCATGGTTTTGTTTCATGTTTAATCTTGTTTGTAATAAACTGCACTTGGGTTCTCATCTTCACTTGCCTCCAGTGGATCCCTTTACATGCTCAATTGTTAATAAGTTATTTCAATATTTTCAATGTTTAAAAAAGTTTTTGCTGCTTAATATTTTTGTGGAAAATGTGACACTTGGGTTCTCATCTACACTTGGGAAAATGTGGCACTTGGGTTCTCATCTACACTTGCCTCCAGTGGATCCCTTCATATGCTCAATTATTATTAATAAGATATTTCAATATTTTCAATGTTGAAAACAGTTTTTTCTGCTTAATATTTTTGTGGAAAATGTGATACTTTTTTCAGGATTCTTTGATGAATAGGAAGCTCAAAAGAATACGATAAATGTCTTTACTGTCACGTTTGATAATTTTAAGATGTTCTTGTTAAATAGATGTTCTTCTTTTTAAAATCTTACTTACACTAAACTTTTAAATTATAGGTTTCAACATTGATAATGATAATAAATGTTCACCAGTTCAGCATATTAGAATTATTTCTGAAGGATCGTGTGACATGAAATTTATTCAAATATTTCTTTTAAATTGGAATAATTTTTCACAATATAACTGTTTTACTGTATCTTTGATCAAATAAATGCAGCCTTGGTGAGCAGAAGAGACTTTAATAAAAACCTTAACTTTTGACCAGTAGTGTACATTACACAGTCATTGTTCTTCTTCCCATCATCCCCATAAATACACAATTCTGTATGTATGTCTCTGACTGTCTCTCCTCCTCCTCCGTCTCCTACAGTGATGGAGTCAGCCGTTAGTACATCCACTCAAGTGCCAGATGAGTTTGACCGTAATGTTCCACGGATCTGTGGTGTGTGTGGAGACAAAGCCACTGGCTTTCACTTCAATGCGATGACCTGCGAGGGATGCAAAGGCTTCTTCAGGTACATACGCACACACTTTCTCTCATCCAATTTGGTATTCGCACATTTACACCGATGTTCATTAAGAAACACATTAACATGTATTATCTGTAACCAATGTGATACTGACAGACTGTTTATAGTTTATGTGTGTGTTCATTAGGCGCAGTATGAAGCGGAAGGCCAGTTTTACCTGTCCTTTTAATGGAAGCTGCACAATCACTAAAGATAACCGTCGCCACTGCCAGGCCTGCAGACTCAAGCGTTGCCTGGATATTGGCATGATGAAAGAGTGTGAGTTACTAGCCAACATGACACATCTTGGAACAGTGATCACGGGGAGCCAAGTCACTTTGTTATATCATGTTTTAATTATAGTTTCGATTTTATTTAACCTTGCTAAGAGTCTCAACATGTCCCAACTGTCATTTTTACAGTGTTGAAGGGCTCTGCAGGAAGGGACAGTTATTTATAAGGTTGTTCCAGACAGAAGCGAGTAAGGTGGTTCATTGATGAAAGGTCCCTTGTTATCCCCTGTTAGCAAAGTGATACTTCGTATAAGGACGTACTTTTGCCATTTGTGAGCACATGATCCTGAGTGGCAGTTCTTTGCAAATCATTTTGTAAGTGAAAGGTACTTTAGGAATTTCAAAATGCTCAATTGCTCTTGTGCTTTGAAGAATCATCAGTGGAAAGTGTAGCTTATATGTTGCCACTTTTTTTTTTAACAAACGCCACACACAGAAAGATAAGATAAATTTGAATTAGGCAAGTCATAAAGCGGCAATATTTGATGGAAATGTTTTATTGACCCAAACAAGCATAATAGCTATAAACGAATCGGTTACCTAACGTAACCTCGGTTCTCTCTAGATGAGGGAACGAGTATTGCGTAAGCTAGCTTACGCTATGGGAAAGGTTAATCTTTTCTGAGAAATTGAAGCCAAAAATTATCCTATAATTTTGTATCCATTGTCAACGCAGTTCAGCTGCAGCAGACCATGAGCGGGCTAGCTAACAGCTCATTGGTTCGCTCACAGAGAACTGCTTAAGCCTATGAGGAGACGCAGATGAACTCTCGGCCAATGAGAGTCTGACATGCTCTCATTGCGTCAGAGCCCGCCGAAACGGGCGTGGTCAGAGAGTATATCTTGGCGTCCTAGGCTGTCAACTCTGGTTTTCATAGAATGAAGCGAGAATGCTAGTAGCACAAGCACGGCCAGGAACGCAATACTCGTTCCCTCATCTAGAGAGAACCAAGGTTACGTTAGGTAACCGATTCGTTCTCTTACGAGAAGTTCTCTCGTATTGCGTAAGCTAGCTTACGCTACAGGAACACCTGGTCAACGCCGTGCGTGCTAAGCATCCACTACGAGTCCCAGGGGAGACCCCGGGGAACCCCTGTGAGTGGGAATGAATATCTGTACATGTGACAAAAGCCAGCAGAGCGGGCCGGTGATAGTGTCGTACATAAGCACATGAAAGAGAGGGACAGAGCGAAACCGGTCTGTGTGAATAACTCCCTATAGTGCAGCTCAACCAGAAGAGCTGTAACATACTAGACTGCTAGTAGTTTAGCCTGCAAGGCAGGAACTTCCAGGTTGTAAAATCTGACAACGGTGGAGGGGGAAGCCCATCCCGCTGCCACACAAATGTCGTGAATGGAAATTCCGCTGGACCATGCCCACGATGAGGCCATGCCTCTAGTGGAATGAGCCCTGATGTCCAGAGGACATGGCAGGTCTTTTGATGCGTATGCGGCTGCAATGGCATCAACTATCCATCTTGATAGAGTCTGTTTCGAGGCGGCCAACCCTTTGGTGCGCCCACCGAACGAAACGAAAAGCTGCTCGGATCGTCTGACCGGAGCAATGCGAGTAATGTATAATCTCAGGGCCCTGACCGGACACAGGAGATTAGCGCCAGATTCGTTATCGGATGCAGGCAGAACCGATAGGGAAATAACTTGTGCCCTGAACGGGGTATCAATCGTTTTTGGGACATAACCATGTCTAGGTTTGAGAACGACTAAGGAGTCATTGGGCCCGAACTCGAGACAGGAAGCGCTAGTGGACAGCGCGTGAAGGTCTCCCACACGTTTTATTGACGCGAGCAGAAAAACGGCTTTGAGCGAAAGGTATTTGAGGTCCACGGTGTTTAACGGTTCGAATGGGGGGGCTTTCATAGCTTCGAGAACTATGGAAAGGTCCCAAATCGGCACCGAAGGGGGGTGTGGGGGGTTCATCCTTCTAGCTCCCCTGAGGAAGCGGATGACCAAGCCGTTTTTGCCCAGTGACTGGCCGCGCCGGGGTTCAACGAACGCTGCGACGGCTGCCACATACACCTTGAGAGTGGACGGCGACCTGCCCTTGTCCAACATCTCCTGGAGAAAAACTAGCAAGGAAGGAACCTCGCATGACCGTGGGTCCAAGTTTCTGTCGGTGCACCATTTAGAGAACACAGACCATTTAGACCCATAGAGCCTTCTAGTAGAAGCCGCTCTAGCCTGCATGATCGTGTTTAACACTCCCTCTGGCAAAGCAACGGGTAGTCGTTGATCACCCACGCATGTAGCGCCCAGCGCTCTAGGTAGGGATGCCAGATCGTGCCGCAAGCTTGGGAGAGGAGATCTGCTCTGACTGGGATGGGTCACGGGGCTGTCTGTGACAGCTGAGTGAGCTCCGGAAACCAAGTCTGACCCTCCCAACGCGGGCCTATGAGGAGCACCGAGTGGCGTGTTTCCCTGATTCTCTGAAGCACCTGTGGTAGCAGAGAAACCGGAGGGAAAGCATAAAGCGGGCGGCTGGGCCAGGTCTGGGCTAGCGCGTCCACGCTCTTTGTGAAAAATATTGGGCAGTGGGTGTTCTCCTCTGAGGCGAAGAGGTCCACCTCTGCTCTGCCGAATATCCGCCACAGCTTTTGAACTGTAAGAGTGTGCAGGGACCATTCCCCGGGGGGAATGGGGTTCCTGGACAGACTGTCTGGACCGTCGTTCAGATGGCCCGGCACGTGCGTCGCTCTGAGCGAGAGCAGGTGACACTGAGACCAAACTAAGATGCGTTCTGTCAGCCGGAAGAGATTCCTGGATCTGACTCCGCCCTGACGGTTTAGATAGGAGTCCACGGCTATATTGTCCGAACGGATCAGCACGTGGTGACCGTGAATGCGCGGGAGAAAGCGCGTGATCGCGTTCTCGACCGCCAACATCTCCAAACAGTTTATGTGGAGGAGGCTCTCTTGAGCTGACCAGGGGCCGAAGGCCGGTGAGCCCTCGCAGACCGCACCCCAACCCGTGTTGGATGCGTCTGTCGAGATGACTTTTCGGCGAGAAAGGGTCCCCATGGAAACGCCCCGCTGAAACAGTCCATGGCTGCAGAGCTGTGATACAGGTCTGCGTTACCTTTATCAGCTGGCGGCCCGTGGTCCACGCACGGTGAGACACACGGCTCTTCAACCGAAGCGGGCGCATGCGCAGTAACCCCAGCTGGAGCACCGCGGAGGCTGAGGCCATGTAACCCAACGCCTTCTGAAAAGTTTTCAGAGGTGTGAGTCTGTTCATCTGAAAAGATGCGGCGAGACGCTGAACACGGCGCGCGCGCTGTGTTGACAGACGAGCCGTCATCGTGACCGAGTCTAGATCTATACCCAAGAAGGAGATAGTCTGACTGGGTTGTAGTGCGCTCTTTGTCCAGTTGACAGAGAGGCCCAAAGCTTTCAGATGGTCGAGGAGAACTGTACGATGAGACAGTAGCTCTCTCTGTGATTGTGCCAAAATCAGCCAGTCGTCCAAATAGTTCAGTATTTGCAGCCCCTGACTCCGCAGGGGGGCGAGCGCCGCATCCATGCACTTCGTGAACGTACGGGGTGCTAAGGATAGGCCAAACGGAAGGACGGTGTATTGATAAACCTGGCCTTCGAAGGCGAAACGTAAGAATGGCCAGTGAAGGGGATTTATCTGAATCTGAAAGTAAGCATCTTTCAGATCTAGTTAAATGAACCAGTCCCTCTGGCGCACATGCGCGAGGAGTTTTCTGATCATGAGCATTTTGAACGGTCTCTTCATGAGAACTTTGTTCAGAAATCTGAGGTCTAAGATTGGTCTGAGGCCGCCGTCTTTCTTGGGAACAAAAAAATAACGGCCGTAAAACCCCGACTCGCTCATAGACAGAGGAACTCTCTCTATAGCCCTTTTGCACAATAGCTTTGCTATCTCTGAACGGAGCAGCGTCACTGCTTCTGGGTTCACAGTAGTTTCTAGCCGCGCTCGAAACCGTGGAGGGTGACGGTGAAACTGTAAGCGATAGCCTAGCCTTATTGTGTTTAGCACCCACTGGGAAATTCCCGGAATAGCTTCCCACGGCTACATGGTCCCCGTCGCTGCACATATCGGGCTGCGTGAGCGCGCTCATATTGTTTATGACAGCGGGACTTACACTCAGAGAGGAGTTTATGGGCCGTGTAACAGAGTGAGCAGAGGGGGGACGCGCACACGGGCTCGTGGGCGCGCTTATGCACTCTGAAACTCGAGCGGGTTGGAACCGCTTTATGAGAGTGGACTCTGTGTGAGACATGGGGACTGAAGTGCTTTTGTGTATGAGTGAACAGTGTTGTGGGCACATTTTCTACACAAGAGGCTTTTATGCTCTTTTTGAGATTTCTCTGGGTCGCCGTGAGAATGGCGTTTTCGCTCATGCAAGCGGGAAGGGAGACCGGCTTGGTAATGGCGGTGTACACTGCTGTAGTAGCCGTGTGAGGGGGGACTAACAGAGGGCGAAACTTTGACGGCGGTCCGGCCGCGGCGGGAGAGCGCCGTCTTTTTCTCAGCTGTGCTAGGCAGACTTCGAGTGATCGGGTTTCAGCGCGATCCGAGGCCCCCGGGGAGGCGGCGGTCTGTGGCGGCTGTCAGAGCGAGAACGAGGGCGGCCGCCCTGGCGTTGCTGAGAAGTCTGACTGTGCTCCGCTGGGGTGGGGCTCGTGCAGGAGGCTGGACACGTGAGCGGCCTGCAGAGGAGCTAGCGCGACGAGGCAGAAAGAGATTCATGGCCTGGGAGGCTTTCTGCACTTCGGAAAATCGGTCGACGATACCCGTGACAGCAGATCCGAAGAGTCCGGATGGAGAGAGCGGGGCGTTGAGAAAGGCGGCGCGCTCAGAGTCTCCCATGTCGGTGAGTGTGAGCCACAGATGTCTCTCAGACACACAAATGGCGGCCATGCATTTCCCCAGAGCTTGAGCAGCAGATTTTGTAGCGCGAAGGGCAAGGTCCGTGGCGCTCCTCAAATCCGCGACTAGAGGGGGATTTTTTCCGCTCTCGCCCCATTCACGAAGTATGTCACCCTGTAGTATCTGAAGGACGGACATGGAGTGAAGTGCAGAGGCTGCTTGGCCGGCGGCTGAGTAAGCGCAGGCGTGAAAGTTTGAAGTCGCACTGCAGGCTTTAGAGGGAAGAGGTGATGAGCGCCATCTCGCGGAGGGTGGGTATAGATGTGCGGCGACCAGGTCCTCTACAGGGGGAATGGAGAGATAGCCCTTCTCTGCGGCTCCGTCCACAGCGCGAAGCGGGGTGGAAGAGTCAGAGCGAGTTCTGGCAGAGAGCGGGGCATTCCTGGACTTCGTGAGTTCCGCGTGCAGTTCAGGCAGGAAGGGCGAGGCCTGTTTAGTGGCGGGCGTCGAGCGCTGGCGGAAGTAGCTGCCGTCCATACGGTTGATGGTCTGCTCGGGGGGAGGAGACCAATCGAGCCCGAGGCGTTCGACGGCCTGTGAGAGGAGGCGCACTAATTCCTCCTCGATTCCAGCGCGGGTCCCGGTGGATTCTCGGGCCGAGGAGGCGTGAGAACCGGACCATTCCTCACTGTCTGAAGCGAGAAGCGAACATGTCTCCTTGAAGTCCGCGGCGTCATCGGAGGCAACAGAGCGGCAACTCGGCGGCAACTGTATGTCCGGAAGGAGCGGAGAAGGAGAGCGGGAGGCGACAGGCTCCGGCGGGATGAACGCTTCTGGCTGGGGTTCCGGCGGCCTCTGAGAGCGGCGTTTCTTCTTCCGCGGCGAAGTCAGAGGCGGCGCGGAAGCATCTTTAGTGGCCTGAAGTCGAGCCCGCAGGGTCGACAACGGCATGTCTTCGCAGAGATCGCAGCCGCCATCGGAGAGGGCGAGCTCGGCGTGCTCCAATCCGAGGCAGAGAGCGCAGATGACGTGGCGGTCTCCATCCTCGAGGGGAGCGCGGCAAGAACCGCAGGAAGAAATACGAGGCATCTTGAAAAAGACGCTCGGCTCTTTTAGATACAAAATGTACAGGAAGCTTTTTGTAAAAAGGATACAAATCCGTCGGATGGCGCTAGCTCGCAGGACGGCTGAAGGTGGCGAAGACGGCCGGCTTCCTCAGTCTCCCAGATGCTCGCTAAAGTTGCCATTTCGACGACGGCGGCTTCTCTCAGGATCAGCAGATGCGTGTAGCCTCGCTGAAGAGATGAAAATCAGAGTTGACAGCCTGGGACGCCAAGATATACTCTCTGACCACGCCCGTTTCGGCGGGCTCTGACGCAATGATAGCATGTCAGACTCTCATTGGCCGAGAGTTCATCTGCGTCTCCTCATAGGCTTAAGCAGTTCTCTGTGAGCGAACCAATGAGCTGCTAGCTAGCCCGCTCATGGTCTGCTGCAGCTGAACTGCGTTGACAATGGATACAAAATTATTGGATAATTTTTGGCTTCAATTTCTCAGAAAAGATTAATCTTTTTCCGTAGCGTAAGCTAGCTTACGCAATACGAGAGAACCTCTCGTAAGAGAACCTAAATATTGCTCAAGGTCACAGTTTGATCCAAAATAAACTGGTAGTAATGCACGTTCTCATATAGGACATCGCCCCCATGTTTTCAAATTGTGTGGTGCTCCAGAGTATATCAGGGAAGGCACAGAGAATGATGTTAAATTCAGTTAAACTTAAAAATAAATAATTACGTTTTTATTCAGAGAGATTGAAAATAAAGTCTTTTATGATTTTGTGGTTCAGTTATTTTTTCTCATATATTTCTACAAATATTGGTCTGATGGAATTGTTCTCTCCCTCATCAGTGTCTGTGAGACTGAATTTAAAGCTATTGATTATCAGGGACGGCAGTGGCTCAGTGGTTCATGTAGGTTGTCTACAAACCGGAAGGTTGGTGGTTCAATCCCCGGTTCCACTTGACCAAGTGTCGAGGTGTCCATGAGCAAGACACCTAACCCCAGCTGCTCCCGACGAGCTGGATGGCGCCTTGCATGGCTGCCGTCGCCCGTCGGTGGATGAATGAGAGAGTGAATGGGTGAAAGTGAGGCAAATTGTAAAGCGCTTTGGTGGCCATTGGGTCTGTGAAAGCGCTATATAAATGCAGTCCATTTACCATCAGCAAACAACTAAATTATGATGCATTATGGTCATAATAGAACACTGGGGAACAACATACAATATTCGATTTTAGTTTCTCATTTATTTTTTAGATGTATTTTACCTGTAATAAAATGATAGTACATGGGTATAGTGATGATACTCGTCTGTCTTTTCCTTCAGTTATCCTGACGGATGAAGAGGTTCAGAGGAAAAAGGATCTGATCCAGAGGAGAAAGGATGAGGAGGCACAGAGGGAGGCGCAGAAGCCCCGGCTCTCAGATGAGCAGCGCAACATCATTGACACGCTGGTGGAAGCGCATCACAAAACCTATGATGATTCCTACTCTGACTTCTCACGTTTCAGAGTAAATCTAATCTTTTATGTTCTTTTCCTCTGCATATCTTTCTCTTATTTTCAACCAGTTTTAATATCTTCTTTTACAGTGGCCCCAATGTGTTTTTGTACTCTTGAGTGACCTAAAAAAAAAAACAATAAAAATTAATATCAAACCAAGTGCCTTCTGCAAAAATTCAGAACAAACTTTTCTCAATCAACTGGTGCTAAAGTGATTTTAAGTCAAATGTTACAATTTTCAGCAGCCTTTAACACGATCCTTGGGAAATAATTCTGTGCTGATTTGGTGCTCAAGAAACTTTTCCTATTATTTTTGTGTTGAAAACTGTGCTACATTTTTGTCAGGATTCTTTGATGAATAATATAATGTTCCAAAGAACTGCATTAAAATATACATTTTTGTAACAATGTAAAAAGTCTGTCACTTTTGACCGATTTAATATGTCCTTGCTGAATAAAAGTATTGATTTCTTTCAAAACAAAAAACATCTTACTAACCCCAAACTATGGTGTATATATGATACCATAGTTTAGTACGTTAACATTTTCCACTAACATTTGACAACCAGAAAGTGTACAGATAACTTTTTGAACAATAATTTCGAACAATATTTGTATTATTTGAAACCTAACAAACCTTTTCTTTTTTTTCTGACCAAATGTTTTATGTGTCAAATAAATGTAATTGGTTTGATATTTTGTTATATAATATAGAGACATTCATACTTTTAAGTGTTCAAATACTTTTATTGTCTACCTTTTTGTTTTAATAGGCATTCATACATTGCTAATGTTCAGTGCATTCATGTGTCTATGTGTGTGTTTTGTGTTGCAGCCTCCAGTTAGAGAGGGTCCAGTTACACGTAGTGCCAGCCGAGCCGCGTCTCTCCATTCACTATCAGACGCCTCCTCAGACTCCTTCAGCCACTCTCCAGGTAGCACACACACACACACACACACACACAAATGCGTTTAAATGCTACACAAATGTATACACACAGTCGCTTGTGCGTAAATCACCTGTAAAGTTCATTCTGAGAAATGTTTTTCAGCCCAGTGTGAAGCGCAGGAAGGCATGAGTGTTTGTGTGTTAGAGGTTTGTGTTTCTTATATGCACAGCAGGCTCCGTCCATCTCACCATGCCTGACGTCACATGAGAGCCACTCTAATGACAACCAGACTATTCACATGCGTGCACACACACACACATTTCCATGTTTTATGGGGACTTTTCATAGACGTAAAGATTTTTATACTATATAAACTGTATATTCTATCCCTTAAGCCTAAACCTACCATCACAGAAAACTTTCTGCATTTTAACATTTGAAAAAAAACAAAACAAAACATAATTTAATATGATCTATATGCTGATTTCCTCATCATGACCTTAAGAATGACCCCACAAGTTCAAAGAAATACTTTGTGGGGACATTTTAGTCCCCATAACGTATGGTTTAACACACACACTCGCATATGGCTTGTCCTGGAAGCCATATTAAATATGACATTTATTCTCTACTAGGCATAATTGGTATGACCATAATCTTACATCTCACAATACGAGTACTTTTTTTTTTTTATCATAGTTTTTTATAAATTTCCTTTTTCTGGGTTTTAAACAAATATATTAAATAACCCTTGAAATTTGTTTTTGATATACAATTCAGATACATTTTTTAAATGCTGCTGATTTAATTCGTTGTGAAAAGTGTCAATGACAGCATTACAATTATATCTATTCATGTTGTATCAAAACGTTGTTTTTCAGCTGTTCAGATATGTTGATATTGTTTGCTCTATAGGGAAAATGTAAGTAAGAGATTTATTTGGCTATGTTGCCTGTTGACAGCTTTGTTTATTGTCATGAAGGCGTTTGCAAGAGTGCAGAACACAGTACGCTGACAGTCAGTGAGCTTGTGTTGAGCTGCAGGCTCAACCAGTCACGTGTACCTCTGGAAACATGCAGGAAAGATGTCTTCAATGATTTTTTTTGCAAGAGTTGCATAATTTATTACAAATCTGAATAACAAAAAAATCCAAATTAATAAACAGTTACAATATCAAAGGTAAAAAGCAACAATTATGATTTTTCTCATAATCGTGCAGTCATAATACATAATGCAATTTAAAGCAAATGAAATGTGCACAAATTTGCTGAAATGTTGATTTTTTTCCCCACATTATTTCCATACAATTCACTAAACATTTGCAACAGAATTTGTTTGTTATCCGACTGTATTATATAAGGTGATGGTAGATTTTTGAATAGACACAAGGGGGAGATAACGCTTCTGTTATTCAGCAAAGTAGACAGAGTTATACGCCAGTGTATTAAAATAGTATGCCTGTCCATTTTTTTTTTTTTTTCTTGGGCCATTGATTCAGATTTTTACATGCCCTACCAAAATTTTCACTGGCCCACCACAAGAAAAAAAAAAGAAAAAAAAAATCATTAATTTTATTTAATGCAAAGTAACGGAAGACTGCAGTCAGTGTACCTATTACATGAATTGTTGAAGGTTGCTTCATCTCAGCAACCTAAGCATTAATTATTTTTTCTTCTCCCCCCATCTCTTTCTCCACATATGTAGAGTCAGGAGATCGTAAGATGAATCTGAGTAATCTGTTGATGATGTATCAGGAGCAGGGTTTGAGCTCCAGTCCGGACTCAAAGGAGGATGAGGGCTCCGGTCTTTCCATGCTCCCTCATCTGGCTGACCTGGTTTCCTACAGCATTCAAAAAGTCATCGGCTTTGCTAAGATGATTCCTGGATTCAGGTAAAGGAAATTCATGAGTTCATTTTAATTGAAATGGCAGGAGGAATTACTGAATTGCAATTTGAAGAAATTCAACAGTAATCTAAAGGAATTTATTAAAGGTACAATATGTAAGAATTGTGTAATAAAATATCCCAAAATCACTTGCACAGTGAAGCAGCAGTGGATTTCAATCCACCCTCCACTTCCTTCAACAGTGTGATATATTTCCTGCAGTTGTGTACTTACAATATCCCAAAAGTCTCCAAAGATTTTTTATTTCAGAGAAATTCCAATTTTAAATAAGTGGGCGTCCCAGAAAAAAATGTCGCCTGTCAATGACGCAATATCCGCGCTATCCTCGGTTTCCGTTCATACTGCCATAGCCATGACGTAACCATGGCGACAGACGTCGACAACTGCGTAGTGCGTAACGTTTAGCGGCACGCAGTTCTTGTTTCTTTCAAACATAGACCATGGCAAGCAGACTTTGGGACAAACAAGGAGAACTAAAATGAGGATCAATATCAGCGTGGCGTTTTTGAGATGCCGAGAGCTCCACGTCCGCGACTAACTTGGACTTCACAGAGCTTCACGAGTCACGACTTGACAGCTTTATTAGACAGGTGAGCAAATGTACATAAAACAAATCAATGTTATATAACGTTAGCTCAACATGATGAAATGTTAGAATATGGTCAGTATGTTATTCTAATGTTGATCTAGCTTACTGCTAGTTTCGTATAGCAAACGAAGTATAACATTATAACTTTCAACACACTTTTAAATGCTGTTTAGTGTGATAGTGTAACGTTAGACCAAGTGAAGCAGCCCTGCGTTACCTCACAAGTTTCATTCGTTTAATAAACTGACCTGTGTGAGTAATCCAGCACTTTCGGGTAGTTCGGTAGAATTAAATCTCCTTATTCCTTTATATCGGCGGGACTCGCGTCTGATATCTGTCTCTTTAGTAATCGCGACCTGCTTCATACCACTGTAATGTTAAAAAACATGAATGTTTGCACTCATCCATAAACATTATTAGACCCATCAGCTTGACAGCAAGTCCCATCATTCAGCTCATCACTGCGTCATCAACCTACGCTTTTGTTATTGTTGGTAACTACTCCCTCTTGTGGCGAAAAAATCTTACATATTGTGCCTTTTAAAGTGTAAATTGCAGGTTAACCACCACAACCAATTAATGTGTAAATTAAAGTGCTCAATGTGTATATATGTCAAAATTTCTGTCTTAAAATGCGTTTAAATAACATTTTTTGGGGTTTCTTCATAGGTAGCATGTTTTTTACCGTAACTGGGTGATGACGTCATAAAAGGGAGCGGGCGGTAATGCACTCACTTGCTGTGTCCGAAATCTCCCATTACTCACTATATAGTGGACTATATAGTGAGCTCGCCATTTTGTAGTGCTGTCCGAATGTATAGTGATGATTATTATACCCTATATAGTCCACTCAATGTATCCCAGAATGCATTTTGAAAAGTAGTGTACAACCGATGGTCACTAACCCAAGCCCTACATACCATCATGCATTGCGCTGATCACAAAAATGGCGGATGGACGTCAAGGAGAGCAGCGGGACAATACGAATTTGTCATACAAATGTAAGTTATGTTCGTTTTCTGTCTAGAAATCCTGTTTCTTTTGCTAATCCGCGAAATCTTCTGAATCACGAGAACAAAAACAAAACAAAAAAGAGAAATATTGAGTGGGATCTCCACAGAGTCTAAAAGCTGTTTTATTAAGAGTATTATGAGCAAGATATTTGATAATGTAGATCTGTTTTTTTTTCTAATGTCGACAGGCAAGAGAAAACTGTGTGATGCGAAAATGAAAATATATGAAAATGTGTATTAATTTTATTTATGTTTATAAGTTATAATCATGTGTGGAGTGACGCATTATAACAGAAACGGTCAGAAATTACTTTTAATTTTACAATTACGGAGAACTAAGCTCAATATAATGTAATATATTTATAAAAAAAAAATCTATTAGCCCAGAGCTGGCTCGGCACCAGCTGACAGATGATGGAGCGTTTAAATAGTGCGACAGTAATGCCGTAATCAACGGCGCCGAGAGACGATCGAGTAGTGTCCGAAAGTGGTGTTTCTATTATGCTGGTGAGCTCACTATATAGTGCTCTACTCCCTACCCCCTACTGTGCCGGTTGACGGAGAATAAAACGATTCGCGGGACTCCCGCAAACTAGAAATATCTATGAATAAAACATAAAAACGAATACATTTTTATTCATCTGTTGCAGAAAAGCAATAAGAACAACTAAAACAAAATAGAAACGGTTTACAGGCAGAGTTTCTATTTCTAACATGTCTGCAGCGTTGGGCGATGTAGCCAATCACAGACATATGTGTTGATTTCTTGGACGCAATAATGGCCAATCAGAAGCATTTACGATAGACTTCCCTCACCGCTCAAAACGGACTTTTTGTTCAGTGCTGAATTCTGTAAGCTGGCAAATCCTCTAATTATAACAAACATAGTATATATATATATTATGAAAGCTTCATTGATAATAACGGAGATGTGTGAGATCGCGATGAACTGATGTCAGCTTTTTAGGAATTATTATGGGAGCGCACTCTGCGCGCAGTCATGCCAAACCATGCACGCAGTAGCCCGCTTACTTTTATGTTATAACAGTGGTTTGTGTGTTAATGCTTTATAACAAATAACTGATCAGGAGCATTTATGCTGATGTGTATGGTGGCGACACGTAGGCTAACTTGAAAGTATTTGGAGGTACAGAAAAAAAAGTATTTTTGCGGGCGGGAGCGGGACAAAACATAAATGTTGCGGGCGGGAGAAAGTAATATAGAAAGTATCGGGCTCGGGCTCATAATTACAGTTAATGTGTCGGGCAGGGCCGGGCTCGGACACAGCGGGCTCGGGTAGGGTCTTGCTTGATTTTTTTGGGCCCGATCTAAGCTCCAACTCGGGTAAGTTATGCTAACACTTACAGGCACGAATCAGCCGTTTGTCCTTGGGGAACTTGTGGAGCCTCTCCCCCGTTTTTGATGTATTCGTACATCCCGCAGACCCGCACAAACACAATAGTTAACCATTTTTGCTAGCTAGGTCTCCAATATAACGTAACTCCAGGCCTGGAATAGACAGTAAAAGCTTGGAGTACCTTTTATGACGTCATGCCCAGCCTAGTGGAAGGGAGGGGGCGTGCTTAAAACCACTGTAAAACGCACCAACTTTTCATATTATATTCAGCATTTTGGTATAAAAAACATTAAAAAAACAATGGTGGGCGGTTCTTATCTTTATGTTTAGTAAGCACATTGCATTATCTTCGTGAAAATTTTTACCTGCAATTTACACTTTAAATGATGTATTATTTGATTTTATAATATACATAATTATGTTATATATTATTAAAAACTACATTTAAAGCAGCGATATTTCTTTCATTCCATTCCATTCATTTAATTCTTCTTTACATTTGAATTTAAATTGTAATTCTAAGTCTTCTTTGAATTCAGAATTTAATTGTCTTGCTCAATTCAACTGAATGGTGAACAACCCTGATATCCCTAATGGCAAGGGCTGGTTCTTAATTTCACTGGGCCTGGAACTAAAATCTTTTGTGGACCCTGAGCAAGGGTGTTCTATATTCCTTTGATCCAATTAGTGGTGCTTGTTTGTAGAAAGTTCCACCATTTTCCCAACAGGTTATTGTTGACATGTCTGTCATCTATTTGATTTCCTCAGGAACATAAAAATAGGTTTGACCTTCTAAACCGTCACTCTCAGTACATGTTTCTTGCCTTCCTCTGTGCACGTCCATGTATTTCCCCGCTTCCTAAGAATGTGCGTACATGCATATGCATTACGGAGCGAAGGTTGCTGTGGTAACCATAGGAGTGTCATGTTATCTGAACTGGATTCACCCACTCCCTCTACATCTGCCATTCACAGAATCCAGCATGAGCCAACATTTAACGTGTATGTGTTTGTATGTGTTCTTGTGTGTCTCAGAGAGCTGACAGCTGAAGATCAGATTGCTTTGCTGAAGTCCAGTGCTATAGAAGTGATCATGCTAAGGTCTAACCAGTCTTTCAGTCTAGAGGACATGAGTTGGAGCTGTGGAGGACCAGATTTTAAATACTGCGTCAATGATGTGACAAAAGGTACAAACTCAAGCTCACAGGGATAGACAGTTGCGTTGTTATTGTTAAATGAAATAAAGCTGAAACAAAAGATATAGATATTACATGGATAACTTAAACTTAAAAAACTGAAACGAAAATTAGAAATGTTGCCTCTGCAACTAACTAAAATAAAATAAATTGCAGTTGATGTATTAAAATTGAAATAAAAATAAGCTGAAGCAAAATATAAATGTTAAAAACTATAATAAAAATGAAAAGACCACATAACAAAATTACAAAAATTAAAATGAAAACTGAAAAAAAAAAAGAAAAAAAAAAATATATATATATATAAGCTAAGTCAAAACATTAATAAATACTACAATAATATGTAATCATACTAAAATAGCACTGAACAGTTTTCCTTGATTTTGAAGAGGAAGTTTTACTGTATTTTATTTCTCATTAGCAGTTAATCTTATGATTTCTAAAAGTGCATTGCAGGTTAAAGGTGAAATGTGTTATTTTTATTTTTTTAATCCCATTTTTATCCATGGAGAAAATTACACTGGCTGCAAAAACTATTTTGGCACTTACACCACACTTGAAAATGTATGCAAATGTTTGTATTGATGATTAATACCAAAATAAGTTAAAAAAAATCTTTTTAAAAGAAGTTTGCTTCACAAAAAGAAGTTTGAGTTACTTTTTACAATTCATTACTATTAGGTATCATGAACTAACAATTATTATTATTTTTTTTAAATCTAGGTTTATGTTAATTTATAAACATACTATTGTAAACGATTTCAGCATCCGTGGTTATGCCTTATGAAATCATCCTGATTTTGTGTATGTTTGGGGGCGCAGCTGGACACACTCTGGAGCTGTTGGAGCCTCTGGTGAAGTTTCAGGTGGGCTTGAAAAAGCTCAATCTACATGAGGAGGAACATGTGCTGCTGATGGGTATTTGTCTGCTGTCTCCAGGTCAGTGTGTATTCCCAATACACTAAACATTAGACTTTTTAAAAACATGCCCATGCTTGCAAACAGGAATCTCATTTGTCTGTGTTTGTGTGCTCGTAGACCGTCCCGGGGTGCAGGACCACGTGCGAGTGGAAGCGTTGCAGGACAGGTTATCTGAGGTCCTGCAGGCGTACATCCTCGCGCATCACCCCGGGGGCCGTCTGCTCTATGCTAAGATGATCCAGAAGCTGGCGGACCTCCGTAGCCTGAACGAAGAGCACTCCAAGCAGTACCGCTCCCTTTCTTTCCAGCCCGAACACAGCATGCAGCTGACCCCTCTGGTGTTGGAAGTGTTCGGAGGACAGGTCACCTAGTTACTTCACCCGAGTCAGATCCAAGATGTGCGGGTTAAACGGTGTGACCCGGAGAGGTGTGGAGTGAATGTACGGACAATCACCTTAAAATGCATACAGAGTTTCCAGGATGAAATTTGTGAGTGATGTGTGTTTGTGTGTGTATCCCTCATCATTTTCAGATCGGCTAAGGGAGTGCCATAGATGTTTCCTCTTGTTTGTTGTATGTAAGGAGTACATTCTTACAAGAATGTAATATGGTCAGGGTGTTTTTCACTGTGGCAACTCAATACAGTAATATTTTACTGTATTATCAATAGCCAACAGTATTACACTGCATGTGTAGGATGAGTGTGTGGGTGTGCGGTCCTGTTCTAAACCTCTGCATGGTCCCCAAAGCGCTGTCCACTACTGCTGATGTCCTGTCTCTTCACCTCCTGCCTTTAAATGCACAGGGTTAAAAATACTAATGCAAGCACACAGCTCACCCAACTCACTCCTCGCCTAGCCACTTAACCAATTAAACGGCAGCTCCGCCCCCTTCCTCTGCCTCCAGAGCTCTGATAGGTTGCTACACAATGGCTGTCTTCTCTAATGTTTGCCTCTGCTGTGATTGGCCTATTATCTGATGCCTCTGCAAAGTGGTTAGGGCAGCATTAGCACTTGCCACACAGCTAACCTGTAAATAGGACTTGGTATCTATATTCGTACCTTTTTCGATTAGTGTAAATAGAGTTTAATATAAGCGCTTCTTGTGGCTTATGGTAGAATCTTGCAGAGAGAGACCCTGCAGCCCTGGCTGGCTATAATCAATATGTAAAGACTACAATCTAACTGTGCGTTTATGCAAACACACAGGAATTGGAACCATGAATTGTTTTTTATGTTAAACTGAGAGCTTTACCTCTGTTCTTTACATCGTTGTGAAGTCACAACTGTAAATCCTATAGGTTACTTATTTCTCAGCTCTTGCATTCCATCATTCATTTTTTCAGATTAATCCAACTAATTGCGTTGCATTTTTCCCTAACAACGCTTTAACCTTCTTCATTAGTCATCACATTTGTTTTTCCACATGAAATCCTCAATATCCTGAATGCTTTTGATCATGATTCCCCCCCCCCCCCCCCCCCCCTTTTTAATTTATAGTACGTTTCACAAGTTACAAAGCTATAATAAAAAAGTTCTAAGTTCTCATATTTCAAGCCAAAAGAAAAAAAAATCCCCCCAAATGTAATTTTAATTACTGTAATATGAAAAGTAATATATAATCTAGATTACAATTATCTATACATGCTTAGTATTTGAAATATTTCTTTTTTCTTCGTATTCTATTAATAACTTTTTTTCTCACATAACAGTAATGAAAAGTTATCAGAAAATGTTCTTAAAAAATATCATTAATTGGAGAAATTTATTGACAATATTGTAATATTGCAAAAAAAATAATATTTACTTTTTTATTTTGGGTTGAAATATGACACGGGTATCTTCTTGACAGGTTTTTGGGAGATTCAAATAATTTTTTGGGTTTTGTGCATCAAACACTAGTAGGAATGACTACTGAGAAATAAGACTTGTTTGGTTCTCACTTTTTTTAAGGTAACTCTAATAGCAGCATGCTGGATAATTTATAATCTTAATGTTTGTCATCAGTAACTACGGTTTTACATGCTACCTAGGTGTTTTTGATATTTGTTTGCACAGGCAGGTTCTTCAAAGCATAATCTAATTACAACATAACTCAGCACATTCTGTTCTTATGCTTGGTTGTTATTATCTTAACAGTAATTACAGACACCTAATACCATGTCGGCCATGGTATAGACGTTTTTGCATGTCTTTGTGCGTCGTGTTAATATCACTCTAGCCACTGCCTGCATTGTGTCCTCTAAACCAAACACAGCTGCCTTAGCTTGGCCTTAGTCGTTCAGAGTTATTAATTTTAAATATGCTTTTTAGGTTTGTAAGAGTCCTTTTCTCCACTGTGTATAATAGCTGAATGTGATATTTGCGAGACTGTCGACTCCCTGAGTTGCATTAGAGGGCTGATACTTACAGAGCAATATCTCTGTTGCTTTATATATCTTGTTCTCTCCACTTTCTCCACAATCTCTTTTTTTAATCAAGTCTGATTTGTATGAATCTTCTACTTTTCTGTCAGGGCTCAGGGTCATTAGGAAAACCTTTTCTGTGGTATGAGAGTTAATCATCGTTAATGAAGATTGTCTGTAGGTGTGAGTTTGGTGTCGGAACTGGGTCGACGATTTAATGATCATGTAAGCTGAATTTAACTACCTGGAAACTGCGGTTCCTCAGCAAGGCAAGCGCAGTGCGCGTGTGTGTCTGTGGTAGCGTGTGTTTTTTGAAGCGAGGGCGATGTATAGCATTTACCTATACACCAAGTATATTCATGTTTGATTGGGTGTCACATATTCGGCCCAGGATAGATGGGTAATTTGTGTGTGAGTGAAAAGGTTATTGTTTCCTTAGTAAATTACTAATAAATAACTTAGTCATGGCACTTAAGATTTAATGATATGGAAGGTTTGCTATATATATATATATATATATATATATATATATATATATATATATGAGTATTACTTTGCAAATGTAAAAGATTAAAATATTTTCTTGTAGACTAGTTTTGATATTCTGTTGTCTGTACAGGTGGAGGCACAGGGCAGATGGTTGTGTATGTGTGGGTATGTTTGCAAATATAGGAAAGTACGATTGAATGCTAACCTCCTGCCCAGTGCTGGTGAATATATATATATATATATATTCACTATCTTATTGCTCTCTTTCGACTGTCTATTTTCTCGTCTTCATGCCTTCTCTCTATACTAAGCTGCTCAGTACTTTTTTGTGGGATGAGGGTGTACACTTAATTTTAAACTGGAAAACAATCTTCCAGTTTTGAGCGATTTTGTAATCATTCACTTATTTGTTTTGTTCTGATTTTGTGATGAACGAGTGAGAATATCCGTGCAGCACTTAGCATAAATTAATATCAGACAAACCAGGACATGTCATGTTTAAACCATTGCAAGATATACATTATGCATGATGGTGATAATGACGAGACATGAGAAAGACAGAGATGAAATTGATGTTGGTCTCTTTTCCTAGTCCAAAATGTAACCATAACAAACTACCTCTCTGGGGAACAGACACATTTGATTTGTATTTTTTTTATGATTCATATTTGTATTTATTGCTGTGCAGTGGCTCACATGGACAACCCAGTACCTCATGTATGAATATCACTAAACAACAAAGACGCCTTAACAGCTGTTTTATCAGATTTTTTTAAACTATTATTATCTGTGTGTACAGTATTTGTATCCGTAGCTTTCTCCAACACGTTCAAACATTCACAAACACGGACTGACAGACAACAAACGTAAATGTTCACAAGAAAGCTGAGAGCTGTTAAGGTGTGGTCACTTCCATGATTGACAGTGTTCAGTTGCTGCTGGGATTGGTTGGCCATCCTCAGGCCCCTCCCCCTCTTTATTCTGACTGCTCAGTTGGATTTTGCTGCTCCGCAAAAACAAATTCCACAAAACATGACAGAGCATGGCCTTCTCTCTTTTTCTCTTTTTAAACGGTGATCTGTCAAGTGGACATCATCTACCATGCAAATCACACATGCTCAAACATTACCTCGCATATATACGCTCTATGGTCAATACCTCATGCCAGGTCAATCCTAAAATGGAGTAGAAGATGGATTCGAATTGATGGCAGAGTCAACTGACAAAGAGTTGATGAAGAGAGACATGCTCTTTACCTCTCTTCTGTCTGGGCACCATAGGACAGGAGATCAATAGAAAGTTTGTGGCACTAAATGGCTCATAATTACTGAAGCACTTCTGTCTCTGAGTGAATGGGTACCATAAAGAAAACTGTAATGCAAATGCTAGCTGTTTACAGGCTAACAGTAGTATGCCTGCTCACCAGGACAAAACCAGTTGAATATGACCATTCATGAAACGGTTAAAAATGCCTGTTTTTTTTTTTCTCTTCTTTTTCATCATAAAGTATTGTAAATTCATGTTCCTGATTTCATGTAATATTGGTCAAATGTTTTACAAATCAATAAAAGAATATAATAATAAACACTGGTTTCTTTGATTATTTTGTCATATAGAGGAGAGTGGGGTATGGCTGTGTAGGCCTATTCTAGCAAAATTATCTATTTTTGTCATGTGACAATTTGTGTTTAGAAAGGGTCCATCAAATATTCTCAAACCTGTTTTGTCAAAGCAAATTTTACCCATGTAATATATATTACAAATAACCTTTAAAGGGATACTCCACCCAAAAATTAAAATTCTGTCATCATTTACTCACCCTCAAGTTGTTGCAAACCTGTATGAGTTATTTTCTTTTGCTAAACTCACAGGAAGATATTTTGAAGAACGATTGGAAACAAACAGTTGTTTGGCACCATTGACTTCCATAGTAGAAAAAAAATACAATGGAAGTCAACGGTGCCCCACAAACTGTTTGGTTCCAATCTTTCTTCAAAATATCTTCCTTTGTGTTCAGCAGAAGAAAGAAACTCATACAGGTTTGCAACAACTTGAGGGTGAGTAAATGATGACAGAATTTTCTTAAGCGCACATGCATTTATTTTTATGGGCACTAGATGGAGACTGTACACACACACTGAGGCAATCGGCTTGTGGAACAGATGCTAATGGTTAAGCTATGTCACTTTTACTTGTCCAAGTTTCACAACATTAAAAAGATAACATCGACAGCAGTATTAACTGAACAGCGCTGCCATCCAGGAACGGTCAGCAGATCTTTTTAAATGGCAATCAACAGAGAGGAGGCCTCAGTACACTGGATAGATTGAGCCTTATTAAGTTGGCTTGGAGAGCCAACTTACTGATATTGTACTTAAACTTATTATTAAGTTGGCTTGGAGAGCCAACTTACTGATATTGTACTTAAACTTATTAAGTTGGCTTGGAGAGCCAACTTACTGATATTGTACTTAAACTTATTAAGTTGGCTTGGAGAGCCAACTTACTGATATTGTACTTAAACTTATTATTATTAAGTTGGCTTGGAGAGCCAACTTACTGATATTGTACTTAAACTTATTAAGTTGGCTTGGAGAGCCAACTTACTGATATTGTACTTAAACTTATTATTATTATTATTATTATTCTTCTTAGAAAACTGTTGACTGCTACTCCTCCTAGAGCTTTAACTCTACAAACTCCAAACTCAGACTAGACCTTTGGACTGGTCTGAAGTTAGTTGCTATATCTTTTCTAACTGATCGGACTTACGGTTTTCCTAAAAACTACGATCAAACTCGGAAAAAACTCCCATTGACTTTACATTGCGGAATCTTCAGATTTTCAAACTCCCCAACTGTCAAAAATTCAAATGTAAATCCCTTGAAACCCTAGACTGAATCAAACTGCCATTCTATACACTATATGAGCCATTGAGACTCATTCAAACTAATAAACTCATCTATCTATGACACTTATCCATCTATCTATCTATCTACTTTAAACTAAATTAAACTTCAAACTAAATTAAACTTTAAACTTCAAACTAATTTAAACTTTAAACTCATAAACTCGTACACTTATAAACTCATACACTTATAAACTCATGAATTCATACACTTATGAACTCAAACTCATAAATTAATAAACTCTGAACTCTTACTCATTTAAACTTATAAACTCTAAACTCATAAATTCATACACTTATAAACTCATGAACTTATAAATGCATTAATTCATACACGTATGAACTCTCATGAATTCATACACTTATGAACTTTTAAACTCATAAATAGTTCACCATAGCAAACACCCAGAACACCCTAGCAACACCATAGCAACCACCCACAATACCTTAGAACACCATAGCAACCACATAATATACCTTAGAACACCCTAGCAACCACCCAGAAGACCCTAGCAACCGCCCAAAATACCTTAGAACACCCTAGCAACCACCCAAAATGCCTTATAACACCCTAGCAACACCCTAGCAACCACCCAAAATACCTTAAAACACCCTAGCAACCACCCAAAATACATTAGAACACCCTAGCAACACCATAGCAACCACCCAAAATACCTTAGAACACCCTAGCAACACCCTAGCAACCACCAAAAATACCCTAGAACACCCTAGCAACACCCTAGTAACCACCCGAAATACCTCAGAACATCCTAACAATACCCTAGCAACCACCCAAAATACCTTAGAACACCATAGCAACCACCCAGAACACCCTAGCAACCACCCAAAATACCTTAGAACACCCTAGCAACCACCCAAAATACCTTAGAACACCCTAACAACACCCTAGCAACCACCCAAAATGCCTTATAACACCCTAGCAACCACCCAAAATACATTAGAACACCCTAGCAACACCATAGCAACCACCCAACATACCTTAGAACACCCTAGCAACCACCCAAAATACATTAGAACACCCTAGCAACACCATAGCAACCACCCAAAATACCTTAGAACACCCTAGCAACCACCAAAAATACCTTAGAACACACTAGCAACACCCTAGCAACCACCCGAAATACCTCAGAACATCCTAGCAACACCCTAGCAACAACCCAAAATACCTTAGAACACCATAGCAACACCATAGCAACCAACCAAAATACCTTAGAACACCCTAACAACACCCTAGCAACCACCCAAAATACCTTAAAACACCCTAGCAACACCATAGCAACCACCTAAAATACCCTAGAACACCCTAGCAACCACCCAGAACACCCTAGCAACCACTCAAAATACCTTAGAAACCACCTAGCAACCCACTAGAAACACCCTTGCAACATTTAATTACTTGAAACTATACTTTAACCTTTAAACTACTTTGAACTTTAAACTATTTAAAACTTTAAACTACTTTAAACTAATTTAAACTTCAAACTACTTTAAAATTCAAACTTATTTAAACTTTAAACTACTTTAACTTTCAAACTAATTTAAACTTCAAACTACTTTAAAATTCAAACTAATTTAAACTTTAAATTAATTTAAACTATTTTAAACTTTAAACTAAGTTAAACTATAAACTACTTTAAACTAATTTAAACTTCAAACTAATTTAAACTTTAAACTAATTTAAACTTCAAACTACTTTAAACTTCTTCAAACTTTGCGGTCCAAACTTTCACAAGCCAACTTAAAGTTTGTCTCGACGAACTTTTTCTAGTTAAGTTGGCTTGGAGAGCCAACTTACTGATATTGTACTTAAACTTATTATTATTATTATTATTATTCTTCTTAGAAAACTGTTGACTGCTACTCCTCCTAGAGCTTTAACTCTACAAACTCCAAACTCAGACTAGACCTTTGGACTGGTCTGAAGTTAGTTGCTATATCTTTTCTAACTGATCGGACTTACGGTTTTCCTAAAAACTACGATCAAACTCGGAAAAAACTCCCATTGACTTTACATTGCGGAATCTTCAGATTTTCAAACTCCCCAACTGTCAAAAATTCAAATGTAAATCCCTTGAAACCCTAGACTGAATCAAACTGCCATTCTATATACTATATGAGCCATTGAGACTCATTCAAACTAATAAACTCATCTATCTATGACACTTATCCATCTATCTATCTATCTACTTTAAACTAAATTAAACTTCAAACTAAATTAAACTTTAAACTTCAAACTAATTTAAACTTGAAACTTATTTAAACTTTAAACTTCAAACTTATTTAAACTTTAAACTTCAAACTAATTTAAACTTTAAACTCATAAACTCGTACACTTATAAACTCATACACTTATAAACTCATGAATTCATACACTTATGAACTCAAACTCATAAATGAATAAACTCTGAACTCTTACTCATTTAAACTTATAAACTCTAAACTCATAAATTCATACACTTATAAACTCATGAACTTATAAATGCATTAATTCATACACGTATGAACTCTCATGAATTCATACACTTATGAACTTTTAAACTCATAAATAGTTCACCATAGCAAACACCCAGAACACTCTAGCAACTGCATAGCAACCACCCAGAACACCCTAGAAACCAACTGAAATACCTTAGAACACCCTAGCAACACCATAGCAACCACCCACAATACCTTAGAACACCCTAGCAACCACATAATATACCTTAGAACACCCTAGCAACCACCCAGAACACCCTAGCAACCGCCCAAAATACCTTAGAACACCCTAGCAACCACCCAAAATGCCTTATAACACCCTAGCAACACCCTAGCAACCACCAAAAATACCTTAGAACACCCTAGCAACCACCCAGAACACCCTAGCAACCGCCCAAAATACCTTAGAACACCCTAGCAACCACCCAAAATGCCTTATAACACCCTAGCAACACCCTAGCAACCACCCAAAATACCTTAGAACACCCTAGCAACCACCCAAAATACATTAGAACACCATAGCAACACCATAGCAACCACCCAAAATACCTTAGAACACCCTAGCAACCACATAATATACCTTAGAACACCCTAGCAACCACCCAGAACACCCTAGCAACCGCCCAAAATACCTTAGAACACCCTAGCAACCACCCACAATACCTTAGAACACCCTAGCAACCACATAATATACTTTAGAACACCCTAGCAACCACCCAGAACACCCTAGCAACCGCCCAAAATACCTTAGAACACCCTAGCAACCACCCAAAATGCCTTATAACACCCTAGCAACACCCTAGCAACCACCCAAAATACCTTAGAACACACTAGCAACCACCCAAAATACATTAGAACACCATAGCAACACCATAGCAACCACCCAAAATACCTTAGAACACCCTAGCAACACCCTAGCAACCACCCAAAATACCTTACAACACCCTAGCAACCACCCGAAATACCTCATAACATCCTAGCAACACCCTAGCAACCACCCAAAATACCTTAGAACACCATAGCAACACCATAGCAACCACCCAAAATACCTTAGAACACCCTAACAACACCCTAGCAACCACCCAAAATGCCTTATAACACCCTAGCAACACCCTAGCAACCACCCAAAATACCTTAGAACACCCTAGCAACACCCTAGCATCCACCAAAAATACCTTAGAACACCCTAGCAACACCCTAGCAACCACCCAAAATACCTCAAAACATCCTAGCAACACCCTAGCAACCACCCAAAATACCTTAGAACACCCTAGCAACACCATAGCAACCACCCAAAATACCTTAGAACACCCTAGCAACCACCAAAAATACCTTAGAACACCCTAGCAACCACCCGAAATACCTCAGAACATCCTAGCAACACCCTAGCAACCACCCAAAATACCTTAGAACACCCTAGCAACACCCTAGCAACCACCCAAAATACCTTAGAACACCATAGCAACACCATAGCAACCACCCAAAATACCTTAGAACACCCTGACAACACCCTAGCAACCACCTAAAATACCCTAGAACACCCTAGCAACCACCCAGAACACCCTAGCAACCACTCAAAATACCTTAGAAACCACCTAGCAACCCACTAGAAACACCCTTGCAACATTTAATTACTTGAAACTATACTTTAACCTTTAAACTACTTTGAACTTTAAACTATTTAAAACTTGAAACTACTTTAAACTAATTTAAACTTCAAACTACTTTAAAATTCAAACTTATTTAAACTTTAAACTACTTTAACTTTCAAACTAATTTAAACTTCAAACTACTTTAAAATTCGAACTAATTTAAACTTTAAATTAATTTAAACTATTTTAAACTTTAAACTAAGTTAAACTATAAACTACTTTAAACTAATTTAAACTTCAAACTAATTTAAACTTTAAACTAATTTAAACTTCAAACTACTTTAAACTTCTTCAAACTTTGCGGTCCAAACTTTCACAAGCCAACTTAAAGTTTGTCTCGACGAACTTTTTCTAGTTATTAAGTTGGCTTGGAGAGCCAACTTACTGATATTGTACTTAAACTTATTATTATTATTATTCTTCTTAGAAAACTGTTGACTGCTACTCCTCCTAGAGCTTTAACTCTACAAACTCCAAACTCAGACTAGACCTTTGGACTGGTCTGAAGTTAGTTGCTATATCTTTTCTAACTGATCGGACTTACGGTTTTCCTAAAAACTACGATCAAACTCGGAAAAAACTCCCATTGACTTTACATTGCGGAATCTTCAGATTTTCAAACTCCCCAACTGTCAAAAATTCAAATGTAAATCCCTTGAAACCCTAGACTGAATCAAACTGCCATTCTATATACTATATGAGCCATTGAGACTCATTCAAACTAATAAACTCATCTATCTATGACACTTATCCATCTATCTATCTATCTACTTTAAACTAAATTAAACTTCAAACTAAATTAAACTTTAAACTTCAAACTAATTTAAACTTCAAACTTATTTAAACTTTAAACTTTAAACTTATTTAAACTTTAAACTTCAAACTAATTTAAACTTTAAACTCATAAACTCGTACACTTATAAACTCATACACTTATAAACTCATGAATTCATACACTTATGAACTCAAACTCATAAATTAATAAACTCTGAACTCTTACTCATTTAAACTTATAAACTCTAAACTCATAAATTCATACACTTATAAACTCATGAACTTATAAATGCATTAATTCATACACGTATGAACTCTCATGAATTCATACACTTATGAACTTTTAAACTCATAAATAGTTCACCATAGCAAACACCCAGAACACTCTAGCAACTGTATAGCAACCACCCAGAACACCCTAGAAACCAACTGAAATACCTTAGAACACCCTAGCAACACCATAGCAACCACCCACAATACCTTAGAACACCCTAGCAACCACATAATATACCTTAGAACACCCTAGCAACCACCCAGAACACCCTAGCAACCGCCCAAAATACCTTAGAACACCCTAGCAACCACCCAAAATGCCTTATAACACCCTAGCAACACCCTAGCAACCACCCAAAATACCTTAGAACACCCTAGCAACCACCCAAAATACATTAGAACACCCTAGCAACACCATAGCAACCACCCAAAATACCTTAGAACACCCTAGCAACACCTTAGCAACCACCAAAAATACCTTAGAACACCCTAGCAACACCCTAGCAACCACCCGAAATACCTCAGAACATCCTAGCAACACCCTAGCAACCACCCAAAATACCTTAGAACACCATAGCAACACCATAGCAACCACCCAGAACACCATAGCAACCACCCAGAACACCCTAGCAACCACCCAAAATACCTTAGAACACCCTAGCAACCACCCAGAACACCCTAGCAACCACCCAAAATAACTTAGAACACCCTAGCAACCACCCAAAATACCTTAGAACACCCTAGCAACACCATAGCAACCACCCAAAATACATTAGAACACCCTAGCAACACCCTAGCAACCACCAAAAATACCTTAGAACACCCTAGCAACCACATAATATACCTTAGAACACCCTAGCAACCACCCAGAACACCCTAGCAACCGCCCAAAATACCTTAGAACACCCTAGCAACCACCCAAAATGCCTTATAACACCCTAGCAACACCCTAGCAACCACCCAAAATACATTAGAACACCCTAGCAACCACCCAAAATACATTAGAACACCATAGCAACACCATAGCAACCACCCAAAATACCTTAGAACACCCTAGCAACACCATAGCAACCACCTAAAATACCCTAGAACACCCTAGCAATCACCCAGAACACCCTAGCAACCACTCAAAATACCTTAGAAACCACCTAGCAACCCACTAGAAACACCCTAGCAACATTTAATTACTTGAAACTATACTTTAACCTTTAAACTACTTTGAACTTTAAACTATTTAAAACTTTAAACTACTTTAAACTACTTTAAACTAATTTAAACTTCAAACTAATTTAAACTTTAAATTAATTTAAACTATTTTAAACTTTAAACTAAGTTAAACTATAAACTACTTTAAACTAATTTAAACTTCAAACTACTTTAAACTTCTTCAAACTTTGCGGTCCAAACTTTCACAAGCCAACTTAAAGTTTGTCTCGACGAACTTTTTCTAGTTATTATTATTCTTCTTAGAAAACTGTTGACTGCTACTCCTCCTAGAGCTTTAACTCTACAAACTCCAAACTCAGACTAGACCTTTGGACTGGTCTGAAGTTAGTTGCTATATCTTTTCTAACTGATCGGACTTACGGTTTTCCTAAAAACTACGATCAAACTCGGAAAAAACTCCCATTGACTTTACATTGCGGAATCTTCAGATTTTCAAACTCCCCAACTGTCAAAAATTCAAATGTAAATCCCTTGAAACCCTAGACTGAATCAAACTGCCATTCTATATACTATATGAGCCATTGAGACTCATTCAAACTAATAAACTCATCTATCTATGACACTTATCCATCTATCTATCTATCTATCTATCTATCTATCTATCTATCTACTTTAAATTATATTAAACTTCAAACTAAATTAAACTTTAAACTTCAAACTAATTTAAACTTCAAACTTATTTAAACTTTAAACTTCAAACTAATTTAAACTTTAAACTCATAAACTCGTACACTTATAAACTCATACACTTATAAACTCATGAATTCATACACTTATGAACTCAAACTCATAAATTAATAAACTCTGAACTCTTACTCATTTAAACTTATAAACTCTAAACTCATAAATTCATACACTTATAAACTCATGAACTTATAAATGCATTAATTCATACACGTATGAACTCTCATGAATTCATACACTTATGAACTTTTAAACTCATAAATAGTTCACCATAGCAAACACCCAGAACAATCTAGCAACTGCATAGCAACCACCCAGAACACCCTAGAAACCAACTGAAATACCTTAGAACACCCTAGCAACACCATAGCAACCACCCACAATATCTTAGAACACCCTAGCAACCACCCAGAACACCCTAGCAACCGCCCAAAATACCTTAGAACACCCTAGCAACCACCAAAAATACCTTAGAACACCCTAGCAACCACCCAAAATACCTTAGAACACCCTAGCAACACCATAGCAACCACCAAAAATACCTTAGAACACCCTAGCAACCACCAAAAATACCTTAGAACACCCTAGCAACACCCTAGCAACCACCCAAAATACCTCAGAACATCCTAGCAACACCCTAGCAACCACCCAAAATACCTTAGAACACCATAGCAACACCCTAGCAACCACCCAAAATACCTTAGAACACCCTAGCAACCACATAATATACCTTAGAACACCCTAGCAACCACCCAGAACACCCTAGCAACCACCCAAAATAACTTAGAACACCCTAGCAACACCATAGCAACCACCCGAAATACCTCAGAACATCCTAGCAACACCCTAGCAACCACCCAAAATACCTTAGAACACCATAGCAACACCATAGCAACCACTCAGAACACCCTAGCAACCACCCAAAATACCTTAGAACACCCTAGCAACCACCCAGAACACCCTAGCAACCACCCAAAATACCTTAGAACACCCTAGCAACCACCCAAAATAACTTAAAACACCCTAGCAACCACCCAAAATACCTTAGAACACCCTAGCAACACCATAGCAACCACCCAAAATACCTTAGAACACCCTAGCAACACCCTAGCAACCACCAAAAATACCTTACAACACCCTAGCAACCACCCAAAATACCTCAGAACATCCTAGCAACACCCTAGCAACCACCCAAAATACCTTAGAACACCATAGCAACACCATAGCAAACACCCAGAACACTCTAGCAACTGCATAGCAACCACCCAGAACACCCTAGAAACCAACTGAAATACCTTAGAACACCATAGCAACCACCCACAATACCTTAGAACACCCTAGCAACCACATAATATACCTTAGAACACCCTAGCAACCACCCAGAACACCCTAGCAACCGCCCAAAATACCTTAGAACACCCTAGCAACCACCCAAAATGCCTTATAACACCCTAGCAACCACCCAAAATACCTTAGAACACCCTAGCAACCACCCAAAATACATTATAACACCCTAGCAACACCATAGCAACCACCCAAAATACCTTGGAACACCCTAGCAACACCCTAGCAACCACCAAAACTACCTTAGAACACCCTAGCAACACCCTAGCAACCACCCGAAATACCTCAGAACATCCTAGCAACACCCTAGCAACCACCCAAAATACCTTAGAACACGATAGCAACACCATAGCAACCACCCAGAACACCATAGCAACCACCAAAAATACCTTAGAACACCCTAGCAACACCATAGCAACCACCAAAAATACCTTAGAACACCCTAGCAACACCCTAGCAGCCACCAAAAATACCTTAGAACACCCTAGCAACACCCTAGGAACCACCCGAAATACCTCAGAACATCCTAGCAACACCCTAGCAACCACCCAAAATACCTTAGAACACCATAGCAACACCATAGCAACCACCCAGAATACCCTAGCAACCACCCAAAATACCTTAGAACACCCTAGCAACCACCCAGAACACCCTAGCAACCACCCAAAATACCTTAGAACACCCTAGCAGCCACCCAAAATAACTTAGAACACCCTAGTAACCACCCAAAATACCTTAGAACACCCTAGCAACACCATAGCAACCACCCAAAATACCTTAGAACACCCTAGCAACACCCTAGCAACCACCAAAAATACCTTAGAACACACTAGCAACACCCTAGCAACCACCCGAAATACCTCAGAACATCCTAGCAACCACCCAAAATACCTTAGAACACCATAGCAACACCATAGCAACCACCCAAAATACCTTAGAACACCCTAACAACACCCTAGCAACCACCCAAAATACCTTAAAACACCCTAGCAACACCATAGCAACCACCTAAAATACCCTAGAACACCCTAGCAACCACCCAGAACACCCTAGCAACCACTCAAAATACCTTAGAAACCACTTAGCAACCCACTAGAAACACCCTAGCAACATTTAATTACTTGAAACTATACTTTAACCTTTAAACTACTTTGAACTTTAAACTATTTAAAACTTTAAACTACTTTAAACTACTTTAAACTAATTTAAACTTCTAACTACTTTAAAATTCAAACTTATTTAAACTTTAAACTACTTTAACTTTCAAACTAATTTAAACTTCAAACTACTTTAAAATTCAAACTAATTTAAACTTTAAATTAATTTAAACTATTTTAAACTTTAAACTAAGTTAAACTATAAACTACTTTAAACTAATTTAAACTTCAAACTACTTTAAACTTCTTCAAACTTTGCGGTCCAAACTTTCACAAGCCAACTTAAAGTTTGTCTCGACGAACTTTTTCTAGTTATTATTATTATTCTTCTTAGAAAACTGTTGACTGCTACTCCTCCTAGAGCTTTAACTCTACAAACTCCAAACTCAGACTAGACCTTTGGACTGGTCTGAAGTTAGTTGCTATATCTTTTCTAACTGATCGGACTTACGGTTTTCCTAAAAACTACGATCAAACTCGGAAAAAACTCCCATTGACTTTACATTGCGGAATCTTCAGATTTTCAAACTCCCCAACTGTCAAAAATTCAAATGTAAATCCCTTGAAACCCTAGACTGAATCAAACTGCCATTCTATATACTATATGAGCCATTAAGACTCATTCAAACTAATAAACTCATCTATCTATGACACTTATCCATCTATCTATCTATCTACTTTAAACTAAATTAAACTTCAAACTAAATTAAACTTTAAACTTCAAACTAATTTAAACTTGAAACTTATTTAAACTTTAAACTTCAAACTTATTTAAACTTTAAACTTCAAACTAATTTAAACTTTAAACTCATAAACTCGTACACTTATAAACTCATACACTTATAAACTCATGAATTCATACACTTATGAACTCAAACTCATAAATGAATAAACTCTGAACTCTTACTCATTTAAACTTATAAACTCTAAACTCATAAATTCATACACTTATAAACTCATGAACTTATAAATGCATTAATTCATACACGTATGAACTCTCATGAATTCATACACTTATGAACTTTTAAACTCATAAATAGTTCACCATAGCAAACACCCAGAACACTCTAGCAACTGCATAGCAACCACCCAGAACACCCTAGAAACCAACTGAAATACCTTAGAACACCCTAGCAACACCATAGCAACCACCCACAATACCTTAGAACACCCTAGCAACCACATAATATACCTTAGAACACCCTAGCAACCACCCAGAACACCCTAGCAACCGCCCAAAATACCTTAGAACACCCTAGCAACCACCCAAAATGCCTTATAACACCCTAGCAACACCCTAGCAACCACCAAAAATACCTTAGAACACCCTAGCAACCACCCAGAACACCCTAGCAACCGCCCAAAATACCTTAGAACACCCTAGCAACCACCCAAAATGCCTTATAACACCCTAGCAACACCCTAGCAACCACCCAAAATACCTTAGAACACCCTAGCAACCACCCAAAATACATTAGAACACCATAGCAACACCATAGCAACCACCCAAAATACCTTAGAACACCCTAGCAACACCCTAGCAACCACCAAAAATACCTTACAACACCCTAGCAACCACCCGAAATACCTCAGAACATCCTAGCAACACCCTAGCAACCACCCAAAATACCTTAGAACACCATAGCAACACCATAGCAACCACCCAAAATACCTTACAACACCCTAGCAACCACCCAAAATGCCTTATAACACCCTAGCAACACCCTAGCAACCACCCAAAATACCTTAGAACACCCTAGCAACACCCTAGCATCCACCAAAAATACCTTAGAACACCCTAGCAACACCCTAGCAACCACCCAAAATACCTCAAAACATCCTAGCAACACCCTAGCAACCACCCAAAATACCTTAGAACACCATAGCAACACCATAGCAACCACCCAAAGTACCTTAGAACACCCTAACAACACCCTAGCAACCACCCAAAATACCTTAAAACACCCTAGCAACACCATAGCAACCACCTAAAATACCCTAGAACACCCTAGCAACCACCCAGAACACCCTAGCAACCACTCAAAATACCTTAGAAACCACCTAGCAACCCACTAGAAACACCCTAGCAACATTTAATTACTTGAAACGATACTTTAACCTTTAAACTACTTTGAACTTTAAACTATTTAAAACTTTAAACTACTTTAAACTACTTTAAACTAATTTAAACTTCAAACTAATTTAAACTTTAAATTAATTTAAACTATTTTAAACTTTAAACTAAGTTAAACTATAAACTACTTTAAACTAATTTAAACTTCAAACTAATTTAAACTTAAAACTAATTTAAACTTCAAACTACTTTAAACTTCTTCAAACTTTGCGGTCCAAACTTTCACAAGCCAACTTAAAGTTTGTCTCGACGAACTTTTTCTAGTTATTATTATTATTCTTCTTAGAAAACTGTTGACTGCTACTCCTCCTAGAGCTTTAACTCTACAAACTCCAAACTCAGACTAGACCTTTGGACTGGTCTGAAGTTAGTTGCTATATCTTTTCTAACTGATCGGACTTACGGTTTTCCTAAAAACTACGATCAAACTCGGAAAAAACTCCCATTGACTTTACATTGCGGAATCTTCAGATTTTCAAACTCCCCAACTGTCAAAAATTCAAATGTAAATCCCTTGAAACCCTAGACTGAATCAAACTGCCATTCTATATACTATATGAGCCATTGAGACTCATTCAAACTAATAAACTCATCTATCTATGACACTTATCCATCTATCTATCTATCTACTTTAAACTAAATTAAACTTCAAACTAAATTAAACTTTAAACTTCAAACTAATTTAAACTTCAAACTTATTTAAACTTTAAACTTCAAACTTATTTAAACTTTAAACTTCAAACTAATTTAAACTTTAAACTCATAAACTCGTACACTTATAAACTCATACACTTATAAACTCATGAATTCATACACTTATGAACTCAAACTCATAAATTAATAAACTCTGAACTCTTACTCATTTAAACTTATAAACTCTAAACTCATAAATTCATACACTTATAAACTCATGAACTTATAAATGCATTAATTCATACACGTATGAACTCTCATGAATTCATACACTTATGAACTTTTAAACTCATAAATAGTTCACCATAGCAAACACCCAGAACACTCTAGCAACTGTATAGCAACCACCCAGAACACCCTAGAAACCAACTGAAATACCTTAGAACACCCTAGCAACACCATAGCAACCACCCACAATACCTTAGAACACCCTAGCAACCACATAATATACCTTAGAACACCCTAGCAACCACCCAGAACACCCTAGCAACCGCCCAAAATACCTTAGAACACCCTAGCAACCACCCAAAATGCCTTATAACACCCTAGCAACACCCTAGCAACCACCCAAAATACCTTAGAACACCCTAGCAACCACCCAAAATACATTAGAACACCCTAGCAACACCATAGCAACCACCCAAAATACCTTGCAACACCCTAGCAACCACCAAAAATACCTTAGAACACCCTAGCAACCACCCGAAATACCTCAGAACATCCTAGCAACACCCTAGCAACCACCCAAAATACCTTAGAACACCATAGCAACACCATAGCAACCACCCAGAACACCCAAGCAACCACCCAAAATACCTTAGAACACCCTAGCAACCACCCAGAACACCCTAGCAACCACCCGAAAATACCTCAGAACACCTTAGCAACACCATAGCAACCACCCAAAATACCTTAGAACACCCTAGCAACCACCAAAAATACCTTAGAACACCCTAGCAACACCCTAGCAACCACCCGAAATACCTCAGAACATCCTAGCAACACCCTAGCAACCACCCAAAATACCTTAGAACACCATAGCAACCACCCAAAATACCTTAGAACACCCTAGCAACCACCCAAAATGCCTTATAACACCCTAGCAACACCCTAGCAACCACCCAAAATACCTTAGAACACCCTAGCAACCACCCAAAATACCTTAGAACACCCTAGCAACCACCCAAAATACCTTAGAACACCCTAGCAACACCATAGCAACCACCCAAAATACCTTAGAACACCCTAGCAACCACCAAAAATACCTTAGAACACCCTAGCAACACCCTAGCAACCACCCGAAATACCTCAGAACATCCTAGCAACACCCTAGCAACCACCCAAAATACCTTAGAACACCCTAGCAACACCATAGCAACCACCCAAAATACCTTAGAACACCCTAGCAACCACCAAAAATACCTTAGAACACCCTAGCAACACCCTAGCAACCACCCAAAATACCTTAGAACACCATAGCAACACCATAGCAACCACCCAAAATACCTTAGAACACCCTGACAACACCCTAGCAACCACCTAAAATACCCTAGAACACCCTAGCAACCACCCAGAACACCCTAGCAACCACTCAAAATACCTTAGAAACCACCTAGCAACCCACTAGAAACACCCTTGCAACATTTAATTACTTGAAACTATACTTTAACCTTTAAACTACTTTGAACTTTAAACTATTTAAAACTTGAAACTACTTTAAACTAATTTAAACTTCAAACTACTTTAAAATTCAAACTTATTTAAACTTTAAACTACTTTAACTTTCAAACTAATTTAAACTTCAAACTACTTTAAAATTCAAACTAATTTAAACTTTAAATTAATTTAAACTATTTTAAACTTTAAACTAAGTTAAACTATAAACTACTTTAAATAATTTAAACTTCAAACTAATTTAAACTTTAAACTAATTTAAACTTCAAACTACTTTAAACTTCTTCAAACTTTGCGGTCCAAACTTTCACCATACCTTAGAACACCCTAGCAACACCCTAGCAACCACCCAAAATACCTTAGAACACCCTAGCAACCACCCAAAATATATTAGCAACACCATAGCAACCACCCAAAATACCTTAGAACACCCTAGCAACCACCCAAAATACCCTAGAACACCCTAGCAACCACCCAGAACACCCTAGCAACCACTCAAAATACATTAGAAACCACCTAGCAACCCACTAGAAACACCCTAGCAACATTTAATTACTTGAAACTATACTTTAACCTTTAAACTACTTTGAACTTTAAACTATTTAAAACTTTAAACTACTTTAAACTACTTTAAACTAATTTAAACTAATTTAAAATTCAAACTACTTTAAAATTCAAACTAATTTAAACTTTAAATTAATTTAAACTATTTTAAACTTTAAACTAAGTTAAACTATAAACTACTTTAAACTAATTTAAACTTCAAACTAATTTAAACTTTAAACTAATTTAAACTTCAAACTACTTTAAACTTCTTCAAACTTTGCGGTCCAAACTTTCACAAGCCAACTTAAAGTTTGTCTCGACGAACTTTTTCTAGTTAATAATTATTAACCCAAATAATAAATTAATTGGCTTTGTGATAGTCTTCAAAATGTTTACCATTTGTAATTCAAAATGTTTGTTTTTTGTAAATTGTTTTAAATTTTATTTTGTGAGCTATCCCTTTAAGAGAAGTCATTAACATTTTGCGATAAGTAGGATTCATTCACGGCCCAAACGGCGTTTTTGCCATAGACGGTTTTTGCGGGAGAACGCCACACGAAGGTTAATTCGAAGCTAAGATTATGGATTTGAATATGTATTGAATAAATACAATGCACGATGTTTCTATATACTCTAATTTAGAAACAACTTAAATATATGATTTGAATAAATATTTTGTGTTACTTTTCTCTAATTCGTAGCTTTTACAAACACTAGTTTTAATTAGTAGAGTTAGTCACATAGCATTCGTTTTAATTTTGAGTTATGTTAGTTATTTATTTATTTATTCTATTGATTTATTTTATGTTATCTGGAATATGCCGAATTTATGGCAAACCAAATCTTGTGAAAACCGTTTGGAAGAGACTCAATTTACTTTTCTGTGTTTAACGTTAGGTGGCTCGTGACCTTTCCAGTATGGCAGATACGCAGTCAGACCTATATCAGGTTATCAGCAACATAATGTTATAACATCATCTGAATATGCATGCTACTCCCATATAGTAGACAAAAAACAGTAAGTGAAAGGTTGTAGTATGTAACAATTAACAGTATTCATAAAACAGTAGGCAAAAAGTAGCCTACCCGGATGACCTGCTGCTTCTGGCTTCTGAAGTGAGCATCCATGAACACTTTACTATCCCATGAGGCCAAAGGAGAAGATCTGTTAATGGCAGTGAAGTGAACATACTCAATGGTCACAAAGTAATTCCTTATCCAAAAGAAATACCTCAGAGAGGGATTTTGGATACAGCATGTTGTCATGAAGACCTTGATTAAGTTATTCAGGTTGCCTTCCTTTTATAGGAGTTTTCTTTTCCATCTACAGGTTTAGTTTAATGATTTAAACACAATCGCTCTGTCTAAATATGCCTACTTTCTCCCCTGGCGTCATGGGGTAATAAAGTGTCCTTCGAATGTGCACCCCCAAAAACCTGACGGAAGTAGTAGGTGATCCGGGGACTTTTTACCTACCTCGAATATGAATATAAATTTGGACACTACTCTTTTGGCCTACTGTTTTTCACATACTATATAGTATGGAAGTACGCATGCTCAGACACAGCGCATGTCTTCAAGTTGCTTTCATTTTGAGGAAATGAGATCTATGAGAGCAACCAATATTGGCTGGATTGGCGTGGGATTGCTGGGATTGAAGTTGGAGTGTTTGTTTGTGACTGTGAGTGGTAGATCTCATCTTTTGAGCATCTCTCATATATCTTATACAAAGCAGACATGTTTTTTCCAGCTGCCTGAGTACCTTCAACTCATTGTGGTGAGTGTGGGTGTGAGAGAGAATAGAGTTTATCAGGGCGCACACTCACAAGACGATAGTTAGCAGAGCGTAGGTTGATTTTCGTTTGCTGTGCGGGGAACAGGAGATAAGAGGTGCCTATTTGTGCCACAGAGTAGATGCTCGGTCGTTACCCCGATCCCAGGAGGAGAAGGGAGGGGAGACTGAACCAAAGTTAGTGAAGCTATGTGATGAGTGGTGGATTTCAAACGGTCTCCAAAATTAGAGGAAGGCCTTTTCTATATCTCTCCAGGCCTTTCTTAAGTCCTTCACACGGGAGGCATTAAATCATCATCTGTTACATAGTCTGACAAAGCTGCTCCACCACAGCTCCCAGTCAGACCCTCACAAGGAATTTGGAAAGTAAAGCACAGGTTTAGAAAGTAGAGCACCTGAACCCCTCAGACTAGACAGAGGTACCCGGAGTCTCATATCCTACTCCTACTCTGAAACAAGAAAAACCCTTAGGTCAGGGGATACAATTAAAGGGAGATTTTATTTAAACATAAAATGACTAGGAGACCAACAAAAAGCATCAGGAGTGGGAAAAACCAAAACAAAAATAAAAGTAGCCAGCTAACTAGTTTAGCCTCTTACTTGCCCAATGAAAAGAAACAGGACAAAATAATGAACATAATCTTACCTCCCTGCGGCTAACCACAAAACAGGAGAAAAATAAACAGGCACCCTCCTCCCTACATGGGTCTCTGTACAGTAAGCAGGAAGACTAGCTTTCTTGTACACAAAATGACTATAGTCAATATTTACTTGATATGGAACCACCACTTCGCCTCTTACGGCCCTAATTCGCTCCACATGTGCGCTATTAGAAGAGACATACGGGAGAACAACAACACAACAACACAGCACTAAGCAGCATCACATAAATTTAAAAAAATTATACGTAACATTAGGCTTTAAATTAGTCTTTCAGTGCCTTTAAAATACTTTTCCCGACTGCAAACATTAGCGATGTGAAACTTACCCATATTCAAGTGTTGATAAAAAACAAATGCATGCAGCTAAAATAAAACAGATATTTTTGTATAAAAGCAGAGGGCCTTTTATATATATATATATATATTGCATGTTCAGATATTCATACAACTAAATAATCTGGGGGCCATGGAATTTTTGTGAAAATGACCAAAAACGCTGGCTGACAACTTTATTTAAAAAAATAAATGTATTAAACGATGGTGGGGAAAGAGTTAAATACTTAGTAATGCATTACACCCAACACTGTTTATTACGAAAATAAAATCGTCTGTGCTGAAATTCACAGAATACAATGCTCTTTGGGCATGCTGACCTAAAAGAGTAGTGTGTGTGCGTGCGTGCGTGCGTGCGTGTGTGTGTTTGTGTGTCTGTTTAAGTGTGCAAACATGGGTCTAAATCAGGGCGGGGCGCCTTTTAGATAAAGTTCAGTAAAAGCTGAAAAATGAATGGCTGTCTTATCAACTCCTGTCCCCTCTCTATTTCTGTCTGGGTATTAATACTGTGGGCGTTTCCTTGGAAGTGTGCCCTAGCTGATATGAGTTTCCTGGTGAAGAAGATCAACTGCCTACTGAGAATTTGGTTAGCTTTACTGTAAGTATTACAAACCAGGTGTTTGCCTAAAACACAGTCATTAAATTTGGGTCAGTGTTTTTAAACCAACTAGGTCTACTAGATCTGAAATATAATTCTGTGTAATATAATCGTTTTAAAGTGTCATAAATCATAAATACGTTAAATACGCACACATGCCTTACGGTAATGAGACATAATGTGCGTAATGGTCCTAAAGTAGGAGCCGATAGCCATGTGGGCCTTATTCTGAAATGTTGCTTAATTTTTCTTCGGGCGACCCAAGTTCGAGCCTCGGCTTGTGGTGCTTTCCTGTTCCTGTCCCCTCTTTCTTTGCTTTCTGTCTGTTCTCTATGGTCCTGTACCATAAAAAAGGTCCTTTACACATTTTATGAATAAATAAATGGCATTTGACACTGGTTCTTACCAACCATCTCGCACACTTCAGATCATCATAGTTTTTCATAACATGATCCAACCAGGTCAACAAGTTCAAACGTTAGTATGTGCTTAAAACATATAGGCTAAGCTTTAATTAGTTATTTTAAAGCTATATTACAAAATATAATGATTGTGCTGTCTTTAAACAACCATTGATTACTGTTATATAGCCATGAGAGGGCCAATGTAATTAATCTTGGTTGTGTCACACTGAATTCCTGTATGTAACATTAGTAAATACAGGATGTTAGAAGTCAATAAAGAGCTATTAAACTCAATCGTCCCATGCATCACGTGGAAAACCCCCGTTGCTTCGTGTCTCCTCAGTTTAGCTCATGCTCAGAATGTCAAAGTGTCAGTGAAATGTCATTCACACACAAACACAGACACGGATGCACAGATCTGGGCAAATGGAAAGGAATGTGGTGAGGTCAGCACAGGTATTTACTGGCACAACATACAAAATAGTTAAGTGTTTTTTACTTTCAAAACATGGAGGACACCCATGGGCTCGGCTCATTTTGAAACTGAGATTGGGGATGCATTTGCAGGTGGTTGTGCAAGTGCCTGGGTTGTGCATGTGCCTAGGGTGGTTCTTATATGGGGCAGCCTTTTCGTGTGTGTTTCTGATTAAAACCACATTGTCCTCTCTGCTGTCTCAGCAAAGAGCCCAGGTATCTACATAGACAAACCTGGATAGAGCGCACAAACAGAGAATGAGAAAGTCTCAGTGAAGGCGGGTGAGGTCAAAGCTTCCTGTAAAGCGGTAGAGCAGGTGCAAAACCAAACAGACACATACATTGACACACACAGAAACACTATATGCATGTTGAGCTCCAATGTACAAATTGGAGGGCCATTAAATATCATCATGCAGAGTTGATAACAAATAGTTTGATCATATGAAGCAAATCATTCATTTGATGCCAGTGCAAATGCAGAGGTGACAACTGATCAAAAAGCCACAGAACCACAAACCTCTTCTAAATTACTTGCAACATTTTAACCAGCTCAGAGAAGAAGTCAGTGATTAAAAATGTGAGAAAAATCAAGGATGAAATAAATAAAGACTTCTTCCTTTCATGAAGATTTCATGTATACACACAACCAAATTGGGGTTTGGTTTTTAAATATTAATTTTCCCAGTATTTGTTTGCAACATCCCCTCTCTTTTAGTAGAATATAGCCTATCTCAGTATCTCTATTGAGCACAATTTGCAAAATGTTTAAATCTAGAGGAGACCGGGGCTTCGTTTCTCAAAAGCATCATGAGCATCAGGAGCCAATGCTTCAACAATCTACTTAGGCTTATGATGCTTTTGAGAAACACAGCCCAGAATGGTTGTAGCACTTTTTGTCTAATTGCAATTTGTAAATAATAATAACTGCAAATAAGTTTTGCCCCAAAATCTTTCAAATTTTGAACTTTGACTGGATGAGAAGAATGGACCAATGTCTTGACCTCCACTGGCTGAGTTCCAGATTTTTGAAAATGTCTTCATAAATAAAATAAAATAAAACAAGATGTTTTGAGGACATTTGAAGTAGTCCTCACTGTATGAGAAGTTCCTAAATGAGCCAAATAATGTTTTGCATTATATCAACAGGTTTGTGTGGGTTTGGGCTAGGCAAATATCAGCATGTATTTGTACAGTATATAAACCATTGCGCCTATGAGGGGTCCTCATTAATATAATGGAACCAACATGTTTGTGTTGATGCTTGACATGTAAACATCTTATGGTGTGTGACCTGAAATGCAAAATATATCACTGGTCTCTCCTGTTCATTTACCGGATTCTATATATTTAATGATTTGGTAAAACATTTGTATTCAAATTTTTATAAAAATTTTAATTGCTCGTATTGCTCCTCTCTTATTTTTCTCACTTGAATGTCTTTTGACTTTCCATCGCAGAATAACCCTTTACTGTACATTAGTTGGTAAGGGTGGCACCAGATAATAGCGTGTGCCCTGCCTTCCTTATCTTTCAAATGCACAGTCTTCCTTTACGTGACTCTGGCAGCAAACCATTTTGCAAGCTAAATTGTGGCTATTGCAGACATTAAGATATCAATCATTTGCATGCACAACTTGGATTCCAAATGAAATCATTGATAGATTTGTTCGTAGAGAGAAGCAAACAACTGTTGATGTTGTTAGAAGAGAGGAAGCTCAACAGGAGGGGCTTCAGAGTTGACAGCGTGAACATAAATGTAGCTAGATGTCACTCAACGAAATCACACCTTTGAAGCTCGCTGTCGTCTGCAGGTGGTTTGAATTTAGATGTCTGTAGTTCTGCTTTTCATTTTTTGAAGTGGCCAGCCAGAAAGTGCAAATGCATGTTATGTGTCATTTTTAGATGAACACTTGGTGCCTGGAAACGTATTAGAGGTGGAAAAGCTATGCTGATGTGACAGGTAAGAGACCTGCATGTGTTTAAACTTTATTTGCTATGTTCAGTTACCATATAGACAACTGAAATATCTGCCACATCGCAGGCTTCATGTAATATTATTGTAACTTAACAGGTCAAATATAATGGCATGTATTCAATCAAAGGTGGAAGTATTTCATTTTGGATTGAACTATTGGTCAGACTTTGAATCTTTTTGAGTAAGATTATTTGGTTTCATTAGTTTAGTATTAGAACAAATATATATAAGCATGTCAATCACCTATTTGCTATGTGTGTGTGTATAGCATGAAACCAAAAAGTGTGAGATTTGCACTTTTTAGTCTTTCAGCTGCTTTTATTCATTCTTAAATCTTAAAGCTTAATAAAAAGCTTTTAAGCTGCAAAAAATTACCCTGAAGTTTTGGAAGTTAGACTTGTTCTGCATTGCGATGATTTTGTCATCTTGACTGAAATGTTTCCCAAGAGCCATTTAAGTCAAATATAGGTCAGGCAAATTGTAGCATGAGAATAGCATACCATACTTGCATAAATCACCCCTAAATCGGACAAACAATTCTAATTTTAGCTTCAGGAAGTGGATGAGTTTCTTTAATGTGCGTTTTAATAGAGCACTTCCTTGTCAGCTGGAGGGTTACCATAGTGATCCAGCCTAGATTGAGTGCAGCATGGTTTCTGCGGTAGCATACAACGAAATGGTGAAAATGTTTTGGTATGTGTTGAGTTCATAAAAAAAAATACAGAGAAGGACACTACAGAAACTGAAAAGCCATTTAATGTCTTCTCGCTCTAGGGGAACTGTTGTTGGGGGGGTAAAGTAAGTCCTGCATTGGTGAACCTATTGGACTAAGGACTGTTGGCTTAAAGGATTGGCCCCCCACCCTCCACATTATAATTGTAATAGATATCTACATAGACCCTCACTGTTAAAGCCCCTGGTTAGCATGTGTACTGCAGTGTAATTTTGAAACAAGCCTGCTCTAGAACCATTGATATTCAATATTCCAGTTTCAGAACTGATATTCTGTCTCATCCTCATTATTCAGATGTCTCAACATCCGCACAGGAAGCTGGAGAGAGGGAGGGAGAGCGCACAAGTGGGAAAACAGCCATTTAATCAGCCTTTGAATAAAAGTGAACCGAGTATACTCATGTTTTTCTTTTCCTTTTTTCACAAATATATATTTTTTATTGTATACCAGTGTCAGAAAGTGTTTTTTTATTTTATTTATTTTTTGTTAAGGGTTGATATTTGGCCCATTGGATTGATTTTAGGGGCAAATATTTTTTCTGTATGTAAAAAAATGGCTTGTCAATTTATTTCAGCTAGAATGCTTACAGTGTCTGAACCCATACAGGCCTAGAGTAGAATATTATGACATATTTAAAATGTCAGATAAACATTTCTTTTTTGCTCTGACATTTTTCTTCTGCATTTATCACCAAGCCGTGGTTAATTTCTGACCCTGTTGTATATACTGTAAATCCGTATGGTGTTTCTAAACATAATTTCTCTGTTCTGGTGTGATTTGATGCTTGTTGTGATTGGCAGGTCCCGTTGCCAGTGACCAGGTGAAACGAATACTAAATCAACATATTCGCAAGAAGCTGATCAGGTTACAAACAATAAAAACCTGCCATTACTCTCTCCTTACTCCTTACTGAGGTCAGAAATATTGATCCCCTTGGTAAAAAAAATATGAGCAAAGCAGGCTATGAAAATAAATCCACATTGTTTATCCTTTTGATCTTATTTTTTTTTAAATCCTAAAAATCTAACCTTTCATTGACAAAACAATTGAAAATGGTGGGAAAATCTATTATGAAATAACTGTTTTGGTCCAATACACGTTGGCCACAATTATTGGCCCCCTTTTATTCAATACTTTTTGCATTTGCCAAGATAACAGCTCCAAGTCTTCTTGTAATGCCTGATGAGTTTGAATATCACCTTAGTTCACCCCATACATTTTCTTCAGGTCAGGAGACTGGAATGCCCATGGCAGAACCTTCATGTGGTGTTTAGTGACCCATTTTTGTGATAATTTTTTATGTTTGTTTTGGATCATTGTCCTGATGGAAGATTCAACCACGGTCCAGTTATACGATTTCTTGCAGGTGCAATCAGATTTTGATTTTTTCATCTTGTGGTATTTTATCGAATCCATGATACCATTTGTCTGAACAAGATGTCCAGGACCTCTGGCAGAAAAATAATTAAGCAGTATATTTAACTGTGGGCATGAGGTACTTTTTTAGCCCAGTGTGCACTAAACCAATCTTGTGTGTTTGCTGTCAAAAATATATATTTTTTAGTTTCATCTGACCATAGAACACAGTTCCTAGTTTCTGGCACGTGAATATGCTGGAATTTGTTTTTGGATGAGAACAGAGGATTTTTTTCTCGATATAGCCTATTTGTTTTGAGGCTTTCTGACTCAACTAATTTCTTCAAATCTTCAGCAGTGATCCTTGGAGAGTCTTCGTATTCTCAAACTATCCTCGTCGCCGTGCATTAAGACAATATAGATATGTCCTCTTCCAGGCAGATTTGTTTAGTTGATTGGAAATAATCATTGCTCCGATGTCGGAAATGTACATTTTTATAATGCTATTTACTTACAGCCCTTTTTTTTATTTTGTGAAGCTCAAAAATCCTTTGCTGCACATCAGCAATACAAAGTTCTGTCATTAAAAACACTAGATGGCACATGTTGATAGGTCCTTAAATGTGCGATCACATCATTCTAGGACACAGCTGATTGGACCCTCCTGTGTCAGTAGCCAATGAGCTCGCTGCTTAACCTTTTTAAATACTTGGTCAGAACTTGCTGTAGCATGCATTCAGAAACCCTTCACCTTCCCCAGCTCCACCTGTATAAGATCTGCTATGGGTAATTCATGTATGCTATTTTGTGCAGCAGCATGTCTTACTTTCTTACAGCAGCGTGTCCTGTATCTATTGGCAGTAGCAATAACCAACAGCAGCAGGATAGCATAACTATTTTGCCAAGACCAAACTTATAAACATTGTTTATATCAATTACCATGCTAAACACTTTGAGAGTTGTCATGACAGAACTATATTATTTGTTTTTTTACCCATTGTGATTGATTATTAGGAAATATTTATACTCCTGTGAAACATGAAGTCATGGCTGGACAAAGTTTCATGTTCTTAGTAAAAAAAGTAATATGAATGGGAATATACTTCAGAGACATTTTACTCATAAGAATTTTTAGGGGTTCTACTGTACTAACTCTGGCCAACATGTATTGGTAAAAACATTTATTTCATATTGTAGTTTCCTCACACTTTCAAATGTTTTGCCTCAATAACAGGTTCAGAATTATTTTCACAGCTGTATTTGGCCATATTTACCAAGGGAGGGCAATACTTATTACCTCAACTGTGTACACATATACTGTAGGTAGCATTTTAATTGTGAAATTGGAGTTTAAAAAAAAAATGTATTTCTTCTTTCTCAGGAAATCTGAAAGTCAGGATCCACAACAGCTGCGTGCATCCAACACCCCTGACTCTTATTTTGAGGAGGATAATCCATTAAGAAGAACAGGTGACACATGTACACATTCAAATTAACATGTGAGCTTGAAATGAGCAAACATCGAAGAGCTTATTTAATGAATATAGTCTTCACGTATTTATACTCTAAACATACATTTGTGTGTGTATGTGCATGTTTGTGAGAAGCCTCAGAGCCAATTCTAAAGCTGCGACCAAAGAGAAGTGTAAACTCGAGAAAGAACCCACTGCAGTGTAAAACCAGTGCGCCCCCTGCTGTCAGAGCATCTGAATTTATGGGTGTGTATTATCTATTATCTCAAAATTCTTTGCCTCCCAATGTTCAAAATTTATTTCGTGATAGAGATGCTCATCATAGTTACACATTAAGAGGAAATAAAAATAAATATTTGCCCAAATTTAGAACCACTCTAAAATCGATGTGTATTTCAGTGCGAAGAGTGAAGCTTTGGAATGATTTGGTGGATGAATTAAAAACCTGTACTAATATAATTCATTTTAAATATTTGTTTAAAAAAAAAAGGTTATAAGGAAATATGTAGAGGACAGAGAATGATGCCCTCAGCATGAAGCTAGTGGTGAGAGGGTGTAGAGGCAGAGAGTGTTTGGGCCAGTGTCTTTTGTAAGGGTGTGTGATGTGTGTGCGTTGTTTTGTCTTGTTTGTCTTATACCAGTTATTTAGTAACAATTGTTTTTCTGTATGTACTGTACAGGAATACTGCTGCTCTTGAATTATTTTGTTTGTATATTGTTTTTTGTATTGCATTTTGTGTTGAATGTGAGGGGGTTTGGAATCATAAGCGTTTGCTTCATCCACCTCCTTTTCAAACCATGCACTTGTATAAATTGTCTGTTATGTAGCCTGTTATGTTGATTTGTGAGAAAACTAGATTCAGGTTTGAAATAAATATCATCATCATCATCATCATCATCATCTTAAGTGCTGTTTCAAAAGTGTCATATTTTTCATCTCTATCATAAACAAAAGAAGCAAAGATCCTGTAGTGACCTGCTGTTTGCATTTTTGTAGAGGTATCTTCCAGTTCTGCTTCAGTGTCCAGGAGAAGTTTATCACCAGATAAAAGGATGAGCCATCAAGAGCCACAGACCTATAGCCCATTGTCATACAAGGTCCGTTATTGGTTTTCAAATAATTAATATTTAATTGATGTAAAGCTGCATAACAGTGTTTTTAAATTGAGAGAAAACTTTTATAAAATTTTATAGAAATAAAAATTATATATATATATATATATATATATATATATATATATATATATATATATATATATATATATAAATACATACTTGGAAAAAGGTATCTGATGCTCACCAATGCTTCAAATACAGTAATAATGTAATTTTATTACAAAATAAAATAACTTTTTCCTGTTTTAAGAAATTTTCAAATGTAATTCATTCCTTTGATGGCAAAGTAAAATTTTCAGCATCAATACTCGATCTTGCACGATCCTTCAGAAATCATTTTAATGTGTTGATTTGGTGATCATGAAACATTTCTTATTATTATCACAGTTGTAAATGGTGGTGCTGCTTAACAATTTTGTGGAAACTGTGAATTTTTTTTTAATTATTATTATCAATGTCCAAAAACGTTTATCATTTATTTGAAATATTAATATTTTGTAACATTATAAATGTGTTTACTGTCATAAAGCAACCCTGCTAAAAAAAAAGATAAGATAAGATAAGAAAAACTTTATTGTCTGTCACAAGTGACAGAAATTTGTCTTTGACAAGACCGGCTCAGATAACATAAAAACACATGCAAGAACATAGATACACTCAAGACCATTTAGCCACATTAGCTGTACAGACATGTGCAAAATACAAAAATGTGATGTGTTCTATCTATGGTTGTTCAGTATAGTAATGGCCGTGGGAATGAAAGATTTTTTGTATTTGTTTTTCCTTGCAAGTGGGACTCTGTAGCGTCGACCTGATGGCATTAACTGAAAGGATTGGTTAAGGGGGTGGGTGGGATCCTTTGTGATCCTGTGAAAAGAAAAAGGAAGTATTAATTACTTAAAAAAAAAAAAAATCATACTGACCCAATCTTTTGAACGGTAAGTTTAGTTGGTAATGCTACAATAAGCCTGCACTTTGCTCATTGCTGATTGCAGCTACTTTTCCTCAGGATGAATCTCCTCTACACATTGGCGTTCAGAACCCCATCCTCTTGTCTGGATGCTCTACCGCTCATTTACAGCCACTGCGTACACCTGTGTTTACCTTTCATCCACCTAATTTTCTTACAGGTAACACAGAATTTCACTGATCTTGAGAGTAAAAAATAAATTGTTGTAAAAAATTTTTTTTAGTGTTATTTGCACTTTCTCTCTTACAGTCCCACTCCCAGAACATTGTGTAGTAATGCCACATAGGCCTTTGTGCAAAACCCAGTCGGAACCTTCTTTTATTCAGCATTGTACGCACATACACACTCAGACTCTTATGGTTCCACACCACATGTACCATCAGCAGTGGCCACAGGATACATTCCAACAACACGCTCCAAAAAAGGTAAGGCAAATGCAAATGTCTTTGCACGCAAACACACAGAGTTCTTTTTCACAAGCTCTATCTCTTTATAAGGTACCTGTTCACTCATTGTGGCCTGTGTCTTCTGGAGAGCTGGAAAGGGACAGAGAGAGAGCAAGAGAAGCAGTAAGCGTTACATCTCAAGTCCCGCTTGATAACTGTTGCAGTAATACCCCGGGAGAACTGCACAGTAAAGAATATTGGGATTGGCAAAACAAAAAATACCACCGGAAACTTGAACGTGTGCAATCCTCTCCAGACACCTTTGAAAGAAATCTGCCTTCACATTTAACCTCACCTCTTGCCCGGAATGTAAGGAGCAAACCAAAATACACCACAGGTAGGAGGAAAGAGGGTGTCACAACAAAACATCCGTTAAAACAACTTGCGGAAAATAGTTTGGGGTGTTTAAAAAATAAAACAGAAATATTTAAATGTTTTTGTATAATTTATAATGTCACTAATCAAATACAGAAATTGTACAAATAGGACATCTTGTTCTAGCTCCCATTGAAGCACAAGATCATCATGATTTAGACAAGCTTGAGATCATGCATCTCAAGCACTACTGTCATAAAAAACAATGCCAAACACCAAACAGTATATTCTAAATACTAAGAGGTTAATATTTAAGTGCAAGTTTGCCACGTTTCAACCCGCTTTGTATTGTTACAATGTCGGTAGTATATGTAAATGAACAAAGTTTAATCTTTATTTGTGTTACCTGGACTGAGAAATTACTGTTTATTTGACAGCTCCAGGTCTTTCGTGAAAACTACAATTATATTTTTCATTTTTGCATCCCTGCCCACAGAGGGTTAACAAAACAGTTATTGTAAGAGTAGGTTTATCAGTGAAAATTGTTTCGAACTTGTATCAAACCTAATCACAGGGTTGCCCAATGGCCAATCAAAAACAGCCCAAAAGTAGCTCAAAGACCATATCCCAAATATCAGAACTAAAAAATATACCATTCCCATATGTAAAATATTTTTTTTACAGTCATTGTTATGCAAAAAAAAAAACTATATCATGGGGATTATAAACATAACTCAAAAGCTCGCTACCAGTGGCCCTCCTTCACAAAACCTAACTTCCAGCACAGTTTTATCATTGGTAGAAGATCAAATATTTCAATACAAACATTTCAGTCAATCTAATATATGCAATATGTCAAAACTTTAACGCGCAGGGGAAAAAATCAACCCGTGGCAACAGTTTAAATGTAGCCCAATTCACTGGGAAAACCATAAACTTGGCACCCGTTCTATCCAATAAGAACCGACTAGGAGTGGCCTTGGATGGCAACATGCCCAGTGCATTATGGGTGTAGAAGTTTTCCTACCTATTTGGCAAAAGGGTAGACAACAGCTCTTTTTCTTTGTATTCTCTAGTCAGGTAGCACCGGAAAGAAGGAAAACAGGGTAATTGACAAAGAAATGTAAAATAGATTAGATAGAAAAGTAAAAGTTAATAAAATAATTTATACCACTAAATGACATACTGACCATCTGTCCGAAACACACAAACACATAAGCGGAGTGATAGGAATATCGTGAAGTCCCAGTGTTGTTGGACTGAATATCAGCACTCTTGTAAATGTTGTATAAAATGCATGTATATAGTATGTATGTGTGTGTGTGCAGGTTTGGTGTGTGACTCTCGTATGCTGAATCGTGTGTGTGACTGTGGAGATATCAGCTTTCACCGTGAACATGGTGACAGAATTAGAAGTATCTGGTCAAGATTGGAGCAGTGTGGCCTCAGGGATCAGTGTGAGGTAAACAATGCTGAACAAATCATATAGCTGTAACTATTATCCCAGTGGTGAGAAGTTACATCCATGTGTGTGTGCTTGTGTTTTAGTGGGTTAAAGGCAGGCTGGCCACTTTTGAGGAACTACTGTCAGTTCATTCAGGGCAACATAGTTTTCTTCATTCTGGGCTCTTAAAAACCAAATCAAATAGTTCCTGCAGTACAGCAGCACTGAATATGGCATTCGGCAGTGTGATCGAGCTGGCTCTGCATGTGGCTAGAGGAGAGCTAAGGGTGAGATTCCTTTTGTCCACACTTCTTTCTCCTATAACCACAAATGTTCTCACTTCTTCTTTTTCTGACCCATCCTTAGAATGGGTTTGCTTTGGTCACCCCTTCAGGACACCATGCATCACATTCTCACACAAAGTGAGTTGCACTTTACAACATCAACATGAAATGGTGTTCACAGCCACTTTCGCCTAAAGTAAAACGGGTAAAGTAAAGTTCCCCAAGAAAATATATAGAATATTATTTATTAGCATTTTTGATATAAACTTCAGTAGCAGTAATAACATACACTAGACCATACACATTCAGAAATTTGGGGATAGTTCGATTTTTTTTTTTTTTTTTTTTTAACTTCTATTCAGCAAGGACACATAAAAATGATCAAAATTAAATTTAAAGTGACATTTACATCGTTGGTTTGCCATCACATGAGAAAATTACATTTTAAAATATATTAAAATAGAAAAGTCATTTTAAATTGCAGTGATATTTCACTATATTACTGTTTTACTGTATTTTTGATCAAATAAAAGCAGCCTTGATGTGCAAAAGAGACTCCTTTCAAAAACATTAAAACATCTTACCCGACCCCAAACCTTTGAACGGTAGCTTATGTTGGTAAATATTGCTGTATATTACTATGGTTTTTTTTCTTTTTCTTTTTTTTAATAATGTACATCTCTGAAACTTTCACAATAAGTCCAGCAGGGTTTTTTTTTTCATACTGACTGTAAGTTGCACTATAAAATACTGATCTCATTGTGTCTGTTACAGTGGCTCCTGTATTTTTAATTCTGTGGCCATTGCGGCTAAACAGCTTCAGGACCGAATAAAGGTTAAAAAGATCCTTATAGTCGACTGGGTAAGACACACAAAAACAGTATTTGCCTTTGTGGATTTATTTCCACACTTACACATATTTGCACTTACTGATAAAGGGTATTTGACTGTGAGATTTTACAACCCCATTTCCTGAAAAGTTGGGACATTTTGTAAAAACCTTTTTTTTAACTGACAAAAGTACAAAGAAAAGTTTTCCGATGTTTTCATGGAACATAATTGTAGTTTGTAAATACAAACAAATTTTGATATTGATGGCTGCAACACACTACAAGAAAGTTGGGACAGAGGCAAATTAAAAGTGAAAAAGAATATCCAAGTTAGATTATTCAACTCTTTTGAAACAGTCCACAATGAATGGGTATCGTATTTGGGTGTAAAAGAGCTTCTCAGATTTTGCAAGCAAAGACGGGTCATGGCTCACCACTTTGTGCCAAATATCATGAGAGAATTGTCAAACAATTCAAAAATCACATTTCTCAATGCAAGATTGCAAAGAGTTGATGTCTTTCACCATCTACCATTCATGATATTGTGAAAAGATTCAGGGAATCCAGAGAAATCTCAGTCTGTGTAGTGCAAGGCAGGAGACCTCTGTTGAATGTGCGTGACCTTTGAGCCGTCAGATGGCATTGCATTAGAAACTGTGTTAAATACAGCCACGTGAAATCTCTGTGACGCAAGGAGAAAGCTATACATCAGTTCTATGCGGAGATGCTGCCGAGTTCCTGGGCCTAAGCTCATCTCAGATGGTCGAAAACAGTGGAAATGTGTGCTGTGGTCAGATGAGTCCATGTTACAGCTTGTTTTTGGAAAAAAAATGGACATCGAGTTCTCAGTCCTAACGATTTTCATCAGTGACGGGTGCAAAAGCAAACATCTGTCCTGGTATTGGGGTGCATCAGTGCAAATGACATGGGTGAATTGCATTTGTGTGAAGGTACCACTGACATGGAGGCATATATTTGGATTGCACAGAGATATAAACTGCCATCAAGATGACATCTTTCCTGAAAAGTAAGACAATACCAGGCCTCATTCAGCACATGCTAAAACTGAGTGGTTTCTAGACACTCCACACTGTAGAAGGGATGTGCCTGACAGCAGTCCAGATCTGTCTCTTATTGAAAATGTATGACCCATCATATAAAGGAGAGTCGGTCAGTGACGACAACAGACTGTTGAGCAGCTGTCTTGTATCAGACAAGTTTGGGCAAATATTCCACTTGCAAAACTTCAACAGTTAGTATCCTCAACTCGCAAGTGAAAAATGTAGTCAGTGTTGATCAGTGAAAACATTGGAAATATTTTCTTTGTACATTTGTCAGTTAAATTAAGGTTCAAGAGACTTCTTGAATTTATTGCATTTAACAAAATGTCCCAAATATTCTGGAAATGGGGTTGTAGATTTAGATACAGTGTATATTGTACTGTGCCTAGTCAAGATTTCTTAAGTTTAAGCTTCACCTGATTTCTTATCTCTTTCTTGACTTCAACGATCATACTTTTTGCAATTTAATTTGCCAATGCTAGAGGTACAAAGATTACACACTTCACCTTTTTGTGTGTATGAATCAATGAGGTTTCCAAAAGGTTTGTGTTTTTATTAATCATTGCACTCCCCTGCACTTTTATCAGGGTCTTCATCATGATAATGGAACTGAGGAGATATTTTACACCGATCCTAATGTCCTCTATATATCCCTGCATCACTATGACAATGGTTCTTCATTCTATGGTACTGGAGGACCATCCATGGTTTGTTTTGTGTATATTCTTCTATGAAACTATAAAGTGTATCTGATATTTTTGCAAATCTGTGCTTTCTTTAAGTGTCATACTGCTATGTCTGCATGTAAATATAAACTAACTGAATGTATTGCAGATAGGATCTGATAAAGGGGAAGGCTATAATGTAAATGTGGCGTGGTCAGGAGGGCTGAGTCTTCCAATGGGAGATGCAGAATACCTAGCTGCATTCAGGTGATATTCTGCCGTCATTTTAGTGTGTTTAGTGTCATTCTAGTCTCACGTTAAAGGGATAGTTTGGCCAAAAATGGAAATTCTGTCATCATTTACTCAACCTTATGTTATTCCAAACCTGCATGATTTTCTTCTGGGAACCTGTTTGCAGTTTCATCTGGTGCCACTATTAAGTCTACATGTACCAATTAATCCAATATTGTGTCTCTCTTTATAGAACCGTAGTTATGCCTATTGCTCATGAGTTTTCCCCAAATGTGGTGCTGGTTTCAGCTGGTTTTGATGCTGCAAAGGGTCACTCAGATTCTCTGAATGGATACATGGTCTCAGCAAAATGTATGTATTAAAAATACAAACTGTTTGTACCTTCGATTTCCAAATGATAGTGCAATATATATTTATATATTTTTTTCTTTTTCTTTTTTTTTTTAGTTCAATGTTAACTTTGAAATTTTACTCACATTTTATTCCTATTTAGTTTACTGTTAACATGTTTACATAGTACTGTAATAAGCATGAAGATACCAAGCACATAAATACTGGGTAAAATTATTATTATTTTTGTATATTACCTTGCTGTAGTTTAAAAACTATTTAATAATTTAAATAGTTTTTAGTGATAATTTTCCGTACTGAATAAAAAAAAAATGTGTTGCCTTATTAGCTCACTAGGTTTTGCAAGAGCATTATATTATCTGAGCTTGAGAGTGTTTGTGCTTGTCTGCATTTTCTTGCTCTGTAGGATTTTCCCCAAAGAATAAAAATAAGAGTCCTTCAGATGGGAAGCAGAAGAACTTATAATGACTATGCATTTTTGTTGGGACTCAAAAGTTATTGGCTAAAGCATGACTAATATGCCCATGTCAGCTCGTGAATGTGTCAAGTCATTAAGGTTCTCATATGACACATATTAAACTGTTATATCAAGAGTCACTGATGTTTTTGTAACTAATGACTAATGTGACTGATACCTTAAGGGTGTGACATTTGCCACTGACCGAATATGGTTTGGGGTTTTTAAGTTTTAATGTGATATGTCTCAGGTTTCGGGTTCTTGACCCGAAAATTAATGGAGTTGGCTGAAGGTCGAGTGGTGTTGGTGTTGGAGGGAGGTTATGACCTCATATCCCTCTGCGATGCATCTCAAGCCTGTGTCAGTGCTCTCGTGGGAAATGAGGTGTGTGTGTGTGTGTGTTGCTAACAGATGCCAACATCAACATGTTTAACACCGTGGGTATTGCATGAATTGAGTATTTTTTTGTTTCTGCAGCCTGAGTCTTTAGCTGAGGAGGAATTACAGAGGATTCCCTGTGCCAACGCGATCGAATCTCTGGAGACGGTACTGCGTGCTCAGAGTGAGAATAGCTCAGTTTGTGTTGTTTATTTTCTGTGGTCTTGATCTTTTCTTTTCATGCTTCTCTCTGTCTCCCTCTCAGGCAGGTACTGGCGTTCAGCGAGCTCTATGCTGAAGACTGTGTCTCTGTCTTATGTAAAAGGAGAGAGGAGATACTCGGCAGGCACTGAGGCTGCTTTAGTCCTGGGTGGCCTTACTATGAAAGTTCCAAACAGAAGCCGGTAAGACAACAGTAGAGTGCAACATTCAGGTTCCCTGTGTAGAAATTCCACTAATTTTATCCATAAGGAAATTGATTTTTAATAGCAACTTTTATAGACAGACCTGCTGTGAACTCCGAGGTTGTAAATCGAGGTTATGTGCTTTTGCTGAAGCCATCAGTTTGCATTACTATTTTTATTCAACTTACTTTTTAAAGAATCGTGTGTCATAGTAGAATTCTTGGTAAAAACTACATTACCCATGATTCTTCAAAAATCTACACCAATCAGGGTGTCACGATGAGCAAAAGAGCTCTACAGGGAACACCCTCTTCCATGAAGCGCTGTGATGGATGTTATCGAGTCTCCCTACACTATAAAAATATAACTTAAAATATATTATTTCTGTATATAATATGCAACTGCAAATGAACACATTTATATTTCTCTATTGTTTTTAATTCGATTAGGCCTATGTCATTCACAATGCTTCATAGGATTGTAGGTTTTTCTCATTAAATCCAAGTTTTCAAATACTTTTTTGCTGCAAAGTTTGTAATGTGACTGGTTGGTTTTGGTCATGGCTTATAACACTTTGACATACTTTTTTTTTAAAATCCCTGTGGGAAAATTGAATGGGAAAACTACTTCCAACCCTGCTGAAAAAGCAGTTGTGCACTGTTGCACTCTATGAGCTTTCAGTATTAGCATGTTGGACTATCGTGGCTAGAGATGAACTGAAACTAACAAAACTATTGATTATATTGAGCTTGCTCTTGCTTTGTATCTGCTTTGTAGTTTCCCAAATGAGCCAATGGAGCATGATGAAGATGATTCAATGTAGAAGTCTTACTCCTTTTCTGGGAGACTTTATTCCTCTCCAAGCAGAAGCTGGACATCCTGTGATTTAACTGACTGAAGCTACTGTAATATTACTGTGTGAGACAGGAGACCATCCTTAGGAACTAAGATCAACAAAAGAACTTTACTGTCATAATCACATCTAGTGTGTGACATTCAAATGCTGACTCGTGTTTTTGATTTTGAAATTATAGATTGCACATGAAGCCTCTGAGAAATGTCAAACAAGGATATCATAGTGCAAATTTATGAGAAACATTAAGTAAAATGTTTTCACAGGTCTTATCCAGAATTTTTTTATAGGAGTTTGATCATCTGTATATACCATAGAGGTATATACACTACCGTTCAAATGTTTAGGGTCAGATAAGTCTTTTCTAAAAATAAAATAAATAAATAATGCTTTAATCCAAGGATGCTTAAAGCTTTGTTTTCATCAAAGAATCCTGGAAAAAAAAAGTACCACGGTTTCCACAAATATATATATATATAAACAGCACAACTGTTTTCAACATTGACAGTAATAAGTGTTTCTTGAGCATCACATCAGCAGAATGAAATCTGAAGGATCATGTGACACTAAAGACTGGAATAATGATGCTGAAAATTCCACTTTACCGTCACAGGAATAAATTACCTTTTAAATAAATTAGTTGAAAACATTTTTTTTAATTGTAATAATATTTAAAAGTATTATTCTTTTACTGTTTATGTGGTTAAATAAATACAGCCTTGATGAATATAAGGGTTCTTTGAAAAAATATCACCGACCAACAAACTTTTGAACAGTAGTGTAAAGGGTTACCGTTTTAATGTGGAATGTTAAATGACTACAATTTTAGGTATCTTAAGTTTTATATTCAAGTCTTTGAAATGACAGTAGTCCCCGGCCTTGGTGCATTTGAAGGATCTTGACCATTTATTTCTAAAAGCTTTTGTTAATTGCACTTTATATTCATCCATTTAAAAAAAATCCTGAGACATTTTGCATTGTTTTTTTATTATTATTAATATTGATTTCCCTTCAATGAACATGTAAGGCAGCTATCCTTGAATGTAAACTACGTATATAGCAAACACAAAGAAAAGGGTACAAAGTGCTTTTTGCTATGTCAGTTTGCAAGACCATTTGGGCTGATACTAATTCCTGAGGATATTAATTTTCTTTAATTTTTTTAATTACCAAAATTTCTCTACAATTAAATACAAAGCTTTTTGTGTGAAATGCCATTACATCATTTGCCTGGATTTGTATGTTTTGTAGGCTTTTCGGTTTTCTTCAACATGTTTTGCTGTTCTCAGAATTAAATAAAGCTGTATTTTTTAAAACAGTTTGGAAATCAAGAAGCATGTGTCTGGTTGCCATAACAGGTTATTTTATTAATGGCCCGCTCACACACATAAAGTTATTCATTTCATAATACAATATAATGGATATGTTCACAAAAGTGTCTGAAATGTTAGGCAAACGCCAACATCACATTTGAACAGAGTAACACAATGTTTCTGTGTAAATATAAAAAGAAATCTCAACATAATATAAGATATGCATGCAGTATTATCTGAGTGAATGAATTTATACTAAACAACACTCAGATGACAGACATGTGATGGTAAATACCGAAAATCACTAACCCTGTTTGTCTACAAAAAAGTGCTACAAAAATCATTGATTGAATCATTCATTTAATTCAAATGTGTGCTGGATGTTGCTTTGGGGTCATAAAAATATAAACAAGAAAAGAAAAACAAAAAGCCTTTCCAAACAACGTTTCCCTCGTCAATAAAGCCTCAAGATTCTCACACAAGGTTTGCGATTGTTTAAACCACATTGTCTAGACAATAAAGTGCTTATTTAACAACCAATAGCCAGCTACCTAAATGCTATGCAGCAGCAGAAGAAATCGTTTTTTTTAGTGACAGATCAGCTTAATAAAAACATGTCACTTATCAATATCCCTGCAGAACTGCAGAAAAAAACATTCAGGACAACAAGAAAAGAGCAGCAAGGAGAAAGACAAAAGACTCCTCTTAATACCTATAAACGATACATACTCAAAGTGAAAATATTGACATTGATCAGAGCTATTAAAAGTCAAATACAGATGACATCCTTCAACATACTCTTGAGTCTAACAAGATCTACAACAGACTGCCTAAACAGACAACAGTAGAAAGAGAGAGAAGTGATCCACTGATGTCGTATATTGATATACTAAAAACACGAAAGCTTTCTGACACTCCACGTTGAGTGTTCCTGGTCCATTTCAAATGGTAACAGGCAAGCATGTCTCCATTCTCTGTGGGCACGAGTGTGTCACTGTGTGTATATTTAAAAGTCACTGAGGATGGAGATGTCGGCAAATTCTTTGCGATATCGATGAGAATAGAGGGCCAGCAGGAACGCCCACTTCAAACTCATGAAGCTCCACACACACGACAGGTACAGACTGGCAGGATCTGTGAGGGCTGTAGACACACACACACACACACGCACACACAGACACGTTAAAAAGAAAGTGAAACAGTTTTCAAAGTTCAAACAACCGTCCTACTGCGAGTTTAATGTCCTGAAGGCCACTTTCTCTTCAAAACATTTCATCTGAGACTGATATGAATGAACATTTAGTTCACACCAAAATGTTACAAATACAATTTCAAAAGCAAACATTCATGACTTTCATGTGCTTCAGTATGGATCTCTACTCACATTCTTTGTGGGAGACGGCAACACCGAGGAAGGAGATGAACGCTACGATGGAAACCATGGAGAAAGTGACGCCTGTGACCAAGAAGAACTTCAGTCCCTTTAACCATGTTCTCCAAAAGTCCTGAAGGTACATTATGTGTGTGACCAGAGTCCATAATGCCAAAACACCTGGAGAAATACATGTAGAAACACACAATGAGCAATATGAAGTTCAAAGCACATACTAGTTTTGCATGTGACTGAATCTATGACTCTGCAATTTATTATTGCTTTGTCATATTCTCACATGCATGTGAACTGCTGTGTTCCTGTTTGATTCTTTTGACAGCACTTATTTGCTCTCAGTTCTGCATGCGCTGTTAGATTTACAGAAGAGCATTTTGTGACACAACAAACCATAATCTCCCTGGCCAACACCATCATATTTTCATTTTTTTAAACAGCGGTGTATGCGGGTAGGATGTTTACTAATCAAAAGTTTGACTTGCCCTCATAAAAACCCCAAATACCATAAATAATAGGTTAGTTCATGTGAAATATCAAGAAGTGACTGCAGTGTGACATGCTTTATAGTTCCTGTTATAATAATAAACGAGTCATGACGTTTTTGTGACATCGCACAGAGGAATAACTCTTGTGCATCAATTAAAAAAAGTTACTCTGAGGTCCTTAGAGGACAAAAATGTCCCTGTCAAAAAACCTGTCATAAAAATTGGAAGCTTTTGGAGCACAGTTCAAGACATTTTGACCCAGAGAGAATTTTCTTTTTCCCGAAAATGCTAGTTAAAGTTACTGCATTGGACTAAAACTTACTGACATTACTCACCCAGGATATAACTACTTTCCCAATTTTTTTGGAGAATTTTTTGTGATCCCCCTCCCACATGCACACATTTTTTCCCACACTTAAAAAAAATGCATATAATGATCAAATAAAAAGGTATAAGACAAAAATGTCCTTAAGGACACACAAGGGTTAAGTGAACTGCAAACAGTTCAAATGTGATTTTAGGCGGTGGCCATAGTTACAACATCTGAAATATGCTCTGCTTTATCATTTTTAACCTACAATTTGTTGAAATATTTAATGTGACTGGTCAACCATCTAATAACTGAACAGACCAAAATTCTGTAAAATCATGCCATCATTTGCAGTAGAAACAAGACTGACCAAAGTATAAAACTTGTACTCAAAGTACAAATGCACAGACTAGACCATAGTTGCATAACACAAACTCAAAGGCCCTGAGTTTGAAGAGCATAGTGACGGATCAAAGTGCACTGAGGAACAAAGGTTTAGTGGAAACTACTGGTCTCGGCGAAATCTCAAATCTTTTGCTTGCATTTATTAAGGTAAAGGGTATGATACAATGATGATGTCAGGTCAACTTCTACGTGTTCGACACAACCCACTGAACATGTTGAATGGTCATCTGTGAACAGATTTGTGTGAAGTACCATTCAAAAGTTTTGGGTCAGACTATTTGGTTGAAAGACGTCTCATGTACCACTGTTTGCTGCATTTATTTAATCATAGACACAGTAAAAACAGTAACATTGTGAAATGTTAGTACAATTTAAATGAACGGTTTTCTATTGTAATATATTTTAAAATATAATTTATTCCTGTGATGGCAAAGCTGAATTTTCAGTAGAAATTAGTGCTCAAGAAATTAACATCACAGTGGTACAGCTTGTTAAAGTCTTTACTGTCACTTTTGATCAATTTAATGCATCCTTTCTGAATAAACCGATTGCCTGTTTTTTTTTTTTAATTTTTTTTTTTTTTAAGTCTTACTGACTCCTCACTTGAATGATAGTGTGTAATATATTATTATTTAATAATTTAATAATCCAATCTTTTTGATCAAAAAGGGTAACTTTTTCATTGTAGATTATTACTGTTATGAAATGAAAAAACATCTGGTTTAGCTAGTCGCATTTTATGCTTCAGTGTCCATATTACACAATGTTTGTTAACATAACTACTTGAGGACTAGCAATAACAATGTGTAAACTACTCCAGGATAATTACATATTAAACAGATCTTGTTCATTAGTACTCACTCGTGCCATGATACTACAAGGCAGAAAGTTAAATATTAAAGCGTATTAAACCTGCATTAACGTATTAATATTTTATCTAACAAACATATTCCTATTTTACATACAGTAGACACAGATTTTATCCATTGCAACATTGATTAAAGTAGCATAGTATTTTTATAACACGAAATATAAAATGTATTGTGCAGTTACTGCAGTAGACTTGACAATTAAATGTAAAAAAAACGTTCTCATATAGGCTAATTATTGCATTTATCTATGTATTTTAAAGCAATTAACATTTACAACCAAGTTCACGATCTCAAACTGAAAAGGATACAAATAACGTTTCTTCTATTCTCTTCGCTTAACGTTAAGTGCCTTTACTTGCTACTCGACGAAAGGCACAAAAGTAGCAATTGGAATCAAAGTTTACTTAAAAATCCATTTCAAAACGTACCAACAACTATTTGAACACTGTCCTAGGCTAAACTAAACCTAATTATTTGCCAACCGAGACAACATTTTTGGCATCCCAGGCAGGTTCAGCATCAGTTCATGATGGCCAATAATGCTGTCTAGGTAGGCGGCTCGCCTGCATTTGAGACACAGCCAAAGAATGTACCTGATAATCCACCCATCGCGGCTGTCCACGGCTGTTTATAGGCGATGTTCCACACTAGAAACGCCGAAAATCCCACCAACATCCCAACACACGAGTAGCCCACGCGTACATACGTCTTATTGAATGCCATTCCTGTCGTCAAATATACATGAATAAGGAAAACATTATTGAAAAATCCCAAAACAACAAAGCAGTTACTAAAAATAGTTGATCATGACAGGAGTATCCGCTCTTTTGACCTGGAGACAGCGCTGATCCAGCTGCAGTAACAGCTTCTAGTGCAGAATTGACATTGACCGGGGTTTTAGGAACGACAGTAAGACCGCCTCAAACGACCAATTCACGTTTACTGTCATTTATTGCTCCATAACCCGCGCTGACTGCGTGTTATTGTTGTTGCTCTTCGCCGATGTACAGCACAGGGACAAAAGTGAAATCATGCGTCTGTCTAACAGAAAACAGCGACTCCTACGGGTATGGATGAAAACGACACGTCTTTTAGAGACTGACTTGAGTATGAGGCTTGAATGCGCAAAACAATGTTTCGAAAATGACGTGTGATATTAGGCGATGATGACTAATTTGATTTGAAATGGTTATGATTATCATTACGGCAAATGTAAGTAGGTTAATATACGAAACTTTTATTTGGAAAAAGTGTATATTTTCTTAAATGTGGTAGCTGTACTATTAGAAGTAAAAGTAATGGTGATATTAATTTAACTAATAATATCTAGGACTAAGTAATCCCAGCTGTAGTAGTGGAAGAAACGTGGCTGCTGGTGGTAATAGCAGTAATATCTTGTAAATTATGTGCTAGTTGGACTTTTATTCCACATAAACTTCCTGCCATCTATGTTGAGCAGATAGGCTAGGTAATATCACCTCTATGGTAATTTACAAGCGAGTTAGATTTACTGGGTAATTAATATATATAAAAATACTTGTATAAATGTAAACTATTTTATTTTCTCTACACTATGGCAAATGTACAGTAAAACGTTACAATATACAGTGCATGGATACATTTTATGACGCATGGAAATGCATATTTTTAGTCGCATCGTCATTTCTCTGTTGTATGAGAGTGTTCGTGTTGTGAGGTGTGACGTGTGGTGTGAGAGCGTGAGACAGAGCGCCAAATGTGTGAGAGTTGCCAACCCTCTAGCAAATGTTAACTCGCAAATGAGTGTGCAAAACTGTGCAAATTCCACTAATGTCCACTAGATGTCACAAAAACTTAAAGCAAGTGCTTCTCATGTGGTTGGTCACATGTGATTGTTACCCCAACAAGTTTGGTAACCATACTTTCCGCGAAAATACCCGTTTGTTCATCTATTGCCACTACAATGAAACAATAGAAATTTGTCACACACCATTTCTCATATTAATTCAGTATAGTGGAATACTTATACAGCCAGTAAACTGGTACCTGTGTCACCTACTATATTTAATTTAATACAGAAAGTCAAAATCAGTATTTAATGATTATTGATACTGAGAGAAGAAAAATAAATTATGCAAATAAAAATGACACTTGCATTTTTCCCCACTTTGAGCACTGGACATACAATAACAATTCAATATAGAGCTTTTTTCAGCAGTCAACTTTATTATAGTAAAAACAATAGATTTTCTCTGTTCATTTAAGAAAACGGTTTCAAAGTAATACTCACATAAACACATTTTTTGGTCCTGTAAACATTGTAAAAAGCTTGGTAGTCAATCTTTAACACTGAGTTTATAAGAGAAACAAACATCATTGACAATAACATTACACTGTTAACACACATAGAGCAGAGATCACAGCTAGTTCAACAAAACACCAGAAAGTGCAGTATGTTTTGAATTTGTTTTTTTCTGATACAAAATATTTGGCTTCATTCATGCAAATAAAACTGAAGAAATGCATGAAGGCTTGAGGCTGCGACGGGAACTTGTAAAGACACCATATACTAAAGAAGTCAGACTGTATTTCATGCCTAGTGGAAGGGGCGGACAAAGTTCATATTACGACATCCAGTCATGAGTGCACTCAGACGCGTTCAGATGCCATCCTGCCATCACATGCCATCTTAATCAGAGGTGATGCGCTCGATCATGGTCTCCTTGACAATGCCAGAGAGTAGTGTTAGATCCTTGTACTGGATCCAGTCCTGCTCTCTCACGCCCCATACTGTGCCCTCCGGCTGCAATATAAGATTTTCACAACATTACAAGAATGTTGAAAAGTACTAATAGATTTCAGACTGATTCATTAGAATGAACAAATCATTATCAAAGCTAAAAAAAAAAAAAAATGAAATAAAAATAACACATTTACAAAAAGGACAAAGAAAGCACTTATGAATGTTGTCCATACAAGCTATTCACTGATAAACTTCCAAAAATTCTATTCGACATGTGTATTCTATTCGAAACTCGCTGCATTTTGATGCTGATGCCAAATACAACTTTTTTTTACGCATGAGCATGACACGGCAAATGTGAATACACAAAAGCATGAATGAGATCTGAAAGCTATGATGGGGGAAAGTTATTCAGGTAATAATAACTGAAATTTGGAAAGGAAAAAAACACACACTACTGTTCAAAAGTTTGGGGTCGGTAAGATTTTCTAATATTTTAAGAAGCCAAGGCTGCATTTATTTGAAAATACAGTAAAAACAGTCATTTTGATATTTATTTATTTTATTTTACAATTTAAAATAATATTTTTTATTTAAAATGTATTCCTGTGATGGCAATCTGAATTTTCAGCATCATTACGTCAGTCTTCAGTGTCACGTGATCCTTCAGAAATCATTCTAATATGCTGATTTGCTGCTCAAGAAATTATTATTATAATTATCAATGTTGAAAACAGCAGAAATATTTGTGGAAATCATGACTTATTTTTCAGGATTCTTTCAAGAAATAAAAAGTTCAAAATAACAGTATTTATTGGAAAAATAAACTGTCTGAAACATTATAAATGCCTTTACTGTTACTTTTGTTCAATGTAATCCATCCTTGCTGAATAAAAATCAAACAAACAAGAATCTTACTGTCCCCCAATATGCTTAAGGACACAACAGTTTCCTTAACAGTGATGGAACCAAAAACCTCCCAATTTCAAACCCTGTTCCCAGATGCAAGAAAGTGAAGTAAAAACTCCTATGCCATACAACAAATATATATAGACCTCACCTTTTCTTCTTCATCGACATATATAAGGATCACATCTCCCTTTTCAAACAGCAGAAGCACACCTTCATCTGAGTCCTGATTCTCCAGAGCAACAGCCTATGGAAAAGAATAAAACAAAAGCAATGATTTCCCACACAAATACAAATCAATGACTTTCCTTGATTTAACACTTCCAAAGACACCGTACCTTATCGAGGAAGCCAGGAGGATTTTCATACTCTGTCTTTTGGGCTTTAACGTCTTCCATTGCTCCCTCCATCTTGCTGCATCCCGTTGTATTTTGATCCATCTGTCCTTCATTTTTCTTGGAGAAGCTGGGTATTCGAGGACTTGGGACAGGTGCTGTTTTGTCTTCGTCGCCCGATGAGGGCTTAGCCTCATTGTCTCCATCTGCAGATGCATGATGGGTGTCTTCTGATGATGCTTCTGATTTACCTTCCTCCTCTTCACAATGCTCAGTGGCCACTGAACCTTGATGTTCCTGGCCGTTTGCTTGCACAGACTCATCAGTGGTACTTTCTGACAGGTTTTCAGCGGCTCCCACAGATCGAACCCCTTCACCCTCCGAACACAAAGACTGTCGTTTGGGTGTGTTGGGCTCACTGTCAAAAGAGTTCGACTCTGAGTCTGATATTTCAGATGCTGTGCTTCCTGTGCTCTTGGAGGAAGTGTGTGAACGCATGTCCGTGAGGGTGTCGGGTATGCTGAGCTTGCTCATGCCCGGATGATCCGAAGGGAAGGCGGTGTTACAGGGGATGGGTGCAGAGATCGTGACAGACTTTCTCTTCTTAGATTTAGAACTAAACACAAGAGGAAGAAAACAAGGGATATAAAAAGACAAAAAAAGTCTTTGATTTCTATGGAAGCTTCCACCACAGAATAAAAAAGTTGAGACTTTTTATCTCACCACTCGGAATTGCAAGTTATAAAATCGAGTTGCAATTCCCAGTTTGTATCTCACAATTGTAACTTTATTTCTCACAATTCTCAGAATTGCAAGATATAAACTGAATTTTGAGAAAAACAGTCAGAATTGTGAGATACAAACTCAATAAAAAAAGGTAATTACGACTTTTTATTTCACAATTGTGAATTTCTCGCACAATTCCTACTTTTTTCTCTTAATTGGTACACCGACTTCCTACTTTTAAAGACGTGCAATATACAACGGCCAAAAAAAAGTATATGAGCACTTAATCTACACTTACTGTACGTAAACAGATCATTCAAGATCTTTACCTATAATTAACTTACACTTTCCTTTGCAATGCCATCTAACCAACTTGTGAAAATGTCATTTTAGAGGATGTGTGTAGTACACTATCGTTGTTTTCCATTTGAATGATTATGTGATGGAAAAGGTGAACTTTTTGAATCTAATATGCTGATTGGATGCTCAAGAAATATTTATTATTACCGATGACAGAAAACAGTTGCTGGGAAATGTGACACATTTTTTTGTCATGATTCTTTGATGAATTGAAATGTGAAAGTTCAAAAGAAAATCATTAATTGAAAAAGTTTTGTAACCATATAAATGTATTTACGGTTACCTTTCTTTAATTTAATGCATCCTTCGTGAATATTTTTTTAAACTTTTGAAACGGTGGAGCAAGTTTTCTCCAAAAGTAAGGTGTTGAATGAATCACAAGATGCATCATAAGTTGACAACCACAAAGTTTTACTGGAAAAGTGTTTGTGTTATCCTTATTATTATTATTTTATGCAATTATTCATGCATATGGAATATGGATCAATAGTCTAAACTTTGGGGCCACAGTAGATCTTCATAGAAATGAATTATTTCCAAATAAAGATATTACCTGTTCAGGCCTTTGATGATGAAGGGTTTGGTGGAGTGCTGATCCTCAAGCTTCTTCATCATATTATAAATATTGTGATTTAACTGAAACATGAAATTAAATGCTGTCATTCAGCAACATTGACCTCTTTAACTTTTTAATAAAGATTTGAACATTAAACAATGTTACAGAAAAGGAAATGTTGTGAGTCATAATGTGGTGTATTTTCCAAGTTAAACTTAACAGATTTTCAAAGTAGCAAAGGAGCATCAAAGTAAAATAAAACGCAAATGTTGCATTCTTACCACACTCATCTCCTTGTAGAAGACATCCCGCAGGTTTGAGATGTTCTGGAACATGGTGACGTAGCAGCTTATACGGCTGAAAACAGGAAGACAATGTAGCCAAATTAAATTACATTATTATTATTATTATTATTAGAGACCTCGGTGACAGGAAGGAATTGGCTGAATGCATTTATCTATTTAATGGGTGTGTTCACACTTGTAGTTCGGTTCTCTTGGTTCTTTTGGTCCGGACCAAAAAAAAGAAAACTATACATTTAGTCCTGGTTCGCTTCGCGTTCACACTTATTAATCCAAAGATAAAAAAAAAATAAAAAAAAACAGCCTTTATGACATATTTTGCAACGAAAAATGCATGTAAACGCGTACTATGATAGTATGGAGCCGTCAACTTGTAAAGCGCTTATAAAATGTTTAAAGGAGTTAAAAGAGCGGCAGGATTTCCTCCTTCACACACCAACCCGATCACACTAAATACGTCTCTACAGCACGCAGTGTGTTTATCGTGTAATTTATAAGCGAAAATTAGTTTTTACGTGCATAGGATACGCATGGGTTGGTTAGGGTAGGTTTAGTAGTGGTGTGGGGTGCGTGTGTATTATACGTTTGGGTAGAATTAGTGGTGTGGGGTGCGTGTGTATTAAGCCTAATTTATACTTCTGCGTCGACCTCACGCCGTAGCTACGTCGTAGGCTGTGTGTAGCGCGCGTACCCTTCGGCGTACCCTGACGTGCACCTCTCCAAAAATGTAACAACGCGTCAATTGTTTGCGGACGCAAGCGCTGTGATTGGTCTGCTAGAACCACTCCCGCGGGTTTCATATGTTCCCTCTGCATGCATCAACGCGGACAACGACGCAGAAGTATAAATTAAAGGGTTAGTTCACCCAAAAATTAAAATTAAGTCATTAATTACTCACCCCCATGCTGTACCAACCCCGTAAGGCCTTCATTCGTCTTCGGAAAACAAATGAAGATATTTATGATTAAATCTGAGAGGTTTATGACTGCTACATAGGCTGCCTAAGGGAATGACACTTGACGGCCCAGAAAGTCATTAAAGAAAATGTTTAAATATTCCAAGTCCCAACAGTGGCTCAACTATAAGTTTATCAAGCGACGAGAATGCTTTTTGTGCGAAAAAACAAACAAAAATAACGAGTTTATTCGACTATTCCTTTTCTTCCTTGTAGGCCTGAAACGAGACTTCAAGAGATTTCCTCGACGCATGCGCGAGAATTGCGATCTCCTTCAACTACTTCAGTTAAGTTCTCGCGCATGCGTCGTGGAAATCTCTTGAAGTCTCGTTTCAGGCCTACAAGGAAGAAAAGGAATAGTCGAATAAAGTCGTTATTTTTGTTTGTTTTTTCGCACAAAAAGTATTCTCGTCGCTTGATAAACTTATAGTTGAGCCACTGTTGGGACTTGGAATATTTAAACATTTTCTTTAATGACTTTCTGGGCCGTCAAGTTTCATTCCCTTAGGGAGCCTATGGAGGAGTGATCAACCTCCTCGATTTAATCATAAATATATTCATTTGTGTTCCGAAGACGAACGAAGGTCTTACGGGGTTGGTACAGCATGGGGGTGAGTAATTAATGACTTAATTTTCATTTTTGGGTGAACTAACCCTTTAAAACCAACGCGTAGTCTACAGCGTAGAGGCTCCGGCGTAGGTCCGACGCAGACACGCAAATGAACTGCGTATCAAATGCACGCGAAAACTGCGTATCATATGCACGTAAAAACTCATTTTCACGTATACATTGCACGATAATACACAATGCGTGCTATAGAGACGCATTCACACAAACACTAAGATCTGCTGCGAGGAGACACGGTCCTAATGCCTGTACCGAACTGTGATGGGCAACATCGCAACTATGACAAGAAAAGACAGGTATGCTTGAGCAGTCTTTTTTAGGCTCGCATCTATTGACATAATGTCCTGGTTTTGGTTCGTTTACAGTACGTGTCTTTGTTCAATCGTTCATATTTTTTCAGCGCTCTCGTCTTTTTAGCGTTCACGCTTACGCCGCCTTCACACTGGCAGTTGAAATCCTCTTCGATACGACTCCGAAACGACCGGAAGTCATTCATTTCCTATGGAGATTCGCAGACCGCATGCGAATGGGTCCGAAACGGGTCCGACCGAGTGCGGTGCGAAGAAAATCGTGTCCGTTGGTCATCCGGATGCGTTAAAAAAATTGAACTCTTGCGAAAAGCTACGGACGGTTCCTATCCGACAATTCCAGCGGAAGTTGAGTGTTGCTATGGTAGCCTACTGATAAAGAAACCTGAATTCTTAACGTTTAATAAAATAAATATTGATTTTAAAACGATAAGTTGTCATGTCATTTTTTTATTTTCGTGACTTTCTAACGTTATTAGGGCAGTTAATACAATTACCGTATATACCCGAATATACGACGAGGTTTTTGTCCTAAAAATAGGCTGAAAAATGGGGGGTCGTCTTATATTCAGGGTCATCTTATATTCGAGTGGAGGAATCGATTGATACCCTTTTTCTCCCGCGCCGTCAACTGACGAGAGCACCTCAGCGCCGAGGATCTCGATGCGGCGCGGACGCGCTTGGAAAAAACGAGCGCGTCGCTTTCATTATGAGCGCGTGCCTACATTTAAAATAACGAACTTGAGCGCGCAAAAGACGCGATATGTGAACAGGGGGGGTGGGGGGGTCTCTGCTCGCTTGTCTCCGTCCGCTCTGGCATCCTCTGTGAACGGCGCTTTTTCTTGCGCGGCTCGAGCAGAGGGAGAGAGAGAGAGAGCGGGAGCCGAAAACGGTCAGACGACCCCGCAGTGTGGTTAAATCCATCCCGTCGCACTCAGGACAGCCGCAGCCATGGCCAATCAGGAAGCTCATAAGTGCCGGTCTCCGCCGACGAGCGGGCCTCTACATGAGGCACAGGTGATGCGAGGCATTTGGAACAACGCCTTGGAAATTTGGTCTTAAAATTATTTTCTGTTAAAAACCAGATTTTTCCCCAAAAATAAGTCTGGAAAATGGGGGGGTCGTCTTATATTCAGGGTCGTCTTATATTCGGGTATATACGGTAAATTGTAGGCAGACATTGAACTATTGACCACCATATCACATTTTTTAGTCGACCGGACATGTCAACGTCCTCAGCAACTTTCCTCACGCAGCAGCCTTCATATTAATATCTCTATACCCTCATCAGAGAGATCATACAGAACTAACGGAATCAACCTTTCTAATCTCTCCGCCATTTTTATTCTACCCGCGTCCGACGCTTTTCACTGTGTAGTACGACTTCCGTTGAGATGCTGCTCGATGCAGAGCCAAATGGGAGGAGCAAGAGCTCGAGCTCCCCCTTTTCTGGAGCTCCAGCTCCACCTCGCTAAATTTAGTGGGCGGGGCTTCACTGCAGCGTCCAATGGGAAGAGCTAGAGCTCTAACTCACCCTCGCTGGATCTAGTGGACAGAACATGACGTGCTATCAAGCCTGTTAATGTTAGTGCGAGTTTCACCCGTGATGAAAGGACAAGTTTGTTTTGATGCGCAAGATGCTGGCAAACATAATATTGTATTTTTCTCTAATATTTGTCATGATTATGATAAATTATAAAATTATTTATCGTTTCTGTGACAAACGCGTAAACACTTAATAAGAACATTGCTCACACTATGTGTGCGTGTTTCTAAAAACTGTTGAAACTTTGTATCTATGTATTATTTTCTCTTTATTACGATGAACAGTTTCGTTGTTTTCCTCACTTTTAAAGCCGCTTTGGACAAAAGCGTCTGCTATATAATTATGTAAATTACTAGACTTAAAAGGCAATGTGAAAGCTTACTATCTGTGCACCCGTTTATTTTTTGTCCACCGCAGTAACGCGTGTTATTTGTGTGAATTAATCTAAATCATCTGATTAATTCATGAAATAAAAAATAATAAGACTAGGTTACCTAATCTGCCCTTTTTGTATGTAAATGTAAAAGCATAGGCTACTCCAACAGGCCAGTTGTAATTTTTTTTTTTTTATATTGTAAATTAAAATGGAATATTGACTGTAATATTGGATAGACTCAACCTTCATGTGATAGGCTATGCATTAAGCTATTTTAATGAAATGGAAACAAGCCCAGTACTCTAAAACCAGCCATGTGACTTCCCACACTAGAGGAAAAACAAGATAACAAATGTGCTCTGAGATTAGCGAGTCATCCACTCCACATTTTAATGGTATAATAAGATAAAATAATACATTTTATGAATATAACATTGAAGTACACACTTCACATAACATTGTAATATTTTACAAACTCAATCAATATTTATTTACATAGTACTGAAAGAGCAGATATGCATTTGCATTTTTTGCTATATGGTTGAATAGATGGAGAAATAGGAAGTGAAAGGAAGGCTCTATCAGGAGAGACAAAATAACAACACCAGCCAGCGTTATTTAGAGAAACTGCTTGGTATCAACAACACGGACCCGTACGAACTGCAGCTAACGTTAACGTTACAGAATGGATGAATGAACCAGAAGCACTATTGTTATTACCTTTCACACACCCTGACATAATCAATTACCCGGTTTACGGTATCGGTGCCTACACAATGCAAGAGTTTAGAAGCTTTAAGTCATTAGAAGCCATGAATATTTCTGATGCGGCTGGGTGCAAGACTTACAAACCAACAAACTTGTAAACTACGATAGCTCAGTCATACTTGAGGTTTCAGGCGTCATTTATATGTGGAAATAAATCTGATATGAATTGGATGTGCATTTTGGACCTGCCGTGTAAGCAGACAGTCGTACGTACGTCATTAAAATTGTGTCTTTTTATAACAGTTTGCGGTACAGATATATCTATAACAAATGAAACTCTTGTTGACTAACAGAGTATTTATTTAGTTAATTTGTGTTAAATAAAAATCGAGCTGGCGCTGAAATATGTTGCTTTTGAAATCATGCTGAGTGCTCGTAGTCGATGCTGCTGCGCGAAAGTTAACCTGCGCCTGTGTGGCCCCGCCCACTAAATCCAGTGAGGTGAAGCTGGAGCTCCAGCGAAGGGAAGAGCTGGAGCTCCAGCTCCTCCCATTTGGCTCTGCATCGAGTACCACTTGCTTCCGTTGGGAACGTATTGCGTATTACGGAGCTGATTTCAACTGCCAGTGTAAAGGCAGCGTTATTCAAATGAACCGTGCTAACAGAGCAGTCGCACCAGGGTTTGTTTCAATCGAACCAAACATTCAAAATGTAATCACACCCTAAGTTTAATTTTTGTTAATAAAGCTGTACCAACCTTTGATAGAGGACAGGCAGCTCCTCTCTTAACTCCTTGTTAATTTCTTCAAACACCTCCTGGGCTTTACTGAACTCCTCCTCGGCCTGAGAGGAATCAGCACCAATGGTCATTCAATTAGTGATGAGCTATAACAAACTAGCAATATGAACCATTTCTAAAATGGGATATTTAAATGATCAAATGTTAGCTGACCTTGCCTGTTTTGACCTCATCTCTCTTCTTAGAGTTTTGTAGCGCCTCCAGATGATGACGAGCTGAATCATAATCAACCAGCTTCCTTCCTCGCTTAGCCACTCTTTCCTGCAAGATTACAGTATTAGAGAATTTAAAGCTACAGTAAACTTAAAGGGTTAGTTCACCCAAAAATGAAAATTAAGTCATTAATTACTCACCCCCATGCTGTACCAACCCCGTAAGGCCTTCGTTCGTCTTCGAAACACAAATGAAGATATTTATGATTAAATCTGAGAGGTGCATGACTGCTACATAGGCTGCCTAAGGGAATGACACTTGACCGCCCAGAAAGTCATTAAAGAAAATGTTTAAATATTCCATGTCGCAACAGTGGCTCAACTATAAGTTTATCAAGCGACGAGAATACTTTTTGTGCGAAAAAACAAACAAAAATAATGACTTTAAAAAAATAATGCGCGCGTCGTGGAAATCTCTTGAAGTCTCGTTTCAGGCCTACAAGGAAGAAAAGGAATAGTCGAATAAAGTCGTTATTTTTGTTTGTTTTTTCGCACAAAAAGTATTCTCGTCGCTTGATAAACTTATAGTTGAGCCACTGTTGCGACATGGAATATTTAAACATTTTCTTTAATGACTCTCTGGGCCGTCCGGTGTCATTCCCTTAGGGAGCCTATGTAGCAGTCATGCACCTCTCAGATTTAATCATAAATATCTTTGGTACGGCATGGGGGTGAGTAATTAATGACTTAATTTTCATTTTTGGGTGAACTAACCCTTTAAGAGTGATTTTGAAGTACCATGTAAATACTATGGCTGTGTCCGAAATCTCCACTCAAACCACTACTCCCTAACCCCTATGTAGGGGGTAGGGAGTAGAGCACTATATAGTGAGCTACCAGCATAATAGAAACACCACTTTCGGACACTACTCGATCGTCTCTCGGCGCCGTTGATTACGGCATTACTGTCGCACTATTTAAACGCTCCATCATCTGTCAGCTGGTGCCGAGCCAGCTCTGGGCTAAATAGATTTTTTTTATATAAATACATTACATCATATTGAGCTTATTTCTCCAAAATTGTAAAATTAAAAGTAATTTCTGGCCGTTTCTGTTATAATGCTTTACTCCACACATGATTATAACTTATAAACATAAATAAAATTAATACACATATTTCATATATTTTCATTTTCGCGCCACACCGTTTTCTCTTGCCTGTCGACATTAGAAAAAAAACAGATCTACGTTATCAAATATCTTGCTCATAATACTCTTAATAAAACAGCTTTTAGACTCTGTGGAGATGCCACTCAATATTTCTCTTTTTTGTTTGTTTGTTCTCGTGATTCAGAAGATTTCGCGGATTAGCAAAAGAAACAGGATTTCTAGACAGAAAACGAACATAACTTACATTTGTATGACAAATTCGTATTGTTGTCGCGCTGCTCTCCTTGACGTCCATCCGCCTTTTTTACGATCAGCGTAATGCATGATGGTATGTAGGGCTTGGGTTAGTGACCATCGGTTGTACACTACTTTTCAAAATGCATTCTGGGATTCATTGAGTGGACTATATAGGGTATAATAATCATCACTATACATTCGGACAGCACTACAAAATGGCGAGCTCACTATATAGTCACTATATAGTGAGTAATGGGAGATTTCGGACACAGCCTATGAGAATTTAATAAGCATTCAATGCTTTGGTATGTATAAAGATACCATGGTATTAGCATCTGATACTATCTATCACTCTAAACTAAAGCTGTTACAAAGTTATAGCTCCCCTAAGGAATTTTTGTTTTGTTAAACAATATCAAAAAGTCTAAGAAAACTTTAGATAACAGCCAAATTGTCAAGGCTAAAAACAGATATTCAAAACCAAGCCAGACAACCTTTCAAAAACACACTAAACAGATATAGTGAACACATAATGTATTACGTTCAGGTTTGTAATTTGGCAGTTATACAAACTTTGACATCTTGAAACTGTCCCGTGTAATTTTCCATTGTTCGAACGACTTGATCACTCAGCTTCTCCTCGTAGTCATTCCACAGGAGATCCTCACTCTGTAATATCAAGCCAGAGAGATGATGAAGGCAAGGAAGGTAGAGATTTCAACTATTAAATGCCACAAAAAAGGCCTGGTCTACCTCAATAATGACAGTCAGATCTTCGACACCATGCCAGTCTGGTTCATAGATATCTTTAAGAGTCTGGGACAGGCGCTTGGATGATTCATGCATCACTGAGAAACAGGGAATGTACAAAACATCACGTGAGGACTTTTAAAAATGTTACACAATTTGGCAGTAGTACTAAAACTCTTTCTATTCCCAACAAGTCACTGCAAGTAACAAAGCTGTGACTGTATTAAGAAATTATAAAATCAACCAATGAGCATTCTTAAGTATCTTATCGTAGTCATCAAGTGCTGCAAAACATACAGTGCTGGATGGAAATTGTATTAATAATTACATTCAATGTAATATACCAGCTTATTCCGTGGTATATTATAAATTAATAATGAATTTATTTCTCTAATACGGTAGTTACATAAACCGTTTGAGATTCAGCCACATTCAGAGATTTAGCACAGATACTAATTCATCCGTTTAGAACATCTGTGAGATGGGGCTAAAAACACATGCGGTGACTTTGGTTTCTATCAAAAGTGCGCAGATGGTTTGCGTAACGAGACCACGAACATCTTGTGTCTTCCTCAAACTCAATAACCCCTTCATATTTTCAGAAAGCTCTGCAAACACACATCTGGGCAGTACGCCCACAATTCAATTGGGAAGGTCACCTATTCTTGTAGACATTTACACAATAAGCATTTTCAGTTCCATTATTGACAGACATTCACTTCCCCAAATGCTGAATCAGGGAAACACAACCAAGACCATCTCATCTCACTTTCACTCTCACCCAGCAGCCTATAGCACAATTCTAAAATCTAGAAAATCTGAATCAATTAAAACAAGTATTATGAAATACAAAGTTCTGTAGAGTGCCAAAATTAATTCTTCAATTGATTCAAAAGATTCAATCAGTAGATTTCCATACAAAAATTGTCTGTATTTCAAATGAGTAAGACAGTACCTTTAACAGCATTGTAGTACGCTTTAACATCCTTAAAGAGTCTGACGCCGTCAGTCTGGAAAGAGAAAAAAAAACAATCACATGCTGTCTAAAGGCTAAAGGTTTATTAAAGGGATAGTTCACCCAAGAAGAAGAAGAAAGAAACTCATACAGGTTTGGAACAACTTGAGGGTGAGTAAATGATGACAGAAATTTTATTTCAGTCATCATTTACTCCCTCAAGTTGTTCCAGACCTGTAAGAGTTTCTTTCTTCTGTTGAACTATAAAAAAGATATTTTAAAGAATGTTGGTAATGAAACAGTTGACGGCATCCACTGACTTCAATAGTGTTTTTTTCCTACTATGGAAGACAATGGGTGCTGTCAAATGTTTCATTACCAACATTCTTTAAAATATATATTTTTAGTGTTCAACAGAAAAAAGAAACTCATACAGGTTTGGAACAACTTGAGGGGGAGTAAATGATGACAGAACTTTCATTTTTGGGTGAAATATCCCATTTCAAAAATGTTTGGTTACTTTTATAGTCAAGTGCATTTTGAAATGTGTACCCTCAAGACCTTTAACAGGCATCTTATGGGAATTGAAATTGTCTGAATAAAAATAGAAAATGTGTAGGTGGTAAGGAAATTAGTTCAATGGATTTTACTATTTGGTTCTTGAAGCTACTGTTTGTGGTAAGTGGATTAAAATAAAACATGAAAACTTACATGTATGTAATATGTAAATGTACATTTTATTTATGGTTGAAAGTAGCAGCCTCTTGACTTGGTTGCATCTACAGAGTGTAAACCATCTATGATTATTAAACAAATATAATATATTCTCTGTGCTGCGAAGCATGCAGGACATGGAATATTATGTAAAGTTCCTAAGTGAGAAACTACGTCAACAGAAGTGTAGTATAATAAAAATTTGTTAAGTGTTATTAATGAAAAGCATTACCAATCAAGTATAGCATTTTATAGGGGGTTCCTGGGTTGGTTGAGGGAATAAATGGGATAAAAATAGGCCAGAAAAGATCAACCCTTGATACTGTACTGAAAAGAAAGAGAGCTGCAGTGCAGTCGCTTATTAACATTTTGTAAAGGTGGAGTTTCCTGTGCTACTTTCAATAATCATTCTGCCAGTGTTTTACAACACAACACAACTCACTCAGTCCAGTTCCTTTAAATAACAATGTGCTATGTTGAGCGGTGACCCCATTTAATGCAGACTGTCAATTGTTTGAGGTAACAAAATCTGCATGTTTTTCTTTTCCTCTTATGCATCATACCTGTTGCTTGTTCAAGTTGGAAGAGCACTCCTCAAACTGCTCATCTTTTGTCTCCATGGTCTTGCCCAGCTTCTGCTTGACCTACAACCAAGTTGATCACACTGCAGTCAGACATGATGTCAGGCAGAAGATCAAGAGTTGTCACTGTATGGCCACTGAAATATGACTCGCCACGCAGTTCCACATTTATTCTCGAATATCAATTGCAGCAATTGTTCCTTGTGATGAGGAAAGATCAGAAATGCTCTAGCGAACACTACATTTCCCGAATTAAAACAAATGAGTGTTTTTAAGATAAGAAAAAAGCTACAGCATGTGTGCAGTCTGCAAAAGGTGAAATTTAGAAGAGGAGGTGAGCTTAGGGAGGAAGTGATTGAGGGCAGGAAGTGGCAGTCCTTGTGTTCACAAAAGTGAATTTAAAAAAAAAAAAAAACAGCTCCACAACTCTCAAATATTTTCATATCCTGTGTACATTTGTATCATTTTTCTTCAGGACTTATAAATACGTACAAGTAGAATATGTTGGATAATCACACACAAAATACACATCCAGAGCAACATGACCTGAGAGCCAAGGTCCTGATCTAAACAAAAAACCCCACCTACCTTCTCTTGTGCTCGGTTCATTGATTTCTGAAAGCGTTTGGCCAGGATGCCAGCTCCCGCGCCAATGTTACCCCCAATGTTGGCACCTTGTTTTCCCTCTGCCATCTTCACTTCTGATCGGCTGGCACACAAAGCGACCCTTAGTCAGATGTCTCAGCGCTTCCTTCTATAAACTGACGGTTCCTGGGCGGAGTGAGCACAGAGAGTGGGTGTGAAAGCATTCGTGGTTCTACTTAATAGTTTCAAAGACTCAAACTTACGGGACCCCACGTCACAAGAACCGATTGTGCAACATTCCACTGTCGTGTCCAAACGCGTTTGGTATTGTCATCGACGTGCGACTGCACCATCAAGAAGTTTACTAGTCATCAGTGTTTCCTGTGGGTTTAACGCTAGCAAAAGTGACAGATATATTCATGTGTCAAACTAAAAACCTCTAGCGCTATGCTGCACTTCAGCAGAGCGGATCTGTTTTCTGGACAATTGGAACGTTTTAGTGGACAATTGGAACGTTTTAGTGGCATAACCTGCTCGAAACTGTCTGTAACATTATAAAAACCAATCATGATTTTAAGTAAACTGACGGGCGTAATTTTTGAGAAACAACGTATAAAGCCTCCGACCCGTACAACCAGACTATAACAGAAATAGTCCGATAGAGACTCACATAAAATGTGACCGCGGCCAGCACATGTTAAACAATCTGAATACTTTTGAGACGGCTCTCTGAAAATGCCGTTAGTTTAAGGCGGGACTTTTGCAAAATGAGAGACGGGCTGAATTCGAAATATCATTATAGGCTATAGGCTACTACTTTTAATGGTAAGAGTAGTAGTAGTAGCCTATAGTAGGTTATGCAATTTCGAATTAAGCCAGTGATCGGCTGGTTAGTTTTTCCGGTCTAACATAAATCTTTAGGATTAGCCCAATAATCGAAAATACTAACATATAATAAGTTTTTATTTGGCTTAATATTTTTTCCCTCTCAAGTCCTTTTATTTTTGTTGTAGGCTATGTGATAAAACTTAAACTCTCCTTATTAATCTTTACTAATCACTCCATCCACAAAACAAGCCAAAACTGATATGAGATGAGATGAGGCTACACATCAAACTATTTGTTTTACAAGAAGTAGATAGAATTTCAGATTTGCAGGCAGAACAGTCTTGTTCTCTGTTTAACTCAGCTAGAACATGATACCTGCATACAACAATATTAGTGCTGTTATGCCAAAAGTGTGGAAACAAAAAGGCATTTGCATTGTAAATCATTTGGCGTCACACTATACTGTTTTCTCCTTCATTGTATTATAGGCTAAACTGCTTTGAATTTAATTATAATTACATTTTTTACATCAATCATTGTGTTAAAATATAATAGCAATGCAGATAAAAACAACTCCATCAACTCAATATTAAACACAGATCCCAATTGTACCATATAGATTTGTATTTATTTGGGAGAGGCTATTAATAGGCTAGTCTGTTGAGTTCTGCTTGTGTCTGAAATACATAAGCAGCATTATAAGCTTTTAGCATCAGCTCCCTGCCCTTTATTTAAACTGCTCAGGACTTATATCTTAAATCCAATATGACATAGCAGCTCTGCAAGTGTTTATTTACCCTACATTTACTTACTGGGCTCAAAGTCACGATGACATCAAAAAGGTTCATTCTTAATTATAGAATATGCCATATTTTTTATAAATGATTTATTTATGCACAGTGCTATTATTATTTTAATGTGTCCTTAAAATCTTTAATCAAAATAACTTCCCAACCGGACATCTCGGCTGCGTCCAAAATCACATACTCTCTTGAGTATGGGGTTCAATTTGTGCCAAAATTAATTGACTGCTTTGTAGGACATTTATTTGTCCTTGTCAACAGTCAGTGCCTAGTTGTTCAGGGAAATTAGTTTATGTTGATGTGTATGTTCTCTGTTTATGTCAATTTGTTCTGTCATCGTGCTTTGTTGTCCTTACTGTCGTTCTGTTTTGTCGTCCTTACTGTTATCTTGTCATCATTACTGTCGTCCTATGTTATCTTGCTCTGTTGTCATTACTGTCATCTTGTTCTGTCGTCTTGTTCTGTCGTCCTGTTCTGTCATCCAAACTGTTAACTTGTTGCCATTACTGTTGTCCTTATTGTCGTCCTTGCTGGAGTTTGATCTGTTATCTTGCTCTGTTATTCTTACTATCCTTTATGTAAACTGTTTCAAATGTGTACATAAGCAGACACCGCTCACACAAAGGTGTCAAAATAAAAGCAAAGTAGTTATGGGAAGCAGGGGGATACCTCTAGCTCTTATTACAAGACGACAGTAAGGACAACCGAGCAAGATAACAGGACGACAGTAATGACGACAAGATAACAGTAAGGACGGCAGAACAGGACGACAGTAAGGACAACAAAGCAAGATGACAGAACGACAGAACAATACGAAATAAACGTACACATCAACATATACTAATTTATCTGCAAGTAGGCAATGACTGTTGACAAGGACAAATGTAGTGCAAAGCACAAAGCAGTCGACTCATTTTTGGCTCAAACGGAACCCCATAAAAGGGATCCCCCCCATACTCGAGTAGGAACTTATTTTGAATAAGTTGGCTAATTATTTCACGACCACTAAAAACATATGTTCTATATAAACTGGACATAGCCTACATTCGCCATGTTGTCATTATCATGTATCACTTACCAATGTCAGTTACGTCGGAGGATTCACAAATCCTCGCCCTTGGCCTCATGGGATAGTAAAGTGTCCAATGTATGCACAATTCAAAATTCGAGAGGTCATCCGGGTACTTTTTGCCTACTCTTTAATACTGTGAATTTGAACATACTTATTTTGTCACTTACTGTTTTTTCGCCTATATAGGCCTATAGTAGGGAAGTATGCGACAGTGAGGAAAAACTGTCTCTCACACGATCCAATCAATTCCCGATGGACAAAATCAAGTCCCGCCCTACATTTTTTTTCTTGTTCGAGAACCCGTCTCAGTCACAATAGGAAAGAAAAGACTATCGCAACTTCCATGTCAACTTTAAAAAGACTACCTGACCAACAGCAAAACAGAAACAGCATTAGTAGGCTACTGCCCCAACATCACCACAAGGAGGCAGCGATGATCGAATTGTATATTTCTTTACTGTGAAAGCAATGTGATTTTTTGCATGATCTATAAAACATTTAATTGAAAAATCACACATTTAGCCCACCGTAAAAACATTGTTACTCTCTTGTGCTCTAGGTTAACATTGGCTGCATGTTTGGTTGTAGCCTATTTAACATTCGATTCAACAGTAGGCTGTGTTACATAATCAACAGTTTCTATTTGCTAATTAGATGATATGTCTCTTTGTGCAGAAGCTTTTAAGGATGTGAGACAGAGAATGATGAGTCAGCACGGTGTATCAGATATTTCACTTGGCACAGCTGCTTTCACCACCCTTTTATGTTTCCTTGAGGCTCAAGCTCTCATAAATGCCAAGTTTGCCAACCATAAATCATTCTCTGGCTGAAGCTTTAAATCAAAGTTTGCTTTTACTCAAATCCCCTTCTAACTTGAGAATAGTTGATGCTGTCATTTAGACATCTTAAATTAGTAAGTAGTCTTACACAAGAGTTACAAGAGTTATTGAAATGGGTTGCATATCTATTTTGATCATAAAGCTCTTGCATTTTGCTGACAGTTAGCAGTTTCATTATATATATATATATATATATATATATATATATATATATATATATATATATATATATATATATATATATATATATATATATACATATTTCTAATCTAGAATCTTTTTCTGTGATTGCATGTAGACAATCAAAACTCACCACCAACCCATAATAATTCAGATAATTATCGTGACAGTGCCCGTCACTGATGTCACTCTGACTATGCTCCATTTAGAGTGACCTAAATCCAGTAAAGCATTATTCATGATGCCACATTCTACGGCAAGCTTCCAGAAACTCATACCAGTGACTCCTGTTCCATGGTACCTGACATGCATATATGATTCCTAAAATCCTTCACAGAAAAAGTAGAACCCTTAAATATATAAGCAGTCAGTTTAGTAATGTTTAATGCTATCTCTGTGAGCCATAGATTCTAACTAATCCAACCTTAAACACAACCCTTCTTCCACTCATCAATCCAGAAAACAGAATGAAATGACTTATTATGAACATGATGTGCCTGCACGTATATTGTATATTATACATTATATTGTATTATATATTGTCTCAAGTCTCAGTTTGACCATTCTAAATGGTTGTGATGTCTTGGTCTGTGTTTTAGATTTGTTATATTCTGAAATAACCTTAAAAACTGGTAAATGAGTTCAATAAACCTTACATAACTAGATGTACATATCACTGATATCACTCAATTATTCAACAAATTGTATTCTGTCAAAAATATAGACTATTTTAGGAAGTTTGATGGTTTAATATGACACTAACAATCAAACAAGCGCTATTTATATATTACATGTTTGGAACATTCAAAAACTGTTTTCAAAATAGATAATCATAACTAATAATAATTGAGCACCAAATCAGCATATTAAAATGATTTCTGAAGGATCATGTAACACTGAAGACTAATGTTAATGGCTGCAGAAAATAAAGCTTTGCCATCACAAGAATACATCACATTTTAAAATAGAAAACACTTATTTTATATTGTAATACTATTTCACAATATTACTGATTTGACTTAATTTCTGATCAAATAAATGCAGAGGCTTATTTACAAAATATTTATTATTCCAAAATTCATCAATGAAACATGATACAAGCAAAACATGATTATGAGTAGCCTACAGATTAGTGCATTATGGACACTATACCACCACATCTATACCATTATTTAAACCAATTAAATACATTAGAGATGGTAAAAGAAGATAAATATCATTCTTTTGAAAATTAATGTGCCATACAGCGCTTCTATTTAATATGACATTCGAATAGACATTCAATAAGGAGGAAATAGGCATGAAGTTATGTTTATTACATATATACATGTAGTAATAAAACATTTAAAAGGGTGTTTAGTTGAGAAGCAAGCAACAAAGCATCACAAGACGCACATTTATGGTTATGTAATGACCTTATAAAGCTGGTTTCCCTCCATCATCGGGGTCAGTGAGTACATAGACTCCCGTCATATTAACACACAAACAGAAGACCCTCCCCCCAGTGCATACCATGACCATAGACTGCACATTCCCATCTCCACTGTCTCCTTGGCTTGCGCTCTTCAAGACTCTTTCTTTCTGTCATTATTCCAAGCTTAAATATGCAGCAATTAGACATGTTTTCCTCATTTGGTGGAGCCAATATACTTAGCATTTTTTTATAACCATAGTAATAGTTTTTATTGTGAGAACTCCAAAATTGTCAGAACAGATATTGTCAGTCCAGCAGGCAGGTGTTTGGGTGTTAGTGTATGGGAACAAAATGTCCTCTCACGCATGACTGCCAAATGCAATGGATAACAGCAGTCTATGGAAGGTGATCGCTTTGTTTTAAGAGGGGATTTAGCTTGTCTGAACTGGTTAGTATAATGTGGCTGTTTGTGGTAGGCTATCAGGCGACCAAAAATCAGACAAGTATTTAGTAGCCGGACCGCGGAAATCAAACTGAAGTCGATGACTCTGGACTAAAGGATTACATTAGGATTTATGTTTTGTCTGTCAGGGCTTAAACAAGCACATATGCTGTTGGTCCTCCGCATGCAGCCAAAACAGAGCCTACCCGCCGAGGCATGAATTCTACAAGACCCCTGAAGGTGTTCTGTGGTTTCTGGCACCAAGACGTTAGCAGTAGATCCTTCATGTCCTGTAGGTTGCGAGATAGAGCCTCCATAAATCTAACATTTTGATCCCACAGATGCTCAATTGAATTGAGATCTGGGGAATTTTGAGGCCAGCGCAAAACCTTTAACTCTTCATCATGTTCCTCAAACCATTCCTGAACAATGGGTGTGTGGAAGGGTGCTTTATCCTGCTGAGAGAGGTCACTTCCACCAGGGAATACCATTGTCATGAAGGGGTGTACTTGGTCTGCAATAATGTTTACGAAGCATGTGTCAAATTTACGTCAACATGAATGGCTGGACCCAGAACATTGCCCAGAGCATCACCTCCACAGGCTTGTCGTCCCACAGTGCTATCATTTCCCCAGGGGCACACGTACACGTGATGTAAAAGAAAAAGGGACTCATCGAACCAGGCGACCACCTTCCACTGCTCCAAGGTCCAGTTCTGATGCTCAAGTGTCCATTGTAGGCGCTTTAGAGTAGATGTACTGTGTGTTGCGATACATTCCCCCCATAACATCATTAAAATGTGTGTGTGACGAGCCACAGTAGAACTTCTGTTTGCTCGGACCAGGCAGGATAGCCTGCGCTGCCCTTGTGCATCAATGAGCATTAGGTCCCCAACACCCTGTCGCCGGTTTGTGGTTTGTCCATCCTTGAACCACTGTTATATGGCTGACTGGTAGCAACCCAAAAGACTTTCAGAGACCTAGTCACCTTGCCAAATAACAAATTGGCCCTTGTGGCTCAGATGTTTATTTCCTGCTCATTTCTCCTGCATCCAACATATTAATTACAAGAACTGTTTGTTTGCTTTATTAATCTACCCAGACCTTAATATGTCATATGTGGTCTTGGAGATCGCTTCACCTGTGACTGGTCATAATGTTTTGTCTCATCACAGTATATTGTACAACATCTAGTATTATGTTTCGACAACAAACAATCTTTAATCTATTCAGTTTAATTTATACCTGTTTGTTCTAGCAATGGTAGACAGGATGGCGCTATTTTTGCAATTGCAACACTGTAAAACAACTTCAAATGTAAATATGTTAGAAAAACTCCATAGTTTTCTGTAAATTTGCATCTTAAAGAGTAACATAAACATTAAAACAACACAAGTTATGCTTTTACATGGTTTATTGATCAAAAACATCAAAACAATAAGAGATGCCACCCAAAAGAGTGAAGCTTTCAACACAGCTCTAATGTGCTTTACACAAAAGAAAGTCCATTAAAAAAAATGTCAGACTTTCACACAAAAAGCACAAAGTGCTCCACAAAAAGGTCATTAAATGAGCACAAAAGAGTAACAAAACCGTCAAGGTCTGAAGAGGCTAGTTAAGCAGAGCAGCATCACACAGTGTCAGAGAAGGAAAGGTTGCATAGACGAGTGCGTTGTACAGTCAAAATTGGACCACAAGGAATACAAAGAAAAACATAATTTGAGCAAAAGAGAGGATACAACAGGAAGTGAGCTTCTATTTTGCTTGGTTCACTCTCCTCAGTGCAAGTGCAGTCTAATACTGTGGTTCGTCTGACTGCTATGACAAAATACAGTTTCTGCCCTCTGAAACATCTAAACTGAAAAGAGTAACTGAGTGAACAATAAAGAAAATGTAAAAACATTTGACCAACTCTCACCAGGATTAACTGACCCTCATTAAACATACAATCATTTAAAATGCCGTTCGGGAAAATGAATGTGGATTTAAAAAAAAAGAAAAGAAATAATGCTCCCGTTAAAAACAAAAAGCATTTCCTGATAGAATGAAAATGTAAGCGAACATATTAAAAGTAACAGAACCCTTTTTGTTCCCAAGTGAAGAACCATATGGCCCAGAATATTACAACTTAAAACACCTTAAACCTGAGGGTGATTCAATCCCCCCCCCCCAAAAAATAATTCTTGATCTCACAAGCCTCAAGTTTCTTCTACAGCAGACAGCAATAAGCAGCAAAAAAAGAAAAGGGAATAAAGTTACTAAAAGCTTGACATTATAGATTTATTATTCAAAAAATATAAATAAATAAACTATCTGGAAACCATTAACTACTATTTTCTCCAAAAAACAGAAAGCACTGCTAGTTCATTTAATGAAGTAGTTACTAAAACACAAGAGTGCTGAGGTAGAACTATAGCACACACAAACTGACAAGCAAAATCACACTTGGAAACAGTCAAACACACACACAGACACACCAACTTGTTCTCTATGAAACATTTAGGATGTGGATGAAAGAATCCAATGGTACCACTATGAAGCTCCCATCCTGTTTTTGAGAACTATTCCAAGTAATCAGCTAACAAAAAGGAAATATTCATAATCAATCCATAATCTTCTCTTCCAAGTCCGAAAACAAATAATCTGTGAAACTGTATAAGTGTATCTGTGCAGTAGGGATGTTCACATGGTTTTACATAGTTGACAGGGGCATTATAAATGGACACCAGAATCAGTCAATCTTTTTGGGCAAAAAAAAGAAAAGAATCTCACACAATGTAAAACTGGCACCTAAATAGTTAAACTACACATGCCTAATATGTAAAGTGTTTAAATATTAAAATCTTGGAGAATGTACTGGATGTTTAAAAGATAAAGCTGTAAAACAAAACAACAACCTAAAAGAAAATCTCAATATCACTAGCCTTCAAGGCACCAGAATATATCTGCATCCAAGGAGGGGGGGGGGGGGGGGGATCTCAATACTGAGCTTGGGCTTAGGATGAGCATTTTAGATTTAGCAATTTAAAATCAGCTATTGCGATGTGACATAGCAAATATAAATATTATCAAGTCCAGTGGAGTTTAATTTTTAACTCAAGTAAGACCAACTGTTTGGACAAGTGTAAGACTATGAAGCTTGTTTGGTGACATGTGACTGATGAGCATATATATGTAGACGCTTGAGCTCAAAATGTAGTCAAGTATCTATGCGTCTAGTCTTTTATTAAATAAAATAAAAAACAAGTCTTGAAAAAAAAAAACTTTAATGTTTACTGCCCATAAAACCTGATAAAATAACTGAAATACTTCTGTTGACTTATTTATAGCAAAAGATTGTTATGAGAATATGAGCAACTAGGGAAGCTCCATGAACAATTTTAGAATCCTAGTCCTTCAGTAAGACTAATAAAGAGCGAGCTTGTTTTAGCTTGATTGTACTCACTGTATCACAACATTGTTTTTAGCTTTACTTCACTTTTAGTGACGTAACTGATGATGAGTTAGGCTGAACACTTCTGGGCTTGCTGAATGATTAGTTTAAATCACTACTGTAAACAAAAAAAGTGAAAGGTCAGTTGAAAATATATTTGTATTACTGTTCAAGTTGAGCACTTCGTACTCTTCACATTAAATCAGCAATGGAAGATTCACAGTTGTCCAAGCAATGTGGCCCCTTCTGGGCTGATATGGAAAGGGAAAACCTAAAAAGAACGAAAAGAAAAACAAACAAAATCAAGTCATTAGAATTGGTACTTAAAATAGTCATACATTGATTACAGATAACAGATGAAGAAAAAACATGTTTTGATCAATTCATTTTCATGATTTTTCAGTCATTCATGATTACTACTGCATAAGGCTGCCCCCTAATAGTCGACTTGAAGTGGCTTGGCCGTCAATTTTTATTAGACTAATTTTAACATTTTATAATTTTATTTATTAGGTTAGTCGCAGGAAAAAAAAAAAAACCTCCACAGGAAGTGGCAAAATCACGCAGTCCGTGATGGACAGATTGTTAACGGCAGGAAATCCAAAATGCCTACCATTCATCAACCTCAAATATGGCTTATCACTTGAAACATGCAAGTAGTAGCAACTTTACAAGTCCGCTCGCACAAATGTAAGATAAATATAAAGAGATAAATAGATAAATGTGCACTATTATTAGGTGCATATCTGTGTTTGTGTGGAGAGCGCGCTTACTGCATGACATACAGGCGCCATCACTTGTTTTTAATTTAAAATAGTCCGTCATTTTTGGTCATAGAGATAAGAGTAATGCAAACTGTAAAGGGTCTACCTTTATGTCTGTAAACTCACAATAACAACAAAACGTTGTGCTTTTGTAAAATAATGAAAACAATCAGGATGCACTTTCTGTCATCTCTGTCTCAGTGAACTTGAGCACGTCACAAAAATGAATGGAAACTCAGTGTATACTTGCCTCACAGACATGACAAATATATCTATAGAAAGCTTGAAATATCTACTTTTAAATGAACCAATTCAAGTGGAAAACAAATATTCTCAGATTATGTAATCCGTGTAAAACGTGCATATATCGGTGTCCACTACTGCGGAGATGACGAGTCAGCATCGTCGACTTAATCTCGGCAGCCGAAAACACAGAAATTATATAGCTATAGGCAAGTAAAGGCTCATTATTATGATTTATGGCTTTTTAATGTAAACGTACGATTAGTCGACAAAATCGCTTAAATGAATGACTACTAGTCAAGGCCCGAGGGCAGCCCTGCTATATATATATATATATATATATATATATATATATAATTAATAATTCACCCCCCCCCCCCAAAAAAAAATCATGATTTCCTGATATTTCCAGGGTTTCCAGTGACCATCGGAACCAAGACGAGAAAAAAAATAAAATAAAAGAAATGTAACACTTTTCACAAAAAGAGAAAAAGAAAGAGAAAAAGACAAAGAAAAGAGGGGCCATGCATTTTCTATTTTTTGAGTGACAGGCTAAAAAAAACACAGCAGTGGTGATGTCATGATGGAGTTGCATAATGCCTCAAATGGGTCAGAATCTCAGATTGCTTGTTGAGTAACCAGATTTACAAGCATTCAAACACAACACAAATACTAAGTCGTTGCAGGCTATCTGTCATTAATCAGCACGAGTGCAGCTTGATCTCAGCTGCATACAGTGTAAAGACCTCACCCCTCCTCCTCCTCATATCCTGCAGCTCAAGCTATGTGCTGAGTCAGGAATAGCTATTAAAGCCCCGCTGCAGTCACTCGAACTACAAACCACACGGTGTTTCGGGTGCAAACCCACCCTCTCTCACGTCCCACACATACACACCACTGTCTGAGAGCAAATTATCCAAGAGGCTCCATGCATGCAGTATTCTATTCCGATTTGAATGTTGCAAAGGTAGGAGAAGGAGAGGGGGATGGTCAACAAAAGACTACTGGAGGGAGAAGCAGACAGCTGTAATGTCCTCATAATGGCTGGGGAACTCACGAGCCCTCCTGCCTTTCATATTCATTAACACACAATAATATTTAACTGACTGATATTCAACTAAAATACATCATTTTAAATGCCATGTGGAACCAATCCAACTTAAAAACAAAACATTTAGCAGTTTTACTATGAAAATAAATGAATGACGTGCAGATATTAAAAGTGTGGTCAATATCATATCAACAGGGCTCTAGAGTGCGACCAATTTGGTAAGGGTGCGACAAGAATTTTTCGTAGGTCGCACAAGTGCACCTAACGTTCTCGCATGATCGCATCCGCTGCCTCTCCACAAACGAGTCTTTTGTTCTCCTTGCACGCATGGTTGGATGATCATATCGTGGTCTAAACCAATCAGAGATAGAGATTGGGCGGGTCTTTGCCTCTGATTGGCTGTGGTTCAGATATTCCTGTAGGACTAAAATGCTCCGTGCTAACTGTGTGATTGAAATAAATTGCGTTCTGTCACTGTCACCTGAGCACCAGAGAATCAGTTACGGCAATCAGCAGCATCAGCTAAATAAACGCAGGAAAACAGACGACGAAGAAACTTTTAAAAATGTAAGCTACGTTACTTGAACTAGGTAAAAAATATTGATTTCTCGATTTTAATCGATTCTCATTGATTTTTACGAACCGTTGGGCTATGCTGTTTTCAGTTGATGAATGAACGGAACATTGTAGCGAGCATCCCATCCCATAAATCGCAATAATCTTTGTGCTTTGTTTGAAATTCAAAAACATAAATAGTGTATTGACGCTGTGGCGTGAGATCGCTCTGGCTCAGCTCAGCTCAAGAGAAGCAGCAGCGCGGAGCACACTTGATCTCCTCTTCCTATTAATAATACCAGTTACAGCGCGAAATAAACATGAACGAGCATCTGAAAGTGTGTTAAAAGATAGAGTACAACTTATCGAAATCCGTATCTTTCACATGGAATCGCTCAATCAGTGTTTCAACCGTGGAAAGACGTCAGTAAAACGCTTGTAAACAATGTAATGTAACGTCACATTTACCTCAGAAAAAACATATCCAGTGCCCATAAACTCGTTAGCTAGCTAGAAAAATTAACTCTAGAGGAGCATTGTGCCTAATATATGCACCATATTACATATTCATTATAATTTTGAATGTTTTTCAATATTTAATGCATGTTGTTTGAAAAAAATCTGGTAATTTTTTATGCAGCCACCATTTAAATGTTTATATTTCATATAACTTTATTATTATTAAAAAAAAATAAAAGTGTAATTTAAGTGTTTGTGTACAAATCAGGTAATTTTTACCTTCAATATTATAGTAGGCTAATGAAGCAGTGGGCTACAACTGACTCCCAGTTTACAGCATTAGTTGAGATTTGTTTTTCTTGAGAAAATTTGCCATGTATTGTACCTGATATCCAAAATAATCAATATTGAATCGAATTGTGAAATTTGTGTCAATACCCTGCCCTAACTTGAACAATGTAAAAACAGCACTTTAATTTTTTTTTTTTTAAGATTTATATTTTTATATACAGTATAATTGTGCTTCAAATAAATAAATAAAACTACACCTTATTCTTGTTTAAAAGCATTTACATAATATATATGAATATATGGAGCGTGATAAAAAGGTGACCTTGAAATTGTGGCGTTAAAGGCGACGCGAGACAAGGAAAAATTTGAGTGCACCTAAATTTTGTGCTGGTGCACCTAAATAAAAAAGTTAGGCGCACCAGTGCAACCAAGGCAAAAAGTTAGTCTGGAGCCCTGTATCAATACACTGTTAATTAATGCTATAGTTACTAAGCACTAAAAGGTCGATATTTAAATCATATACTACATATTGTGCATCCCTAATGCACAACTACCTGTCTAAATTATGGTCTCTGCAAGGAACTGTCAGTTGTGTGTGGCATGTCAAAACAAAAATCTTTCCATCTTTGAACTTGGAACAACTCCCAGTCTCCTGGTCTGCCTGATGAGCACTGTCCCCCGGGGCAAAGGGTATGGAAAAGAGAGCGAGAAGAAGGGATGGGGAGTGTTAGAGGAGGGGTAGTGATGAATGGGTGTGGTTGTATAACAGCTATTCCAGCATACACTTTTAAAAACAAAAAGAGGCTCTTATAGCACGCCAACAGGAGCTCTCTGAACATCTGAGAAAGAATCACATCATAATAGAGTCCTGTCAAAACACATAACACTAGTAATAAGTAAAAAGAACAGAAACAACTGGCAATTTATCCCTCATTGCTGTGGAAAGACAATGAAGATGTTATCCATAATCCATATATATAATCCATACATATAATAATATATAATACAACCAATTTAACTTATTGTAACGTATTACTTATGATGCAGAAGTGTGCATGGTTTTACTTAGATTCAAAACCTAGAATATCACGTCATATTTTTTTCCACCCCACTCATGGTAACTCATCAAAATAACACACCCCTGGGACAGCCGTGTGGAAATACAGATGATGATGTTGAGGATGCATCAATATTACAATTCTGGCTGATATCACCATTAAATGCCATGCCAAATGTTATAAACTTAGACTAATTTGTTAAAAACAACTTTAAAAAGCCCTAAAAACCGTTACATGTGCGCACAGCTGCACACACACATCAGATCACTCCAAAATGCACTCTTTAATGGAAAAGTGCTCCTCAAGAAATAGAGCTTTAATAGTATTGTTATTAGCTGCTATTACTGGAAACAAGAATCTTCCCACAAAAACATAAAAGCCAAAAACAACCATATCTGTACATTTATGGAAACGTCACTGGCAAAGACATACCTGTGTGTGCATTCAGGTCAAAGTTCAGATTTTACGCTGCACATGTGACCTTTCCCATTCTGCTGTGTAGCTCTAATGCGTCTGGTCGGTCCTGAGGATTGACAGCCAGCATGTCCTGCAAAAGTTTCCGGAGCGCCTCGGACATGTGTGAGCGTCTGCGCTGGGGAATACTCAACACCATCTTTGGGTTCTCCAGAAGCGCCTCTCCAACCGGGACAATGTCAGAACCCTGCCGCACATACGTCCCGAGCAGTTCCCTCTTCGATTCAGCGTCAATGAACGTGATTCTCTCGATCATGGCCCAGATGATAATCCCCAGAGCAAAAATGTCTGCTTTGGCTGTGTAATGCCCTTCCCACACCTCCGGTGCCATGTAAAAGTCCGAGCCGCATGCCGATGAGAGCCAGAACTTGTTGATGTTAACACTATTCTTGTTTTTGTCTCGTCCCTCCTCTGGGTCCCGTACTCCGGCACCAAGACCAGCACAAACTTTGCTCAGTCCAAAATCAGCCACTTTCAACACGGGTGTGCCAGAACGCTGCGAAATGAGGATATTATCTGGTTTAAGGTCTCTGTGAACAATGTTGTTTTGATGCAGGAATGCCACAGCGCTGCTCAGCTGCATCATGAAGCTGGCATTGGTGCAGGGATCGGGCTGACGAGACAGGATGAACTGATTCAGATCCCCTCCCTCGCAGAACTCCATTACAAACCAGAGGTAGCAGGGCTCATCAGGACATGACAATACACGCTCACCTGAAAGTACACAAAAATACACCTAGAGATTAATATAATTGAGTTTTCAATTTAGATTACTTCATTTCAACATAAATGGTTTAAACTAGAAATAGTTGGTTAAGGACTTTCTCTGACTTTCATGGATGATTTTAGTTTTTTTTTTTGTCATTGATGTTAATGCACTCCTACAAGTTGCATTAAACAGACTAAAATATTGATGAAATACTCTATAAAATGAGAATGTTCCTTTCCTTAATAAGCACATGCCTCTGCAGGCATTAAATTGTGGCTGTAACAAACCGGAGTCTGTATAAGGCAGAGAAGGACCACTCATTAATGAATGGGAGAAATTGTAATGCTCAATATGGCAGCTGTAGTTTCGGCTTACAGTTTAAAGCACCAATCCTCTCCCTATGTCTTGCTGTGCAGTTAAAAGAGCCAATCTTCTTCTTTTTCTTTGTATACTCTAGAATGCACATTGGCCCAATTTAGGACACCATTGTTGTCAAATTGCTGATTTGAAATGTGTAATTGAAATGTTACTTTGACAAATTATTACATAGGTTTGTTTTAATCTTTTCCCATTCAAGTAGTGTGAGCTGTACATGCATGCCTGGAAATAGCTACCCAGGGTGTTATGAATATGGCCGTCAAGTGAACCGATTTGTCTTAAAGGGACTTTGAGGTAAACTTTAGACTTTTAAAGAAGGGTTTGGCCCTTCACCATGTTACGCCCCAACCTTCTGCATTAGGAAAAGAAAAACAACAACAACACAGGAACAAAGACTGTGGGAAAACCTGGCATATAACATTAAAGTAACATTTTAAAAGGTGAGAGAATGAGAGCACCAGACAAAAGGAGGAGTTAATGCAATGGAAAAGTGTTAATGGAAGAATTGCTTTCTCATCAGTTTCAGAGGCTGAATTGCTGTGGAACCAGTTTGAAGCCATTTTGGTTTCTTCTCACAGGACTGGACTAGCTCCCATATGAACGACAAAGACTGACTTGTATTTCCTGATACAAGCCAAAGCGCCTTAATGTAATTATAAACGTGGTCCTGTGCTTTTCTCGGGTTTTATTTGCATCGCTTCCCGTGTCTGTTGAGCAAGCATTACCTGAATCTGCACATGCTGCTGTAAATATAAATAAAACACATTTGTGTATCACACAGTTCTTTTTCAAAGGGTGCTATCATCACAACACCACAAAAAAAGTCTAAAGCCGGGCATACACTGCGATTTCAGCAATGTTTTTGTTAAATACCATCTCTCAATGTACAAATAAATCGCATGCAATGTAAAGCCAAAGCTCACGATTTATGTGCACTATATGGTCCGATAGTCGAGCTGCGACTTGACTGCTCACAATATACATGTGAAATAAACATGTGGGACCCATTCGCTTGTGCCTTGAGAAGAAGTTCCACTCGCATAGTTACAAAAAAATGTGCTGGGCAACGATTAATCGCATCTAAAATAAAAGTTTGTGTTTACATAATATATATGTGTGTGTACTGTGTTTAATTATTTTGTATATATAAATACACACACATATGCCAGTTTATATTTAAGAAACATTTCTTATATATAAAATATTTATATATGATATACCTTTTGTATACAGCATATATGCAAATATATACACACACACACACACGTGTATTTATATATACAAAATTATTATACAAAGTACACACACATATATGATGTAAACACAAACTTTTATTTTTGGATGTGATTAATCACGGTTACCGGTAATCGTTGCCCAGCACATATATAGCTATAGCTATTTCATGCCGCCATGGTTTAAATAAATTCTGTTAAGGCCGGGAGACACCAACCTGGCGGTCGGCCGTCGAGACCATTGATGTCAAGACGGCACAGACAGAAGGCTGATCTAATGTTATGTATGTTATTCTACCATTCCAAAATGGGAATATTTCCATCATAACATGAGCCACTTAAAATGAAGAAAGTTATCAACATAACTGATAGGCTATTCAAAATGGTAAGCAAGCACTGCTTTGTTAACTTTTCGTTTATCTGTGTGCTTCTTGTATACCGTTGTTTCGGTTTCACCTTTTGAATGACGAATATAGACTGATACAGTCTGCTGATAAGACAGTTAATTCCTTACACACAGAACGCACATGCTAGTTTGCAGTTGGCTGTAGTCTGTGCTGTGTGTTCAAGCGTAGCTTTTTGGTCCACACGCAGGCGACGCGAAAATGCCATATTCGGCCGATAATTTCTTTGACGTCGGCTTGGTGTGTCCCAGGCTCTAAATATGACTTAGAAATCAGCTCAAATTTGGACGAAAATCAGTGTATGCCTGGCTTAAAGCAGTGGTTCCCAACCCAGGTCCTGGAGTACCCTCCAACTCTCCACATTTTGTATGTCTCCCTAATCAAACACATGTTTCAACTCATCAGCTCATTAGTAGAGACTTCATATAGGCCTATATTAAGTAGTGTACAATGTTTTAGTAATAACTTTAGCATGAAGGTGGATTGTCTCAATATTGCGTTGTCCTGTTGTGAGAATCTTCCACAAGATTTAATTTAGTGTTTTATTGTCTCACAAATTCCGTACACTGTACTGCATTAGAAGTTGCCGTGACTCAAAATACATCAATTTGAGTAAAACAAAAATTACTGACTGCATCTGTAACAAAACACCTGTTATTTAAGCAAGATGTAAAACCCCTTGCTTGACTGGTTGAAGAGTTGGAAGTGGGACTTTGTTATTTTCACATAACCAGGAGCTTTTAAGCCATCATTTTCAGACACATATAATCATTTAAACAAAAACTGTTCACTACAGCAACACTTGAGTAAGACTGCCATTTTTATAATCACTTTGCTATATTTAAGACTGAAAACTTAAAGGGTTAGTTCACCCAAAAATTAAAATTAAGTAATTAATTACTCACCCCCATGCTGTACCAACCCCATAAGGCCTTCATTCGTCTTCGGAACACAAATGAAGATATTTATGATTTAATCTGAGAGGTTGATCACTCCTCCATAGGCTCCCTAAGGGAATGACATCGGACGGCCCAGAAAGTCATTAAAGAAAATGTTTAAATATTCCATGTCACAACAGTGGCTCAACTATAAGTTTATCAAGCGACGAGAATACTTTTTGTGCGAAAAATCAAACAAAAATAACGACTTTATTCGACTATTCCTTTTCTTCCTTGTAGGCCTGAAACGAGACTTCAAGAGATTTCCACGACGCATGCGCGAGAATTGCGATCTCCTTCAACTACTTCAGTTAAGTTCTCGCGCATGCGTCGTGGAAATCTCTTGAAGTCTCGTTTCAGGCCTACAAGGAAGAAAAGGAATAGTCGAATAAAGTCGTTATTTTTGTTTGATTTTTCGCACAAAAAGTATTCTCGTCGCTTGATAAACTTATAGTTGAGCCACTGTTGTGACATGGAATATTTAAACATTTTCTTTAATGACTTTCTGGGCCGTCCGATGTCATTCCCTTAGGGAGCCTATGGAGGAGTGATCAACCTCTCAGATTTAATCATAAATATCTTCATTTGTGTTCCGAAGACGAACGAAGGCCTTACGGGGTTGGTACAGCATGGGGGTGAGTAATTAATGACTTAATTTTCATTTTTGGGTGAACTAACCCTTTAATCTAAAACAAGTCTAAATCCATGCCTACTGTCTTGTTTACCCATCAGAGACTACCCTTTTGAAGCACTTAAAATCATTTATTCACAGCATATAGAAGTTAAACATCTCTTCCTACTTTCACTTCCATGTACACTAAATATAGACTAGACCAACAGCTTCCAAGCAAATGCCTCTAGAAACACTAGTATTTTACAGTACAAAAACCTACATCATGATTCAGATCTACGTGTGAAAGCAGTCACACAAAGAAGACAGCCCAACACATGAGATCGAATTGGCCTCGATTATCTGACCTAAATCACCACTGTCTCTTTTTCCATTTATACGATAGTTTACACAGTTGTCATGTAAGGAATCAAACTTCCTTCATTGTTCTAACCCGGGATAGAGAGTGTGGAGAAGGTTTGACCCCAAACACCAGCACCTCCCCCACTTCCAAACTCAAGAGTTTCATAACCGAGAGGAGGGTGGGGGAGGGCAAATCTGACCGACATTTGCCACATTCTTACATAAAATGTAAACAATCTTAATGTAGTACAAAGACATGCGCATTATAAACGTCCGGTGTCATCGTCCGAAAGTCATATGACACTGCCAAACAATGGATTCTAACCGGTTTTGTTTCAGATTACAATGAAAATTTACTAAAAATGTACATGATTCAGCTTTTGAATGGCCAAAATGACATTTCTACCAAATGAATGAACTGTCACAAACAAAAGCTACTGTTAGCTCGTGACAAACCATTCTTCAACCGCTGACCTTCTAGAACAAACTTCTTAACTTACCTTTCAACGAGGTCTCCACCAACCTCAAATATTGCTTTGAACGCTTATTGCCATGGCTCATTTTTTGGGCTATCCCGTTCCTCTGGAGCACACACTCCTCCAGCTGCACCACATTCTCGTGGCGTTTCTCCAGGCTGGTCAAAGCCCAAAACTCCGCCAGCGCCAACTCCACATTCTCAGGCGCGTCGCAGCGCAGCTTCTTCACCGCCACTCTCGCACCTGATTTACGGGCAATGGCTTCGTACACAACGCCATAACTGCCCCTTCCAACTTCACGAAGCAAGCTGTACCGCGGAGCAAAAAGCCGCCGTTCAAGACCACATTGTTTACCCCGGTCCAACTCGTCTCCCATTGTCTCATTGTCGTCTATGTTTTCGACGCTGAGCGAGCGCAGGACACTGGCGCTTTCGGTTCTGTTGCAAGCGTTCCGTGTCCGTTGCCGCTCTCTGTTCTTTCCATCCATCCCGCCTCCTCACGTTTTGTGCGTGCGTTTGGAAATATCTTCCGCGTTCATATTTCTTGATCTTGAGGACGTTCAGGAACTCTTAAATATTCTTTGACATCTGCATTTTATCATACAGTAACAGTGGGGTATCGTGATTCAATCACAGGAAAGCTTCTAGTCTGAACTGAATGAACCTTGAATGAAGTGAGAACTTGACTGGATCATCCCACTTTCCTGTACAGGGGGGATTCCTGACCTATGAGAACACACGTGCAATGCAATGTAAACGCCTATTTTGGTACATTAAATCAGTGTTGTTAAAATGTTGAGGTGATCCAAATATTGTATTATTTATTTGTATTTATGTTAGTTTCGTGCATCTTAAAATGAATTAGCGTCGCTTATACCATTTACACAGGCTAGGCTACATAAAATCAAACGTTTTCAAGCATTTTGAAGGTATTATTTATTGCATTCTTTTTTTCCAATATATATTATTTATTCAAGAAGTTAGAAGTTATGTTACTCCATTTGACCTGAACACCAACAGGCATGTTTGGCTATATAAATACCACAATTTTTTTATATTAATTTAGAAATGAATAACTCCAATGCACGTTCAGAAATACATGGGCTATATACGTAGACTGTTGTCACCCTTGTTGTGGACTATATTTGGTTTAGTCCTTCCAGCATGTGCTCTACTACAGCTCAGCGCACACACGTGGTCAGACCGGGTCAGACACGATGGGGAGCATTATGAGGCTTCTAAACAGACGAACATAAATGAGAAATATTGTCACTTTTTTATTTTTTCATGCTATCCGTTTGATTCATATACATTAAAATATTTGTAGTAAAATGTATAATCATTAAATTAAAAAAAAGTTACAAATGTGTGAACACTGCAGTGAGGGAGAATGCATAGGCTACATTACCAAAGTCTTCTGGACAACACCTTTTTTAAAGTTTATAATTTTGTTGAACTTAAATTTATATTTAATAATAATAATAATATTTGTAGGTTATTGCAAGACGATAAGCTTTGCAGATAAAGTATATCAACGTTCAGATATGGACAGGATTTACATAGATTACATAAGATGACAACATTATGAGGTGGCAGATGTTGTTGCTTATTCCCCTTTAGAATAAACAAACATGGTCTTTGTTACTGTTTTTTATGTTGTTAACTATTTATGTGCATCTGCATAATAACAGTGATTTCATTAAAAAAAAATAAAAAAGAGGACGACCCAGACCTAAAAAATGACCTCAAATGTCATCACTCACCCACATTCACATACAGGCGTGAGGGCATGTCTGAAAACACTGCCAACATCAATGGCTCACTGCTTACATGGGTCAATGTTTTGTTTGTCAGTGAGGAAATCTGATGCACTTAATATAGGTTAGATAAACAAAACTGTTTCTTTTGGAAATTCGCAGCTTGCTCCTAGAGGTGTTTTATTAAACATTTGAAATGGTGTGAGTGTTCTTTAAACACACACACACACACACACACACACACACACACACACACACACACACACACACACACACACACACACACACACACACACACACACATTGGGTTTTGTATGTTTTATGAGCACATTCTATAGAAATAATTTACTCTGTAAAAACTATATTCTATTCCCTAAACCTATCACAGAACACTTTCTGCATTTTTAGATTTTCCAAAAGCCATCACCACTTGTCTCTGTGGGAGACATTTGTCCCAATAACCAAACACACACACACACACACACACATGGTAGGGTGAGGGACAGTTCCGTCCATCAACCGGTCCAAAACTACTACATTTAAGTTGAACATAGCATTCACAATAACAGCCCATTTTACTTCCATAATAGGGAGATTTAATTGTATACATTTGCAATTAAATTGACTGTAAAAGTCCAAGTTAACAATGGACTGATGAAAGAAAACACGAAAGAAATACATTGTGGAAAATCTCCCAAAGTTATAGGGGCAAGTCAGTGGGAAAAAACTTAGTCTCTTGCTCCACCTACTGGTTTTAAATGATATCATTAAATATTCAGTTGCATCTTGGATAAATGCATTTTGCTCCAGATTTACTAAACAGGGCAAATTATCGTGATTCCGCAATACTATAAAAGTGCTGATGGGCGTGGACATTCTGCGGGTAATAGTTTTTATACAGTATCCAAACATGTAAAATTGGAAAAACCTGTCTACAAAGTAAAAAAAAAAAAGTTAAACGACCAGCAGTAATTCAGTGATGTAGGCCTACTCAACTTTTTTGTCAAATTTTGCCATTTTGAATTAAAAAAATATGCATTCCAAATTTTGTTCCTTTAGGGAAGTCCTCCAATGCCTCTGGGCCCCCTACACAGTTCCCCTTTCCCCCACAAGCCATGCCCCAACAGGAAACACTGCTAACATTTATATTTTATACTGGGATATTTCTGGGGTCCCAATGCTTTTTCTTAGGATAGCAGTTGCCAGTGCCACCCCGGTAAGAAGTCTAACAGTGCTCGTCAATGTCAAGTCAGGTCAGGATTGGTCAGATGGCGAATTGGGAGCCTTGCAAGATGCCAAGACATGGACAGGCCATCGATCTCAGCCCGCCAGACACTAACGGAATGAAGAGATGGGAACATCTGGGGAGGCTGTGGTAGGAACAGCCTTCACAGGGACCTATTGGCCTGCCATGAGAGGAGCTTCTGGGACCATGACAGGCGGAGTTGCCAAGTCTGCTACGCGGCTTTGGGCGTCTTTTTTTTTTTGGTAAGTCGCTTTAAAAAAAAATCACGGGTCGTGGGTTGCGGTTTGGTTGGGCTTATTTAAAAATATATATAAATATGGTTGCTTGTTAGGAAAATCTGACAAGCAACTGTTTCTTTACATTCATGGACACAGTTTTCTCCAATACATTGATTGACACTCTCCTTACAGCCAATCAGTGCAATAATAAAAGTGCTGTCGTGTAATTCTTCCTCCCATAAGAAGAATTCTCCCATAACAAGTCCCCCCAATTAGGAATGGCCAAATTGTAGCCCCATTTGAAATTCTTGCACTGCTCTGCTGCATTAGGCCTACATTCTGCTGCACTTTTTTGTTAGGATGACAAAAAGGTTTAAAAATGTGGATAGCCAAAGGGGCCAAAATGTGTGAAACTAACATCTTAACTCGTAATTGCGTATAAACATGTTAATTACATGTTAAGACGTTAGTTTCATATGTTTTGGCCCTGTTGGCCTTCCATAAAAAGTTACATTTTTACTCTGATCTGACTCAACAGCACTCGTCAATGCAGGTTTTTTTTGTTCACAGAAGCAAAGCGTAAATTCCAACGCAAAGTGTCAGTTTAAAGCTGCAGTCCGTAACTTTTTTTTGCGTTCAACATTTACAAAAATCATAATGAGTGTGTCACAGAGTCAGCCACACCGTCACATCCCCAATCATCACTCAATCACCAGGACCCGCCCACTCGTTCACAATCACCAGAGTACTGACTCGCTGCACCTGCACTTCTTCATCAACACTTTTCACTCCTTGTCTGGTCTCGTTGCCGTATACACTGCTTTATGTCAGACTCCTTACCTATCTACTCACCTGAGATCGTCTCTTCCATCCGTCATCCTGATCCAGATCGCCTGTCTTCGTGTTCACTCGTCACCTGCACAGAGAATCCACTTCAGTCATCGCCAGCTAAGTCACCATCATCTTTCTACAAGTCCCCATCCTCTCACCATCATCTGGTTCCTGTTGTTCCACCACCACTCTGCTTTTAATAAACACTGTGTGCACCTAATCCTGTCTGTCTCCTCCTGTGTTTGTGACAGAAACATTTTCTCTTATCCTGAATCACTACAGTATAATAAGTGTTTACTGGTTCGGGTTCCACTGGAGAGTATCCCTACCTGCTTGACTCGTCATACTCGTCAATAACCGAAACCTGGCTGCACACGCAAATTCCTGATGCTGCAGTTCAACTAACAGGACGTACAATCCACCGACAGGACAGAAACAAAGATTCGGGTAAGAGCAGAGGTGGGGGGCTTTGCATCTTTGTGCATAACGATTGGTGCAACACCTCCAATATTATAGACATGTACTGCACACCTGACTTCGTCTGTCATATGCAGACCATTTTACTTACCAAGAGAGTTAACAGCAGTAATAGGGACTGCAGTTTACATTCGACCAGAAGCCAACGCCAGCGCGGCTCTCACCCAGTTACACACTATTGTAAATAAACACCAACGAAATCACCCAGATGGGGTGCACATCATAGCGGGTGACTTTAATCAGATGTGTCTGAAAACAGTACTACCTAAAATCACCCAATATGTCAAGTGTGCTACCAGAGGGAAAAATATACTGGATCATGTGTACTCCAACATTAAGAATGCATACAGGGCTGTTCCCCTTCCCCACTTGGGGAATTCAGACCACTCTTCACTGCTGCTTTTCCCAGCATATACCCCACTTAAGAGGAGAACCAAGCTGACCACAAAGATTATAAAGACTTGGCCGGAGGGTGCCCTTGCACAATTACAGGACTGCTTTGAGCAAACAGACTGGGAGATAATTGAACATCAGGACCTGGAACAATACACAGAATAATCAATCAAATAGTCAATAAAAAGATTTGGGTGTTTCCTAACCGGAACCCTGGATGACATATGAAGTCCAGTCATTACTCAAAGAACGTGACTGCGCCTACAGATCTGGTGACAAGGCGCTGTACAGTGCTGCTAGAGCCAACTTGAGAAGAGGTATCAACACGCCAAAGAGTCTTATAAAAAGAAAATCAAGGAACATCTCAGACACAAATCCGAGAAGAGTGTGGCAAGGGACTCGAAACATTGCCAACGTATAAGAACATGCGTGTATAAGAACAACGATCACAGCACTTTCTATGCTGATGCTTCACTGGCTGAGGAACTTAACCATTTCTTTGCCCGCTTTGAGGTTAAGAAACTCATCACATTTCCAGCATTTCCGCCAACCTCTAACTTGTCTCTGAACACTTCAAAGACAAAAGAGCTAATTTTTTACTTCAGGAGGCGGAGCATGAAATTAGCCCCACTCTATATCATTGGAGACTGTGTGGAGAGGGTCCACACCTTTATGTTCCTGGGAGTCCAAATATCCAACGACCTATCTTGGTCTGCTTACACCTCAGAAATAATCAAAAAGGCACAGCAAAGGCTGCATTTCCTTAGATTGCTCAGGAAACATAATTTAGATTGCAAATTGCTGGTGTCTTTTTACCGCTCTACTATTGAAAGCGTGTTAACGTACTGTATTACAGTGTGGTACTCCAGTTGTACTGCAGCAGACAAGGCAGCTCGCCAAAGGATAATTAATACAGCCCAAACAATCACTGGCTGTTCGCTACTCTCCCTGGAAAGCATTGCTTGCTCCCACTATCTCTCAAAGGCGGACAGTAGATCCTTAAGAACAAGGACCACACGACTAAAGGACAGCTTCTTTCCAGTGGCAATCCGGACTTTAAACTCAAAAATGCACTAATGCAATAAAGGCAAAGGTCAGGGTTAAAGGGTTAGTTTACCCAAAAATGAAAATTAAGTCATTAATTACTCACCCCCATGCTGTACCAACCCCGTAAGACGTTCGTCTTCGGAACACAAATGAAGATATTTTTGATTAAATGTGACAGCTGGATCACTCCTACATAGGCTCCCTAAGGGAATGAATCCTGACGTCCCAGAAAGTCAATGAAGAAAAAGTTTAAATATTCCATGTCACAACAGTGGCTCAACTATAAGTTTATCAAGCGACGAGAATACTTTTTGTGCGGAAATAAAACAAAAATAACGACTTTATTCGACTATTCCTTTTCTTCCTTGTAGGCCTGAAACGAGACTTCAAGAGATTTCCACGACGCGCACGCGCGAGAATTGCGATCTCCTTCAACTACTTCAGTTAAGTTCCCGCGCGTGCGCGTCGTGGAAATCTCTTGAAGTCTCGTTTCAGGCCTACAAGGAAGAAAAGGAATAGTCGAATAAAGTCGTTATTTTTGTTTGTTTTTTCGCACAAAAAGCATTCTCATCGCTTGATAAACTTATAGTTGAGCCACTGTTGTGACATGGAATATTTAAACATTTTCTTCATTGACTTTCTGGGACGTCAGGATTCATTCCCTTAGGGAGCCTATGGAGGAGTGATCCAGCTGTCACATTTAATCAAAAATATCTTCATGTGTGTTCCGAAGACGAACGAAGGCCTTACGGGGTTGGTACAGCATGGGGGTGAGTAATTATTGACTTAATTTTCATTTTTGGGTGAACTAACCCTTTAAAATACTATTCCAGTCACGTTATTTAACTACATTTATCATTTTATTCCAATCTCTCTTCTGTCTATACTGCTGTCTTATGTAATGTGCAGTATGTCAACGTGCAATATCACCACTTGAACACTTTAATTAGGACTTAAAACAAATGCACTAATTAAGAGGTTAATGTGAATACTAAGTCTGTAACTGTACTATAGAGTCAAGACTAGAGTTTATTTCTTGTGTTGGTTATATGGTTGTCTGGATATAAGGTTATGTATGTATTTCAAACAACATTCAGGAGGAGTGCTCCTAATTTCGTTGTATGCAAATACAATGACAATAAATGCTTTCAATTCAATTCAATAGACATAAACAGAGAGAAGTAGCTCAGGCTACAATGTTCTTCTGCAAGACGCATGCAGTTCTGTTTATTATCCGCTAGAGCGCCAAAAGTTACAGACTGCAGCTTTAACATTGAAAGAGAGTGAGGTAATATGTAAATAGGGAAACATTTAATACAACTTTTACTAGAGATGTCAAACCACCAACAGAAACATCCAGTGATGCAAACTACTCAACTTTTTTTTCTCAAATATGGCCATTTTTAATAAAAAAGTTCTGTGATTCATGTAAGTCCTAACTGGGACGAGACAAGAAACATTTTACGTTTTGACATATTAGGCATACAAATAAAAGTACATGTGTGCATATTTTAATGCAAGATTATTTCCTAACTAGAAAAAGATAGAATTTCCTTCACTGTTCTATTTCTTTATGCTTTCTAAAAAATTGGTCCCCCAATTTATTCAAGACATGGTTACGGGCTTGCAGGAGCAATTGAATGCGGTAGCCTTTCAGCATACAAAATTGAGCTACTGGTACTGTAAACGGTACCTTTCCAACCAATTACACGAATCACACAAATAACCTATTTTGGATTCAATTTCGCCGAAAGGCGACGAGTTTAAATCCCTGTGAATAAACTTCGTGCCCTTTGTGTCATCTGATTCAATTTCAAAACAAGGTTTATAGATGATAGGGAATTGCTGTTAGAAAATATAGATTTAGTCTAAATTAAATTATATTTGTTTAGATTTAAATATAATGGGAAAGAAATTATGAATTATTAACATCTGCCCTCTCTCCTCCAGGCCAGCACGCGCTACTCCCTCTAACCCCTGGTTATCTGAGGTTCTTCGTGAACACCGGACCAAGCTCAGGGCAGCGGAGAGGAAATGGCGCAAATCAAAAGACACATCTGACCTCAGTAGGTATCAATCTCTGCTCTCTGCCTTCTCTGTTGATGTTCACACCGCAAAATCTTCATATTTCCACAACAAGATCAACAGCGCCACTAACACACATTCACTGTTCAAGACATTCAACTCTCTCCTCTGTCCACCTCCACCACCACCCACCTCCTCGCTAACTGCTGATGATTTTGCTAACTTCTTCACTAACAAAACTACAACTATCAGCAGTCAGTTCTCAGCTTCACACACACAGGAACCCAAACTAACCTCTCCCACAGCCAACAACCTTCTCTCCTCCTTCACTCCACTAACCGAGGAAGAAGTATCTAAACTTCTCCTCTCCAGTCATCCTACCACCTGCCCTCTAGACCCCATACCCTCACACCTTCTACAAGCCATCTCTCCCACACTTCTTCCAGCTCTCACACACATCATCAACTCATCCCTCCACACTGGCATTTTCCCTACAGCATTTAAGCAGGCTCGGGTAACTCCTCTGCTTAAAAAACCAACATTAAACACATCACTTCTAGAGAACTACAGACCTGTCTCTCTCCTACCATTCATTGCGAAAACACTTGAACGTGTTGCTTTTAACCAAGTATCATCTTTCCTGTCTCTGAACAACCAGCTGGATGTCAACCAATCTGGCTTCAAGAAAGGACATTCAACTGAGACTGCATTGCTGTCAGTCACGGAAGCCCTGCGGATTGCAAAAGCTGCTTCCAAATCATCAGTTCTCATTCTACTGGACCTGTCTGCTGCTTTCGACACAGTGAATCATCAGATCCTCTTGTCCGCCCTCTCATCACTAGGCATCACTGGAACCTCCCTCAACTGGTTTGAGTCCTATCTCACAGGTAGGTCCTTCAAGGTCGCATGGAGAGGTGAGGTATCCAAAGCACATCAGCTGACCACAGGGGTTCCCCAGGGTTCAGTTCTTGGACCGCTCCTCTTCTCCATCTACACCACATCACTGGGACCCATCATACAGGCACATGGTTTCTCTTACCATTGCTATGCTGATGACACCCAACTCTACCTCTCATTTCAACCAGATGATCCCACAGTAGCTGTACAGATCTCAAGCTGTCTGGCGGACATCTCGGCGTGGATGAAGGAACATCACCTGCAGCTCAACCTGGCAAAGACTGAGCTTCTCGTCCTCCCTGCCAATCAGTCTCTACAGCACGACCTCACTATCCAGCTAGATTCATCCTCAATCACCCCATCAAGGTCGGTCAGAAATCTTGGAGTAATCTTTGATGATCAGCTGACCTTCACTGACCACATTACAAAGACAACTCGATCATGCAGGTTTGCTATGCACAACATCAGGAAGATCAGACCTTTCCTAACTGAGCATGCAACACAACTTCTCGTCCAGGCCCTGGTCATTTCTAGGCTTGATTACTGCAATGCTCTTCTGGCTGGACTTCCATCATGTGCAACTAAACCTCTACAAATGATCCAGAATGCTGCAGCTCGTCTCGTCTTCAACGAGCCCAAAAGGGCCCACGTCACTCCTCTGTTCATCTCTCTGCACTGGCTACCACTCTCTGCTCGCATCAAGTTCAAGGCTTTGACGCTTGCTTACAGATTGACCACAGGTTCAGCCCCCTCCTACTTCCACTCACTACTACAAGTCTACATCCCTACCAGAAGCCTACGATCGGTCAATGAGCGACGGCTCGTGGTACCATCACAGCGGGGCACAAAATCACTCTCCAGAACATTCTCATTCACGGTTCCATGCTGGTGGAATGATCTCCCCACCGTCATCCGGAATGCAGAATCCCTGACAGCATTCAAAAGGCAACTGAAAACTCATCTCTTCCGGGAGCACTTAACATAAAAAAAAAAAAAAAATAAAAAAATCCTTTCCTTTAAATCCTCGCTTGCCTGGCTTATGCTACTCCGAGCAATGTCTGAACTTTGTATTTTGAACACTTCTTGCGTTGTTTTTGCCTCTTCACGATGACTCGCTTGGTTTAGTCCTCAATTGTAAGTCGCTTTGGATAAAAGCGTCTGCTAAATGACTAAATGTAAATGTAACAATAATTCAACAATTATATACAAACAATTATAATTAACTTAAAATAATAATAAAAAAGGCAAAATTGTATGATTTAATTGTTGGAAACATTTAAAAGGTTTATATCTTTATAGTCAGGTTTTAATTAAACATGTGTACCTTTTATAAAGAGTGGTAATGTAAAATCTAGATATAGACTATTGCCTTAACAGTTTGGAGATTTCTTCCATGTCTTTTTATTAATTTGCAGAGTATCCTGTAGATGGCAGTGATGTCATTTTGGTACATCGGTTTCTTCTGAAGTGCATTTGCAGTAATTGAATGAATGAACCTAATCTTTACATATGAATAATCAATTCTTGTAAGATTGCAGCAAACATTTTCAAAGTGAGTTTTAAAAGTCCAGCCTTAAAAGCAGACTTAAATGATATAGTCAAAGGTATAAATTGGGACCTCCCTGCTCAGTGAACCTGAAAGTGCTTGGAGGATATTTTTCTTCACCAACAAAGGATCCAAGGTATGTGTAATAATGCAAAATGATGCAAGTAAAACAGCTCTAAATTGGTGCAACCTCAAAGCTTTGCATCTCTATAGGAAAGCACATGCATGTTGTGTTACATTATGTGTGACGCATTCAAATGAAAAGACATTGGAAACATTTGGCTGCTGTGTGTGTAGTGTAGCCTTGAAGGAAGACACCACCGAGAACAAGTGGCGTAGGAAATGAATACAATAAGCTGGTGTGTGCAGCTCTGAAGTGGGCAATATTGTGCCACACTCCTTGGTTTTGTGTGGCTGCCATGGCAACTTAACAATTACAAAGGCCAGTTACATTTATGCATGTTTTTATGTTTGGTTGTTGTTGTTTTTTAAATACTGTCCCCCTGAGCAATAAAATAAAGTAAAAATAAAATAAAATTGTCTAATGGCATAATAATATTAATAAATATTCCCTCCTAAATAATTAATTTGAATACATTAGAATTATTACTGAACCAATAGGGCTTACCTTCATTGTTGGGGGGTGTAAATCAGGCCCAAAATTGGGCTTAAAATCTTCAAGTAGTGTTTAGCCAGCATTAGAAAAAAGAACCATTTTTCTTTGTATGAATATTTTAATAATCTAAAGAACTTTTTTTCTACTATAAAGAACATTTTATGGAATGGAAAGATTGCATGGATGTTAAAGTTTCTTCATGGAACCATAGATGCCATAAATAACCTTTATGGCTAGAGTTTTTTAAGCTTGTGCTGATGATGAAAGATTTACTCACTTGATATTAAACTGTTAACAGCATACTGAACTGTCAGTCAGGAAAAGAGTTAAGAATTTTTGCATTCTTTGTTTGAGATTGCTGTGATAATGGAAAGACGTGATGTTGTGCGTATGGATCTGACATTGCTTTTGCCTCTGTCCACCACTTCAATTTGAGAGGTTGTTGAAAAACACAATCACTGCGGGAGTAATCAGGACACAAGGAGAAGAGAAAGGCTTGATGCTGATGGAGGATTAGGCTTACACACACACACCTCCACACACACATATCACTTCACTGTAATTACTCTCTCCTTGAATTTGAAATGCAGAGTGATTGGCATGATTACATTAATCTCTTCATTGTTTTTTCCTATATCATTACCAGAGGGGGTCGGGGATACTTGTTGGCCTCAAAAAGAGTCAAATACCACTTTGCGACATGATTTATACAGACATCTTTATATGTCATTGTTTTATTCTTTTGGGGTCTAATTATATTGTGTAGTTTGAGTGTAAATACAAAAAGTAGACAAAGTGTTTTTTAAATTTATTTTTTGCTATATAATGCCATATTTCAATGCTATATTTATTAGACAAGCACAGATGGTATGAGATTCGTTTCATCTTATAAGTTACAATCCATCATGCTAAGGTCTCCTAAATCTCATTTTAATTTAAATATAAAACGTGTTTTGAAATTCAATATATATTCAAAGCCTTCTAATCAGCCTGGCTAAAATGAATTCCTGTGATGGGTTCATGTTTGCTGCTGTGGGAAGGTTGAGGCAAGTGAGTGTACAAGCATTATGGTTGCCATAGCAACCTCTCATCACCCTAAGAACACTATTGTCACAATCAGCACGTCTGTCAAAAGAGGGAAAACTGTCACATGGTCTGATGCTTACATAAATTCTGAAACACACAGATGTCCCATGCACTGAAACAAAAACTGATCTCCTAATGCAAAGAAAGATTCAGAGATAAATAACCATGTATAATTAAGTTTAACTATTGTTTTTTCTTATTAACTTTAATTATCAGTAATATATTGGGCACACTTTAAGTCTCATAAGGATTTTAATAATAGCTGCTTAACATATTGTATAGATGGATACTGATATTAGAATTGGGTGATATACATGCCTAATGTAAGGAAAGTTTATGCGAATGTAAGCCAACATAAAATTTTCAAGAAATCTGAAAAAAAAAATACTCACTGTAATAAAAAATAATAAAATGTAATCTGTGCATGTCCACATACATAAATTAGTATTAATTATTTGAAATAAATGGAAACTGTGTGCAACTCAATCATTTCCAACAGCAAACAACATGCAATATTCTCATCTTTTTGCCAATAAATAAAGAATAATACATTTTCGGAATAATAAAGGTTTAACTATAGATGTTAATTGGAAAAGGATGTGAACGTCTATAAAAATAGAGAGCTGTGTTCTTAGTTAGAAACTGGAGGATCATTTAACAGGTCGTTGAGCTGATTCTAGAGATGTAGAGCAGAACGGGATAACATCGTTTAATGCTCCGGGTCAAAGCTCTTTCAAAGGAACAGCAAAACTGCGCTGTAAAAATCCATCCATCCAGCCATCTTCCTAGTGTTATTCCCGCTAATTTGCAGGGTCCGCTTTACAGACATTTGATTTGGCACAGGTTTTTTACGCTGGATGCCCTGGGACAGATACAAACATGACATATTGGTTGTTTTATGTGACTAAACATATACAACTCCTACAAGCAAGAACAATTTATATGTACTTTGTGACTACAGGAGACTGACTTCCTAATTAAGCATGTGTTTTACAGTGTTTTGTTTAATTGTTCTATTTTTATCAGTTCTGCTTGCGAGAGAGTGAGATAAATAAAAAAATAAAAAAAGAGAGCAAATCAAATGAATACGTATATAGGGTCAGTCAGTGACCTCCTGCTGACCTTAAGTGAGCGACGACAGCTGCAGTGATGATAAAAGAAGCATTTTTTCCCTTATCATGAGAAATGCAGGGTTTCCAAAAACCTTCTGCAAAACCCAATACAATAGCATTCTGCTCACTTCTGCCTCACAGTTCTTTCCCTGAAATATTCCATGGAAAATCAAAGGCATTATCACAGTTTTCACAAATGCATTATCAAACTTTCTACACAGGTTCAGTTCACATGAGGTTTTTAAAAACAGGCATGTGGGTGAATTGGAGTCATGGAGTAATGCTTTTGGGTGAAACAACATGGATGGAGCACACTGGCAAAAAGTTTCAATTTAGGGCGAATGCAGTCTTGAAACTACTATAGAGTCAACATGGCATCATGACTTTTGCGTAAACATACACGCCACTTTCAAGTCAAGTGTTCTCTATACGCATTTTGAGCTATCCGCGTGTATGCGTGTATGTCTACGCCGTTAAATGTCCGAGTGATTCCGCGTGTACGTAGGCCTACACGCCGTTAAATGTCCGAGCGAAACGAAGCAAAATGTAGATCTACATTTGGGGAGCGATATTTTTTTCCCTAGGATGGTAGGGGAAGACTCATAAATGGTATTAACCCCAGTGACAGGTAGGTTTAGGGACGGGGTTGGGGTAGGTCATATATTTATATATACAGTAATGTATCGTTAAGTCAACGGCGTTCATAAACACGCTAAAAAGCGCTTATGCGTGTTGATAGCACGCCAAAAATGGAAATACGAATTGGCGTGTTATGCATAGGCCTACGCCATTTCATGTGAGTGGATGCAAGTGAGCAAGAGAGAGAGACACAGTAGGCCGACAGTACAGGCGTCTGTGTTTAGAGATAGTGATTACCTTTACCTTCTGGCTGCTTGAGCTAAGAGGCTTTTAATTGATCTGAATGTTTCTGTACGTGATTCCAAACAAACACCGTGAGACTCTGTGATAGTTTTATTATCATAACTGAATACTCAATTATTACCTTAATTTGCATTCAGTAAGTATATCTTTTTTAAGTTAATGACCAATGAGTATCTGTTCATTCAATCCACAGTATAATCAATAGACATAAGGTGCATTTTAGATCAGTTACACACAAGAGTTAATCAGTATGTCCCAACACTGGTTGGAATAGGTGCCTTAATCTGAGTGAAAATTTAGGCTTCATTAGCATAACACATTACAATAACAAGTAGGCTATGCTAGTCAGATGTGGCATCACCAGAAATGACTCCAGTATAGGGTCTATTTAGAGACAAAACCTAGACAATTAGCCAGCTAATTATGGAACCTGCATGTGTAAAAAGCAAATCTGGATTAGCCCATACTCTGCAGCAACATCATCAGTCTACTATAGTCACTATAGAAAAATATTTCTTACGATGTACTACATCATAGCTTTTTCCCTAAAGGCTGCAGCAGTGACGTGCTGCCTCTGTCACTCGGTGTCCTCGTGACACAAAAAGCTTCGCAGTGGCTGAGCTAAAGACACTTAGAGGACTGCTGATAAGGGCAGCACTGGAGTAAATCAGATTGGTGGAATGTAAGAGAAACATTTGGCTGAAAATGGACTTGTTTCTGATCAAATTCTGTGCATATTATTCTACACTCAGAAAAAAGGTTCAAAAGCTGTCACTGGGGCGGTGCCCTTTCAAAAGGTACCTTTGTACCTAAAGAATGCATATTAGTACCCCAAAGGTACATATTGGTACCAAAGGTGCACATATTTCCTAAATGGAGTGTATATGGCTTCCCATTGAGGGATGTGTAAAAAATAAAGTGTACCGTTTACTTGTTTGAAAGATTAATGTTTCATGGTCTGCATTAAAAATATAAATAATGAATGAATAAGTAAATAAATAAATAAATAAAAGGGAAAATAAGAACACAACCATTCAGAGCTCGAAAATATCTTAGAACAAAGATTGATATCCATTCTATGCTTTATAATTCAGATATTACGAATTACAAGGCTCTATAGTGCTGCTTCTGATATACCAAATATATGTCTTTAGTGTCATTTTTAATCAAGCTAGTGCAAACCAGGCAAAGCTAACTTGTAAACATGTGAGGCTCAAAACAGGCCTATTTTAGCCATCAAAAAAGTAATTACAATAGGGTATTTGTTTAGTAAAATAAATGTAAGATGAACCTCTAGCTGGAATTCAGATATTGTATCTTGCCCTGAGATCTGTGACAGATGGCAGATGTTAAAGGGCGGCTTTGTCCTTATTAGGGGAATTTAATCATTTTTTATTGGCAGGTGACATGCTATTAAAAGTTATGTCTTTACTAATATTTCAATATATTATATATTCATTTAACTCACTCACTCATGTGCTGTAAGGTCAGCTCAGTTTAACTGATGCTCACATAGTATTTCAAGGGTTGAGGCCAAGAAAGAGTATTAGGTGGCTCAGATAGGCACTCAGGCCTAATCTGGGATTAACAGTACAGCTCCGCAGATTGCCTTAAGGATTTCTCAGGTCTCATTAGCATGGCTGGGATGACCATGTTGATGGCAGAGCTGGTGATATCGGTATAGTGCCACAAATGCCTGCCACTTTTTTCAGTCGATCACTAATCTCTCAAAGTGCTGGTTCATCAGGACAAAAACACTGCCTGGCAGCATAGAAAAAATGTTTTTTTTTTCTGACAATGAAATTATACAAACGCAACACATTTTAATATTTTCTGAAAAAATAAATACTAAAAAAGGGAAAGAAGTCAAGAAAAAAAGAACAGAAGAATTACAAACATTAACCCTACGTTTCAGTTTGTTGTGAAAAAAAAAGAAATAAAAAAAGGCATTGCTAATGAATATTAATTAGAAGACGAGCTCTACTCTCCGCCCACGACCACATCAAACGGTCATCGAAGAGCTGAAGACTCAAGACTCTTGAGCGCATCCTTTAGCAGTCTATTCAAAATGTGGACATTTAGGAGACACACAGTAGAAAAAGTGGGGGAAAACTGATGTCCAAAAATGTAAACTCGAATTAGTTCTTTAAAAATGGGATTTTACATAACATTAAGCAGGATCACCAACTGCTTCAACCAAAGAGCAACTTGAACATGATTTCTGGCTGAATCTGTTGCCCTAAATCTGTTGGACTGCTAATATTGTTGCTTCACAGGTAAGGTTAATCGATTACATGTTTACTAGACTGGTGTAAATGTTAAAAAATGGCTTTGAAAGTGTTGTAAATGTCCCATACTTTTTTGTCTTTGTTGTTCGTTAGTGTTTCCGACAGCATTTGTTGACGAGTCGATAAATAACTCGACAAGTCACTAAAATATTCCATATGATGTATCAATAAGGCTAGCAACAAATGGAAACGAGTTAACAGGATTCCCTTTAAGAGCGTTTTGGCGCGCGTGCAGCAGTGCGCAGCTTTCCAACTAAACCGTTTAGTGACAATAACCCAGTCCAGGTTTTCACTTGTCAATTGGGGAAAGAATTATAGGCAATATAGACGTATTACATTACAATGTCAATGTTACCTATACTGTAAAAACAACCACCTTTACCATAAGGTAAAATGATATCCTATGTAATTCTACTGTAATATATGAAAACGTTTTTGTTGAAGGAAAATACTGAATTATCTTATAATTTATATAACATAAATTATTACTTTATATAAAATACATAACATTCTAACCATATACTGATTTACTAACATACAAAGTTAGGAACTGTAAATATACAGTCACCCCATAATGCTTGTAATGATCATCAATGTAATATTACAGTGAAATTCTAGCAACCTCAAATTTTGGTAGGCTACTGTAAATTTAACAAGAAATACATTAATAATAATAATAATGTATTTACTCTGTTTAATGTACCTTGTAAGTTTAAGATTTAACACAATCACTGACTAAGCATTTTAAACAAAAGAATCAAGAGAGCTGGTTTTGCCTTTTAAATTTATGATGGCAGTACAACGAATGGAAAGAAAGACCTATGGAATGCCAAAGCTGACTTAATTAAAAATAAATAAATACATAAATAAATATACGAAGAAATGCAAAAAAGCAAAAATAGATAACTAATTAGGCTACATAAATAAAATATTCCTTATTTATGTATAATTGTATTTTTTCACACATTTTTTTATTTTTTATTTCTACATGTATTCATTTATTTATTTCCATATTCATTTATGTATATATGTTTTTATGTCTACGTTTATTTATTTTCACATTTATTTATTTCTACATTTATTTATTTCTACATTTATTTGTCTGTATGCTAATGAGGGGGGCGTGTTTTACCTCAGACATCAGCAATCGAGCTCAGACTGGCAGTGCTGAAGCTTTGAGGCCACAGTGACACCTTGTGGTGTGTGACCAAACGAAACGCAAGAGGTGTGCGGACAATATCACATTTTAAGTCATGTATATCACCCTAACTGTATGTATGGTAGGCTATGTAGGGTTAACACACATAGCACACATGAACAGAAACTGCACTTCAACGGGTCCGATAGCAGACACTTGGACATGGAAGCGCATGAAAGTATCCACTATTAACTATGTGTCTGCTATCGGACCCGTTGAAGTGCAGTTCCTGTTCATGTGTGCTATGTGTGTTAACCCTATATATAGCCTACCCTACATACAGTTAGGGTGATATAAATAAATAAATGTAGAAATAAATAAATGTGAAAATAAATAAATGTAGACATAAAAACATATATACATAAATGAATGTGGAAATAAATAAAAGTGGAAATAAATAAATGTATAAATAAAAAAATAAATAAATGTGTGAAGAAATACAATTATACATAAATAAGGAAATAAAAGTATAAATACTCATTTATTTGTACTTTTTTACATTTCTTTGTATATTTATTTATGTAGCCTATTTATTTATGTATTTTTGCTTTTTTACATTTCTTCGTATATTTATTTATGTATTTATTTATTTTGAATTAAGTCAGCTTTGGCATTCCATAAAGACCACCCTGGGCTTGTCAAAGTTTTGATGTATTGTTTAGGGTGGGAGCGGGGACTTCAGATGCTCAGATGACAAGAACCCTGGTGGATGGAAATCAGGACTGCTGACAAGAAGTTGCTGCGTGTCCTACGCATTAGCATCATTCTGGATTTGGAATAGATTACATGAATAGCATTGGTGGTGTTAGTCTAATTAGACTAATCTTCCCACAACGATACAATAAACTAAACGTCATTAGGAGGAGAAAGCCCAGCATCGTTCTTTTGGTCAAAGACCCTGAAACCACAAAGCAATATTTTGGTGAAAAACCAATTTAGGAAATTTACAGTCATTTTTGTTGCATATAAAAAAGATGCTGTTTTTTATAAATGTATCACTCAGTTTTTTTTTTTTTGGTATATGCAGTCACACTTTCTAAAACGTCTATATACATGTTGTCTTAATATCAAGTGGCTTTAAAGTACATCTGGGTCATGATCTAGCATAGAGATGGGCCGCTGATCTTGTTTAGTGTTTAAGCAGTAAGTATTTTTAGGTGATGTGTGTTTAGATGGCATTGCTGTCAGAGTAAAAATGGGTTTGCAGAGATCAAGTCAATAACAGGTTCTTGTAATCTCTTCAGATTTTAATTCCACTGAATTTTGGGTTGACCCGATACGACGTTATCTGCAATGATTTCATTAATGACAGCCCATTGAAAGCCTTATTGCATTATGCTTCTGAGCATAATTTGTTTTCTAAGATCAAAAACATGCTTTAAATGTTTAATAATTCATGCTTTTTTTGTTATGGTGTTGTCCTTTGTTTGTCCTTATTATCAAGCACTGGATGCCTAGAATAGGCAAAGAAAAAAATGGCGAAGATTTGCACAGAGCAATCCTTCCCATCCGGACACAAGCTCTCGGTCCGAGCATCTAAAGATGACCTGGATCAGACTGAAAATGGCATAAGCAGGTTAGAATAACAAGACATGACCTTAAAGGGTTTGTTCAGCCAAAAAAATTTAATTCTGTCATTAAATACTCACTCTCATGTCATTCCAAAACCGTAAGACTTTCATTCATCTTTGGAACAAAAATGATCTTTTTGATGCAATCTGAGAGCTTTCTGTCCCTCCATTGACAGCCTACGCAACTACCACTTTCAGGACCCAGAAAGGTAGTAAATACATCTTTAAAGTATTCCATGTGACTCCAGTGGTTTAACCACAATTTTATGAATCGACGCAAGTGCTTTGTGTGTGCAAACCCCCCCCCCCCCCCCCCCTCAACAACACAATTTACCACTTTATTTACAAAATATTAATCTCCAACACGCATTCTCCTATTAACGTCTGCTCTCGTCAACACAACACGCACGCGTCGTGATGCTCTTGTGAACGTGCGTTTGAGATGAATATTTTGTAAATATAGTGGTAAATTATGTTTTATGCGCAAAAAAGCACTCGCATTGCTTCATAAAATTGAGGTTAAACCACTGGAGTCACATGGATTACTTTAAGGATGTCTTTACTACCGTTCTGGGGCCTGGAAGTGGTAGTTGCGTAGGCTGTCAAAGGAGGAACAGAAAGCTCTAAGATTTCATCAAAAAGATTTACATTTTTTGTTCCAAAGATCAATTAGTCTCATGGGTTTGGAATGACATGAGAGTAATTGATGACAGAATTTTCATTTTGGGGTGAACTATCCCTTTAAAAAGGTCATATAGTACATTTTAATCCTTTTTGTGCATCATTTACAATGTAAATGTTTTTGCGCCAAAAAGAGTTTTAAATGGACAGTGAAATGGATTGAGTGAATTTTCCGACTTTAATTTTGGTTTTCACAGAATGTTTTAGTAAATTCATTTTTTTTAAGTAATGACCTCTTCGCATATGAAACATGAAGCTCTTAACCGAAGGATGGGGGTTTTGATGTTAGGTCAAATGTAGTTTGGACTCCATCCTTTAATAACAGCTTTTTTTTAAAAGTTCACAAAACAATATATGCTGAAAACAGATTGAATTAGACTGAAATGATCTGGGATCTTGTTAATAATAAACTCTAAAAAGTCGCTCTATCGGAACATTTGCATTCTTCAGGAAGATACCATTCAAAAGTTTGGGGTCAGTAAGAATTTACTTTTGAAAGAAATGAATGCTTTTATTCAGCAAGGATGCATTAAATTGATCAAAAGTGACAGTAAAGACATTTATAATGTTGCAGAAGATTTCTATTTCAAATAAATTCTGTTATTTTGAACTTTCCATTCTTCAAATAATTATTATCTTCAAAGAAAAAATATTATCATGGTTTCCCCCAAAAACATTAATCAGCACAACTGTTTTCAACATTGATAAGAAATTAGTTTCTTGAGCAGCAAATCAGGATATTAGAATGATGTTTGAAGAATGATGTTTGAAGGATCATGTGACACTGAAGACTGGAGTAATGATGCTGAAAATTCAGATTAGCATCACAGGAATAAATTATATTTTAAAATAGCTATTTTAAATTGAAGTAATAGTTCACAATAGTAGCCTACTGTTTTTGTTGTAAAAAATGCAGCCTTGTTGAGCATAGAAAACTTCTTTCAAAAACATCAAAAATCTTACAGACCCCAAACCTTTGTGCTACACTTAGTTTTATTTCTGTTCAATCAGAAAAAGCACAACATTTCGGATAACTTTCTCACATTTTATTCTAACTAGTTCTGCTGTTTTGCTATTTTTGCTGCTTAGTTGCAATAGTTCCCATTTTGGAACATTATTTGAGTTCTGAAACATAAATCCCCCCACGCCTTTTCTCAGGGCACATTCTCTATGTGAGGACACCTCCTCTGATATGCAGGGGATCATTTCTACTGGAACCAGCCAGCTACATGAGTCCAGGAGAAGCTCTTTCACAGGTGCTGGGGCTATGGCAAGGTAACATCCCAACTAAAGCTTGAACCTAGTTCACCATGTGAACCCTGATTACCACTAAACCAAGTCAAATGCACACTGAGCAGTAAATCTGTAGTAGTGAAATCTGATTTTAAAATGGAATAAAGTGAACCTCTCATCAACCAAGCCAACAAAATTTGAACGTGTTAAGTGTGCATTTGAAATGGGTGGAACAGAAAGCTACATACTGTATAAAGAGCTTGGAAGTGTTTCTGTTTGAAATCTTACGGTCTCCCAGGCTAACCCAATTTCTGGTAATGCTGAGGAACTGGGCTTCACACAGGCTTCACAGAGAGGTTGAGCGTCCCGACTCCTTCTTGGAGCGATTCCGTGGACCTGACCTCAAAGACTTATCTAGCCGAGGAAGTAATGCCCGATCCTCTATAGGCCTTCCTGACAAGCCTCATAAGAGAAAGTAAGTCAAGATTTTATGTACAGTTTCTTTGTACAGACAAAGATGCCTTTGGTATAACGTGGAGTCCTTGAAAATGAAAGATACGTGCAGAGAATCACGCTGGATCTGTGTGGAAAAATATCCGTATTGTGTGCAGATGTTTCATAAAACAGATCACAGAGCTGAGGATTCATTACTTGTTGGACCAGAGGTTATAAAATGAAAACAGTATGTAGATTTCTATGTAGAAATGTCCTTTAGGTAAAACAGTATTGCAATAAATTGTAGAATAGACACAGACGTTGACTGTAGATATAGATATTAAATCAGCAGTAGTGATGGTCTATAGTTATCCTAGAATCAAATCCCTCAGAATTGAATCCACAATTATAACACCAAAATGAATGACTTTTGCTCTTTAAGAAAATCCAGTCATTGGCCTCTGGCAGTTTACAATATGAACAACTGCAACAACACAGATGAGTAAGTACCTGTAGAAACAGCTCCACAAGACAAAAAGCCCTATTTAATACATTACATTTTAACTAATTATATCGTAGATACTAGATTGTAGAACCCTTAATAATGAATGAATCCTAATAGTGTTGTATCTCAAATATGCAATTAATAACAACAGATGATACTTCTAGTCTGTCAAGTTTTGTATGAAGTTAGTACATTGCCTTCCCAGTGTTAATGGTAATGCTGCCCTCTGCAGGTTAAGATGAGAGATTACTAGTGCTAGTTCACAGTAGTGACCCGTAGATTTCGGACTAGTTGCTAATTCAAATAAAAACAACCCAAAATGTTACCTCCAGCAAAAAGGAGGACAAAAAGGACGAAATAAAAAAAGATGAGAAAAAGGATGAAGACAAAAAGGAAGAGAAAAAGGATGATAAAAAAGATGACAAAAAGGATGAGAAAAAAGATGAAAAAAAGGATGAGAAAAAAGACGAAAAGAAGGATGATAAGAAAGATGATAAAAAGAAAGATGCTCGTCCTCCGCTGTGAGTATGCCACAAATGACATTTTAGTTTTAGTGACCGATATTGAGACAGTCTCGTCTAACAGTAATATCTGATAAGATGAATGCTGTGATTTAGTATACGTGTTTATCTTTGAAAGTGGCCAGACGATAATCTAATATGTGTTTTAGGAAAGACGTGTGGATCATGGACCCAGCCTCAGACAAGTATTACAGATGGCTTTCAGTCATTGCAGGCCCAGTGTTTTACAACCTGATGATGCTGGTGACAAGGTCTGTTCATGCAGGATCTCTCATGACATCGATACATTTAGATGTGCGGAGAGATGTGGCTTATGCTTCATTTTTCATATTTCTTCAGGGCCTGTTTTAATGAGCTTCAGAACTCTTTCACAATGCTTTGGATCATCCTGGACTATACGGCAGATGTAATCTACTACATAGACACATTTGTCAGAGCAAGAACAGGTATTGTGGTTACTCACTGAAAGAATAATATTGATGGAATATCTAATAAATAGGATTAATATTAAATATTAAAACACACTTCCATTCAATAGTTTGGGGTCAGTTAGTTTATTTATGATAGAAAATAATACTGTTATTTAGCAAGGACACGTTAAATTTATCTAAAGTGACAAGGCTTTTACATTGTTACAGAAAAATCTGATAAATGCTGTTCTTTTGAAAGAATCCTAAAAAAAAATTCCCCAAAAAATATTAAAGGGGTCATGAACTGCATTTTTTTTTATATTCTTTATGAGGTGCGCTTATTGTGTTAGTATGATTTTGAAATGGAAAAATTATTATAATTTAGAAGTAAAATGATTTGAACGGTTGGATGGTTGGAAGCGATGTAAACACTCACTGCTATGATTGGCTAAAATCTTTGCATATGAAATAAGTATTACACGTGGAGCTCTCTCAAAATCTTATACTGTTTTTACTATTACTGCCGTTGAGATGAACTAATCATGAAAAGTTTTGATGATAGCATTATATTTAGATGTACTGTAGCTGATGACAGACATGTCTGTTGAGTGCATGGATGCAGTGATCTCATTGATTTCTGCACCTTCATGAATGCTTTCATCATAACTAACAGTGTAAACACGATGTAAATAAGAGATTCAATGTGCAGTGTAGACGGCATCATTGATTATAACGGGGAGTTTTGGCAAAACTTACTCACTGATAAACTCAAGCTGTGTGACTGACAGCTCCAGCGATTGTAAAGGTTCGTTGATCGCTTTCTGTATATAAACAAATTAAACAACAGATCATTTTCATACTAAGAGAAACAGTGTGAAGTTGACCATTTAGTCACTGGCTTTATTTACTGACGCATAAACCGCAGTGAAATGATTTTGAGACAAAGAACGTCTGACTGTACATGAATCATTACATATCAGAAATCAGAGATTAAGCATTAGAATTTAACACGGTTACTTACATATTGTGGCATTACTGTCAAGGTCCATATCTTACAGTAAAAGTCTGTTTGCAAAGCCTGCACCAAAATTGCAGCTGATTTATCAAAGAATCCAGTTAAATGTTCCGCACAAACAAATAATATTTCACAATATTACTGTTCTACTGTATTTGTAAACACATATTAGTTAGCATAAGAGCCTTTCAAAAACATTATGAAATCTTACCAATCTTAAAAACCTTACCAACTTTTGAATGAATGTGTATATTTGATATTAACAAGCAATACAACTAGATTGTGTACACAAAGTTTGTTACATTTTTATTCTTTTTATTTTTAACATTTTTATTGTCATTTTCAGGGTTCCTGGAGCAGGGTCTTCTTGTCAAAGACAGCAAGAAGTTGATGGATCATTACAAGACAATCCCACAGTTTAAATACGACATGATCTCAATGATGCCGACAGATTTGTTAATGCTGAAAGTGGGATTCAACAATCCTGAACTTCGCTTCAACCGCCTCTTCAAAATGGCACGTCTCTTCGAGTTCTTTGACCGCACAGAAACACGAACAAACTTTCCGAACATTTTCCGTATTAGCAACCTCGTACTTTACATCCTGATTATTATTCACTGGAACGCTTGCATTTTCTTTGCCATTTCAAAAACGATTGGTTTTGGAACTGACACATGGGTATATCCTAACATCAGTCACCCTGAATACGGACGCTTGGCCAGAAAATACATCTACTGTCTGTACTGGTCCACTCTCACTCTCACCACCATTGGAGAAACGCCACCTCCTGTTAGAGATATTGAATACTTGTTTGTCGTTATGGACTTCCTCATTGGAGTGTTGATTTTCGCTACCATCGTCGGTAACGTCGGCGCCATGATCTCCAACATGAACGCTTCTCGTGCTGAATTTCAGGCTAAGATTGACTCCATCAAGCAGTACATGCAGTTCCGTAAGGTCAGCAAGGACCTGGAGGCCAGGGTCATCAAATGGTTTGACTACCTTTGGACTGAGAAGAAAACTTGTGATGAGAAGGAAGTCTTAAAGAATCTCCCAGACAAGCTCAAAGCTGAGATAGCCATCAATGTCCATTTAGACACGCTAAAGAAGGTGCGAATCTTCCAGGATTGTGAAGCGGGACTTCTTATAGAGTTGGTGTTGAAGCTGCAACCTCAGGTGTTCAGTCCTGGAGATTACATATGTAAGAAGGGCGACATCGGCCGAGAAATGTACATCATCAAAGAAGGAAAGCTTGCCGTAGTGGCCGATGATGGGGTCACGCAGTTTGTGGTGCTCAGTGACGGCGCTTACTTTGGAGAAATCAGTATCCTTGGAATCAAAGGCAGTAAAGCCGGTAACAGAAGAACGGCAAACATTCGTAGTGTCGGATATTCTGACCTCTTCGCCCTGTCTAAAGATGATCTCGTGGAAGCGCTTACAGAGTACCCAGATGCCAAAAAAGCCCTGGAGGAGAAAGGAAAGGCTATTTTAAGAAAAGACAACCTTCTTGATGAGGCGGTGGCAAGCGCAGGTGCAGATCCCAAAGATCTGGACGAGAAGATTCACCGCCTAGAGGGCAACCTTGAAATCATGACTGGCAAATTTGCCAAGCTCATGGCAGAGTACACGTCCTACCAGGGAAGGATCAAACAGAGGATAACCAACATGGAGAGGAAAGTGAAAACACTACGAGTCGAAGATCTCTCTGAGGTTGTTGAGGACAAAAAAGAAGAAGAGAAGAAGACAAAATAGTCAACAGCATAGACATTGGGGTTAAAGGGGTTTCCTTTCTATGTACATATTCCTTAACATAGTACATTACTTTTAAACTGTTTATACTTATCTATTTATACATTTTACATATGACAACATTGTACTAATTGCCACATATGCGTGTTAAAATGGAACACTTGTTCAATATATGCAGTATGGAACAACTCAGATGGCATAAAATGCAGGATTTTGTTTATATGCCCACAGGAGCGAGATACACTATCGTTCAAAGGTTTAGGGTTGGCAAGATTTATTTGTTTTGTTTTTTTCAAAGAAGTCTCTTATGCTCACCCAGGCTGAATTTTTTGGACTTTCAAAAATACAGTAGTATTGTTACAATTTAAAACATGCTGATTTGGTGCTCAAGAAACATTTCTTATGATCAATGGTGAAAAAAAGGTGTGCCGTTTAATATTTTCCTGGAAACCTTGACAATTTTTTTTTCCAGGATCCTTTGATAAGGTCAAAAGAAAAGTATTGATTTGAAATCGATTTTTTTGTAACATTATACATGTTTACTGTCAATTTCATGCTTAATAAATTCTTAAGAAATTAATACTTTTATTAAGAAATTGACCCCAAACTTTTGAATGGTTAGCATATTTTTATGGTGCATCCCAAAAACAAGTAAAAAGGGTACTTCAGACTGTATCAGGGCTACACTTGCAGACAAGGCATTAATACTCTAATTGTTCATTTGGCAGAAGCATGAGAATATATCATTTACAATCCTTTGATGATGTTCTGATAAAGCTCATTAAACAATTACATTATTTCAATAACATTACTAATAGAGTTGCTCGAAAAGAAAGAACAACTTAACCACATGATAAAAACATCCCAAACACAAACCATAACGTTTTAGTGTACTAACCAAAGTACCCAAATGTGTTCTTCAATAAATGTTCTAACAAATGTTGTTTGTTTGATAAAAGCATTTCATTTAAAAGTAATGTAAAACAGAAGATGGACTTCTCAACAGACAAGGTATATACAGTAGTGTGTGCGTTGCCGTTTAGTACATCAACGGGTCATGTTAAGGATCAGAAACTGCACTTGGAAGGATAACCTGGTAGGCTATATAAAAGGACAAGGTGACATATATATATATATATATATATATATATATATATATATATATATATATATATATATATATATATATATATATATAGACATGTCTACATTTACCTTATTTAAATTATTTATCTAAATTAAATTTTTTTTAAGTATCAGTCTGATGCCAAACACCAGGGGCCTGATATATAAACGTTGCGTACGCACAAAATGGGCATTTTTCCACGCACATATCAGGATTTATAAAAAATAAACTTGGCGTAAATAAGTGCGCACCGTAAGGATGCTCTTGACCGTGCGTACGCACTCTTTTAGAAGAGTAGGCCTATGTGTTTTGGCGACACCGATGGTGAGCTCGAGTTAAATGTCTTTATGGTCACTTTTAGACAGAAAATCTAAAGAAAATTATACGTATACAGAAAGATAATACAAATATAATTTCACTCACCAAACCTATCACTTGAAGCAAATATCCATCCCTTCTTAAATATCCGCGCCAGCGAGTGCGTTGGGCCGTTTAGTGAAACTGACGCAGATGAAGTAAAACCGTAAATCTTCGTTATGAGTCCATCATAAATACAGTGCATGTTCTTCACAACAACAGTTTAAATAAATAAATGAATGATTTAAACTATGTTTTACTTCTGATAGAAACATTTAGATTAAATATGCCATTCTCATTAATGGTGTTAAACACAAACTACATGAAATCATTACTGAGAAGTTACAACATTTTTATATTCAATAAATATAAATATTTGTTGTGGATGTGATGCTTTTGAACACTTTTCCTCTGGCATCTTGTCTATGTTTTAATGCGTTAACTACATAGATAATTGCTTATGATAGCAGATTGTCTGAGAAAATGGTTTCGTGCAAATAATGCACAAGGTCTATCTGTTTCCATTAAAAATATAAATCAATTAAAATACTATTTGGCCAGTGGAAAAAATTAAGAAAAACTTTCTCTGAAATGCATTTTGCACTATTTTATTGTATTGTATTTATTTAAAAAACAAGCGAAGGATGGGCTACTAAATGATTTTTATTAATCCTTATTTCATATTTTCCTAATGTCTTGTACCGTTAAACATCATGTTATCATGTGGATGAATAATCATATGCAAATTATATTCAGATGAGGATATGCATAGTAAAACTAGGCGTTATAATCTCCATATATGGTTATTTCGGGTGAAGACGCATGTGCGCACAATCTTTCGCTGACTGGGATTTATAAAGTGAATTCTGCGCAGGTTCTGGCGTATGCACGGTTTTATAAGTCTGAATATTTTTTTGCGTACGACATTTTTGGCTTTCGGGCACACGTACACTTTTAGTAAGGATTCTACGCACAGTTTTATAGATGAGGCCCCAGGTGACAGAATCCTAAAATGACTAAAATCTTAGTTTACTAAAAACTATGCAGTATTTTGACTTTGATATTGTGTTGGATATGTTAAAACAGACATTTAATTTGTATAAACCCGGGAACACATCAAAAGACCCAAAAGCTGAATCTCATCATCACATTTCCACACTTGGTTTGTTTTTTCAGTTTTGAATTTATTTAAGAATAACTTGAAACAATCAAATGTTGTCATTCTCAATATCAAGTTCTGTTTCCCCCTTTTATGTTAGCGCCATCAGCAGTGGAACAAACCACAGTCACATTTAATATGCAAGAGGGAAAATGGAAAAACAAAAAAACTAAAAATGTAGAGGGCATTGCTAAATTGGGTTTCCAGCTATGCATGTACAAACCGGAACGGCAATTCTCAGGATAAACGTTTGGCACGACAAGACAGTGGTACAATTTGTGCCAATTTCCCCTCATTTTCATCCAACAGTATAGGACCAGACACTGTGCAGAGCAAGAAAAAAAAGCAACTAAAACAGAAACAGTTTCTTCACGGGGCACTGTCAATTAGCATTCACTGACTAAAAGTCTGAACTTTGAATTAAAACAAGATGGATAACAAAACAAAACACTTGTAGAAAACCATTGAGAGAGCTTTATCGGGAAGGTTGGATCTCTCTTTTGACACGTTTAACACTACGTGTTTTTGTCAGGAGTGCACCGTGAGCGTAGAGTAATTTTAGCAAACAGATCAATTCTATGCGAAAGAAGCGAAATGCAGAACACTGGCCATAAAAGAGCAGCACAGCTTGTTCAAGCGGCATTACAAACAACGCACTTCCTCAATAAATACAGATTCCTTGACACGAAATTGAGACTAGAGCTGCTCTGTACCTTTGAAAGCATTGCTGCAAATGAGAATGGACTAGGGAAGACCTGTGAAACACGAGCCAAAAAAAAAAAAAGTCAAAGGGCAGACCAAAAACAAACAAACAAAAAACTAAGGAGACATTCTGAATATTAAGTGCACTTTCACAGTTCAACCATAATACATCAATAAAGTTCCACTTCCTCCCTTTGATCTTGCGGTTTTATTAAGTTTAGATGGTGATCAGTCCTGCAGGCGTTGAAAACTAACCGTCCCTCCTTTTTTATGACTACGAAAGCAAAAAGTGAGTGGATTTCCTGGCAGACATGACAGAAGAGATTTCATCCCTTAAAAATAAATAACGCAATATCTCAGTGCATACAAAAAGGGAACCTTAACACTTACATAAGAGGGAGAGAGAGCCAAGAGTCCAGTGTGGTTTAATCAACTATTTAGGCACAGGCATACGGCCACCAGAACTTCCCCATTTTAACCCATTTCACGTTGCCTTACATTTAAACTTGATATTAACTTTTAGTTGTCGATGTAGCTGAATTCTCCTTTGACGCACAAATGAAACCTCTGAGGGCGAGTGAGTTCTTTTGCAGATCCTGGAGCCTCAGAGCATGCCGAAGCCTTTGGCGTAAGTGATGGCTTTAAGGAGTCTCTCTCTAAGTTTCTCTATGGTGGAGTATTCGGGGAGGAGCAGCACGTTGAAGCAAGTATGAGAGGTGGGTAACCTGATCATAAGAGGAGGAGAAGAAGAGTGTATTACTTTATTTAATACTTCTACTGCATGTTTATTGCTGTGGAAAGAAATGTATACAATGTCATTAACGTGATTAAAAAAAAAAACTGGTGAGTAATGTACAATGTAATGCATAATTTGTTTAGGATTACAAGTGTTATTCCAGCGTTCGTGTTCGATCATGCATAACATGCAAGCAAGTCTGGAGTGGTAAAGGTGTGAGGAAAAAAAATCTGATGCATTATGGTTCTTTCTTCGGCGACTCGGAATCGCTTCAGCTGTATGGTGGCACTTATGTGTGCGTGAGAGAGAGCCATATTCTGCCTAAAGTCCCCCTGAGGTGAAAATCCAGCTTTCATTGTTGTTTATGTCTATGTGGTGTTTTTAAAATGCTTTAAGACAAACCATGTGCCATAAGTCAACACCATTGCTGAGTATTTTCTTCTTAAAACCACAGTAAACCAAAGACCGTCTCAAAAACGCGGTTTGAAATCGCTGGTATTTCTGACGTCACAAACTACTTTGTCACCAATCACGTCAACGTGTGATCGTCAGCGAGTGGATCTCTGTGCTGGTGTGAGTGAGTGGAGGCAGGGGCTAATTTGCATATTCATAGAACCATGTATACAAGGGCTGTGAATCTTTTGGGTAGGCAGCGAATCAATTCGATTCACGATTCATAGGTTTTCGATTCGATTCAAGAACGATTTTTGCAAATTCAGAAAGATTCGATTCAATGCGATTCACATTAAAATTCGATGCGATTCGATTAATTCGATTCGATTCTTCATTTTTTTATATGCATTCATAGGATTATTTAAATGCTTCCCCCAATGGGTCTTAAGGTCCTTTCACACTGGACGCGATTTTGACGCACGAATAATTCGCGCGATAGTTTTATTTTTTGATCCACTGTTTGTGTAACAAGTGCTTCCACACCGAACGCGAATGTGCTGCGGCGAAAAAACGACTTATTTTTTCCGCTTCGATGACGATTTTTTTTTAACTTTTGCGGCGACAGAAAAGGCTTCAGCCAATCACATACAAGGAAACAAAGGTGAAGCTTGTTGACACTTTGGTTGCTCTGACGTAGCAGCATTATGTGCGAGAGAAGGGAAGTGTCACAACATGAAATGTAAACTAAAACAAGCAATACATTGAAACTAGAAACCTTTTATAATGACAGCATTTTTATATTGCCTATTCCGCATCTCAACGCACGCATACCCTATCATTAATGACATGACGTCGTTTCTTACCAGCAAAAGAACGAGGCATGGGATAAAATAGCTGGGATAGTTGGTGTCTCCGGCGAGTTAATGAAGTGCTTGCTGATGATTTATAATATTTTTGACTAGGAGGGAAATAATTGATTTAGACTATTTTCAACATTCATGATTGTGTGTTTCATATTATTTTTGCATGCATGTAGGCCACACACCAGAGCATGTGCGTAAATAAAGCGGAGCGGGGTGACGCTTAAATAGGCCTATAAGTTAAAAAACTAAAACATACGTTTCATATATATACACGAATAAATAATATAATGCTATTTTATATTTCATCTATGTTGATAGCTATATGAAAAGGGAACCGCATGAGATGAGTGAGGATCATAAGATCAGAAAACAAAATAAACAACATAAAATATCAAAAACATTTGAAATGGGTCAGACATAATTTTGGCCACTTATTAAGTTTTGTTTTGTAGAAAGTCTTTCTTTAAAGTGAATTTCGTTTTGTATAAATTGTAGGGGTGCTCCGATCAGGATTTTTGGGGCCGATCACCGATTACTGGAAGCTGTATCACCCGATACCGATACCGATCACCGATTACAGGGTCTATTTGAAGCCTTCTATTTATCATGTAGCATTATTATTAAACTATATTTAACAACAATGTACATTAAGTATTACATTTAAGAGAAGACAATGTATCATGAATTTACACCTGTGTATTTATCAGACATGAAAACGGGTCAGGGGTGAAAAAGGTGAGAAGGATATTACCCCTCTAGGGGGGTCCGGGGGCATGCTCCCCCCGGGGCCCAATTATTTTATAGTCTACTATAAAATTAAGAAAATAAATATAGCACAAATGTATAGCACAGCTGTTTAATGAGGCAGCAACATATGATAGATAGGACAGAACAAAAAATGTTATTAATAATCTTTCATTGCGCAAAAGAATTATGATATGATTATGAAAGACTCCAATAGAGTGCTGCACACAGCGCTTATGCGCATCCCGAGCGCTGAATGATGCGCTTGAGGCAACATGAGTCACAGCACGCAGCTCTTCGAGTCCGCATTGAAAAGTTCTAAGCACAAAGGAAATACATATCGATGCATAGTGTATTATACAGTATCTATCTATGCAATAGTTTATTCAGCCTTTTCTTTTAACAGTTTTAAATTTCAGTTACTGTACGCGTGAACAACAATGACAGTGCTCTCCAGTGTTGTGATCTAGACACGGTAGAAAGGAACATGAATCATGATTAAGGTACTACAGCAAGATAGTCAATTTATGCGAAACTATAGAGCTTTATCTACAGATCAAGTATAATAATATTAACATTTAATCATCTTGGAGAGAGTTGCATCGTTGCTGAACGCGACGCGCTGTGCTGTTTGAATGCTGAATGGAGAATGACTGACAGCGGAGGGAAAAGTTTACGTGAACTTGAATTTAACGACTTAAATATTAATTTCTATCTTACATTATACTATAGTATGGCTTCATATATATTATGAGTTTTTGAACTCAACCTGAGCGCTCGTTGCCGCGGCGATCAGTGGATACAGTGTTCTCTGTAGCTCGCGCAGTCTTTACTCGGACGCGCTTCAATCTATCGCCGTTGCGGACGGACTCTATTCTTTCCGGTAATTTTACGGATTGATCAGAGAGGCTGCACTGTTTGACAAGCAGACAACGGCGTGGTACACACATTGCAGATGGATTGCTAGTGAATTGCTTTTTCACACACCTTGTAGAATTGCCAGACTGCTGAAGCCATTTTACCGATTTTTACCAGGGCATACAAAATTGTCTCGAGAGTTTTGCGTCATCTGATCGGCTTTTCTGGATCGGCCTTTATAGAGACCGCTGATCACACATCCCAAAGCAATTATCGGCCGATTGTGATCGGCGACCGATCAATCGGAGCACCCTTAATAAATTGTATCTTAATTTTAATCAATGTTTCATCAACAAATTGCCTGGATCAATAGGAATAAGAAGCAAATATACTAGTAGGCCTAGACAATATAATTAGGACATGGAGGCGCCGGCGCGTGAACTGGAGCGTGTCTCATACCGAAAACTGACAGAAAACACTAGTTTATTAATAAACAATTCAAATGTTTAATGCATAATCCTTACTTTGGACGCTTATTTGTGGCAAAGTTTTAGCTAGGCTACTTTACAAGATTAGTATAGGCTACTCCCCTTCAGACTCTCTGTTCTTTAAGATTGGGTGCACACAAAACCTTCTTTTCTGTCTTTTAAAGAAAGCGAAAAGCTCGTCTTCACTGGATGATGATGATGATGATGAAGTGTCCGTGTTTTCTCAGCTGTCGGCGCGAAAGTTTTGGAATGTTGAAGCTCTGAACGTCGCAAATTCGCGTCGCGGCTGATGTGAATGGTTTTGACGCGAACTATTCGCACGCGAACTATTCGCTTTTCCGTTTCGCTTTTTCGTTACGCGTCTGGTGTGAAAGGGCCTTTAGTCAGGGTGTGAATTATACAGCTGCCTTCGGGGGTCAGAGAGTTGGAACAAAAAAAACAAAAAAACAACGACATTTTGTCTATTGTTAACGTTAGTTCATAATAGTTTTGAATAAATCTATTATTATAAAAAAAATTCCAAAGCCTATAAATTAGCATTTGTAGAAATGTAAACCAAGATTTTAAATAGCTTTAAAAGTATTGTTAGTTCATCATGCTAACTATTTTGTAGGATAGTGTTAATAGATACACAACCTTAAAGTGTTCCTGGTACATTAAACATCCTTCCATTGTGAGACTAAAAATACCATGAACTTTCCCAACTAAACCTTAACTAACTTTTCCTCATGGAATAGCTACTCTTTGTTCTCTTTATACTGAACATTCTCCTTGTGATTCTGAAAGAAAACGCGCCGGGTGTCTAAGCTTGTGCTATATTAACAATTACGAATGCAACTTTAATGCGCATCTGATTGATGGATAAACCACGCGCTCTTATTTCAGTGTAATTAATGTTGTAGTTATTTCATCAGTTTTCTTCGTACATTCAGTTTAACGACATTAAATTACATTACATTCATCATTCATGATTAATCGGAAGCGTGTGCATTTTAGACACCTACGTTTTCTCTTTTCATGTAATAAATGCGCACCCTTGAATATGTGGGGTTTTACTTTAACTGCTCAGGGCGGGTATGACCCATTTCCGTAAAACTTCAGTATCTTATCTTAAAGAAAATAACGGCGACGTTTCCACGCAACGAACGCGTTATTTAATAGCAGTGCCCGCGCAATGATATGGCAGCTTTATCAATGGCTTGCTCTCTCGATAGAGATCTGTCATCTGCTCATGTGAACACCAGTGGCTGTCCTGAGGAGAGCTCAAACATTGACTGCTCAAAAATCAGTAGATTAGAGCTATATGGGACCGAGCGCAAGCGAAATCCAGTGAAAGATGGTAAAGAGTGCAGCGAGTATGTGAAGGAGAGCTGTGAGGACGCGAAATGACGCCGCACAATGCCTAATTAATTCGCGCATGTAGTCATTTAATGTTTATATGTTTTAAAGCACTGAATCGCTATAGAATCGCAAATTATTCGATTCTTAGCATTTTAAATCGAATATTGACCGAAATAAACGATTCACGATTCAAAATACATGTTTCAAGATCGATGCATATGCATCGTCAGGATTTGTAATCGATGCATCGAGAAAACGAATGAATCGTTACACCCCTAATGTATACTAAATGAGGCAAGGGTGTAGAGTTACATTCCAGCTATTTTAAGGCAAGAAAAAAAATTCAAGGAAAAAACATGTAAACACGTCATTTTGAGTTTAAAGGGATACAATTATTGACTACAGGGGGACTTTAAGATTCAATTGATCTGATACATGATCATGCAACTATTTGAATACGGTATGGTGTCAAAAACTGAACTCATTATTGTCCGAAAGTGTAGAGGGGCAGTATTTAAGTTTACCTGTCTGAGTCAGGGCCATTTTTGGCAATAATCATCTTGAGTTTTCCTAAACCTCCAACTGGAGCTCTATCTGTGCCAGTGGTGAACTGAAGAAATAGCCTCTTCTGCTCCTGTCCAAATGAGTGCACAGTCTCCCAGAAATCCCTGAGGATAGACAAAAATATCATTTTTATACCACATAGGAAGTAGTTTTTCAAATTAGTGGTCCACTAATATCGTTCTTGTAAATGCTGATGCCTTTATCTAGAGCGCAGGATTACTGATGGACAATATAAGGCCTAATGCCCATATTTAATTGACAGCACCTAGATGAAAGTTAAAATTGCAAACACAAAAATGAATCATTCACTTAATACTCATCTTGCACAACATTTACTCAAAATTAATTAAAAGTATCTGAAAACAAAGTTTTTATTATCCATTTACAAGGTTGTCAGTAGGTTTTGTAACTGTAGAAACTGCCAATCACCTCAAATGACCAAATATACTATACATTTACATAACTATGCATACATAACTATGAAGTTAGTGAACAATTTTTTAAAATATATATTAAATGCATAGATAATATATTAAATTGGTTAATTATATATATATATATATATATATATATATATATATATATATATATATATATATATATATATATATATATATATATCAATGAATAATTTATTAAATGAAATTATATTAATTAATAATAATGTTGTTTGTTATATATATATATATATATATATATATATATATATATATATATATATATATATATATACACACACACACACACACATATATATATATACATGCACACACACACATATATATATATATACACACACACACACACACACACACACACATATATATACACATGCACACACACACACACACACACACACACACACACATATATATATATATATATATATATAAATAATTTTAAGCATCCACATACTTAATAATGCGACAGTCTTTGTTGTATCCTCCATCATATTCTGTACTCTCTTCAAGTGCTTGGAAGTCAAGATTCTGCAAGAGAAAGAATCAAATGGGTTTATATGTACAGATGTGCCACATGTGAGAACATCCTGGAGGTAGTTAACAATCTGTAGCCAACTTACCCTGCTGCCACATATAAGCAGCTCAATTTCCTCTGATCGAAACAGATACTTCAGTGGAGACTCATTAGTGACCATGTGGAATCCTCTTCTGAAGGCCTTGAACTGTTTCTCCACACTTTTGTTCAGCATGTACTCTGCATAGAGTGCCACAAAATCCTGCAGAGACCCACTTCATGTTATGCGTATACTTGCAGATATGAACATGTTTGTTGTTTTAAAAGTTGAATGAATGAATGTAATGCTTGTAAAAGTGAACTAACCTTTCTGTTCTCATTGGTAACTGGGATTTTATCACCGCCTTCCTTTAAATCGTACATTAGTGGGTTTCCAAACAGGTCTGTTTGTGAGATCTGGAAGGTAATCATCATATCTTCTTCCACATTACCTTCATATTCCTGTAGGTCCGTCAGACTCTGATAAAGAACCTGCAGAAACACACAATCAGCACCATTTTGACAGAACATATATAATCATTCTCTCTGCACTCTAATCCAGTCCATTAAATAATTGCTATGTGACAGAGCAAGAATCAACTCGCCCCAAATATTTTGATGAGCAGCAGTCACTGTGTGCTAAAGTCATAATGACTGAAACGCTGATGTACCTGCTCAAATCTCCTCTCAGCATGCCATTAAAAAGACTGAGGACAGGACATGCACACACCCACTTGAAATAAAGCTGGAATGTTGCTCTTTGTAACCTCACTGTCAACTTACAACATTTTCAGGAAGCCAAAAATTCGATTAATACATAATTATATTTGTTTGTATAGACATTACATACGGTCTAATTTGATTTTGCGAAATTTAATCTACATTTAAGTCTGCAAGCATGCGAAAAAAGTAAAAAATATGCACCACTTTTTCTAACATGCAGTTTAAATCGATTTACATGTAAACTTTAAAAATGCACACTACTGTTCAAAAGTTTGGGATCAGACACTTAAAAAAAAAAAAGTTTATTCAAACATAAAATCTTACTGACCCCAAACTTTCTGTTATATTAATTAGTGTTTTCAAAAATAAATGCTTGACTAGGATTGTTGAAGAACAAAGAAAATGTAACCAGGCAAGTATTACCGGATGTGAGTCTGCAAGGTCTCGAAACGTTCCTTTCTTTCCCATTAATTTTCTGTAAACCACCATAGGGAAGTGCACATCGAGAATGCAATTATTGTAGATAGCTAGGCCCAGGACGATGCCTATCAAGGTGAATTGGCCTTCATTTTCAAACGATGAAGGGTTGAACCAGAAAAGCTTTGTGCTTTCATCATAGGTAAACATGCCTGTGGATAAAACAGAAAGAGGGGTGCACAACAGATATCAACCACCTCAACCTTTATGAATCAAGATGACAACGAGACAGATCTGAATCAACAGTGTAAAATAAGTTCAGAGTGGAACGTTAAGGCCTGGTTTCTCAAACGGGGCTTAGGTTAAGCCAGGATTAGGCCTTAGTTCAATTAGGATATTTAAATAACTTTTATAAACATGCCTTAGAAAAAACATTACTGGTGTGCATCTTGAGACAAAACAATGGCATTGACATTTTAAGATATCTCAGTGCTTTCATTGCTTTCGGTTAAAACAGCTTAAACATGCATTTTAGTCTGGGATTAGTTTAAGATTTGTCTGAAACTGGGGGTAAGCCTATTAAGCCATACAAACCATAACCTATCCATTCCATTATCAATGAATATGAATTAAACTGAAATTAAATTGAACTTTGGGTTAGGATGCATAAAAAAAAGCCAAAAAAAAAATCAAGAAGGAATTAATGGTGGGCGATCTGACGATTTTATATTTTCAAGCGAATCGTAGATATCATGATCTTATGGCCTTGTAATGATGTTAAAATACACCAATGACTGCCTGCAAGATGGCTGTGCTGACTGGCCAAATCATATCATGTCCCTATCATGCGTGTTAACGCATTTAAAAAAACAATTCAACAGCAGTAAGGCTGTGCGATCAATCAAATTTTAGTTTCCGTTTCAATTATGGCTTCCAAGATTGTAAAAACATGATAATCAAGATAAAATAATCATTGTGCCGCATGCCTTTCCTTTCCTTTAAAGCGGTGTGCTTTTCGGCCCTCCTTAAAAGCCTGAACTTACCGTCCAAATCAGTCAAATCATGTAACGTGACTGTCGTAAAATATAGTCTACTGCGGGACATTGCTTTATTTTAAAAAGAGTTATTAAAAGCGCATTAAACTGTGAAAGAGACTGATCCCCACGCGCTTTCTGTATTTGCGCATAAACGGTCATATATACACAAAAATATGAGAATTTACATGATGACAGTCTTATGTAAATAAACAGTTGTGAAAGAAATAGGACGCGTGTCATTATATTGTCAAATTTCTGCTGCTGTCTGTCATTAATGTCAAACAAAAGACAAAGACAAAATCGCTCACTGCTCTTGACTCAATAAAAATCAATGTATATTTAATTCATACAGCGAAGAGTATGCAGTGTTTTAAAGTTTAACTCAGGGTTTAATGACTATTCTAGTCCATTGGCTTGTTCCAGTCTGGATATTCTCAATAGTACATCTCAAAATGGAGAAGGTTGCGATTCAGATCGTGGATCATGATTGTTTGTTATAAGATCATGATATAAAATATTGGGAAGATCGCCCACCCCTAGTATGAATTATTAATGATAATTACCTATATCTGGGTTAAAGATCTCCTCTACGACCAGTTGAAAGAACTCCTTGGATACTCCTCCTTCATCCACTCCTTGCTCACCCTCAAACTCCACATACAGCTGCTTCTTCAGGTCTGCTGGGTTTTCCATGGCAATCATCTCCAACTAAAATCAATCACACATTCATTTTACATCCACAAATCAACTTCAAAAAGGATCAATTATACACAACAAACCATTCAGATATCTTCAGAGCTCATTGGGACCTACCCTGACAAGAGCATCATCAATGACGTGGTCTCTGCGCACTTTGAGGCGCAGATAAGGGTTCAGCTGTTGTCCCTGCACCAAACTGTAGAGGGCAGTAATCCTGCGCTCACTGTACATGCGGATCCGGTTGTCATAGTACAGGCCAAGATTCTTAGTCACAGGGTTAAGAATGAACGGGCAGGTCATAAAGGAGAACTTGCTCTCGGTCTCCACTTTGAAGAAAGTGTAGTCTTTGTCCATTTCCAGCACATCATTGAGCGGTTCATTGATGAACTCCTCGAAGGGAATGAGGGGTTTTCGACAGTCCGAGGCACGAATGCCTAGTTCCGTCTCCAGCGGATCCACCCGAGGGCCTTTCTTATTGCGTCGTTCCTCGCCCAGCAGCTCCTGCAGAGTCAACTCACTCGACTCTGGGATGGGCTCGTCGTCCTCCTCCTCGTTGTGACCTGTGTCTAGGTCGCCTCCCAACACGTTTGCATAGTAGACGATTTTCAAGCACTTGGTGGCTGCCACCACTCCATCATCCTCGTTGACAAGGTTTTCGCTGCTGAACTCGTTGCTGATGACTGTGTAGGTAATAAGCTGCTGGAAAGTCTCGACCAGACGTCGGATCTGGTCTGTGCCGTACTGCGACCACAACCACGCAAGCTTAGCCAGAGCCGGAAGAGGTAGCTTGCTCATTGCCTTGCAGAATTGCGGCAGTGCGATTTCTAAGTATTCCGGACTGTGGAGGTTACTGTTCTCCATGACGATAATGAAGACGTTCAGATAATTAGGGTCGGTGGCGTACACGTTGTGATAGGTGAGGTCACACTCTACGTTGGGCGACAGGTAGACTAACGCGTTGAGGAATGCTGCTTCAATCTTCTCGTTCGATAATAGTCTGTCGTACACTCTTCTAACTGCATCAATGTCAACAGAAACTTCTACAGGATCAAATTTTTGGACGTTGTTCTCCCCGTGAGACAGCCCATCTCCACTTGACGCTGAGGCTTCAGGTTCCACCTCCATCGCCGTGGACGAACCAGAGGCCGTTTCTTTCTCATCTTCATCTTTGTCCTCATCCTTGGCCTGAAGGGACTTGAGCTCTTCCTTGGTATGTTGCTTCGCCTTGCGGAAACTCTGGACCAGACTCTCCGCACTTGAGAAAACCCTACCGATGACACGAATTAGAGGAGAATAATCCTCAGTCTCACTGCAGAGGCTCAGGATTTCATACACCTTCTCCTCCGTCAGGAAATTCAGATCTGCCAAAGAACAGAGTAATGCACATTTAAACATTTGCGAAGTTTCCATTATTGAAAATGTCAATACTATTGGTATCGATAGAAATTGTGCTATCATGACAACGTTATTCACCTCTAAAGTCCTCCCTTGCGGGTTGTAAGTCCTTATGGTTCATCTTCCCGTTGCTGCAAGCAGAAAAGTTGTGGGCTCCTTTGGCACTGTTCTCCGGGAAGGCTGAACTGGCTCCTTTCTTAGAGGGATGAGGATCACACAGTTTGGCATTATTCTTATATAACTCCAGGGCCTTGATGGCCGCTGCATTGTTATCCATGCGCTGGAAACCCGGAGAAGAGCCACAAGCCTCATTCGTGCAGGCCTCATTTCCACAGCCCTCTGTTAACTGGTGGTAGTAGCGCTCAATTAAATGCTTTGCAGCCGCTCGCTTCCTGCATCAGACATTCAAACAGGACAGCAAGGGGGATTAGTATGATTCAATCCCGAAATAAGTGCAAATACTTCTCTACTAAATCAAACTCAAAGAAAACCATCCATTTAAATTCTTTAACAGTCATAAAAACATGCCTGTTGCATGTGCATTGTGCACATGACTGGCCTACTCTCAAAATGAAGGAAAAAGCAAGCATTATACCTTGAATTCTTTAAGAGAATTATTAATCTGAAACAGAATGATACGAGTCAAAATCTGCTTAGGGGTGATGTGTAAAAAAAAAAAAACACGTAAAAATGTATCATCTTTTATTGGAAAATTGAACAGAATTTTATTAAACTTTGATAATTGCCTCAATCTTTTAAACAAACTGAGAAGATGGTGATCAAACTACATTTGATAAAAATCATCTGTCAAGTTCCCGAATCTTACATCAACATGAGTCTCAAATTGGATGACCAGGGACACAACTCAAGGTCACTCATTTAACAGTTCATCTATTGCCAAAATTATATATATATATATATATATATATATATATATATATATATATATATATATATATATATATATATATATATATATATATAAAGATCAGTTAAGAATAGGAAATTATTTTAAATATTCAAATCAGGAATGTCAGAATCAGAATGAGTAGTTTGTGCATAAAAAATGTCCTTCAAAACACACTATAAAATACCCAGCCAAAAAAAAAGTCGCTGTCTGGATTTAAATGGGCAAATGCTTAAGAATCTATGATTGGATCATTATTGTAGTGATTATTATGGGGGGTTTTTCACGTTATATGTTTGGCAACAGTTCTTCTCACCCTAATTGATGGAGTGTGTAGCTTTTCATTTCTTAAACAACCATGTAGGAAGACATCACGGCCATAATCCAGGATGACAACGTCAAGATTCAGAAGACTCAAATTGTGAAAAAATGGTTGGGAGGGAGCATGAAGAATCTTTTTCACACATGAATTGGCACTCTGAGTCCAGACCTTAAATTCATTAAAAGTCTTTGGGATGTGCTGGAGTAGATTTTATAGAGTGCTGGACTCTTGGCATTGTCAAAACAAGATCTTGACCAAAAATGTATGCACCTCAGTCTTGATAGAAATGTTTGATGTTATTGTAATGTTATTGCAGATTTTGACTCATATCTATAATGCTGCTACTCATGCAAAATGCTTTTTGCACTGACACCAAAATATCATGCATTGATCAGTCACAATGTGTTAAAAAAACATTTAATTGACATTTATGTCTTCATATCATCATTCATTTGAAGCCATTCTAATATAAAGTTTTGGGTTCAACAAGTTGCTCTATTGACAGCATTTGTGGTTTAATATTGAATTAAATAAAAAATAATTGACTCGTCCCTCAATATACAAAAAATGATAAGCAAATAAAAATCAGCAACAGTAACTATTTACAATGGAAGCAAATGGAGGCGAATTTCCTAGCATACATGAAGCTTGTATTTTTATTACAGTTTTCAAAAAACTCTTTATTATTAGGGCCCGAGCACTGATGGTGAGAGGACCCTATTGTTTTTGCTCCGTTTATTAGGGCCCGAGCACCGATGGGGAGAGGACCCTATTATTTTTGCTCCGTTTATTATTATTCCGCTTCTTCTCCTAAATGAATCGCTTTTTAGAGGGCCTAAACATGCTCGAAAACTCATGAAACTTTGCACACGCTTCAGAAGTGGTGAAAATTTACGTGTGATATAGTTTTCAAAATTGGGTGGGGCAAATTCTGTAAATTATTGCCCCCACATTCACGTACAGGTATGAAATTTGGTACATACATGTAATGTCTCTTGGAGCATAGTAGGGCTAACACAACAGGAAGTCAGCTATTTTGAACTTCCTCCTAGATTGTGCATTTTTCATAATTTCCTGATGTTGTACTTTAACAAACTCCTCCTACAGTTTTGATCTGATCCTCTTCAAATTTGGTGAGTGTAATCTTAAGGCCTTTGCGACGTTAAATTGCGAAGATCTTGAGTTTTTGTCGAAGGGTGTGCTCTCGGCGGCCTGACAAATGTGTGGGGCAAAATGGCTCAATAGCGCCCCCTAGATTATTGCCCCAGCTCTACGTTTGACGTACAGGTGTGAAATTCGGTACATACATCTAATGACACAATACCTACAAAAAAGTCTCTTGGAGCATAGCCCTAAACACAACAGGAAGTCAGCTATTTTGAATTTCCTCTCAGATTTTGTGTAGTTTTTGCCGATTCCAGACGTTGTACTTTAACGAACTCCTACAGTTTTGATCTGATCCTCTTCAAATTTGGTGAGTGTAATCTTAAGGCCTTTGCGACGTTAAATTGAGAAGATCTTGAGTTTTCGTCGAAGGATGTGCCCTTGGCGGCCTGACAAATGTACACCCAATTTCAGCCTTTTGGTGATTTGTGCATGAATATGTCATATAGACGCTTTCATCAGACGCGTTGCCATGGTGATGAGCTGGCCCAAAGTTAACTTCCGTTCTGTTTGTTTATTAGTGTTTACTGGATAATATGGCATTGACTACAAATGCAGTGAAAGTTAAGGTGATGAGCAGGTTGTTGAGCTGTGGGGTGCAACCTGACCTTGGGAGCAAACGCATTTTTTTAAAATAAAAACGTTAAGGTTTCCTAACAAAGAGGGAGACGGCGGTATTAAAATAGCTATGTTTATCTGAGTGATATCCGGTACAGTGTTTCCCATACATTTATTAGTGGCAGCTCACCACATTATCAGCGCTGACCGCCACATATTGATTTCCGTGTTTCTTACAATTTAAGATGGGGAAAAGTTGTAGCTATTAGACTGCAGAGTTGCATGCAGCGCATATTCGCTCGCTCCCTCTCTCTCTCTCGCAAACACATTGACAGCGGACCAGTCTGTGTATTGAATGGTTAGTATCATAAACAACGCTGCACAGATCCATCAAACATGCTGTCAATGTGGAGACCCACCTTGAAAAAAGGTTATTAGCAAGCATGTAAGAAGCCTAGCTAATAAGGAGAGCTATGTTAACCTTATAAAACCCCGCCGCCGCGCTCGCCAGTTTTTTAACACTATGGTAAATCAGACACGTCGGTAGAAAAACATTCTTGTCTCCAGTTTTGGTTCAACGGGTCTGGTAGTGTCACATTTCAGTTTGGCCAAGTAACATTTCTTTTCTTTGACTGGCAAGAAATACCAGCTAATACTAAGGTTATTTACATGTTATGGATTGTCTGCGGAAGTTAAGTTTGGGCCAGAGTAATGCACATGCGCAGTACCGTTTGTTTATGTTGTTACTGCTGAAAGCGTCTATAGTATATAGTATATAATATTCCTTGCAGTTCCGATGTTGCTAGGCAACCACAGACAGCCTGCAGTAACTCAGGCATACAATGTCCGATCTACCCGAAACTTCACATGTTTGATAAGAGTCCTGTCCTGAACACATAACCATGCTTATATTTGGTTATAGCAATAGCGCCACCTGCTGGTAGCAGGAAGTGTGCAAATACAAATCCTTTGACATAGTCCTCCTATATTTATTATCATTACATACTGCCCACCGTGCTTTGTTTTCCTAAAACCGCCAGGTGGTGGTTGCACGGGTGCGAAATTTACATCTGATATGGGTTTCAGGATTGGGTGGGGCAAATGGGCAAAAAGTTGGGCAAACAAATATTTCGACTAATTGCCCCTGGCGGTATGTTTCACGTACGTGGACCAAATTCGGTACATACATGTAATAACCCAATACCTACTAAAAAGTATCTTGGAGCATAGCCCTAAACACAACTGGAAGCGATGAACTTTGCAGGGTTCATCCAAACTTCACATGTTTGATAAGAGTCCTGTCCTGAACACATGACCATGCTCATATTTGGTTATAGCAATAGTGCCACCTGCTGGTAGCAGGAAGTGTGGCAAATACAAATATTTTGACATAGTCCTCCTATATTTATTATCATTACATACTGCCCACCGTGCTCTGTCTTCCTAAAACTGCCGGGTGGCGGCGGCACGGGTGCGAGGGCTAGGGCTGTCGCGATAACCGCAATATTGCAATACCGCGCTACTGAGAGGCCAACCGCAGAGGAATGCAAGTAACCGCAGCAACCGCGAACCGCGTTTTCTTTTTTCATAAGGCCACCCTTCAAAGTTCGTAACATGTGTATTGGATGTTAAGTAGGGATGTGAATTTCTGCCAAAAATGCCATTCGAAAATCGAGGATCAAAAGTCGATTATCGTTCGAAAAAAAAAAAAAAACGCACACTCACAATGACAGAAAGGAAGGCCGATTTCATCTTTAGTGATGTGTCATCAAACAAACTGTTTATTATTCGAACAATTTCGTCGTTTTTTTTTCCATTTTTTTCTTCTAGTTAACATAGAAGAAAAAACAATAAGCACGACAGTCCGTTCTTGCATCGCCAAACCAGATGCTCGTTAGATAAAAAAAGAATGTCATAATGATTTTATGCAAACCTACCTTGTTACTGCAAAAGCCTACTTTTTAAACAAATTAGTTTCAATCAAAACTATTCGTGTGCCACTGCGCAATACACACACATACCGGTCCGCGGGATGGCGGGTGTTCATTTCATAAACTGTGTACAATGGTAGCTTATTTAATGTAGCCTATAAATTAATGTATATGTCCAAAAAACGGATAATGTCATCATACTTGTAGTGCTATCGTCGAGTAATAATCTGTTTGATTGTAAAATGTATTACCTGACTGAAATGAACTCGAATGTATCGTCCTGTGGAATCATTCATTCACAGACATCATACGAAGATGTTTAACTAGATCTTCATCGCTGGCAAAAATATGATGCATTTGCAGATTTGCTTTCACTAGACTAAACTGTAGTAGATCCACGGCCACTTCATCCAACGCTCTTGATGTTCTTAAATCTTCCTGTTACGACTTCGTGTCGAGTGTGAATTGAAAGCGCTTCAGACGATTCAGTGCGCGAGGAACTGAACAGATCATTCAAACTGATTCGCGAACCAATTTAGACAGATCTGCCAACTTGTTTGATGAAGTCTTTGAACAGAATCGACTCAAGAGTGATTCATTTGTGAATGGAGCATCGCTCATGTCCATAAAAAAGATACAGCGCGCTTGGAATACGCATTTAACAACATATTGCATTAAAATAAAGTAACGAGAGGAACCTCGCCCAACGTAGTGAAGTAAATGTAGCCTACTTTGTTACTACCATAGACGATTCAACCATAGACAGTAAAGGTTATACCCACCTCTGTTGGGCGCAGAGTTAACGGTCACGACAATGCTCTTCTTCTGATGTTTGTTTACACTATGTATAAAACGCTGGTATCCTAGATCGCGCAGGAGGGGGTTTTATTCATGTTAGTGACACCTTGTGTCCCCGACAGGAAAATACTCTGCTGCGCGATCTGTGACAGTAGGCGCGCCGTCAATTATGTCACATTGGAATTGCGCGAAAATATAATGATATTCGAATAAGCAATTTTATGATCGAATTTTAAACGCAGTTCGACTATTCGAAGATCGCGACTCATCCCTAAGTTAATAATGATAACAAGACTGTTTATCATGGTGATTTGTACAGAGGCTTCGTGGATTTGCTTAAAGTAACAGCAGGGCTCCAGACTAACTTTTTGCCTTGGTTGCACTGGTGCGCCTAGCTTTTTTATTTAGGTGCACCAGCACAAAATTTAGGTGCACTCAAATTTTTCCTTGTCTCGCGTCGCCTTTAACGCCACAATTTCAAGGTCACCTTTTTATCACGCTCCATATATTCATATATATTATGTAAATGCTTTTAAACAAGAATAAGGTGTAGTTTTATTTATTTATTTGAAGCACAATTATACTGTATATAAAAATATAAATCTTAAAAAAATAAAATAAATTAAAGTGCTGTTTTTACATTGTTCAAGTTAGGGCAGGGTATTGACACAAATTTCACAATTCGATTCAATATTGATTATTTTGGATATCAGGTACAATACATGGCAAATTTTCTCAAGAAAAACAAATCTCAACTAATGCTGTAAACTGGGAGTCAGTTGTAGCCCACTGCTTCATTAGCCTACTATAATATTGAAGGTAAAAATGACCTGATTTGTACACAAACACTTAAATTACACTTTTATTTTTTTTAATAATAATAAAGTTATATGAAATATAAACATTTAAATGGTGGCTGCATAAAAACTTACCAGATTTTTTTCAAACAACATGCATTAAATATTGAAAAACATTCAAAATTATAATGAATATGTAATATGGTGCATATATTAGGCACAATGCTCCTCTAGAGTTCATTTTTCTAGCTAGCTAACGAGTTTATGGGCACTGGATATGTTTTTTCTGAGGTAAATGTGACGTTACATTACATTGTTTACAAGCGTTTTACTGACGTCTTTCCACGGTTGAAACACTGATTGAGCGATTCCATGTGAAAGATACGGATTTCGATAAGTTGTACTCTATCTTTTAACACACTTTCAGATGCTCGTTCATGTTTATTTCGCGCTGTAACTGGTATTATTAATAGGAAGAGGAGATCAAGTGTGCTCCGCGCTGCTGCTTCTCTTGAGCTGAGCTGAGCCAGAGCGATCTCACGCCACAGCGTCAATACACTATTTATGTTTTTGAATTTCAAACAAAGCACAAAGATTATTGCGATTTATGGGATGGGATGCTCACTACAATGTTCCATTCATTCATCAACTGAAAACAGCATAGCCCAACGGTTCGTAAAAATCAATGAGAATCGATTAAAATCGAGAAATCAATATTTTTTACCTAGTTCAAGTAACGTAGCTTACATTTTTAAAAGTTTCTTCGTCGTCTGTTTTCCTGCGTTTATTTAGCTGATGCTGCTGATTGCCGTAACTGATTCTCTGGTGCTCAGGTGACAGTGACAGAACGCAATTTATTTCAATCACACAGTCAGCACGGAGCATTTTAGTCCTACAGGAATATCTGAACCACAGCCAATCAGAGGCAAAGACCCGCCCAATCTCTATCTCTGATTGGTTTAGACCACGATATGATCCAACCATGCGTGCAAGGAGAACAAAAGACTCGTTTGTGGAGAGGCAGCGGATGCGATCATGCGAGAACGTTAGGTGCACTGGTGCGACCTACGAAAAATTCTTGTCGCACCCTTACAAATTTTGGTCGCATGTGCGACCAAATTGGTCGCACTCTAGAGCCCTGAACAGACAGTGAATGTGATCGACTGAGCGCGTGCGATTACCTGCGTCTGTCTTTGAAGTCAAGTCATGTATATTCGTGAAAAGGTTGCCGTTTCCAAGGAAAGCAAAATATTTGTCGTATCATCCTTTTAACGTGTAAGAGTATTTACCATGAATGGCGGCAGCGCTGGTCAGCATTACACAGTGCGAGGAAGCCGTGGGGGGGAAAGCAGCGAGTCACGCATTGAATCAATGCCATTGGTTTATTAAGTGAAGGATTGCTTCAGCTTTGCCCAAAAGCGAAGCATTGCAGGCCAGCTGAGCCTTGAAAAGTGGAGCTCAAAGTTAAAAAATAATTAACACCTTGTTTCATTACATCTATCATTTAAGGAATCAGCTTTTTGAACGTTTTTGTTGAATGAACGGTTTAATGACTCACTCAAAGACAGTCCATTGGCGTAACAATGTGCGCGCTGAGTGACAGCCTTTCAATGCGCAGAAACGTGGTTTAGTTTCGGTTACATTGTTTTTGTGTATGCTGACCACATCATAACACCTATTTATATAGCAACAAATAAATATAAATAAATAAAATAAATAAATGGCGGTAATACCGCATATCGCGCTATTGAGCCACTCAAAATGACCGCAAGGGAAATTCCTTCATCGCGACAGCCCTAGCGAGGGCCCTCTTCATCGCTGCTTGCAGCTTTAATTTGATCTGTAATGCACTAAATTATGCTTTCTGGAATTACACTTTTGGTTGTGTGCCATCAACGTAATTCATGCCAATATAATTTTGAGGGCTTATGGCTTATACATTTAAAACACTGCAATAATGCAAAAATGTTTATTATTGCTTGGCCTCATGTACTTCCAAGTGTATTACTGTAAACATTACTTTAACAAGCCACTAGTGTGGTCAATAGTGCTTTTTCAACCAACCCACAAGGTGAGGACACATTAGTGAAATTTCAGAAAAAATAATGCGGGCAAAAAAGAGACTAGCTGTCGATAAAGTAGCGATGCATAAAACACCACTCACACAGACAGAAGCCACTTACTTCCAAATCAAGCAGCTTTCTGTTGGTCAACATGATGAATTCACATGAGCAAAATAGTTCCCTAAATCGTGTAGGGAACTTTTTTGTCCGCACACGAAAAACACTTAATCATGCAGATTCCTGTTGAACAGTTTCGCCCAGAAATTGTAAATGTGACCACACCTTTAGGATAATGAAGAATTTGCTTATTCTTAATGCAAACTGTAAAATAGAGTCAGTAATTTGGAAACTGGCTATGTATGTTGATAAAAAAAGGGGTATAAACAAAGACACTTACATTAGACTTGCTTAAAGTTTCCAATATCACACTCTTCTTCAGCTCTGAACTCAAAGAGACCAAAAGGTGGTCAGGTAGCAATCCTGCAGATTAACAGAGAGAACAGTCACTCACTCACATCAGTAACTTTACTGCTACATTACAGACAATATCCACAGATGAATGGGATTATAGTTCACTTAATGCTGACTGATGAAAGGGATTAAAACTACATCAACAACTGATAGAGACTGCTCAGGGTGATTGAGAAACATTTTACTGTTGGTAAACACGAACTAACGTGCTTCACGGGGCAGAATATCACCATAGATAGGGTATTAAAACCGAAACTACTACATAGACTGTAATTTGGGACCCTATGATGTCCAAACATGCTGACTAGGTACGTTAGTCAGCTCGACAGTATTTGACACGCATATATGTGCCTGCAAGAACTGCAGCAACATAAACCTAAAAAGAGGCCAGAACTAAAAACACACCGTGTGCTTTTGCATTAGTACCATCCGGTGTACCGGTAAACAGTCGTTTACCCCGAGCAGGAGGAGGAGAGGCCGCAGAGGGGCAGGCAGGGGGTATGACAGTGCACAAACAACTTCAACCTTGCACACACACGGTCAGTCTGCTACAGATCATTTTAAAACAAACGAACACACACCCAATAGTCACGAATAAAGTGTGTTGATGATAATCGTTGCGCTTAAGGCAGAGTGAGAGCAGCAGATCTTGTAACCTTGCAGTAACGTTAACTGTCATGGGGAGTAATGGCAAGAAAGAGCTGAGTAACTAACGTTAGTTAGCCTAGCTGCAGCTAACGTTAACCACAGTCTTGACAGTTAGACGCAACGTATGGGTTTTACTTAAAAGGTTATTATTGCATAATCAAAAACGACGGAGCAATACGGATATCGGCACTAAACAGATTTCACTTGTTTATCAGAAACTCCCTCCGTCCCTACCCGGAGCGGGTTAGCAGCGCGGCTAACTGGCCTAACAGCGCTTATTATGGCTTCGATCGAGCGCGATCGGGATGGGAAAAGGGGGATTAATGTTTTGACAGCTTACTTCTGAAGATGTTCTGATGCAGACGAAAGAATCGGGTCTTTCAACATCACAATCGCTCGGTGTGCGGCGTGTATTCAACTCCAACCCCTCCACAAAATATTCGCGGCCATCTTGATCAACTGAGGCAAACACGGAGAGCTATCCCACAATGCACCGAGGCACGAAGACGACCATCAGTGTAAAACACGGCACAGATCTCTGGCAGTCAGTCAAGATCTGACTGAGATGTGTGTAATACTTTGGAAGCGTTTAATACGGTATACATGTGCTTACAGTACAAACTAACTTTTAAAACATGACTCAAGAGTCTTTTTAAAAATTTCACTATACATATATCAAAACCGAAACCATTGTAATATTAAGATTCGTCAGCAGATGGCAGAATCCGAAAGGAAAACGGCAAAAACTAGATTTGCATTTGCTGATGGAAATACCAGTAGCCGATCGATACCTGCTGCACTTATAGTACTAGTAGTGGGATTTTGATTGATCTAGTGGGAGTCGGTTTACCAAATATATTTATCATTCATTGATGCTTTTTACAGAGCAACATCATTAGAATCACTTTCAAAATATTTTTTTTATATCAACATAATTATGATATCTACAGTTCTTTGTCATAAATGCAGTTTACATAATATGACGCGGGAGAAATTGTTTGTTAAAAAAACAACCGTTTCCCATCCACTAAATAGGCTTGCTTGCTTTATTTATTTATTTAATGAGTTTCCTTTCATCTAAATGTCTTTGTGACTTTTCCTACTCTTGACTTCATACTTCAGTGCAAAAAAAAAAAAAAAAATTTGTTTTAAAATTCATTTTAAAATAAATCAACCGAAAAGAAATGTAAAAAGGGAGTGGCAATGGCAAATGAACCAACTAGTGGCCCTCTGCATACATCTACTGGTTATAGTGGTATAGTGGTATAATTTCATGTAATTTTCATGTTAAAAGTGTGTTTGTTTTCCACTAGGTGACAGAAATCCTCCACTAAAGCATGGTACATTTTTTCCTGTTATCTCCATGCATGAAAATGATAAATGTAGATCTTCTTTAAAGTTCATTTTACTACAAAAATGTAGTTAAAAAAATAAGTGTTTAAAAACATTACGTGTTGAAAAAAACTTTTTTAACATATCAACAAAGACAATTAAAGTAATATTAAGTTTGTCTATATTCTTAATGAATATTTGCTGGTTATTTACAATGATTAAAATGAATTCAATATTCAGGGATCGACTTAGAACCTATTGTACCTAGCCTATAGTATACTGTAAAAACAATATATTAAATATATTATAAATAGGCCTATATTTTTTTTAAAATCATGCCCGTCCTTATTATGTTTATCTTTATCGTTCTTTTAATGAGTTTAATGAGTCATTGAATCATTTACATGTGTAGTCACTGAATCATTTGCACAACCGATTTGTTAAAAAAACACATTCGCACATTCACATGAGAAATAAGTCTTTGCTATCTAAATCTACTTGGAGACTTTAGGTTTTCAATAAGGGGCCAACCACAATTCAGTAAATTCAGGGCCCGTGCCCCTGTGACAACAAGCTTGGCCCCCCTTGTGGCCCCCCTAAATGTGAAGTGTGAAATAATTTTTACGAAACTGTTTTTTGCTATCGTTGTTATCGTTGTATGCGTATTATTTTTAGTATTATTCTATCTTTGTGGATTTGCTTGTTCACGTGATAATTCGCTTCACATTCGTGGGAAGCACGGCAGAATAACGTCTGTCTCCTGCACGCGAGAAAGGAGAGAAGAAGAAAGTTGGTAAATGTCAGTTCAGTTGTAAGTTCATTCTTTATGTGCGTATAGGTGTGCGATGTGTATTGTCTATTATGATATTGTAATCTTTGTTTTAACTATGTTCGAGGCACTGTGAGCTGACATCGCATTTGTCTATCGTCCTTTCACTGCTGTGTGCAGTTCATACTGTAGGTATGTCCCCAAATAATTTTTTGTCTTATATTTATATCATATTATGTTCTTATATTAGAATATTACATCAGCAAAAGTGCCGTTTTCCCGTGCACAATTGCAATTGAGATATTTATGTTATACAACAGTTAAATTAACAAGTTAACATTGGGAGTTACTTTTAATATTGTTTGTTTTCCCTTTATTTCGCCGACTAGAATTTCAAAACGAAACCGTAGCAGAGTCTCAATGTAACAGACAGCGATGATTTCTTGACTGAAATCCGCGTTTTGAACGAATCACTTGCTACTTTCCCGAATGAATCAGCCGTTTGAACGAATCGGTTGAATGAATGAATCCATCAACTCACTTATTAAGACAGTGACTTGCCGCCGCCTACTGGCGGTTTTAGTTTCATATTTAAAGTACCCTTTAATTAAAATGTTAAAATTAAAAATCACTTCATATTTAAATATGATTCATATTTAAAATTGATTAAAAAAAATCTCATAGCTTTATTTATGCAATTGTAAATGGAGTGTAAATATGCCGCTTTTCTGTGTCTCCTCTGCACTGCTGGATGGATTTTAATTAAATGAATTAATTTGACTGGTAACAGTGGTACTGTATAATTATTGTATAATCAAGTATTATTGTATAAATACGTATAATTACTGCATAATTTGAATGTTAGTATTTGACATAAAAGGTGATGCATAACTCTAAATACGTTTAGAAAGAATGTCCATATGTGAAAATGCCCCTGGAAATCAATTTAAAGGGTTAGTTCACCCAAACATGAAAATTAAGTCATTAATTACTCACCCCCATGCTGTACCAACCCCGTAAGCCTTCGTTTGTCTTCGTAACACAAATTAAGATATTTATGATTAAATCTGAGAGGTTGATCACTCCTCCATAGGCTCCCTAAGGGAATGACATCGGACGGCCCAGAAAGTCATTAAAGAAAATGTTTAAATATTCCATGTCGCAACAGTGGCTCAACTATAAGTTTATCAAGCGACGAGAATACTTTTTGTGCGAAAAAACAAACAAAAATAACGACTTTATTCGACTATTCCTTTTCTTCCTTGTAGGCCTGAAACGAGACTTCAAGAGATTTCCACGACGCATGCGCGAGAATTGCGATCTCCTTCAACTACTTCAGTTAAGTTCTCGCGCGTGCGCGTCGTGGAAATCTCTTGAAGTCTCTCAGATTTAATCATAAATATCTTAATTTGTGTTCCGAAGACGAACGAAGGTCTTACGGTGTTGGTACAGCATGGGGGTGAGTAATTAATGACTTAATTTTCATTTTTGGGTGAACTAACCCTTTAAGGTTGCAAATATTGCCCCTTAATTAAAAAACGTATTTCTGTCACTGCTGTGAACTGACCACTGCATAGAATATGAAAAATATGAACATCTTCGTGAGTCAGTTCATCTGTTAACAACAGACCTAAACCAGCCATGGCACCAGCACAAAAACACAATCAGTAAAATATCATCTAATTATTATCAACAAAACGTTGAAAATATTGAGATATATTTTTGTAAATATTGCACACCACTAATATACGGTATTAAATTTGATCTCTTCAGGTCTTAAAAAGCATTAAATTTGACTATAAAAAGTGTGCAGGAACCCTGTAAACGGTTAGACATAGTTACCTAGCAAGTCAGTTATTTTCAGTAAATGAATTAATAAGCTTCTTGGTCCCCATTGCTTTTGCTCTATAGTTTTCTTCTCACCAAAATGAAGAGAACGAAGGACACCATGTCAATTACAGTTACTGTGACTAATACTGAATATGTAATGCAAATGTAAAAAGATAATGGAAATGCAAATACATTGTTGAATGATTATAAACATGGTATTTTGCCTGTTAATGCCTGCAGTGCAGAAAATGATATGACAACAATAAGGTCTAAATGTAACTGGCCCCTCTAACAGTACAACTGGCCCCAGCTTGCCCCCCCCCCAGTTGAAATGGTCTAGACCGCCACTGATGTTAAAGAATGAATAAAGTGTTCCCTTGCAAGCACTCCGGTTCAATCCCCGGTTCCACCTGACCAAGTGTCGAGTTGTGACGATGAGCAAGACACCTAACCCCAGCTGCTCCCGACGAGCTGGATGGCGCCTTGCATGGCTGACTCCGCCCTCGGTGTATGAATGAGTGTATGAATGAATGGGTGAATGTGAGGCAAAATGTAAAGCGCTTTGGTGGCCATTGGGTCTGTGAAAGTGCTATATAAATGCAGTCCATTTACCATTTACCCAAATAGCCGTGAATAACGGAGTTTGAATATAGGAAGCACAAACTGAATAGCTTCCTATTTACTGGTTTCCATAAGACTTAGTCTGTTCCTGTATTGACAACCTATCACGTCACCAGACCCTGTTCACATCTCACTAGCCTTTTACAGCTGCAAGCGGCAGCAGTTGTGAAAGACTTCATTACCATTTATTGAGCTGAACTTTTGTTCTTTATCTAACAGTGTAACACTGATTTATCAATTTGCTCAAATCTGTGTAGCATACGACTGCAGTAAATGGGAATATTTTAGAGTCAGCACAGTGCATGGAGAAATTGTTAGATATTTAAACATCTAACTCTTATCCCAAGCTATTCATCACTGTAAAATGCATGAAAATCACCCGTTAGATTTACACATGCATCCCACTGTGTGTTTTGCTTATCAAGAAAACCCCCCTTGAAAGACACAAGAGGCATTCTGTAAATTCGGAGGAAGCTCTTAGGCTTGAATAATGGAAAAGGTGACTTTATGATGATGCAGCTGTGGAGAATGAGGATCTCATGAATATAGACAGCTGTTTAGCCTGGAGTCAACATGGTTTGAGATCCCACCCCACTCATACAAATCTGCTCAAGCATTATGAGATGGAAAGACTGAACTAATCTAAAGAGTGCAGTTGTCGTGCTGCATTTCTATGGAAGATAAGAAGAGAAAACTATTTATATTTTTAACACAGAGACTCTGCATATGTTCATAAAATGTTCATGGAATTAGCATGCACTAAAAGCACTAAAGACTTGAGAAGTCTTTTGGCCTCAATTTTTAGAAAAAGGATTAAGTTTAGTGTAGTCTGTAAAATATACTTAACCTATGCAAAAACACAGTAGAATAGGAATATTGTGAGATATTTTTAACATTTAAAAGAACTGTTTTGCATATAAATATGTTTTAAAATCAAAGTTATTCCTGTGATCAAAGTTGAATTTTCAGCATCATTACTTCAGTCTTCAGTGTCACATGATCCTTCAGGAATCAATATGATTCATTGGCGCTCAAGAAACATGAAACTGAAATCCGTTTTTGCTGCTTACTGTTTTTGTAGAAACTGTGATACAGTACCGTTCAATAGTTTTAGTTAAGTACGATTTTTTAAAAATGTATTACTTTTCAGCAATTGACCAAATGTGTCAATAAGGCTTTTATAATGTTAAAAAAGATTTGAATTTTAAATAAATAGTGTTCTTTTGACCTTTCTATTTATCAAAGATTCCTGAAAAAAATGTTCAATTGATATTATAAGAAATGTTTCTTGAGCAGCAAATCATCATATTATAATGATTTCTGAAGGATCATGTGACACTGAAGATTTTAAAGTTATAAACTATGTATTTCTGAAGTTAGTGATTTTGATGGCTTTGAGGGGACTTTTGCAACTGGGGAGGCTGTTTTTCACCACAAGCCCTCGGCCAGGTTGGCCACGTAAAGCGAAAGCCCATGAAGCAGAACACTTCATGCCCTTTGGTGAGATTAAAAAGTGCCAAAGCTTTAGGACACTCACTGCAGAACACAAACAAGCAGTGAAAGACACTGTTCATTATTTAACACACAACTAGTCCATTTCACATGCTATCTAAGGATTCATTTCAGCCAAGAGTTTTCAAATATAGGTCTGCTATGTGTTGAAGAATTCGATTTTTTAAAGTAATTCATAACAAAATGAGGGGGGGGGGGGGGGGGGGGGGGGGTGTTTGGGGCATCAGAACATCATACAATGAATCGCTACATACCTTGAATTATTTCATTTCAAAGAAAAAGAGACATCATAGCTCCCACAAACCAATAAACAAACAGTAAGTAAATTGTCAATGTCTGAGGGGTCCTTTCCTTTCCCTCTCCATGTGTGCAAAATAGCATCAATCTTCCAAGCTGTACCCTTGAGCCACGTAGCCTATATAAAAAGACTGAGAGCAAACTGGATTTGCAGCAAAGTGTGATGGCCGAACAAATGGAAGCAAACATTGTGGTAACAGTTGAGGTGATTGCTCCATCAATTTGTCAAAAGATAACATCTCTTCTTTGAGAAATATTTGTTACTTATTACTGGGTTACTAACCCTAAAACCAATTTAAGTAATAGCCTGATAATAACCATAAATATTTATGGAAATATTATGGGTTTTTTTAGATGAAAAAAAGCATTTATAGGGCTATATACAATGTTTGCTATCAAATGAAAGACAAAATTGTCTATATAAACTTATCCAAGATGTTCCCTGTCAAGGGGTAAGTTGAATCATTAGGCATTGTGAAGAATTTACATTTTAAATAATAATAATATTAATAATAATAACAATGATAAGCAATTTATGAATGCCCATACTCTACAGTCTTATTTTGCTGCATATTATTACCATTTTCCTTAATCACCCATAAAAGGCTTTCTTTCTTTCTTCCTTTCTTCTTACTATATTTTCTTTTTTTCAAATATGATTATTATTTTACTAACAATAATCTAATATGATATGATATGATATGATTGATAAACAATGAAATGATAGACATGATATGAAATAGGCCTATGGTGATTCAGGCAGTATTTTAGCCTTTAGTTGAATACAATTGTTATTTTTATTCCTTATGCATATGTTGTGATTATTTTAATTCCATTTCTATATAAAGCACTTTAAATTACCATTGTATATGACGTGTGCTATATAAATAAACTTGCTCTTACAGACACTCATTCTTAGTTTCATTGTCATGGACTTTTAGTTTGTTTTCACCAGTCTTCCTTTGTTCAGTTTTCCCGCCACTCTTTAGTTGTCATGGTAACAGATATGATTAGTTTTCAGTTCAGTTGTATGTCATTAATTACCCTCATTTGCTGTGTTTGTATCACTCATTGTCCGGTCAAGTTTCCTCATGCGGTTGGTTTCTTTTGCTCTTGTATTGCCTTCTGAGTGCATTATTGAAGACGTTATACCTGATCTTCATCTTCATCGTGTGTTCCTTGCAACCGTTGGTGACACTTGCCTTTCCCAATATAATATAATATACGAGAATACAATTTATATGGATATATTAACTGTTTTATATGAGTATTAATAGCTGTATTAAGATGAATATTAATAATAATATTATTGTGTGATATTGTAAAGGAAAAATTATGCATAGATTAAAATAGACAACACTGTATGTCAGTTAAGCAGGAATTTAAAATAAAAGCAATCATACAGGCTATTGGTTGGGCTTGTAATCTGGCCAGCTGTGTAGGACAAGCTGGCATGCGATGAGAGGGAGAGAGGACTATGTGTTAGATAATTTCGAAAACAGCTAACTGACCATTCTAGAAAGTTCCCTTGGGGCTCAATCTTCCTCTCCCGCCATGTTTAAAATGCATTAGGAATATGTTCCCGTTGACCTTTGGAAGAGCAAGAAGGTCCAGTTATATTTGTCATATATCTGTCCCCTCATCGCCTCGCTCCCTGTGACCTTTTCAGCAGGCCTGTTTAACAGGCTGATAAACTACAGCTTTAGGAGTAATGCTAGCTGCTATCACTGGACTCGGAAATCATTTTGAAATGATAAAGAGCAGATAGAAAGGGTTCTGTAGAATGTTCCTGCATTTTATTCACAGTGTGACAACTGAATTCTGATGTATTGACTTACTTGTACTTAAAAAGATGTCACAATGCTAAAAAAAAGAGAGATAAACCTATTAACTGGTTTCTACTCAACTGGTATAATTTACACACTTCATTACCAACATGCTTTTTGGTTTTGTTCACTCATTTTCACACAGAGCAAAATAAACAAAGAAAATTCAAAATGAAAATACCAGAATGAGGCATTGAAGGACAGCATATATTTTATTTTTTATTCAGCAAGCATCCACCCACAACAAGACCTTCTTTTTTTTGTGTGTGTGAGAGCAAAGACATTACTTCAGGTTTACTGTTTTAAAGCAGCCAGTGCTTTTGCTATAATTTAAATGGATTTGGTCTTCCTGAGAAAATCCATAAATAAGTATTCCTGATTAGGTTGTAATTGCTTCTTCTAAAATGACCAGTAGAAAGCATTCGCTTGAGTGATTGCAGCGAAAAGACATTTTATCCAGTCTCAGAACAGATATACTTGTAGGCATTATCATAAATCATTTGGTGGGATACTAAAAGGTGCTTTATAGTGTTCTCAGAATGGCTTAATTGACATTTGATACCTGAACACGACAAATTATACATGAACACTTCAAGCAACATCTGTCCTCTCTTCCCCTTCTGAACCCTCAAAACAAAAGCATTTAAAGTCGACATGAAACGGAAGTTGAGATTGCCTTTACTTCTCTATTGTGACATAGGGGTTGGGAAACTGAAACACTGGCCAATATAGTGTTTGAGGTTTCACACCTATATGTTGTCTTATCTTCACCGGATTTACTATCCATCAGTAAGAATTGAGTGTGAAGGTTGAATTAGCAAAGCAGCACATGCAGCTGTACATAAAATATTGCAATCCACAACAGAATGGGAGACATATCAGAGTTCAAAAGAGGACAAATTGTTGGTGCACGTCTCGCTGGCTCATCTGTGGCCAGGACAGCAAGTCTTTGTGGTGTATCGAGAGCTATGGTGTCCAGGGTAATGTCAGCATACCGTCACGTAGGACGAACCACATCCAACAGGAGTAACTGTCGACACAAGAGGAAGTTGTCTGAAAGAGATGTCCAAACCCGGATTGAATCCAAAAAATCATGAAACCACTGCTACCAAACTCACTGGAGAATTAAATGCGCACTTTTACTCTTCTTTTTCCACCAAAACTGTTAGTCGAGAGCTCCACAGAATCAATATTCATGGTCAGACTATTATAGCCAAACCTTTGGTCATTCGTGCCAATGGCAAATGTCAGTTTCATTGATGCCAACAGTGTAAATCTTGACAATGTGAAACATATTGTTCTCTGATGAGTCCACCTTCACTGTCTTTTCCTCATCCGTGGGAAAGAGGCTAAACACCCCGAGTGAAGCACGGGGGAGGATCAGTGATGGTTTGGGCAGCAATATCATGGCATTTCCTTCTGTGCTTGATGGGGGCGTCACTTCCAAGGACTACCGAACCATTCTGGAGGAACATTTGCACCCTAATGGTTCAAACATTGTACCCTGAAGAGGTTGCCGTGTATCAGCATGATAATACACCAGCACAGCAAGACGTGACAGAATGGTTTGATGAACATGAAAGTAAAGTTGAACATCTCCCATGGCCTGCACAGTCACCAGATCGAAATATTTTTGAGCCACTTTAGGGTATTTTGGAGGAGCAAGTCAGAAAACAATTTCCTCCACCAGCATCACATAGTGACCTGTCCTCTTCTGGAAGAGAAATCGCTCAAAATCCCTCTGGCCAGTGTGGAGGACTTCTATTCCAAAGATAAATTACTGCTGTTTTGTCTGCAAAAGGAAGCCTCACACCATTCTAATAAATGATTTTGTTCTGAAACCAGGTGTTTTAGTTGAATTGTCCAACCCCCTAAGTGAAGCGGCTTCTTAAACAAGAACAAAATTAGAGACGGGACTTACTTTTGAATGGTTAGAAGATTGTGATTTGCTATTGCTGCGTGATTTCATGTGAGTGACAGGTTTTCCCTCCCTCGCGCCAGCAAACACGTCATCAGGACGTCATTATAAATCATTAATAATAAATACCGCAATATTTCATAAAAACAATAAGAATAGTTCATTTTGATTTCATGATGATTCCACACTACGAATGTTACAATGTATGTAGAACAGATTAAGGAGTTCTAATCATTGGAGTAATAAGTTCATTCATGGCTATTGTTCAAGCAGAAGCAGCGAGGAGCTCTTTAACATGACAGTCTTCAGTATGCACATGAGAGCTCAGCGCTCGGTGCTTTCCTTCTCATCAGCTTTTACAATCTGGTTAAATGGCACTGACGAAGAAACGCTCATCAATCAGCCAGCCCCTGAGCCTTTCTGTCTTAATTCATTTTAATCTTGGATGGAAGCCATCAAAGTCACTCTCTCAAAGGCCTAATGGGCAAACAACTTTGCTAAGATCAGCACAAGACCTTTTTCAAAGGCAGAATTATACTGTTGTTGTAATCAACTGAGCGAGAAGACAAAAAAAAAAAAAGCATAAAGTGCTGATTCTTTATGTGTCTCTTGTCTGTGTTTATACAGGGGAGAGTAGGGTAAGCATGCAGTGACACTTTTTTTACTTAAATTACCCTCTAGGCAAGGAGAAATGAGGTAAAACTAATGCGTTTAATTATATTTCAGGATGCCTGCTATCAAATGTAATGAGAAGAAATCGTCTATAACACAGGCCCATAGGGGTAAGCTGTGCCATGTCAAGGAGCAAGATGAATCATTCAATCATTTAAAAAAAAGAAGAAAAAAAAAGATATGAACATAAATAAGAGAGAAAGACTATTTACTAATGCACAATGCCTTTTAAAAAATCTTATTTCGCAGCATATTTTCCCCTTTTTCATAAATCAAAATGTTGATTACTTATTGAGACACTGGCACACTTAACCCCTTCTGATTTTGGGGAAAATGCTTAATTTAATAATGCATGGCTAATATTTCACCAAATTATTTTACCAACATATATATATATATATATATATATATATATATATATATATATATATATAGAGAGAGAGAGAGAGAGAGAGAGAGAGAGAGAGAGCTGCATAAATCTAGTATGTGTCAACACAGACATTCACTTTCAAAATCAAACCTAGCCTGAGAAACAAACACATATATTAATGAGCTGCACACATTTGTGAATCCAAACTGTACTAAAGCTAGATAAATCATATTCATCCGATTTATTACAATCTGAATTTTGTTTATCATCTCATGCAAGAACATACTGATTTGAGCCTGGCTCTAAAATAGATTTGAATTAAAAAAAATAATAATAATAATGTATGATTCCTCTAGCTGATGTACGCATTTCACATGTGGCCTTGAGGGTGTCATTATTCTGTAATTGTATTGAATTGGAAATGGAGTCATACATTCACTGTGCCGTTTGGTTTAGGCAGCTGTCATTGGTATTTGTGGCTGAAAGGCTGTAGGCTCTAAATCAAAAGACAGCAATCATAAGATTTGAGTTATATATATTACAGAAGTGGGGACTGCTGATGTGAGCCTCAGCTCATACACATGCTCAAAGACAGATATCCTCATCAAAAAAGAAGCAGACTAACAGCATGGTATATTAAATCACATATAGATGAATTATCGTTGGCCGCTGCTGTGATCTATGACCAAAATTGGATTTATGGTGAACAAAATGAATAGATATATAGAGCAAGTTGAATGCAGTGTGCTTGAAGAGTGAAGTGATGCCTTTGCATATGTCATCAAACTGCGGAACGCTGGTGTTTCTGCTATTACTCAGTTGAACACTGGGAGTCTCTGTAATCTCACGCATGCCTTATAATGCCTACATTCCTTCACTCTGTGTCTGCTTCAGAGTTATTTTGCTCCTTTAAAACTGAATTTGTATTTTATTTCTTTTAACAAAGAGAGAACAAAAAAAATAGTTGGTATAATTACATCCAGCTGTACCTGTTTGTTCAGCTTTTGGTTATATACACTTACATAGAGAGTATTAAGCTGTGACAGTTGTGTACTTAGATATTGTGTAGCCTTGATTGATGTAGTATTTGTATAAACATGCGACTGTTGGTACTTGTGTAGCTTTTGTAACGAAAACGAAAAGAAACAAAAAAGAAAATAATATAAAATATAAAAAAAATTATAAAATAAAATAAAATGCATGACCACAATGGGCAAATAATTTAGTGTTACAGCATAAAACATAATATATATTATCAGTTTTATTATTAACATTATTACTGTGGATTATTTTCTCATCCAGTTTTTTGAGCACCTGTAATCATGTAGGGTTTTATTGATTTAAAATGTGTCATATAAATGTGATTATATAGGAGCTGTGTACTTTCATGATTGAAATAACTGCTTGAAGACAGCCACTGGCCACATATACAAAGGACATTTTACTATCCCATGAGGCCTCATGAGAGGATTCATAAATGATAGGCGTGATTTTTTAATCCCCTAAAACCAATTCAGAGCAAAAATCCACCTGGCAGGCAATTTCATTGGTTAAGGTGTGGGGTAGGGTTAGGGGTTATTTGTGTTGTAGCATTGCATAGGCAATCAGCACTGAACTAGTTTGGAGAAGAAAAAAATAAAAATCACAAACTTTAGGGAATATATGACGATATGAAAGGACAACTATAGCTTTGTATGAGTCTGATGCATGTGTGAAACTCTTCAACCGCAAATCAGAAACCACAAATCTTTTTTGCACAACCATTTGCTGCAACATCACTCAAAATTACTTTTCTTTTCACACTGGTCTCATCTGGTTGTATAGTCTTTTTAAGATAACCCTTAAAAGACGAAACATAATATACATTAAAAAAATGTAATTAGTTGCTTTACATGTCGGTCAAATAACCAAGTCACCTCGACAGGACGAGATTATTTGACCGACATGCAACTACTAAAGCAACTACATTTTTTGACCAGTGTTTTGACCAGAATAAGTTGCAATGTGGTCCATGCCCTGTCGTTTAGTCAAAGGCTTGCCACAGTCTTTCTGATCTTTCTGCACAGATCATGTTCTACTCTTAGGTCTGTTACTCATACAAGAAGCTCATTTCACAGGCATTGATGAAAGACTGTACTGCGCTGATGTACCTTGGCTGATTTATGGAGGTCTTTAGCAAGCCTTGATTTTTAGTTTGCAAGGGCACTCCACAACAGTACAGGCTAGCACAAACCTTTCAAAATACTTTTTCCATGCATTATTTAATAAGAATGTCCAACACCGATCACACAACCTGATGCGCTGACCTCCCAGATGCAGGATGCACATTAAACGCAAAAGAGCCAAATGTCCCTGCATGGTATAATGAATATTCATGTGTCTGCCCATCATGGGGGAGGGGGGTTGGTGGTAAAATATTAACAGCTCTTCTGATCATTAAGTGCATTTTGGAGAGGTGTCACAGGTACAGTGCAAGAGGGTGTGTGTGTGGTGAGGGACAAAAAGGCAATTAGGAGAGTGTCAGCGTGTGTCATGATCTTAATAAGACCTTACCTTCCACATACCTGAGGCAGGTTGTCACTCAGCTGGTGTCCTGTCTCATTTGTTTAATTGCAGTCACATTTTAAGCTTACAAACATGCTCACTGTCACGTACCAAGACAATTATTTAGGGATTGGACTCTCATACGGCCATTAAAGTCAGCATGAAATCTAAATTGACAGGTCCTATTTTTTTATGAAATATTGCAGTATTTATTATAAATGATTCATCCATGCGCACATCATTTTTTAAATTCATGTGCTCTCTTTAAACCTCCTTCTTCCAGCATCTCTTCTCTTATGAAGTGTTTTTCGGCGTGAGAAACCTTTCACTCACAGGAGATCACAGCAATAGCAAACTACCACCATCTAAGAATCTGTACAAAATCAAGTAATGTCCTACATTTTTCACCGCCGTTTCACTCGCATATAGGCTACATCACAATAGGGAAGAAAAGACTATCGCAACTTCTGTTTCATTCCAACTTTAGATAACTGGAATAAGCTCTGGTCTACACGGCAACATTGTTTGACAGAGATTTTGGAGCTTTCTATTTGTAGAGAAACATTCAACCTCAATGCGACCATGCTGTTGATAGTTGTTACAGAGATAGTTCACCCAAAAATGAAAATACTGTCATCATTTACTCACCCTCAAGTTGTTCCAAACCTGCATGATTTTTTTTCCTTCTGCTGAACACAAGAGAAGATATTTTGAACAATATGGGTGACCAAACAGTTGATGGACCCCATTGACTTCCATAGTACGGAAAAAAAATATATTTTGTGTTCAGCAAAATAAATAAATTCACAGAGGTTTGCAAGCAAATATGAAAATATAAATGGCAAATATCTCATTGTGAAGTAGTATAGCAATTTTACCAGTGCCTAAATTATGACTTTTGCAAGGTTTTAGCCTGTTGTTCCATGCAAAAAGAGGATAGATTTGCCTTAGCAAGTACTAAAAATACATTTAAAAAGTTGTGAAAAATGACATCAATCAACTGAAATTTCATGAAACGATAAGCAACTTTTCTAGAGACGTTCTATCAGGTTATTAAAGTGAAACTCTGACCGTGAACTCAGGATGAGCTCCCAAGTGAACGATCCCTACAGGCAGCCTGAAGGGAAACTGTGAAGAAGACAAATGCCACAGTAGCTTGTTTTACAAGCTGCATAAGAAGTTGAAGATTCACACCTGTAAAAGAGATGAATAATGAATCGTGTTGCATTTAAATCTCACAGCAAACCCTTAGTTACCTCCAGAACAGAAGAACTGATATCGATCTGCTTCACATTCTTTTTTTTTTTCATTGCCTTTCCAGCTGTGTTTGTGAAGGTGGAAGTTTTGGAAGCAAAAGACAAACATTTGTCATGATACGAATAAATGTGTATTTATAAAACAAAATATATAAATTAAATGTGCAATGTGTAAAAATTTTGCGTATCTATTAAAGGCACAATATGTATTTTTTCTGCTTTAAAAATAGTACAAATAACTGTATCTATGTTATATATTTCTATGAGATATGTACTTACATTATCCCGACAGTTTCCACCAACTTTCAAATCCGGAGAAATGTATAGTTTAATTCAAAGACACGGGCCGTTTCTTTATTTCCGTTTTGTCGCCCATCTATGGCGTCATATAACCTTTGACTCCTCTATTTTCTCTGACTTCCGGCGAAACCGCCAAACACAAAGGGGAACACCGGACTACCGCCAATAAAAGAAAAGAAAACGACGTAGAAAAATCATTTTGCAACTGCACCAAACTTGAGGGGGGTTTGGCTGCAAAACTGTGATGTCACCCCCCCCCCGTGGCTCAGTGGTGGAACCCATAGCCTACACGAGAGAGACCCGTGTTCGATCCCTGCTCTCGCAGCAGATACAAATTTAGTCTCGCCGCGGCCAGACTTCCACCAAAACTTTTCGCTCGTTCAGTTCCAAAAAATGCGACTGTTCCAGTGTATTTAGCAGTAAACAAGCCGGTACCACGGCCCGCTTGCCTGCTCACAAATGCCGTTTCCACGGCGACCCAGAAAAATCATACAGTGTATTTCCTGGTATTCCGGCCACAGCCGATGGTGTTATGAGTGTAACAAAATGCCCACAGCCCAGTGTTCATTTCTACACACAAATGCAGCCCGCCACGGTACGGGGCTCGCACAAATGAAATCGACACATGTCAATTGTGCATTAAATGTAGTGAATGTGCCCACAACCCAGTGCCCACAAACACTACACACTGCATGTACCACGGTTTCTGTAAAACGAAACCAACACAGTTCGCTCGACGCCCCCGCCATTACACGGCGTGCGTCGAATCCACGGTGAAAACAGAAGTAGCACATCTACTTCGAGCTGAAATAGCGACACTATTGAGCAAAGGGGCGATAGAGCCCGTATCTCAAGCTCAGAGCGAAGGGGGTCTGTACAGCAGATATTTCCTGGTACTAAAGAAAGACGGGGGTCTCAGACCCATTTTAGATCTAAGACAACTGAACAGAGCGCTTATGAAACGCCGGTTCAGAATGCTCACAACCATCAAAATCCTCGCGCAGATTTGCCAAGGGGACTGGATTATGTCGATAGATCTGAAGGACGCTTATTTCCAGATACAAATAGCGTCACGTCACAGGCGTTTTTTGAGATTCGCCTTCGAGGGCCAGGCATATCAATACACAGTCCTACCGTTCGACCTGTCCCTGGCACCCCGTATATTTACGATGTGCATGGACGCGGCTCTCGCGCCCCTGAAACTTCAGGGCATGAGAGTTTTGAACTATTTGGACGATTGGCTGATTCTAGCTCGATCTCATTCAGAGCTCATAGAACACAGGACCATATTACTCGAACACCTCGAGAATCTTGGTCTCACAGTCAATTTGAGGAAGAGCTCGCTCTCCCCCAGCCAGGAAATATCCTTTCTGGGCACAGAGCTGAACTCGCTGTCAATGACAGCGCGATTATCGCCAGAGCGCATACAGAACATTCAGCGCTTCACGAAATCCTTTCGCTGCGGCACTATAGTCCCGGCCAAGAGATTTCAGAAAATGCTGGGCCTCATGGCCTCATCACCATCAGTACTCCAGCTGGGTCCACGGACGCCTCCACCTCGGGATGGAGAGCACTGCACGAAGGCAGACCGTTCTTCGGCCTATGGTCAGAACGAGAGAAGCTCCTACACATCAACTGTCTAAAAATGATGGCAGTCGATCATGCGCTGAGGCGCTTCTGTCCCCGAATAAGAGGTCACCACGTCTTGGTCCGCTCGGACAACATGTCGGTGGTATCCTACATAAATAACCAGGGCGGCGTCAGATCCCGAAACCTTTACAGGCTGACGGAACGCCTCCTGGTCTGGGCTCAGCACAATCTGCGCTCTCTGAGAGCAGCACATGTGCCTGGTCACCTGAATTTGGGACCAGACAGACTGTTCAGGAACAATGTTCCAGCAGGAGAATGGTCTCTGCACCCGCAGACGATCCTCCTGCTGTGGGAGACATTCGGCAGAGCGCAGGTAGACCTGTTTGCGTCCCAAGAGAACGCTCACTGCCCGAAGTTTTTCTCCAAGAGCAGGGATGTACTGGCCCACGTATGGCCCCGGTGCCCCCTGTATGCTTTTCCCCCTGTCTCGCTCCTGCCTCAGGTATTGGAACGAATAAGGGAAAATGGATGCTCAGTGCTTCTTGTGGCCCCGCTCTGGACAAACCAAGTGTGGTTTCCAGTCCTGATGTAGCTGGAGAGCACTGCCCCATGGCCAATACCGATGAGGAAAGACCTCCTCTCTCAGGCCGGGGGCTCAATTTGGCATCCTCACCCGGAGTGGTGGGCCCTGTACGCATGGGCCATCAACGGGTACCCGCAAACCTCCCCGAGGGAGTGCTAAACACCATCACGCAGGCCAGAGCACCGTCTACCAGACGCCTCTATGCCTCCAAGTGGTCAGTGTTTGTTAACTGGTGCAAAACCCGAGGTTTTCCACCTACAAGCAGCGGGGTAACGGAAGTACTTTCCTTCCTTCAAGAGCTACTGGATAAGGGCAGGTCCCCATCCACGCTCAAAGTCTACGTGGCGGCCATAGCAGCATTTACCAAACCTGTGTCTGGCCTGTCACTGTGGAAAGATGATCTGGTCATTAGTTTCCCAAGAGGAGCTAAGAGGATTAATCCTCCCAGAACCCCATCTATCCCCATGTGGGACCTTTCCATGGTGCTAGAAGCCCTGAAAGGAGCCCCATTCGGGCCGATTCGGACATCGGATATGAAACACTTGTCTTTCAAGACAGTAAACAGTAATTCAGTCATTAACTTGCCCCAAAATGCTCATGTGCTGAGGCAGGAAGTGTGCAGCCTGCTCGAGAAGAAGGCGATAGAGCCGGTTCCCCCGAGCGAGTGGGAGAGCGGGTTCTACAGCCGCTACTTCGTAGTGCCGAAAAAGGGAGGGGGTCTCCGCCCCATTCTGGATCTGAGACCCATCAACAGAGCGCTCCACAAGCGCGCGTTCAGGATGACTACTCTGAAGCAGATCCTGGTGCAAATTCGCCCCGGGGATTGGTTCGCTTCAGTGGATTTAAAGGACGCTTACTTTCATATTCAGATTGTAAAGCGTCACAGACGATTCCTGAGATTCGCGTTCGAGAATTCGGTGTACCAGTATACGGTATTCCCGTTTGGGCTAGCTCTCGCCCCCCCCTCCCCCCCTCCCCCGAACATTTTCGAAATGCGTAGACGCGGTACTGTCACCCCTCAGATCGAGCGGGATGCGCGTCTTGAACTATCTGGACGACTGGCTGGTTCTCGCGCAGTCGAAAGAAGCGCTGGTCAGTCGTGTGGAAACCCTCCTTCGACACCTGGAGATGCTCGGTTTGAGGGTGAACGCCCAGAAAAGTGTGCTCGCACCGAGTCAGACTTCCACATTCCTAGGAGTATGCATGGATTCGGTGAGAATGAGAGCGCGCCTCTCCCCCGAGCGGGCGGAGGCTCTGAGTTCTTCTCTCGGTCTCTTCAGACCGGGCAGGCTCGTCCCACTGAAAGAATTTCAGAGACTATTGGGACGGACGGCAGCGGCTTCTTCAGTGTGTCATCTGGGGCTGTTGCATATGAGACTGCTTCAACTCTGGCTGAAAGCGCGCGTCCGAGTGCCGAGTGCGTGGTATTCCGGCCACATGCGCATTATGGTCACCCGCGGATGCGCCCGCGCCCTGACTCCGTGGAGGAACCCAGATCTCTTCAGCTCAGGCGTCCTTTTGGGTATAGTGACACGGCGCGTGGAGGTCCTGACGGACGCTTCGTCCACCGGATGGGGAGCGGTCTGCTTGGGAAAGCCCGCCTCGGGTCAGTGGTCAGAGAAGCAGATGGGGTGGCACATAAATCGCTTGGAACTAAGAGCGGTCTCTCTAGCCCTCAAAGCCTTCCGGTCTCGGCTGGTGCAGTAACATGTGTTGATTCGAACCGACAACACTTCAGTGGTCTCGTACATAAATCGTCAAGGCGGTGTGCATTCCAAAGCTCTATTCAATTAGGCGGAATCCCTTCTGCTGTGGGTGGACCGGTTTTTCCTCTCGGTGAGAGCGGCCCACATCCCCGGTGTTCTAAAGCGCGGGGCGGACATGCTCTCGAGGAGCGGAATTCCTCAAGGGGAATGGAGGCTTCACCCTGGGACAGTTCAGCTGATATGGAATCGTTTCGGCAGGGAGGAGGTCGACCCCTTTGCGACGCGCTAGAACACGCACTGTCGGACGTTCTTCTCGCTGTCCCGTTCACCTCGGGAGGTGGACGCGCTAACTGCGTGATGGCCAAAAGCCCGTCTCTATGCTTTTCCTCCGGTGAAGATTTTGCCCATGGTGTTGTGCAAAATCAGGGAGGAGAGGGCGGCGGTGACTCTAGTAGCCCCGAACTGGCCGAATCAGCCTTGGTTCGCGAATTTGGTGGAGTTGCTGGCAGGGCAGCCATGGGAGATTCCGCTCAGGAAGGACTCGTTATCTCAGACGAGCGGAACGATCTGGCATCACAGCCCCGGACTGTGGAACCTCTTTGTGTAGCCGCTGCAAAACCGCCCTTTGAGCCATTAGCTTCTATTGCCATTAAGGAGCTCTCGGTTAAAACGCTGCTGCTTCTCCCTCTCGCTTCGGCGAAGCGAGTCTGGGATTTACAGGCTTTCTCTGGAAGTGATGACTGTATTCGCTTTGGACCGGGAAACTGTAATGTTACTCTCAGACCGAGGCCGGGCTATGTCCCTAAGTCGCTCAATACCCCGTTCAGAGTGCAGATCGTTTCTCTGCCTGCACTTTCTGCTGAGCCATCGTCCTCTCAGGGTTCAGATGCTCGGAGTGCTATTTGCCCAGTCAGAGCGCTCCAGGAATACATTTCTCGCTCGGCCGCTTTTCGACAATCGGACCAGCTGTTTGTGTGCTTTGGTGGGTGCAATAAGGGACGGGGGGTCTCTAAGCAGAGGCTTGCTCACTGGATTGTGGTCGCTATTGTTTTGGCTTATGATTGCCTGGTGCAGGAATGCCCCCTTAACGTCAAGGCTCATTCGACTAAGGCGGTAGCCTCTTCGTGGGCCTGGACTAAGGGTATGTCTATTCAGGATTATGTCTTGCGGCTGGCTGGTCTTCTCAGAACACGTTTGCCAGATTTTATAAGTTGGATTTGCCCTCTGTAGCGTCTCGTGTGCTTTCGATGAGTTAATTATATGCACAGCATTGAGAGAGCTTCTCTGTTCGCTATTGATTTAGCGTTCGTTCGATTCTAAAGGGAATTGACGCTGGATTGTATTTATACTACCACAGGTTCAGTATTTGCATATTTGCGTCAATTGGCCAGCTCTGCTGGCGTTAGTCTGTCTCAGACGACGATATGTTTGTCCCGTTTTAGCCACCGTAGCTTCTTCGAAAGGGAGGGGTGAGCAGTGGGCTGAGCCCTTAGTGAAACCATAGACAGTGAAACTCGCAACTGAACCGCTAGATGTCACTAAAAAATACATTATTGGGATACTTTATTGTGATTGGTCAGTCGTGACATTCTGTTATAATATTTTTTTATATAATGACTGCATGACTGTTTTTTGTTTTAATAGAAATTAATGTATTTATGTAGCAAGGACACATTAAATTGATCAAAAAAGACAGTAAAGTAACATTGTTACAAAAAAAATCTACTTCAAATAAATGCGTTTTTTTTTACTTTCTATTATTAAATAATCCTATACAAAATGTATCATTGTTTACACAAAAACATTAAGAGATGTTTTTCAACATTGATAATAATAAGAAAGGACCAGATGAGTTTATTAGAATGATAATTCAACCTATATTCAACCTAGCCCTCACAGGAATAAATTATATTGTAAAATATATAAAAATAAAAATAGTTATTTAAAAAGTTTTGTAATAATATTTCACAATATTACTGTTTTTTACTGTATTTTGGTACATGCATCTATCAAGAACACTCTTTTCTTATAATTTCAAATTATGTCAATATTTCTTGTACATTTATTTATTTCGGTTTGGCAAGTAATGAAATAAAAGCGTTAATGCACAGTCAGCCAGTCATCACTGCAAAATAAACCCCTTCAGGACGATAAAAGACACCTGTGCTTCACATTGGGGTCCTAATTTGCCTATTGGGGTTTATTTAGTAATCCTCAGCTGACTACATTATCCCTTACTTAAGAGTTTAGTGGCTGTTTATGACAAACTACGTGAACCTCTCCATTCCAGATTTCACAGCTGGTCTTCGAGGGACATATAATAGTGGTGCAACAGCAAAACAGACTTCATCGCCACAAATAGAAAGTCACAGAAGACCTGAGTTCACAAGAGAGAACGAAGTAAAAAGAAAATTAAAAGATAGAGGCAAGATCTCCAGTGTGCTGTGCTAACCTCCGAAAAGAGACAACGTTAGCAAGTAAAGGAAGATCATTATCTCCTTGTCTGGATGACGGAAGTTGATTTTGAAAAGTGCAAAGAAGGCGTCCAGTAATTTGCCAGTGGCGGGAGCCGGAGGGAAGCTCTGTACGGGAGCATCAGCACAACCTCACCCTTGTGCTTTAAAGGAAATTCATTAATAACCTCTTTCCTGCCTCCTGAAGAGGGACCACAGATGCTAAACGCACCACCCAACGACCAGCAAGAGCAAATCTGGGCCAGATATCATCCATCTTCCATCTTCACCTCTAAAGGCCTTGCCAACTCCTGCTTGCGATAAAATTGCACAGTAGAGTTTTTCCTCTCCAGTAAATACATCTTGCGTCATGAGAGAAAAGAAAAAATCAGAGAATAAGATGAAGTTGTTTTTGGACAGCAGGGACTAATCCTCAGGCCTTTTGTTGGGGGAAAAATACACTAAAAAAAAAAAAAAAAAAAAATGTTGTTAAGGTAATAGGAGGCAGGTGATTGATTCTCTGTGTAGCAAATTAGCTCTAAAGAAATATTAATAATCAATCATAACTTGTTATAATTGATTATGAATATTTGGATCAGTTAATAGAATGAACTTAATGTTGTAAAATTTATATTACAATCAATTAACCTGTTTGTCCTGGGAACACTCAGTGTTAATTGTTTATTAATTCTAAGAAATGCGCATTTCCGGGGTATGGGAAATGTCTTTTTTTTACTTTACAGTACTACTAAGAGCAAGCAGTCAAAATCTGCATGATTAGGGACTCCAGTATATATGAGCTTGAAACACGGACAACTTTACGTGTGACATGAACAAGATTTTATTAACTAGACTAAACACTTAAACTCTAACATACACATACATACATGCATACAGTTTACCAAGGGAAAGAGAGCTGGAACAGAATACAGGAAAGCAAGAAGTTATAGCATACTCAGCAGATCAACAGCCTTCATAGATATAAACACTAGATGTCGCCTTGGGGTTCTAAACATGCGTCAAAACCGGCGCCATCTTGGAACAGGGGTCTTGTCATAGGAAGTAGGTAACGCTGAATTCATGGATGATGCTGGACTTTTGTGCTGCGTATGGATGTTCAGACGAACGAAATCTAAAAAACAGACATCAAGGGATTACATTTTACAAGATTGTGAAATTTTGTACATTTTTTAAAATTTCTCTGGACTCAATGATAAATACATGTCTGACCGTTTGAACGAACCAAAACAACCAGAAAATCGCATTCACGACGATTTATGGTGATTTTATTTCCGTTAGAGCATTTCCTACATTGACGCTGATGAGGGGTTCCCCTGTTTCAAGATGGCGGCTCTATTGACGCATTCGTTCCAATGAACTGCCATAGCCAGGCGACATCTAGTGTTTATATCTATGAACAGCCTTGAGCAAACCATCAGTTTAGTTCTAACACGCCCTTCTTTAAAAGGGGTATACTTAATGTATCAAATAATGAGACAGTTTGATACTTGCATGTCTCGCCCATTTGAATTTAACTGTCCTGATGCAATTTGTTGAGGCTCAGATGATCTTTGCTGATGTTGTCTTGATGAGAGAGAACCAGTGGGAGTCAGAGGATCTTTGGTGAATGGAAAGACAAGGCCGCAGCCTGGCAAAAGCTTGGGGGTTCTTAGAAAACTTCTGGTTCAGCATCATCTTCACATCAGGATTTCAGAAAGGAACTAAGAGACTAAGAGGCGTGATCTTGTGATCAGTGATTTTTAAAGCGTGAAGATGTCACACCCTCTGGAGGGTTGTGAGCCAATAAGAAGTTGTTCCTTTTGGAGGGAATTTCTTTACGACCCTTTGTTCAAGTAGGCGTTTGAACATGTAATTTGATTGGGTGTTTAACAAAAGAATCTTCAAGATTCTTATAATACTAATGCGTCGCAAAGTTAGCGAAATGTAATTCAAATGAACAAATGGGGGACGAAGAATGGAGTTTATAGACACTAAACATGCTACACATTTGATTTTGGTTAACCATAATATGCATGTCAGAAACATTAATCCAAAAGTGTTTAAAAGAGAGAATGAATACATAGGCCAAACCACATAAAAGGAAAATCATGAGATTGGAAAATTAGATACATGTGGTTATATATAGAATATATAGGATTAAAAGGGTTTATTTCTCCTTTTCAGTAAGAATTAAGTGAGTCACAACTCCTTGCAAATTCCTTTTGGGGTTGTAAAAAAGTCTTATCAGTCTTAATGTGTCCTGTAACAGGACACCGGGTTCTGCCAGTGTGTCAACTTCATTTGGGATGTTAGTTTTGGGGGAAGTTTCATAGACCTTTGTTGGGAGAGTGAGTTTGCTGGATTATTCATTAAATATAATGAATAATTTGGGTGTGTCTGATTGGTCCATATGCTACATCTGCGTTTATTTGATCAATTATTTCGTACTAAATTTTTACATCTATTCAATTATGATTAATTGAATTAATTCTAAATTCAAGATTTGTCAATTAATTGACTATCTGTGTTTTGGACAACATGAAATGTATTAAAACCACTAATTTATAAATACAAACAACTTTGATTAACTTTACACATTTTTTATTAATCTTAGACAATGTAAAAGTTTGACCCAAAATTCACTTTAATCATTTATTAGACAACAGTGGTGGCTGATATGAATTAATTATGCTGGAAAATAAGCTGGATGAACATCAAGTATCAACCCAGCTATTATGTAACACCAGTAAAAAGACAAAACACCATCATGCCTTTGGGTGTCCAAGCACTTATTGAGCTGACAGATGCTTCCAGCCACTGCTAGTTGTGTATATTATTCCAGAGGGAAATGTCTCCAGCTGTGCCCTGAGGTGAGTGCATCCACTCAGCTGTCATGTGCAATAGCCATTCAAAAGATCCTTTTGAGAGGGAGCAATTACAATGTGCTAGAATACTTGTGCCATCCTGTAGAGTTGAGAAAAAGGAAGAGTCTCTGAGGTGTATTACAGGGATAGTCATGGCTTAGAGGAATCGCTCAACCAAAAATAATAAAAACCCTATCATCATTTACCCTCATATCGTTACAAACTCATGACTTATTTTGCAGAATCGAGCACCAAAAAAAGATCAATTAACATGATAATATTCCATTCAACACCAAGTTTGGTGAGAATCATAAATCTGCGCCATTTGAACGAATGCATGCACATACGCATGACCTAAACTTTTCTGGGAATAATGACTTTAAGTTTAGCCTGTTCCTAAAACAAAGGCTCAATAAGACTGAATATAGCTCAACAAGTCATACAGACCTCTTTTATTACGCCTTTGGAGTGTTCAAGGAAGAGAATAAAACAGAATGAGAGCACAAGACACATTGGCTTACCATTTATTTTAATTTTATGACATAAAGAGTTGTTCTTGTCAAAGAAACAAACATTGAACAAGTGAACAATTTAACAACCCCCCAACATGTCACAGAAACACTTGAAACCGGTGTTTTTATAAAGGGCTGTCAATGTAGTGAGTCTAACGTGAGAACATGCTGAACCTTTGTGTGACTTTAACAAACACCAATTACAGTACAATGAGCCAGAAACAGTCATGGCAGCGACGACAGTGACAAAAGTCATGCCGAGTATTAAAAAGTCCACCCGATGGTTACATGTGTGCTATGACAAACTCTGAAGGACGGCATTCCTGCTGATGTTTTGCCCTGAAGTTAGGGAAGGCTCTGGAATGCAACTGTGAATGGATTCTATTACAGCATGTGATGCTTGGCCAAGAACTTGACAGACCTGAATCCTGGGATCCAAGTACTGGCACATTCCAATCTAAAAAAAAAAAAACACCAAAACAAAGAGTGTAAAAAAACAAAAAAAACAACAAAAAAAACAGCATAATCTCTTAAATTCCTTAAAAACCAAGTGTTTTTCTTTTATTAAACTGCATTCATTAATAGAACTCCAAATAACTTTACATATATAAAATTCACTATGTATTGCCGTCTACATATGTGTTCTCCAGTGTTAAGGCACATAACATATATTCCACATCGTATAAAACCGTTTTTCTCGCATATACTAAAGCACTTCAGCACATACAAAAGTTGCTATTATCAGACTACGAAAATAAAGTCCAGGATGCTATAAACATTACAATTTTGACGAGACAAAAAAATATTGTTCAAAGCAGCAAATGCTGAACCTGAGCAGTGCAGAGGAAAAACTGAGGGGACAAAGTACTTGTGCTTCATATTAGCCTTTTAGGGTTTTACTATCGTATGGAGACACAGTCAGTCATTTTCTCCCGATCACAGCCAGCTTAATACTGCAACGCCCACTTTATGTACAACCCTAGGTTTTTGCCTTTAAGAATCAGAAGAAAGTACAATTGGAGGAGCTTGCAAATTATAACACCCTTGTTTTTTGGTCCGAGCACATTCTGTTCGTGCCATTCATTGTGTAATGAGCACAATAGATCTCATAATCCTCCTGGTAGGCTGTTCATAAATCAGCGGTTTTGATAGCGACTGCCCAAATGAGATCTCGAACGAACAGATTGGTGAGGCCTTGAGGTTATGCGAGCACAGCATGACAAATCATCTCATAAAAACTATTTTAGCATCTCTCTAGGGGACTCTATGATACGCCACACCCCTGACATTTGCAGATTCGTGGAATATTCTATTGCGGAACAAAAGGATAACCAATCATGTGCTCACCTGATCCGTCCATTACACATATTACAGCTTTAAAATAACGAGTCACAGCCTAGTTCATTAGTTCCCTTAGAATAGACTGATCAAAACGGACTGTTTTCATGAACATGTGCTTGCGGTTCCTGAGGGCGAGGGTGTCACGAATGCATACAATGCATAGAGCTTCCGGTAATGAAACAATAGGACCAGTTTGGATACAGTATCTGGGGCCGTTAGGGCACAAAGACACATATAGGAAGAGTTCCACCATAAAAGACAATACTGTCATCATTCACCCACTCTCATGTGGTTCCAAACTCATTATGACTTACTTTCTTCTGTGGAATCCATGCAGTGTGTGGTCCAATGTTGTTTTGGACACCATTGAGTTATTGGATGGACAAAAACAGTAAAAAAAACAAAAAACAAAAAAACAAACAAAAAAAAAAACAGTCAATCAGGTTTGGAACAAAATGAGGATGATTAATTGATGACAGAATTAGTCATTTTGGCTGAAATTTAATAGAGGAGCAGCAACCCTGAGCCGAATAAATCGCTAAATGATAAATCGATCAGCAAGAGCTCCCGGTTACAGTACAAAAACTCCAGCAGTCATGTGCTTCTTGCATCTTTGGTCAAGGATCTTGTAAAGAGTAAACAGCAGAAAAATACAATCATAGCAGAAGATGCATATATGAACCGATAAGGCTGAAAATGACTAAAGTGAACAGTAAAGTGGCATTATCAGCACGTCCTTCTGTTCGCACATGCACTGAATCATATCTTCTAAGGCCGTCTGGCAAGAACCTTTGCTGTCAATAAACACTAAGTAGCTTTATGCATCGGCCCTATTTCCTAAAGCACTATGCACTATGACTGAATGAATATTACTATATATAAAAAAGACAAAAGTGATATCCTATTCTGCAGCAATGTGTGTACAAACAATTTTGAAAGCAGCAGCAAAAAAATGAACAAAAACAAATACTTGAGCTGGAACCTTACACAAGCAATTTATATGCATATTCAACTATGCTAGACTAGAAGACAGTTCCATTTTTACAAAGCAATGTTTGACTCCTTTAAGTCTGTGATGATGCTCGTGTGCGGGCTAACATTTTAACGCTGCGTAGATGTCTAAGAGCTTCAATAATGGAATGCAATAGAGTAAAAGTGTCTGTCTAACAGCAAAAACAAAATCTCAACAAGTGTAGTGTGAATCTGTGCATTCGCTAAAATGGTTGTTTGTCGTCAAATCCCCTGTGTGACTTTTGTTAGCGCTGAGCAAGTTTAAGGAATTTCACTAACACTTTGCACATAGGGTACATAAATCATGTAATAATACTTGAACAAATAGTTTATTCAACACGAACAATTGGCGAATGAACCAATTATGAACTAATTAAGCGCTAGCATGAGCTACGACTGGAGTCATGTGAATAATGGCCACCTTCACTACATGTTTGAACAAGTTTGATAGTTAATGCATTAGATTGGCTGTATAACAAAGTGTTTAAAGTTAATCGGACTTAAATGTGTTTTAATTACATTTTTAAATGGGATTATTCATGTAAATGAAAAAGTGTAGCAGATACAAATGTGAAGCAAATGTTATGAAGGCATTATGATGAATTAAAATCATGCATGATTAATTTATAAAAAAAAAAAAAAGTTGAGTTCTTTGTAATAGAAATCACCCGATTTCGGAAAGTGTTAAAACATTAACTAACATACTACAACACGGTTGTTAAGGCTGTTATTATTGCAAATGACTCCAGTCCAGTCACAGCTAAGCACATTACTAGTTTTTTAATTAGATCACACCTTTATTTAAAAGTAAGCAGTATTTCAGGTATTAGTAAATGACTTCTCATGTGCACTTTTGGCGAAGTATTAGCGGAATTTCTGTAGCTACTGACAGTGAAGGGTACGGTCTAGGACTGGGATGGGGAAATACGAGCGTAGTGCTGTAAGCGGTGTCTGATGGTAGAAGAGGAGGGTTCTTTAAAGTGCGCCAGAACATCCAGGTTCAAATAAACAGATAAAGGAATGCGTCTGGACTGCTTCTGTCTCGAGAAACAAACCCCCACCGCTTTTGAGATGGTTTACAAAGAAAAAAAAGATCCCAAAAGTCAGTCATTGTAAAAAATAAGACCATCCAGTTTGCATATGCTGGCCACTCTCCCTCTCAAAAAACAAACAAACAAACTTTATTCTAAACTTTATACATCTAAAATATATATATATATGTAGTACCAACCTATATCTTCATAAAATAATCATGAATATATAATAACATTTATTAAAGCTAACGTGCAAATTTGAATCAGCGTAACGGGTAGAAAGCATCATAGAAATGTTGTTTTGAGTGAATGTTCTTGTAGGCAGCTAGATGACTGGGTGTGATCCACATCCCCGGCCCGTTTCAGTAGGGATTTTTGGTTTGAATGCTCCTCATCATCTAGCTTTTGTCCCAAAAAACAACTTCTGGGTGGCGACATGAGCTGCATAGTCTCAGGTTGAGAAAGCAATGGAGTGGAGGTGAGCAACCCGACCTGACAGAGGTCTATTGGGCTCAGCGGGGCCTCCAAGCCCGTGCTATCCAAAATAGTCCTGGAGCCAGGAGTGTCTTTGGAATACGGCAAAGTGCCTGTATTGGGACTCGAAGGTTCCTTCACGCAGTGCAAGTTCTCAGATAGGGGGCCGTCTGAGCCCTGTCTGCAGGACTGAACTTTTTCCTGCATTCTGAAGTTGAGCGTGATATGGTTGTCAGAGTTCTTTGAGCTTAATGGTGTGTCCGGCATCTCCATGCTCTTTGATGGGATGGGGCTGGCTATAGCTGTCTCCTGTTTGGTGCCACTCATGTGGGCTTGCTTTACCCTGAGCCCGTAATCTTTCTGGAAAGGCCAGCAGAAAGGGAAAAATGGGGCGCGGGGGGCAAACAGTGACCCGAGCGAACCCAGCTTCATCTGGCTCTGACTCAGGAAGAGCCTGCGCATGTCCACTGGCAGTTTGTCCAGTTGTCTTCCCACGTGGACAGGGTTTGGGAATAAAGTACCCTGACAAGCTCTATAACAGTATCTGAGAAATGAACACAGAAAAGTATTCAGTAAAAGCACTTATAAATCATTTGCAAACTATTAGTTTATAGCTAATTAATAGTTTATAAACTGTAGTTCATACATTAATAGACAATATAAAATTAGTGAGTTCTTTATTCATTGTCACTGTAATTAACAAAGTATTATTGTTTAGTTAACTCATAAGTAGAGTTATACTGTATAATGCTCTGTTAATAACTTAATATATACCATAATATACAACCATAAATAGTTCTCACTTTAGATTAGGTCACGGAAAATGTCATTAAGTGTTTTGAACCAACATTTATTAGACATTAATTGCATTCACATTCAGTGTTCCTTAAAATGTTTACACACACACACACACACACACACACACACACAGTATGACTTATAATGTCAAATGATTGTATGATTACTGATGGATGATTAGTGTTTATCTCATGGGGACCAAAAAATAACCCCACAAGGACATTTTTTCCCCCATAATGTAGGGTTTACCGAGACACAAACAAACATGTTTTCCATGTGTTATGGGGACTTTCCATAGAAATAATGATTTTTATACTGTAAAAACTGTATATTCTGTCCCCTAACCCTAAGTGATGTATTTTAACAACGTGATCTAATGAGTATTTGTATGCATTTCATATTGACAGTATAAGTTGCCTTTCATATTGACATATTTTGGGTCACACTTTAGATTAGGGTCCAATTCTTTCTATTAACTACGTCTTTTTCCTCCTTTTTTCCTTTTTCCTAATTCCCGCTAGTTAGTAAGGTAGTTGTTAAGTTTAGGCATTGGGTAGGATTAAGGATGTTGAATATGGTCATGCAGAATAAGGCATTAATATGTGCATTTTAAGTACTAATAAACAGCCAATATCCAAGTAATATGCTATGCTAATAAGCCTCTAGTTAATTGTGAGAATTGGATCCTAAACTAAAAAGTGTTACCGTATGCTTTTTAAACTAGTTAATGTAGAAATGTGTAATATTGTATGTGTCACTAGCATAAACTTCCATTATCTAAACAACAACATGGAATTAAACTTAAATAAATGGTTAGGTCAAATCATTTGAATTAGGCCAAATAGTTACAACAGGGCATAATCAAGTTTAGAAATACCTGGGAAGAAGAGCGGTAACAGGTGTGACAACACACATCAGGTAGAATGTGGGATCTAGCAGCAGCTTCTGCATGGTCCAGTACGTGTTGGAGGGAGAGAAACAGGTTGGGCAGGAGGCGTTGTAGCACAGCGCCACAGTAAAGAAGAGAGCTATACTGAAGCCAATCGATACCCAGTTCATCCATGTCTGTGAAATAATTAAAGACAATCAAGGCAGAGTTAACCAAGAGTTGCTAAATTGCCCGAATTAGATATTGTACCATGACTCAAAATGAGAACAAATTTGAAAACGCTTTATACATTATTCACATTGTTATTAGTGAGAATTAAAAAATGCAAGAACACTGGATCAAATCTGGTTATTTCTATGATGTGATTCAGTCTCTACACTATGTACAGCAGGCTTGTGCAAAATTCAGAATTGAATTGAGAATGACCCCTGGATTCCAATTCAATTCTTGAATTTGAATTGATGTCAAAAACAGGATCTAGAATTACAATTCGAATTTGAATTAAACGAAGCAGAATTGCAGTTCAAAGAAATTCATATACATATTTTAAGTGAAGTGTTTAACAATGAAGCTTTACAGTATATGTCAGATATGATTGCATTACATATTCTATAAATGATATTAGTTTGAACTAGTACAGATTACATTAACAGCAAATGGTTTCCCCCAGCAATGAATGTTAAAAGCTCTAGTCACAGAACAAATAATTAAGTTTGATTTATTGTAATTGTAATTTTGTGGAACATGCCTCCATTTCCCAGAATTACTTTAGTAAATCTTTAGAAAAAAAACAACAATTTGAGGTGGACATTTGTATGTATGCAGGGTTGAGGAGTGACTAGTTACGTGTAATGAAATTATGTTATTAAATGACAAAATTAATGTAATGCATTTAGTTGTATTACTGAGGTAAAATGTGTAATTCAATTAGTTACTAATCAAATTAAAAGGAAATTGCCTTACATTGATAAAGTAATCCAAATAAAATAATCCAAACCACATTTATAATGGGTAACTTATAACAGTAAGCAATTACATTTCCAAAGTAACCTTCCTAACACTGAATGTGAGATTCAACACATTCTTTCTGTTGTGTGACTGTGTGGAATTTCTTTGAATTGCCATGAATTTAATTCCACTTCCTGTCATTCCAATTCCAATTCAACTTCCTGTGGGGCGGAGTCAATTCATTTCAAATTCCAATTCATGAATTGAATGGAGGCCAATTCTAAGAATTCAGAATTTTGCACAAGCCTGATGTACAGCAGAAAATGGAAAACCTAATGTCAAAATTCAACCATTCTCTGGTGAGCATGTAGTTTGCACTTGGTGTAGCAGGAGTAAAGCTTGTTGTTTCAATCCTAAAATACATCAAATTATGGAACTGAAAAGGGTTGCGCACAAAAATTGACGTGCAACGACCTTCTAATGTGTACTTGGCCTCCACACTGACCTACCCTTAAATGACCTAAAAGGAGTTTCACTCGCTCTCTCTAATACACGTGTTCATTTTCCCAGGCAGCATGTGGAACGATGAACCTGCCAGCCCAACTATCGGAAACGTTTACTCTCTACTTGAGCCATTTACTGTGAAGAACGGCCTCTTTTACACCAGAAGCCATCATCATGTCCGGAAAGACAGTGAGGCTGCAGAGGACATTTTTCACGCACCGAAACTTGTCAGCTGAAAATTTACAGTGCCGGTGTAATGGAAAAAGCTCTAATCCAATTCGCCCTCATAAATCTAAAACAGCGACTCATGAATAGAAGGGGAAAATAGAGGAGAAGCAGGTACGGGCTGCACACATACATAAATGCAGTTCGCAATAGACCAGAGGACATGCATCGGTAAAATCAACTATTAGCTTTGGCCACCCTGTGCGTGTGGGCCATGTATACGCCACCGTGGTGAGCGAGGGAGACGAGCACATTGGCCTGGACTCAGGCTTCCTGCATGGGCTGTCAGGCTGATGTATGGCCCCTGATGGCGCACTATCTCCCGGTTCAAACCAATCATGGAGGCTCCCTGCAGAAAATGTCTCTGGCCATGTCAGCATCATCCTGGTCTTCCTCACTACAGTGTTCGGCCTCATTTCATACTTGGAGAAAGTAAGGATAGGCTTGCTTTCTCTTCCCCCTCATATACATGTGCGGGATGGGTTTCTGATTTCAGCAAAGCTAAAGCACTTTATCATTTCCTAATGGATTGTTTTAGAGGAAGTTTAAGCAACAGTGAAAATGTAGCAGTGCAAAGTTAGTTTCAGGGTTGCTGCTGTTATTAGAGTTTAAGATCTTTCAAAGCCCTGAACAAATATAATTAATACTGTATGTCATTAAATAAAATAACATTCGACAAGGCCAGCAAACATGGTAAAGCAAGTTTAAAATACTTTTAAATTGTTTTTCACTAAGTTAATGAAAGAATGATGTTTCTTTAGCTACATGCATGCAAAATGCCATTGCAGGGGCATCCATTTCTAACTGATGGCGTAAACAAACTGATCAGTCGATTCACTGAAATGGACTGAAATTGATCTGATTGACAACAGACTTAATTTCTCTTATCAGCATTTTTGCAAATGACGTTTAGGATAAGAAACGGGCCTAACCACAAACCCTCAACAAACTGAACAAGCACACAACTGCCTTTACACTGTCAAAAGCTATACAGAAGAATCAGGAAGACTGAGTGAGTTTGGCACTGAGCTTTAGCCACTACATCACACCATCCTATTACATTTTGCATTTGCATCAAGACTTACTCACCCAGGTTTTGGTTTCGATTCCCAAGTGCAGCAAAATGGTGAAGAGTGCCAAGGTGGTGATGGGAGTTCCCCACGTAAACAAATCCACGTCAGAGTCAAAGTAAGCCTGCAAAAATATGACATTCAGACAACACTGTTGCTTACATATAGATTTGATTTTAAGCATTTTAACATCACACTCATCAAAAATCCTATTCTTAATTTGTATTTCTGTATAAAGTTGCAGTTAAAATATCTGAAAATCCTTGAAACAAGATCAATTGTAATTATTAAAAAGATGACAGTGCAATAAAACAAAATACACAATTAGTGAAGATCTATGAATCTTTTTTTTTTTAACTCTTTCGCCGCCAAACACAGAATTTTCTGTTTCCACTGTTATGTCAAAAACTTGATATTCTCAGCGTTTTGCTCACAATGTTGCTTTAATGAAACTTACCCAAATTCAAGTGTTCATAAAAAAGAATAATAAAATAAAACTTTATTTTATTTTATTTGTTTATAGCAGACGGTTGTTGTGTCTTTTGATATTTTTGATGTTCAGATATTCATAAAACAAAATATTCTGGGGGCCATGAAATTGTGAAAATGATCACAAATGATGGTGGTGGCTAGCAACTTAAAAAAAAAAACACTGGCGGGTAAAGAGTTAAAATCTTTGCTTAAAATAAGCTTTTCTTGTTTTAAGGATTTTTTTTTAAATCAATATTTTTACTGAAAAATACTTGGAAAATTATTACTTAAAGCTTTTATGTAAAATACATCAAAGCAGTATTCATAATGTATGTTACTTATAATGCATGATATCTTTTCATAAATAATTGTAACCAAAATTAAAATGCATTATAATATTTGCAGATTACATCTGAAATGAGTTGCTTGCCATGTGTTTTAAAACATTATCATTTCTAGAGGTGTAACAATGAATTACAATGTATTATAACTGTGATTACAATTATTCATGAGACTATACAATGCATTACAAGGGGCATTGCAAGGAATAATTAATGCTTTAAAAATACTTTCATAATACATTATAAATAATGGCTTTAGTGTTACCGAATGTTCCATTAAGATCAGATGGCCTGCATCTTAAACAAGGCATACTTGAGCAGCCAAGTCATGCATTTGGCATGGAAATTTCAGCAAATGCACAAAATACATAAAAAAAAAAAAAAAAAAAAAAAAAACTTACAAAGTAGGGGATGAAAAAACAGATGAGACTTTGGTAAAAGGCATCTATCATGTTCATCCAGAACATGTAGGGTTTATATTCCTGTAAAAGAAATCAGACAATCAGGGGCAGTTAAAACTATTCCACGATTCCAGATGAGCTCCGTTTTATTATAATGTCATTAGATGTTCCACTAATGGAGTCATAGAATGTGAAGAAATGGTTTGTGAATAAATCAAAATAAAGGAAGACCTCTGTGGAGGCATATTGTTAGCAAAGCAGAGGCAACCACAGCAGTTTAATTATCCCAGGTTGCACAATTTCAGCACTCTCAGGATGATTAGTGTTTTTTATAAAATGTTTGCTCTTGCTTGTGCTGTTTTCCCCCTCATGAAACTCAGCACAGAATAAAAGACCCATTTTGAAACGGGTCAGCAAAAAACAATCAAAGCAATATCTGAGGCAACCGTTGCATGGGTAATATACTTCATCTGCTTAAAGAGGATCTGCTGATGCTGCAAACTGGGGGCAACTCATGTGTCAAAACGCTGTTCATGGGTTTTATTTACCATTTACATTACACTTCCAATAGTCTTTTCCATCGCAATTATAATTCGATTTAGGCTATTCACGGACGGTGTAATTATGTTCTGGCGGTACCTCTGAGTTCTGTCCATTCATGTAGAGCTGCGGCAACTCCTGCAGGGTTTCTGCTGACACATCTTTGTCCAGGATGCCCGTGATGAGCTGAGGGAAGGCGGAGAACATCAGGTTGAAGAAGATCAGATACCACTGATCAACCATGGCTGACCCAGAGAACCCACAGTAGAACTGATACCAGAAGATGAGGGCAACAAACATCTAGAGTGAGAGAGACATTTGAGGGGAAAAAGGGTAAGACAAAGACAAAAAAAAAGGTCTACAATGAGGTCTGCAGCTGTTGCCTCATTACAAGTCATGCATCTTCATTACGTCCGAGACGTTTCTAGGACCTCCCTAAGAATAGATCTTCATTAATCAAAGAGTATATGAAGAACAGACAACAACGTTTAAGAGCTTCTTGCTATATAAACTAGTCATGAAACTTCAACCTGTTAAACTGGATGCATTATTACATGACTCTCTGGAAAATGCCATTCTAATTGGTCAATCCTAAAGTCAATTTATTTAGTATAATGGCTGAAGTACAGGATGTTTACAGAAACTATTTAAAGGGGTCATATAATGCCATTTTTTAACAAGCTAATATGATTCTTTAGGGTCTAAATTAAAAGTTTGTAATATACTTTAATTAAAAATTCTCATTAGTATTGTAAGAAAACACTTATTTTACCTGGTCAAAAACAGCTCTGTTTTCAGCACGCAGTTTCAGTGCATATGACTTTAAATGATAATGAGCTTTGCTGACTCCGCCCCTCTGTTCTGTGCGTACACCGTTTGAATACAATAACCATAACGCGTTGTTCAGTATAAACGTGGGATCATGAATTATATTGAGAACGTCATACATAGAAAACATGCCATAATGTACCCTGAGTGTAAACCTTAGACGCATTCATTGTGAAGCGTGCAGCTAGCGATTTGCAAATATTAATATAAATATTAATATAAAGTTTAATAAAACGTTACACTCACTTCAGTTCTTCTGGAGGTTCAGCAGGAACACGAATAGTTGGTACCGATCCTTTTTTCATGAGCAGCTTCTAAGCAAAACCAGCTTTATACTGATCCTCGTTTATAAAGCAGTCTGGTGTGTGAAATGATTCGCGCAAACATGAGAGCATTGACGTTTCTCGTGGGGAATATTCCCTTCAAAAACAAACTCAGCCACTGCGTCTTAAGCGGTTCGGATTTAGGAACATTAAAATGACTGCTGTGTTCGTTATTACACCCAAGAACAGAACACCACAATCGCTTAGACGCCATTCTGCTCATAGACAGTGCTCCAGCATATCAACAATGACCGCGCCGGTCCGCGCGGACTATGATTGACTGCTCGCTCCCTCACGAGCGAGGGCGGGTCTGTGTTGAAACGCTGCTGTCAATCAACAATCATGGGAGGGGCGTCTGATTTAGTGACATCACAAAATCGAACGGCTCAATTTGAGGCAGGGGAAAACATAAGGAGATAAAAAAAAAAAACACTGGATGGATTTTTATCATTTTATGATGGTTGTGTACAGGCACTGCTAACACACATTTCAGTACAATCAACTTGTAAAAGTGCATGTACCATTATATGACCCCTTTAAAGCATAAAAACATTTTAGTGGACATTTTTTTAAAATTAAGGCAAATTCATTACACAAAATATTTAAAATATCAATGTTTAATCATTAAATGTAAAATGATTAAACAAGCGATATTTTAAGGCATCAAGATGTTCAGTTGAACTTCATGAAGTGTGATTAGGGCTGAATGGTATAGGTACGGTGGCCGAGAGAGCTCAACGCGCTGCAACTGAAGCAAACACATGCAAATAGAAAAAAACGTGTGCAAATAAAAAAAACCCACATGCAAATAGAAAAAAACACCTGCAAATGAATAAAAAACATCTTCATCAGTTTCACAACACACGTGTGCTCCAAATACAGAAACGCGCTGCAAAAGTTCACAATACAACCAAAGACAGAAACGCGCTGCAAATAACACAGACCACAACGGAAATGTTTCCAGGGGAACCAAATAAGTGACGAACCCGGCTGGGACGTGCTTATTGCTCGTGAGCTTCCCTATGCCCTACTCCCTTCGAAGGGCAGACGGCAGAGCCCTTAAAGTGGGCCTTGGAGTGAGCAGGGCTAGTGTGCTGTTATGTAGCAGTGTGGAGCGCACTTGATGAAGGAGCAACGAAAGACAAATGTAATTCCTCATTATTTTCAACTGGAATGTTCCCATGACAACGCAGCACGGGGTGTCCATCAGCTGAAGAGCTGTTCATACCACAGAAATATAATGCTGTTAACATAACGGCAAAAACAAATAAATTTTAATTTACAAAAAAGCTTTTAAAATATGCATGTATATAGCTGTGTGTCTCAACTTTAAACCTTTGGACCCTACATCCCCTAACATTTCTTATGAAACTTTTCTTTATGAAAATTTAAACATAACATGAAACAATTTGTACAGTGTAACAAGAAAGATATATATTTTTCCATCATGTTCTTCTCTATCTTTTTTTATTTATATATTTTAGTTTTCAGCTCATTGTTCTTTTCTCGTTTGTAATCTGATGACATTGAACATATTGTTAATAATTTGTTAATAAATTTTGTATATTGTATACAAGTTGTATGTCGTAAAAAATGTAATCTCTGTATGTTTTGCAAAATAAATAAACAAATAAAGTAGAATTTTAAGCTGTAAGCACCAGCACGCATAGATTTATGGATATCTATGCCAGCACGTTCCAGCCGGGTTCGTCACTTATTTGGTTCCCCTGGAAACATTTCCGTTGTGGTCTGTGTTGTTTGCAGCGCGTTTCTGTATTTGTGTTGTGAGCTTTTGCAGCGCGTTTCTGTATTTGGGTTGTGTTGTGAGTATTTGGAGCACACGTGTGTTGTGAAAGTGATGCAGATGTTTTCTTAATTTGCCGGTGTTTTTTCTATTTGCACACATTTTTTTCTATTTGCACGCGTTTTCTTTTATTTGCATGTGTTTTCTTTTATCTGCAGCGCGTTGAGCTTTCTCGGCCACCGTATATAGGGGAAAAAATTTAAGATATTTCATGTTTTAATCATTTTACAGGATCCATGAACACCCTGTAAACTAATTTCTTTCTTCCACATCACTTGTATCACTCATTTTCCTTCTCACAATACAACTATTTCCAACATAAAATCAGCATTTCATTTGTATTTATTTGGTAATTAGCCATGTAATAAACAGGATAATATACAGCGAGCCGATCATTATCGCAAAATAAACCTCAGGATGATACAAGACTGATCACCAATTTAGCAATAATGATTAGCTTATATATTATCCCTGCCATATACAGTGTTTCCGCTACATTCATTCTGCCGTGGCGGGCCGCCACACCTAAAATCATCCCGCCACGGCTGCAGCTTCTCAGTGAGGTCCGATATTGTGCATACTATTGTGTTATTGTTAAGATAATTAAAGGCATAACAAACATTGTAAAGCACCATAAAGTTTTCGCACTATATTCCAAGACTTCTAAAGTCATTCAATAGCATAATGTGAGGTAAAAATGAATATTTAAGTCGATAAGTTAAAGATAATGGAAACTCATCTCTCCTCAGTCATTCTCCATTTAGCATTTAAACAGCGCGTCGCGTCCGGTTAGACAGTAACACGACACTCTCTTCAAGATCAATTTTCCCATTATTATACTTTATTTGTAGATAAAGGTCTATAGTTTGCATAATATGACTTTATCTTACTGGAGTTTATAGCGCTTTCTAAATCATATTCCTTTCTCCCGTCTGTTAGATTAACGTTACAGCACTGGAGTAGAGAGCGCTATGAATTGTTCTTCATGCGCACTGAAACTGAAATGTAAAACTGTTAAAAGAAAAGGCTCATATAATACAGTATAGATGGATATAATCTCTTCGCTTTGTGCTTTGAACTTTTCAATGCGAAGCGCTGCGCGCTGTGACTTCACGTTGCTTCAAGTGCATCATTCTGCGCACGGGATGCGCATAATCGCTTTGCCGCTCTTGTTGGAGCCTTTCATGTTATAATGCTTAGGGGAGGTTTAAACACCTGGGGTAAAGGGGCGTGGTCAATGGGAATATCACTCATGGGCCACGCCCCCTCCCCCTGGCGAAATGGGCCTGCCACCACGGCTGGAAAAAATCCTAGAGGAAACACTGATATAGTTCTTCAAAATTCATTTGCAGTAGATCAACCTATAAATTAAAGCAAATTATAAATCATGAAGTGAGGAAACTTCCGGGTCTCACAGCGTTTTTGTAGAAGAAGTAGAGGATCATGTTGGCGAGACGAGAGTAACACCAATGGCCATGAACCAAGAGCAGCTTCTGCAGGTATCGAAACCGTGGCAGGGCAAAGTCACTGGCCATAACCGCCTATGAACACAATATGAACAGAACAGTCAAAGACAGTAAAGGTGGGCACAATATAAATGTTGTCAAACCTTTATTAAAAATGTCAAATAATGAGAGTATATTTTTAGTATTATACAAAGTGGGAAATTTCTTTAAAAATGTACACAATTTCCCTATGCTACTGTTACATGTTGTCCCAATGAGTTCAAGGGTTGAAACATATTCATATAAAATGGATTTTGATGACATCTGCCTTGAGGCCCAGAAGATCCATCATGTGAGACACAAAAATGGTGGCATGGCATCCGTATACATTCAGAAGACAAAAGATTAACATCAACCTGGTGACAAAACACTTGTGAGGACATTTTTGCATAAAAGAACTATGAAAAGCCTTCCTGTCTGTGGAATCTGGTGAAAACGATCCTCCGTCCATCACCCATCTATTCTTTATGATGTGTTTCCGACAGCTGCACGCGTCAGGCAGTTAACATGTCATCCATCAGCGTGACAGATACTGCCTTGTCGCCTCTAATAGCATTTGGGGATTTTAATCAGTTACAATTGGCCTGACAGCACCATCAGCCATGTTCGCCACCCTCACTGTCATTCTCTCAACATCAAGAAAGCATAAAAAAAGGTATAAAAAAGCAGGTGAGATTAGTTATTACCCTGCTGTGTTTGGTACATTATGTCAACGGGAGAGAGTCACAAACAGATTCTCATTAGGGTTGTTTATACTGAACGCTGGCCTCAACGAGATCTCAGATAAGAAGAGCCCTTTGGCACACAGTGGAGAGTGGCGCCTCATTGCGTCCAGATCTTTCTCTGAATTAATTAATGAGATAGAGCGTCAAACAGGTGAGCTCATGGTGCTTCCTGTCTCTCTTCTCACCTCAGAAGATTCTGTACGCTTGCCACTGAGAACGGGGCTGAGGGGGGTGGGTAAGTGTTTTGTGGGCAACGCAGAGATTTTCTGAGAAACCAGAATGAGATTTGCTGTTCCCAGAGACGAACACGTGGAGGGCGCTTTATAAATGAAGCGCTGAAGCAGCCGTATGATGCAAGTCACCTAAACGTCAGACTGCTGCCACTGCAACACAGTGCATTTAGGTTAACTGCCGTTAAGAAAAGGCATGGGTCAATATATCAGTGGAAGAGTCCATTTAACAAAAAGGTTGTATAAGGCAGTGGTTCTCTAACGGTTCTGCTTCAGGACCCAGATTTTAAATCAAGTGGCAGGTTAATACAGTACTATTAACTCGAGGAAAAATATCCTAAAATAAAGCATGGAAACGGATTAAATTTTGACTTCACATTCTTGCTGAACTCTTTATCAACTAGCATTTTATAGTATATATATAGTATATGTATATATACACACACACACACATACATATATAACATTTATATTATATAAAAAACTACATACTGTTCAAAACTTTGAGGTCAATTCAATTCAATTTATCAATAGATCCTTAAAGAAATGCATCACAATTTTCACAAATATAGTTAGCAGCACAATTTTTTTCAACACTGGTCTTAAGAAAGGTTTCTTAAGTGGGAATACATTACATTTGAAAATATATTAATATAGAAAACAGTTGTTTTGAATTCGGTTTTGTTTTGAACTTTGAATCAAAATTTCACAATATTACTGTTTTTATTGTATTTTAGATCAAATAAATGCAGCCTTGTTGAGCTTATGCGACCTCTTTTATTCAAAACTGTTACCGACCCCAAACTTAAGTGTATTTTACCATCCTATCCTAGATCACGATGGTTATAAATATGCAAGCACAAAAGTGTTTGTCAGATTTGTCAAACACATAAAATCCCATTACTGTGGTAATTGTTATAGGCCTTGTTTAGCAACTTACACTTATTTAGCAACGCACAAAAGAAAAGAAAAAAGAAACAGCACATTTGAGTGATAACTGTGTAATTTATGCATCAGATGGTAAGATGAAAAGATGTAACTATAACTCAATAATACGGTTAACTGCATCTTATCATTTGTATTTATGAGATCTGCAACTCATAATTGGGTTGTAAACCACCATTTGCGAACGACTGGTGTAAGGTACCATTTATCAACTGTCTCTCCATATCTTGGCCAAAACATCTTCATAAAACATGAATTATGTATATCCATTTTTTTTGGGTGCATTAACTCTGCAGTCCTGCTTTGCACTGTTCATTCCTCTTGTACTCTACACTTGAGGCAGAACATAAAGTTTGCTCACACTGTATGCTCCATCCCCATCCTCTTTAAAACAGCATTACTTCCCCTTGTTCTTTCAGTTTCTCCTCACCTGCATGCCCTCCTGTCCGGAGATTCCGACCCCTACATCAGCCACTTGGATCATACTAACATCATTAGCTCCGTCACCTAGGATGAATGAGAAACAGAGAGAGGTCAAGAGAGAGGGTATAGGATTTATTAATTCCTGTTCACTTTGCACAATGTCAGCCTGCATTAATGCAAACATTGCATCACCAGCAAAGTGCTCCGCTGGCAGAAATAAACAACATAAATTAAACGCAAAAGAGCCCAGAAGCAAGCTGTGTTTTCAGAAATAAACCAGAATGACATTAACGGGGTGACATGACTTTACATCAATGTCACCTTTTACACACCTATAGTCTGAAAAATGCTTCCTACAAAGTCAAATTACACAGGAACCCAAGTATTAGGGGACGGTCATGCTACATTTTAAATGCCATTAATCAGTTTAAGCTTGGTGAAGTCTGAGCTGCAAATCCATATAGCAACATTTGAACCGCAAAAGACCTAAAATGTTACAAATTAACTTCTTAAAATAAACGAAGCACATTGTTAAACTATTAAACCGAAACTTCAACAAGAAAATGGGACAAAGACACCAAATGTTGGCTTAACGCTCTGTCTGAAAGCCTCCAATTTGAATGGTTATATAGCTTTAAGCTGGGTTAGACAGATAGAGTGGGTTAAAGGTTTGTGTGTTTGATTGTTAGTTTGAAATTATGAACAAGCAGTTAGAAAAAAAAAATAGTATACAAAGTCAGAACAGCCTGAAGGACTTAATTTTTCAGAATATCTGATCACAGGAAAACTGCTAGTGAGATTAGAAATTATGAAGCACCCAGTTGATAATGGGTTTAAAATAAAATAAAACAAAATGAAATGAAATAAAAAAAAATGTCTATTTGTTATTTTTTTGTATTAGATTATAATTAAAATCAAGTGTGAACACTATTATACACACGAAAATAGAGGTGTGGCCTTTTGGAAAGAAAATATAAACAATGATAAGAGGGTTACATAATTATGAACCAAATTGACAGCATGTGAATCTTCTGTATGGTGAGAGGCAGAGTGTACTTCAGTTAACACATAATATGTTTTCAAAGATGTTTGTCTTGGAACTTTGAATCTGCCTCGAGGTGGTTTTTTAAAATCATCTTCTGTTGCCTGAGGCATTAGGCGCAGTGCAGACTTGACCCCAAGCTATCATCAAAAGCTGACTTTCAAGCTAAAAATCTAGTAGGCTTTGAAGTATATAGAAAAGTAAAAGCCCGCTGAGACCGTCAGTCGCCTTTGTCTAAACTGAAACAAACAAGCAATGGCAGCCAAATTCAACAAGACCACCTTTATTTGAAGAACACCAAACAAAGCAAACAAGCTCAGCGTGAGAATCGGTAACATCTGCTGCGAACGTGTCTGTACACCATATAAGTTTGTTCATTAGAGACAAGGCTCTGGATTCCTTCTGTAAGGAAGTCTGTCGATTTCAAGGGCAAAGGAGTTTATTTGCACCACTGCTGAGGGTCGTTTGAGCGCTCCCTCTCACATTTTCATCCAAAATGACAGTTAATGTTTAAAAAAATCTGCTCCTTTCTTTTCATGAGGCATAAATGAATTACAAAATCTTTACGGCAGGGGTATGACCTGAGGTAACCCGCTCTTCCAGCAGGGAGGTGGTTCAGTCTCGATGCACCTTGCATCTCTCCCTCTCCCTAAAGCCATCTGGATAATTAGCCAGAGTGTTGCGTAGGCTTGTAAATGTGGCATTCTGCGCTGGGGAATGGACAGACACATGCTGTCCAGTCACCACTGAAATGTTTACTTGGCAACACTGGGTACCATTAATCTCCAAATTCCCCTTGCCAAGCAAAAAGTACAAGAAACTACAAAAAAAAAGAAAATCTACGCTACCCATTTTGTGCTTCTTACAAAGAAAGAACCATTTATTGCTCAAAGGGATGGTCCTCCCAAAAATGAAAACTCTGTCATCATTTACTCGGCCTCAAATCCTTTTAAACCTGTATGACTTTGTTCTTTTTTTGCTGCTGATCTCAAATGAACATATTTTGTACTGGTCGTGCTCTTCCATGCAATTAGAGTGAATGGAGGCTGAAGCTTTGAAGCTTCAAAAAGAATGCAAAAGTTTCATAAAAGTTCTCCATACGACTTTATCAGTGCGTAAATATTGTATAATCTTCCCACTGAATCAGTTAGCTGATATCAAAGAACCAGATCAGTGAATCGTAAAAAAAACAAAAACAATACAATCATTTACTTACCTATTGCCAATGTCATGACCTTGAGCTTGTTGCGCACCAACTTAACCACCATGCTTTTCTGCAGGGGCGTCGAGCGACAGCATAGAACGGACCGGCAACTTCGAGCCACCGCCAGGAACTTGTCCTCCAAACTCTTGTCCAGTGCGTAGGCCAAGGTCCGGCCGTCGATCACCAAACCTAGCCGGTGCACCAGGAACGGGCTGGAGTGGCCAGACGAGGCCGGGGAACACACTGGAGAAGAGAAGTGGATGCCAGCATAGTCTCTAGCTGTTTGAGGATCTGGTCGAGGGTTGCAAAGGAACTTGGCCTGGATGTAGTGCAAACTGTTCTCCAGCAATACAGCACAGGTTTCCTGGTAAGAGTCCACACACACACACACACAAAATGAAGATCTCACGAGGGTTACACAAGAAGTGCAATTACGGTATAAATTATATAACAAATTTATTGTACCAAATCACTTTTATTAAAAGGGATACTTCACCCAAAAATGAAAATGTTGTCATCATTTACTCACCCTCATGTCGTTCCAGACCTGTATGACACAAAAAAACGCCGACATTTCTTAAAATATCTTCTTTTTAGTTAAATAGTAATACCATCAATCTTTAAAATATCTTTTGTGTTCCACCAAAAAAAAGTCATACAGGTTTGGAACGACATGAGGGTGAGTAAATGATGACAACAATTTCATTTTTGGGTGGACTATCCCTTTAAGCAAGGAGAAAGTTATGACTAATGCAACGAGTCAGTGATTAAGACATTCCTACAGTATATGCCAAGTCTTTGTTTTTTAAAACAAAACTCATGCGGATGCTTCACGTGTTCCCTAAGGAGACAAAATGAAATGTCACAAAAGCTCATTCAAGTCAGTCCAGCTGTTGACATCTACAGTCTAATAGTGGACAATGTCATGCCGGGGAATACAGATATAGTTTGGTATATGGGTGTTTTTTCAACTATAGACACTTTTGGCCCTTTACGTACAACACAGAAGCGCTGCGCAGTTACACTACGTGAACTCACTCGAGGCCCACACAGAAGGAAATGAATAGTTGAATAAAGTTGTTATTTTTGTTTACTTTTTGTGCGAAAAACATTCTCGTCGCTTGATAAACTTAAGATTGAGCCACTGTAGTCACTTAGACTATTTTAATGATGTCTTCAATAACTTTTCGATCCCTTAGAAGCCTATGGAGGAGAGATCCAGTTCTCAGATTTAATAAAAAATATCTTAATTTGTGTTCCGAAGATAAACGAAAGTCTTATGGGGTTGGAACAACACGAGGGTGAGTAATTACTGACAGAATTTTCATTTTTGGGTGAAGTAACCCTTTAAAGCTTAAAAAAATTATATAGAAGACATTTGACCTTCAAATAAAGGAAATTGAGATCAGTTAGATTTATAGCAATAAAAACGAATAAATACATAAATAAATAGCCCCTGGGAGATTGAATTGCCCATAATGGATAAAAAACACCCATACGGTATAGATGAGTGAGTGATGGGGTAAGAAGAAAAAAACAATAACGGTACTACAGTGGTAGAAATGGAACTACGGTTTGGGTTTTCAACCAGCACAATCAGGCCTACAGGTTATGGGCAATACCTTCAGACATTTCTGTCATTCCTGGTAGCAAAAAGCAAAACAAGAACAATAATCAAATCAGAGAATGAATAATTAAATAAAAGATCAAAACAAACTTCTCCTGAGATAAAACAGAATCATAAACGGGCTTTCAACCCCTTGTGAGAACTGATATTAAACATGTTCCAAACCCTGTAGCTGTAGGCGGGACAGGACAGCATTCCTAAAATTTGTCAGCTGGAGTGGGCAGTCTAATAGTAATTGTTATTGTTTTTAAACAATGCTTGTAGTGTTGGGAATTCTGAAAAATTTCAGTAAATCAATTCTTTCAAACATTTCAAATTTCAATGAATCAGTTCACAAATTAAATTTAGTGATTTCTGAATTCAAAACAGATGTGTTTGTGGCCCTCAACTTTCATATAGTTTGGAAAGGTGGAATCTGATTAAATGATTAACTAAAGAAATAAATCAACAGACCAATCGTATATTAGAAAAGTCATCAGATGCAGACGGAATCCTCACTCAGTCAGCAACCAGAGGGAGAAGGAAGTGATGAGAAAGAGCAGAGCCCATAAGAAGAGACTGCAGCAGTGGTTGTTGGGTGTACCTGTGAGTCAGCATTAAGAGTGATTATCTCCTCCTCAGGGTCCAGCAGTTTGCAAGCATAGGCAATGTTGATAGCAGTCTCTTGCTTATCTCCTGTCAGCACCCAGACCTGAAGGCCCGCTTTCCTCAGAGAGGCGATAGTCTCGGGGACCCCATCCTGAAGTCTGTCCTCAACACCTGTTGCTCCTATTGAAAAAGACAGAAAGAAAGGTTTTATGCATATAGCCACTGGTGTATGGAACTAACCACTTGTGTTTTGAATCCTGAGATGTATATTAATATTGGGCATAAATAAGTCCCGTGATGGACTAAGAGTGCTTTAGGAACTATTTTTACCAAGAAGTTGGAGGTTGGTCTCTAGTCGTAATGCAGACTCAAATAGCAGCTCCTCTCTCTTCTGTATGGCTGTCTCGGCCTCCAGGTGGCGCTGTAGCCAACAGGCGTACTCCTCCTTACTGAGCACCTGGACCAAACAAAAACTATCATCACATCACTGATAGAGGTGTAACATCAGCTCAATGACGCTCAATAAATATTATTTGTGATAAACGAGTTTGGATAACGCAGTGATTGCCAAACTGTAGTACTACGTCAAAGAAAAAAGTTTCGAAGAGAAAAAAGGAAAAAGAGAGAAAAACGCAATAAGGTATTCTGGTTGCTGGCTTAAAAAACAAACAGGTGGAGAAAATAAAACTAACACAATAAGAGGCTTGTTAAACTTTAAGCAGCTCCATTTATGTATGATTTCACACTTAGTCAAGTGAAAAATAATTGTACTCAAGCTGTTCAAAGCTTCCCTTCTGTTAAGGTGACTATTTAGCAACAGTGGCTGTGAAGCATGCCAAATTTTTTTTATTTTTTTTTATAAAACCAGTGTCAGATCTTAGCTGGGAATTAGTGACTACGATATGGAGAGAAAAAAGTAACATGTTTTGTTGGTTAAAAGTCTATGACAGCAGAAATATGTATGTCCGTGTGAGCATGAGAAGGTTTGATTACGTTTTTTTGGGGTGGAAAACAAAACAAAACAAGAACAACACATCTTATCACATCAGACTCCCACAAGGATCTCAAGACACGGGTTAACAAGTCAGAGAAGAGAGTGAGAGCATATATTACCATCCATGAGATATGGAGAGAGAAAGAGAGATGAGAGAATGATGGACAGAGTGAGAGAGAGGGTTGTTAATCTGTCACACAGATCAGCACTCTGGGAAAAAGCTCACACACTTGTAAACCATCTGTGCAAAAACACTTTTTCCAAGGCAAACAAAAGTGTAAATGTGAAAATAAAAATTAGGGCTTTCAATCGATTCAAGATTTTGATTGAATGATATGTTGATAAATTAAATCAAATTAATTACACATCAATATAACCCAAATTAATGCAATTTTATTTGTGCAAGTGTACTGTATATATTTTATTATATCATATTATATTATATTCTTTGCCCACTGCATCACGTCTTACTATTTACTAGAATTTATGTACATCAAATGCATTGATTTTTTGTGTGTGTTTTGTATATAATTAATTGTTCTAAATTTAAACATAAAAATGACAGCCCTTACAATATAATTATCTAATAATTAATGAAAGTCACTGTTACCTTTTTGGCAATACAAAGCGTTCTGAGGCCATCTGCAGCATAAAGATTTAAGTAGTTTTGAGTTTTATACAAGATTTTCCTTTGTCGCTTTCCTTTGCAATCATCTGCAAAAAACAAAACAAAAAAACAAAACACCAGGAGAATTAGGCAATTCATCAGAAAAACACAATGTAAGCAGACAGCCTAAACTAATCACTTCAACCTCTTTAAGGTTGGTTCTCTTTGTTGCCATTGGCTTGCTCAACAAGTGTTTTGACAAGTTGACTGGATAACTCTACATTCTAAGGTTTATCACTCCTGCGTTATTGCTCAGTGCATTGCTTCCTGGCAGGAAGAGCAGAACAAACTGTTTGGGATGATCACTTCCCAACATGGATGACTGTCAGCCAAGATGAGAGGGTGAGGGTGCCAAACCTCACATTTTCACAGAATGATTCATCACCACCCCTGCAACTGTGGGACGACTGGACCTGTTTTTCCAGAGATGTATGTATTGACTCCGGTATTAAATGCTCTTAATAATTCTATAGATAAACTAAATCCCCATATCATGACCATGGTTAAATGACCATCCAAAGAGTGAAAATAAAAACACTATCAATGTCATCAAATTAAGCAACAGTATTACCTATGTATAGTAATAGTAATACCTATGAAACCAAGTTTAATACTTTAGTATGAGCAAAAGTAAGTGATACTTCCAATGCACCATTAATGCCAGCATGTTTCCCCAAACTCTACTACAGTCTTATTGTTGAAAAGTTGTTGACTGTCTAAATAGAGAATGTTGTAAGCTCCACAAAACCACTGAACTATTCCTTTGGTAGGTCGACCTATGAATGGCTTAGCGCTCTATAAAACTAGGATAGGAGAAAGCATTTTTATTAAACAAACAAACAAAAGAGATTGCACCTAAAAAAAAAACCCATAAAAACACAACAACATCAATAATAATATCTTTGCCTTTAAAGCTTACCTAAAAAACAAAACACCAAAAACAAACTAAAAACTAAAAACAAGACACCAAAAACTTAACAGAAAACAAAACCAGACGAAAAACTAAACAAAACAGTAAAAACTAAAAACAAAACTACACCAAAAACTAAACAAACCGACATACCCAAAAATAAACACAAACTAAACAAAACACCAACAACTAAAAAACAAAACACCACCAAAAACTAAATGACACCAAAAAATAAACAGCAACAACACAGAAGGCCTAGACCTGGCTGTAGTAATGGATTGTATAATAACTAACAGCTTTAGTCTGGAAAAGTAACCAGAGAGAATGTTACAAACTAAAATAAAAAAATATACACCAGTGTCATTTTACTGAAAGACGGAAATTACTGCCATTCCCACAGCAAAACATGGTGCTCTTTCCAACATTCAGAAACATTTGTCTATGTGCTTCATTTTAGCATGTTACATAATGACTGGAAACACACAGGTACTGTTTTTATTTTTCCAAATCTTTATGGTTGCATGGTCAAAACTGCTTTGTCAATGAGGTTATAACAATTCACTGGTCAAAACATTGAAAGCTGTGTGGCTCAAGCTGGCATCTGTAGTCTGTTTTTGGACATTGTGTCATTACAAGCATGGCAAATGTCCCACTGCTTCTGAAAGAAGCTATAGTACCTTCAGTTGGTCCACTGTGCTAATTGGAAGCCCACACCCAGAGGTGAACAGTGGTTCTGGATTCAAAGGTACAGGAAAATATACTGAGCATGTGTGTCGTGCATGAAATAATCCACAGTCTGTAGTGAGGCACAGTCTGGGTGTGTGTTTGCGGGTCTCATGCTATGTAACCCCACATAGGCTAGACACTAATAAACCTAGGTCTCTAAACGCATTTCTAGACTGCCAACTAAACATGTAAGAAAGCGCAAATGAGAGGAAACTTCATAACTACTTGGACTAGAAATACTTATGGTCCATATAGCCAAAAAAATGTCAGCACAATCTCGATTTTCAAAGCACAAAAAAAAAAAAAAAAACAGACAAGAGTGGTTTTCTCTTTATCTTTTGTAGTTTTATCAACACAGACAGCAGCAGGATTATTAGGCTGCTGTAACTTTAAGACCTGCACAGATCCAATACAGACTACTGATACTGTACACATGCGGTTTCTTTCAGACATAACTGATTAGGTTTACTAGGATACTTTGTGTGAATTTGTCTTTTCAAATCACAAGACGACGTGAAGAAAGAGCTCAATTCAGGATTCACGCGCTGTCTGAGACACGGCTTGAGTTAAATATTCTTGAAAAGATACATTTACTTGAGAAGCAACACTGTTTTATTAAGACCATTTATAGATTTATTTACTGTAGCTTGAAAACATTTTTTTGTCTTAAAACGAGGGATAAAAATCTTCTTGTGAAATAAGTATAAGCAAATTAAACAAAGGGGCAAAATCTGTCAGTGCTGAAAAAGTTGATATAGACTTAATATCTTTGCAGTGTTGCTCCAAGAAAATTAATCTTGATTTAAGTGTATTTCTACTATAAAACAAGACAAATAATATGATTTTCTGCAGTCGGCGACGAATACCCAGAAATTTGTCCGTCTAAAACCCCGAATTGTCCGTGACAATTGAAAAATATTACCAAAATATTCAAATAACATTAAGCATGAATTATATTACATATTTTACAAAAACAGCTTTTTAGCCTTCTGGAACTGCCATATTGACATATGCAAGTGCTTTTTTATGTATTTGTTAGTTAAATTGTTTGCTTTTGTAATTGGCAACATACCACAGTGAAAGCAAATATATAAAAAAAAAAAAAAAAAACAAAAAAAAAAACAAACCACATGTTCTCTGGTTTATTCTGCTCTTTCCTAAAAAAAGTTGAGTAAATAGACTGCTCGTGAACTATTCTAAGCCATAGTTGAATCTCTTTTTTTAAGCTCTCACATTGACATTTAGATATAAAGCACAGGGCTATGTATGTAGTACTCCTGTTCAGTCATTTATGTCCACAGCATTAGAGAAAACTGCCACTGAGGCGGTTCTCGTGCCTGGAATACTAACAAGCCAGTCTACCTGTGCCATTAGGATAGTTTATTACCACTAAAACCCTTGGCTACATCAAGAGCGAGGAACAAACTGGAAGCCATCCAGCAGATGTTTGGGTGAAGGGGACGACGGGGACGTGACCTTACCATGCTGACTATGTTGGGAATTAAATGTCTATCAGCATTGATCAACTGTGTAAATCAAAATCCAGGGGCCACTTTAAGCACTCCAAAAGACATGATAAATTCAAAACATATCCTGAAAAAACAAATCACACCGTCTCACAGTCTGCTCTTAGAAGATGGTTGCCAGCTCTTTTTTAATTTCTTGGAAAAGAAAAAAAAAAGTATCCATTTAATGTTCTGAAGAAATCAGATGACTTTCGGCCATTTGGCCGTGAGCCGTTATTCATTAATTCTGCTGGAATAGGCCTCATGCACTGTCTAACTGGGACATGGAGAAGAAAACACAGACTTCATGAAAACTTTAATACGATCAACAAATGTTCTAAAGCATAATCAACACTGAACATCAAAAACTAACCCAGAATATTTGATTCATTTCATATGGGGGGAAGGTTTGACAGCATGCCAAAAGTTTGTTAATCTGAATTCCAAATATAAAAGAGAAGAGCCATCAATAAATAAAATGAATAAATCTAAAGTTACAGACAGTTGGAATTATAGCTGGTGAAATTTATGGAAAGTGTTTTTTTAGAGATGAATGGAAATCATAATCAGAACTATAGCTTCCAACTTTCAATTAGATGGATTTTTTTTTCAATAAGATGTTATGAGTTATGATGTTTTTGTTGTGATTACCGTGTTGTAAAAAAGCAATAATTGAATTAATGAAAAATAATGCACCACTCTCAAGGTGGTTATATACACAAGTTTGTTTAAAAACAATAATAAAATCAAACAATTTACTCAGCAACATCCTAAAAATTTTTTTTAATAAATTCTGATAATAATAATAAAAATGCATGAACGCGCACAAGCACAGAAGATCAACGGCCAAGGTCAGGATTTTCATTAAATAATGCATGTAATCTCAACAAAACCTGTCATATACCCAAATATTGTGTGAAACTTTTTGTGTCTTTTCATAAAAAGCTTGATGCTGGTTGCTATTCACTGGTCGCATAAAGCTGGACATTTTATTTATTTATTATTCTTCTTCTTTTGTGGTCCGAAAAAGAAAGAAAGGCTTACGGCATTAAAACAACACCAGAGAGAGTAAATGATGACTTCATTTTCATTTTAGGGCGAACTAACCTTTAAAGCAGCACAACTGTTTTCTACATTGATAAAAATAAGAAATGTTTCTTGAGCACCAAATCAGCATATAAGAAAGATTTCTAAAGAATCATGTTATCTGAAGACTAGAGAATGGCTGCTGACATTTTTTGAAATACTAAAATAGAAATAAGTTCGTTTAAATTATAAATATGTATGAACATTGTGTAATACTACACATTTTTTATCAAATAATTGCATCCTAGGTAAGCACATATAAAATAAAATTATATATATCTCTTACCTACCCCATGGAGTCCAAACTTTTGAACTTTTTGTCTTACAGGGAGGGAAAGGGGCATTGGGATTGGGACATGACTCAAACTGGGCCGTTTAACTGTTTTATATTTTAAACATATGCTTCAATGCATCAGAATGGAGCAGCCCAAATTTTAAACCCTAGAAAAGGTGTGGGAACAATGCTAGCATACCTGTAGCTGGTCTGATCAAATCCATGATGACTGAATCAGCACCCTTGGTGTAGACAGTAATTTGCTCAGTCAGCGGGTGTTTTACCACCACTGACATCCTCTTTCTTGTGGAGTCAAACCCCAGTGTGTGCAGAAGCTCGAAGCTTAGCTTGCCCAAGTGTGGAAGTTCCACGGTCACTTGATCTGGTAAACGTCCAACGAGAGCACACTTATAGGCCCGGGCTGCATAAACCAAAGCTGCCTCGTCCGGTGACTCCGCCTCATATCTGAGCTCGCATTCATCTTGAGCCAAAGCTTTTGTTTTATCAAAGTTGGGTGGGACGGGGCTGAAGGCATGCTGCAGGTCATGCTCCGGACGCTTCTCCTCGTTCAGCTTGGCGAGCGTGCTCTCGGCCGAAGGGGAGGACAGCATGCTGCAGCCCACTTTATGGGAGGACGAGCGGTTGGTGGTCAGACTGGAGGAGCTGCTGCTGTTGGAGCCAGAGGTCAGGCGGCTTGGAGTGAAGCGCTTGATGAAGTCCTCGATGGTCTTCACTGGAGACTTCAACTCGAAGCGACGCACCTTGATAAAATCCAAAGAAATATTGTCAAAATAAAACTCCTTAAATATTTGTACATGATTGAGTCACTTTAAAAACTCATGCAACAGTTGTTTTTTTAATAAACTGGGAAGATTCATTCCATAATAGAAGACGAGGCAAATGTTTTTTTATCACACATATGGTGACCACGAGAAATATTTGAATACTTAAGCATACTTAACACATGAATTCAGTTTTTTAAAACATAATATCTAACAAGCATTTATTTTACATGGAAGATACTCTTTAACAAGATTGTTTACAAAACATTATTTATTAAATCATGGGCGTCGGAACCATTGTATATGGGTGGGACAAGACCCACCCACTTTTTAAGACCAATGATATTGGACCCACTCAGTTTTACATTCTGTGCATATGACTGTTCGCTTTCCAGAGCGCCGTGAGTCAAATCCATTCCACTTGAGGAATGCCCTAATGAATTAAACTCAATTTCCGCTGAATCGCTACATCATATTTCTCTCAACGAGCCGCAACTCACGAAAATAACCGCCCGTTGTACCCTTCCAGTCAAATATTGCGTTGCAAACATCAATAACAGCTTTGTCAATGCTGGCAAATGACCATGGTATCAGCGGGATAATCCATGGATAGCTGTGCATTTAATGCAGGACGTGGAGTTTACTTGTTTAATTAAAAGGCATCAGAATACATGAAATTGCATTAGTAACATTTTTCTGGGGGAGGACCCACCCACTTTTTTCTTGCTTCCGACGCCCATGTATTAAATTATTAAATAATGGATAGTTATTTTTTTAACTTAAAAAAAGACCTGAGTGAACTGACTATGTATTCACTAAAAATCACTTTGAGATCAGTTGGTTAAAAGTAATTGCAAAAATGAGCATTGCTCATAACAATTAGGATGTTAGTTGGTTTGTTACTACATGGACAAAGGCTTCCACTGAAAGGAGATTTTTAAAATTTATTTTCCCCAATGGTTAAGAAACTGCATGTTAATAGAGAAGGATGAATTACAGCAGAACTTTAAGCAGTTTATCAGGCATCCATTTCATTAAACACTAAATGCAAATCACTCAGTTTAAGCTCAGATTTGTATCATGAAGGGAGGATAAGTCTTTAATTGCAGCATCAACCTGAACTTACAAACACACTAAGTACGCAGATGGCAACAGAGAGGGTGGTTTTTGAGGGAATCTCATGCCATAAATTCACAGAGGGTAAAGATTACACAATGAAGGATAGGCCACACATCTTCAACACAGAAACAGGAAATAGCTCCTACTCTACAGAAAAACCACAGGAAGTTAACTGCGGCCAAAACATCACACTTACAGTCAGTTCTGAGGTAGTGGCCTGTTTGGCCTGTCTGCTAGAGATGTGCGAAACTAGTCGATTAATGATACTGCTGCTGCTAGTTGACTTGGAAATAGTAGTCATTAACATTTATTCACATTAAGGGCCAGATTTACCAACAGCTTGCGCCAGCGCAAACCCTCTTCTGGCATAAAAAAAAACAACAAAAAACTACTGACAGGATTTACTTACGCATTGAAAAATTAGCGCTGAAAAGGCGCGGACAGGGTTATTTTTGCGGCTGACCTTATTGCATATGCATTTGTAGGAGTTTCCATGATAACTGAAATTAAAAAATAAATCATGCAAGGAGATTTACTAATGTGTGGGCTAGTCAATTAACTGGTATTTGCGCCATTATTTACTGCACAAAAAAAAACACGTCTTAAACCAGATGCTAATTTTCGCTGCTCTTGGTAGATTGCATTGGTCATTATCAAAATGGAATTAGTCGTTGTGCACATCCCTACTGTTTGCTTACCTTCTGTCTGGGTTGATTGGGTGAGGACACAACAACAGTGTTGCAGACAGTTAGGGCGATGAAAAAGTCAAAGATGTCACACTGGTCAGGGGGGATCTGGTTCACGGGCTGACTGTGAAAACGCATGAACTCCATTTGACTGCTACACTCATTGACCTTATCCATGAGCTGGGGATCTGGAGTGATGTCCTTCTCCTGTCAAACGGATCAAATAAAATGGGAAAAAATTAGTAAGCATTGGGTTACTGAGCGATACATGAACAGCTTAATGTGGAATGGAAGCACTTGCTAACCATAGGACTACTGAAGGCAGTGTGTTTGGACAGAATGCTGGCCCGTTTGGCTTCGGCTCTGCTCCCGGTGCGACGGTGAGATTTGGTGCTCTGGGTTCGCAACACCACTTTTCCGCTCTGGTGACTGGTGACGCTGTCCCGCCGTGGGAGAGTTCCACCATGAGATGTACAGTCCTCCTCCTCTGAATCCACCTCCTGGTACATAGCAAGCCTCCTTGCTGTGGGAAAGACACTTTGTTAAGACTGTTTGAAACTTAATTAAGGGCTTCATGGAAGACCTAAGGCTTTTCTTCATACTAATCCTGTATTTGAACTGTCCATTTGGGGCACAGGCTGTAGAGGAAGTGAACCACCAATATATTCAATATTAAATGATCTATTTATTACTTATAAGGGCTGCTTAAGACTGTTGCATGTTAATTAAGAAGCCCAAGCTAAGATATAGTACTTATGTTTTTAATGCTTTTTAAAAGGTCTCTTATGTTCATATGTGCATTTACTTGAAAAATACAGTAAAAACGGCAGTATATTGAAAAATTATTACAATCTAAAATAATTGTTTCCTATTTGAATATATTTTAAAAGGTAATTTATTCCTGTGATGGCAAAGCAGAATTATCAGCAGTCATTACTACAGTCTTCAGTGTCACATGATCCTTCACAAAACTTTTCTTATTATTAGCAATGCAAGCAGTTGTACTGCTTACTATTTTGTGGAAACCATGATGCATTTTTTCCAGGACTCTTAGAACATTTATTTGGAAGAGAAAACTTTTGTAACTTTATAAATGGCTTAACTGTCACTTTTGAGCAAATTAAATCATCCTTGTTGAATAAAATGAACAATTTCTTTCAAAAATGAATCTTCTACAGTCTGTGAATGATCTTCATTTTGGGGGCTTTTTGATGTATGCCATTAATTGCATTAAAATGTGATTAAATACGCTAATCGGGGTTTCATGTAATTCATTCGTTTCAAATTTTACATTCTACATTGATTGAGAGCATTATTATTATTTATACAACATATAATGTTGTATAACATGTTGTATAATACAATTAATGTTGTGTGTCCACAAAACCATAATAGCCCTTGTGTTGGGAACAGAAGACACTGATAATCCTAACCATTGGCATCATGCGAGTACTCAACTCCTGCCACAGTACAACGGCGAAACACCATCTTGTTTTCTGTGAGTGTGCCGGTCTTATCAGAAAAAATGTACTGCATCTGCCCCAGGTCTTCTGTGATGTTCAGAGCCCTGCACTGGAGGTGAGAGTCTGTTTCCTCATCATACAGCTCCATGTCCTGATGGATAAAGTATACCTGGCATATCTTCACTATTTCAATGGAAACAAAGAGTGAGATTGGGATCAGGACCTGCATCAGAAAGAAAGAGAAACAGAGAGGTTTGGTGTAGATTCATAGGGTTATCATTTCAACTACCAATGAGCCTAGAATAAGACCGGAATTTGAGGAACGGTTCTTCCCAAAATTAAAATCGTGGCATTGTTTAACCGAATGGTTTCTTCAAATGGAATTTGGAATTGTTCTACATAAGAGAATCTGCAGCACATTGTAACATTCTCACAGCACTTGCTATTCACCTGGAATACTATAATCATGGTCAGGAAGAGATAAATGGCTGAGACCACTGGAGATAAGTCTGTTCCTTCTGGGCTCAGGACGTCAAAGACGGGCCTCTTATCTCCATACTGAAACATCCACAGGCCATGACCTAAAGAGAGACAAACACTTGACTATATAAAGCAGGTCAAATGGAATCATGGGTATTGTTATTTAAGAGACACTGACTGAAGATGTTAACGCAATCTAAAAATGTTTAAGGAAACCAAAACAGTTAAACCACTATTTCCTCTCCAACGCTTCCTCAAATCAGATACATTCATCAACTGCTGTAGGAGTATTTTTTTTTTTTCATGTAACAGGCATTACAATATAACATTCTGTCGTTAATTACTCACCCTCAAGTCGTTCCAAACCTGTAAGACTTATGATCAAGGCTCTTCAGAAATTTTGGACTAAACTGTTCAATTCATATGGATTAGTTTTATGATCTCTTCATAAACTTTTTGAAGTGTCAAAGTGTCAGCAGCATAGCTGTCAATGGAGGGACAGGAAAGTCTTAGATTTTATCAAAAATATATTCATTTGTGTTCCGAAGATGAATGAAAGTCTTATGGGTTTGGAGCGACTACAAATTTTTGTTTTTATTTGGGACTTGATGGAAGCAAAAGATTATTCATGATAGATGAATGTGGCAGCTTCACATGATGTATCAGTACGACTCAAAACAGTAACTAATATTATACATATAGTTGGTGATAGTTCTGATGGGATGAGCCACCTTTAAAGTATCCGACAAACACACACTTAAAAAATCTCAGACATGAAAACATTAGTATCTTACAAAACTATATTTTCTAGAAAAAACTATTGATGCAAAGTGTTACATACCAATGGCGGAAAAGAGGCACATGACTAGGAGGATGATGACACACCAGAATACGTCTACGTTCATCTGCCGCTCAAGTTTGCTGCGTTTATAACGAGGGCCGTTGTTGTTCAGCATTGCTTTTGTCTCATGACCTGAGAATCGATACAACACAAAGGAGAGCTGTTAAACACAATTCATAATGGTGGAAATTAGTAGTGGACGTTTTCTGTCCTAGTTTGGATAGAAGGCAGCGTACCTGCATATATGACAATTCCTACAGCCTCCTCTGTGTTGCGGATGGTACAGCCCCTAAGCAGAAGATTGTCTTTGTATAGCCCGTCTCTCCTCCCACTGCGATGGATTCTTTCATACACACCACACAGGCTCATTCGACACACTTATAATACAACATATCAGTGAGCACTATACATAATCTAGTTCCAATCTGAATTCCTCTGTCCTCATTTGCTCGAATTTTACATTTGGAAGCTAACAACACTGGCCCTTATAACCATATGTTGTGGATATTGCCATGGGATATCCACATAATTCTGCATCCCTTGATGTTGACCATATCGATCCACCATCCTTGACAGTCCACAGGGTTTCCCCCAGGATCCCTCTTTCTTAGCACAAAATCAATAGTAAAGCCATGACCTCACTAAAATGGCTCTGCACACAGGTAAAGCCCTGAGGCCATCTGGATCCCGCGTTCAGTCAATGCAGCACTTTTTGTAAAACCCCAAAGCCGCGTCATAAAAGAACTGAGCAAAGTGAAAAGATTCTCAGGATAAATGAAAGGAAGAGTGGCGAGCAGGCGAGGATTGAAATCTTAAATCCAACGAGACCTCAGATCCAAATGCGCGTGATTCCAACACCGGGAAAAAGTTCCCGGAAAAAGTTCAAGAGGCCCCAGGGCTAAGCTTGCTGATAAAAATGGCGGCAAATGCAAATTAACTCCGACTGAATGAGCGCTGAATGTTAAACACCTGTGGTGGGAGCTCAATAAACTTTAATGCAAGCACTAATCCCACTGCTAAATTCAGGATTACATCTGTGAACTCTTCATTTTGTCAATTATCTGACAAGGCCTCTGGCAAGTTTTTGTATCCCCTAGTAGTGCATTCATCCTTGAGCTTTGCCCCAGTTTAAAGGCAGACCTGATATATTAGCTGTCTACATGCCCCATGCTGTCAACCACAGTTCTGGCTTAGTTCGGAGCCATTGGTATCTTTGTTATCCTGCACCAAGGGGACACATTTTGGCTAGTCAAGGGGTAATATTTTGGTCCAGTTAGCCCCTGCTGGTAGATGTCATAACTACTATCATATCATATGCCAGCAAAAAGCTGAAGCATTAAAGAGCATTCAAATGTAATTTATGTTTTCTGACACAATAAAATATATTGCAAGCAACATATAAACTGCAAATATTTCATTATATTCTAGCAGATGTTTTAGTAGTGCACAATTGTTTGGAGGACTCGTAAATTTACCCAAAAAATGAAAATTACATCATTTACTTACTCTCATGTCATTCTAAACCTGTAAGACTTTCTTTTTCTGCAAAACACACAAACACACACATAATGATATAAACAAAATACACAAAATGTATATCAAAATTGTCTGAAAAACTTGATGAAAATACGTCAAAATATGTCTATATAATGCAAGTCATTGCCCATTGTTACTCTGGATGCCACTAGGGCTGGACCCGAATATCCGAATATTCGATTTGAAAATGTGACATTCGAATATTCGTCTTTTTTTTTACTTTTTTTTTGCACACCTGGCATCCCCCTGCTTAAATATGTTTTACACTATAAAATCTGGTGAAATATAATACTTAAAATATAACTTCGTTATAGCTACTAAATAAATATATTTGCTTCTTCTTGGACTACTAAAAGTGTTCCTGCAAGGGGAGTATTCTGGCTAGAGCGCAGAACAGCGGAGTTTGTATGGACAGAAGTGCTTGCCTGAGCTTGTATTTTGGGTTAAGCTGCGTTGCTTTGACATTGTGTAAAATAGAAAAATAGAAACAAAATGTATTATCCTTTTTACCCATTATTATCAATCTAAAATAATCTACTGTGAAATATAGGAGACTTTGAGATTTTACTGGGACGTCACGTCACAATTTCGTTTTTCTTTATTTAAATTTCGTTTTTCTTTATTTAAATTTCGTTTTTATTTACTTAAATTTCGTTTTTATTTATTTAAATTTCGTTTTTATTTACTTCAATTTCGTTTTTATTTTTGTATTTATATTTCGTTTTTATTTTTTTAAATTTCGTTTTTATTTTTTTAAATCTACCCTACTTTGTTCTCACCAATTCTCACCCTACAGTGAGAAAAATATTATAAGACTACACCTTCTTAAAAATGTTGCTTAAGTTAAAAGACCTGCGTGTGTGTTTTACATCAGTGTGTCCATTATCGGAGCATATAAGCCCTGCTCGCGTCGCGTGAGGCGCGCCGCTTCTTTATTTAAAATCTACCCTACTTTGTCAGTTATTTGTTAGTGAGAAAAATATTAGACTAGCTTATTAAAAATATTGCTTAAGTTAACAGACCTGTGTGAGTTTTATATCACTAGTGCAGTGTCCGTTCTCAGAGCATATAAGCTCTGCTCGCGTGAGGCGCACCGCTTCCCGCTCGCGCTGTTCTGTAGTTTATTAAAAGTGTATTCATTCTGAACGTGTAGTGTCTCGCCTGTCTATCTATATTGCACCAAATAGGACACCGCACTCCCTTGTGAAGTCGTTTGAATGAACGGTTCTCGAAATAATCAAAATGCAAACGGACAGACAGACATAGGCTATAGCGATTCCGAAGCTTCGAATATTCGATGTTCATTACTACCGAAGCGTCGAAGCTCAAAAAATTGTATTCGGACCAGCCCTAGATGCCACTGACTTTCATAATATTAACAAAAACAGTTTATACATTCTTCAAAATATCTTCTGTGTTCCACAGAAAAAGGAAACAAACTCATACAGATTTGGAACAACATGGGAGGTGAGTAAATGAGAACAATTTTCTTTTTTGGGAAAACAATCTCTTGAAAAGTATGAAATGTTCTTCAATGTCTGCTGACTTTCACATCACAGCTCAGGGTATCTGCTTATGTACCGGTTTGTGTGGTGTCATCAGTCAGTCAGCATTGTAATTTTTCTGCTGCACTAAAGTGCACCCGGGAAACTCATACATCAGAGTCTGTCAAGTATTTGTTACTTCGATGTCAAGCGTTCAATAATGTTTTAAATCAACATGCCCCTTCCATTGTCACAACCCGTGTATCAGCTAGAATTACAAGTTTTCCACTTGTTAATTCAAATTTGCTTGGCCATTCATGTGCTCGGAACTCATAATTATTATACTTTTGACTCCAACTAAAGGGCACATTAGTGGCATGGAATTTACCATGAAGGTGACTGGCTCAAAACAACCTGGTTGCAGACATGCCTATGCCCTCCAGGTTTTAATCTCATTAGATCGCACTGCACATATTAACCAGCTGGGATGATACTGTATCTTAATGCAATAAACTGTCACTCCAACGAGGAACAGTCCTTGGCGCCCATCGTGCATTATGTTCCCTCTTTTGCTCCGGTAAGCCACTTTGTGGTAACTGGACAAAAAAAGCTGGCAGCACACCAGAAGCATCTGTTCTCCATCATCCAGGGAAATAAATGTCATAATCCTTCTGGTTCCTGTCAGCTGACTCACTTGGCCCTGCTGTCTTTACCATACCATGTGCAGCAGGTTTTCTTCTAAACACAGGAGACATACTTCAACCTGCACAGCCCTGACTGGGCTGAAGTTCTTGTTTTACTACTGCTACATCAGTCTGCTCAAATATATTATGCATGCTAATCCTAAACCTATGACCTGTATGCATTAGCCATCATTTAAGACTGCAAGATAAACAGAGAATAATCTTAATCCACAACTTGAAAGTCTAAACACCAGATTAACAAACTGCTTTAAAAAGTGAAAACACAAGGAATGCATGGACCATTCTATGAACTGGGTGCATTTTTCAGTTTGATAAAGTTTACAATTTAATTTGGCATTACAAGCCTTCAAAGTCATGAAATTATAAGGGGCTTCTCAGAATTGAATGATGATATTTCTGATAATATCTACTTTCAATTATTTACTATAGCATGGTATTTGTAGCCTGACGTCATCATACTCCGATTCTAGTCAGAATATGAGTCTGATTCTGCTCCATTGGGCTATGATTATGGGGCATGTTTCAACCGAACCAGGAAAGAAAATGCCTCTGCACTCAATTTGATAGACCTACAACTAATCAGAGCAACGGAGTAAGTGACGTATGTTGAATTCCGTAGGAAGGACAGCGAAAACATCTTTCCGATCAACAAATGCCTTGATCGCGGTTCTCTGATCCTCTTTTAAAATGAATGCGCTGTATAGATCTTCTATAACAGACACGATGGCGGAATCTACACATCTCAATTCTCCAGCGGTAGCCACCTTTGTTGTAAACGAATTGAACTCCAGCGCTCTTTGGTGACATGGATGATTACGTTACTGTTGATCATCGGTCCATCATCGTATAAAGCCCGCCCTGACAATTTGATTGGTCCGAACAGCTCTGGTTCGAGCATAGTTGCTCCACAATGGATTAAGTTCTGACCGAACTTCCCGACCTCAAATATTGTGGGAAGGGGCTAAGTTCGGCTGGCATCCAGGCTATGGTAATTTACCAATATCATAGAAAAAAAGGTTGACATTTTAACCTTACTCAAAATCATAACACAACATAAGATAAATTGTTAAACTTATCCTTGAATAACTTACTTCTTGAAAACAATGATTTTATCCTTCAGTTTAGTATTTTTTTATTTATGGAATAGTATCGAATAGTGCATACAAAAAGGGAAAAATGTGACTACAGTGTAAACGCACAACCTGGGACACAACTTTAAGCCTTATTAATAACACAATATATAAGTATATATAGAGAGAATAAAGACTAAATTCTAACTTTTGTTCTCATCAAAATGTGTATATTTACAGATGTAGCAAGGAGACGTTACAAGCATATTGATGAGAGGGCATTGTCATAATGAGACAAATGAAAAGCTAAAAAAAAAAAAAAAAAAAAAAAAAAAAGTTACAAGATTTAGAAAGGTTGTCTGTATTAACGCTTACCCGCTTAGTAAAATTTGACATTATTGTTGTTACAGTCAATAAATACGATATATGATCATATAAATTAGGGTCACAAATGGCACCAGTTTTGTAGAATGACTCTTAGAACAATTTTTTCATGCATTTTTCACGCACCAAAAAACGTTCTGGAAAACATTTCACATACTTCAACAGCAGCATTATTTATAGCCTCCATCCATCTACCAACCCTAACACTAACAAATAAAAGACTTCGTGACCCAATCCTACAGTTCTCCAAAAGAGAACGCGGCTGGTAAGAGGAAGAATAATAGGGTAGAATAACAGGGTTGAAAAGTCATCCGAATAATGCTGGAGTAAGAGAAATACTATTTCTACTATTTGTAATGGACCATCTATCCATTACAAATATATTCAACTGGATCTATGTGGGTCACAAAATAACCATTCATCTGGTTATTTAAATCTCAAGAGCTAATGGAATTTTAATCACTGCCGGCAAAACAAAACAATGGAAAGATCTGAGTCATCTAAATGGCTTATGGCAGTGGTCTCAAACTCAGCTCCTGGAGGGCCACTGTCTTACAGAGTTAATTAAACTTCCAGACAGCTGTTTTGGAACATGTTGGATCTAAACTCTGCAGGACAGTGGCCATCCAGGAGATGAGTTTGAGACCATTGGTTTATGGATAAGAAATTCATTGAATATAATGGAGTACATATTGCTAGGGCTAAACTAATCCACAATACACATATGTAACAAAGACCATGCACATGGACATGTGACATTTGGGTTAAATCGTTAATGCAATTTTTTTCAAAGGAATAGGTTGGACGATACATTTTTAAGCAATAATGTAAATGCTCTTAAAAAAACAATAATGCATTTAACTTACATGTATCCACGAAATCTGTTGAGGTCATTGTTGGGCTTCTCACATTCAATAATGCTGTTGTACTTTGATGGGTCAAACTCACAGTCCTGCAAATGAAAAACATATTTGCAATTTGGGATCTGAACACTAAAATCACCAGAATAATAAAAGAGTTAAAGTTTTTATAAATTATCAAAGGATAGTTGTCATCTATTCACTCTAGGGATGTGCCATTCTGATTATCAGAATACGCAGTACTGATAATCAGAAATCTGAAACAGATTTCATTATATTCCTGTGCAGCCAGAACCGATAAAAATGCAATACTGTTAGTTACCCATGGTTGTTACTGTTTAGCTAAAAAAAAAAAAAAGTGACAAAAGCACCATTTGTCCATTATATTCCAAGTCTTCTGAAGCTAATAAATTGCTTTTTTTTGAGGAACAGACAGTATATTCATTTCAGATACTTAGAAGTTCATGGAAACTCTTGTGTCATGTAAGTGTAATTCTCCATTTAGCATCTTCAAACAGCATGTCGTGTTCAGTTACAAAAGTCAGCTTGGTAAAGCTCTCTCCAAGATGTTCCCATTATTGTGCATAATCTGAACAAAGTCCTGGGCTTTTTTGTGTAAAAAGACTATTTTGCTGGAGTTTATTGGTGATTCTGAATGGTGTGGTACTCGCTATTGGATGAGAGGACTGGAGTAGAGGACTGAATACAACTCCTCATTCACACAGTAAATGCCATTTAAAACTCAGTAAACTGTTGGACATATGTAATACTCTTAGTGTTTCACACACACAATATATTATTTTTGTTCTCTAACGGTTATTAATTTTTCATTGCGGATTGAGGGTTGTCGGTAAATCCATGTTGCTTTAAGCACATCATCATGCATTCGGGATGTGCTTAGGCACTTTTGTGGCGCTCTGTATTGGAGCCTTTCATACTATGATAGATTAATATATGAAGAGTTCAGATGCAAAAACCTCTAAGTGCCATTTGAAATTTTCTTCTAGAATGATCATTTTTATCAAGCTTGTATATTTAAGTTCAGTAATTTCACTTAAATGACAATTAATAGGTAATCTTCATTGCCAATTAAGTGAAATTACTGAACTTAAATGTACAAGTTTGATAAAAATGATCATTCTAGAAGAAAATTTCAAATGGCACTTAGAGGCTTTTGCATCTGAACTCTTCATATATTAATTAATATATTTATTATCCTATTAATTTGTTCAATCGTATCTTTGATGTCAGTTGTCGTATTTAAAATCTGTAACATACATTCAAAAAGAAATGCTTTTTATTGTGCATATATTTATGTAGTACTATCACAAATGTATTTTTTATAAGATTTTAAGAAGTTTGTCTTCTAAGTTCTAACACAAAGTAATTTGTAAATCCAGCTTTTAAAATCAAGATATCGCGAAAAAAAAAAAAAAAAACAGCTGGAAGGAAACACCAAGATGTGCATAAATTCTAAAAATATGCATAAAAAAAAAACACTCAATTGAGGAGGACATTTTTTTAAAGCCAAAAAGAAGACATGAACAAATTACGATGGAAACACATTTACCAGATAAAACTCTCAAATGCTCAAAGAAAAAAAGACAAATCCTGTGACTTTGCCTTAAAAATGGATGTGATTGGATAACTGAACTAACCAGCAGACCAATTTCATTGCACAGCATCTCAAACCTTGGTTTAATCATTCTGAAATGTTTGAACCAAAGTATGTCCTCACAATGTTTTGGTATAATGACCTCCCAGAACTCTCACGTGATTGCGTTGCCAAACTCCAGGCATCTGAACGCAAGATAACATAACAGAGTTTATAGCGTTTCTGAAATTTAAGTGCCAAAGCGGCTTTCCCAATTGAAGCAACTTCCATTTGTATAAGTTATTTTGCTCCAATTTTCCAGGAAGTGACAATTTTGTTCTCTTGAACACATGGGATGAAACACTGCTTTAATGGCAAATTTTTTACACGATATTCCATTTTTGCACATTAAACCGCAACTGGATGGAAACCGCTATTGACAGGTTACATTAATGTGTGTGTGTGTGTGTGTGTGTGTGTGTGTGGTATCGGACATAAAAAAAAGTGTATCGAGCCATCCCCAATTCCTCTTCGTGTTGCAAAATTTCAGTCTGCTCCTCACATAAATCTTAAGATTTTAGAAGACTTATAATATCACAGACTTTGACTATTTTTAAGGTACTTTTTGTCCCTTTTGTTTCATGAAACAGTAGCAGCATAAACATTTTTGTTAGATTAAGGTCATTTTCTGGGGTGAACTAGGTTTTGATACACAGTTAATTTTGCCGAACTGTTTTCAGATTTCTCTTATTGACATCTTAGGACGTAACACATACAGTTTGAGCAGTGCCAAGGGAAATTAATATTTGACTTTGGTGTGAATTGACTAAAGTTATCTCAGTGGGCAAACGCAGACCAGCTGAATACACACAGCATCACATTAACTGTTCTTGACACCAGGATGCTTCTATTCAGTTCTTTACTCAACTTTCACAGCAAACACTCCACAGTCCTTAACACTCACCAGGTCGATAAAGCTGCGCACCACCTGCCTCTGTTTGAGGTTGGTTTCGCCGTCCAGTGTGGCCGTCTCGATGTGACACAGGCGGTCCGGGTCGCTGCTGCTGAGCAGAAGAACGTCCGCCGGCAGAATCTCGTTGCAGCGCAGACGAATGAAGTCTCCGACCCGTACCTCCTTCCAGTATTTCTCCACATACCGTTTCTCACTCCTACAAAGGGCACAAGAAAACATATCTGTAAATGTAATTTACCCATATTGATGTACCCAAGCAAAGAGGCTTTTTTATCTCTCAGACACCAATGTTTTCCAATCGCATATTCCATTGTGCATGCTTTCATCACCAGCAGGGTGGATTATTGTAATGGACTCCTCACTGGCCTTCCTAAAAAGACCATAAGACAGTTGCAGCTCATACAGAACGCTACTGCCAGGATTCTGAGCACAACCAGAAAATATGAACATATCACACCAGTCCTCAGGTCTTTCCACTGGCTCTCAGTTACATTTAGGATTGATTTTAAAGTATTATTACTGGTATATAAATCATTCAATGGGCTAGGACCTCAATATATTGCAGATATGCTCACTAAATATAAACCTAACAGATCACTCAGGTCATTAGGATCACATCAGCTAGAAATACCAAGGGTTCACTCTAAGCATGGTGAGTTTGCTTTTAGCTACTACGCCAGCCGCAGCTGAACCAGCTTCCAGAAGAGGTCAGATGTGCTCCTACAGTAGCCACATTCAAATCCAGACTCAAAACACATCTGTTTAGCTGTGCATTTACTGAATGAGTACTGTGCCACTGTTCGTTTGTACTGCATTTTATATTTTATTCTAAACTGTTTTAATTATTTTAATTTCCTCCATGTAAAGCACTTTGAATTACCATTGTGTATGAAATGTGCTATATAAATAAACTTGCCTTACATACCGCATACATGCCTTTCAATATTTAATACTCAAATCATAAAATGTAATCAAGTTAAGTTGAGATTGACCTTACCATTTCTATGTTTTGGGTCAGAGACTTTAATGTTATTACGATTAACATTAGAATTACTCGAAATATTATTATTACAATGTAAATCTTACCTAGCAAGTATATTGTACAGTCTGACAAGCATAGGATCTCTCTATGCTAATAGTGTATATAATGTTTGAAAACATAAACAGTGCACCAGACATTAGTTGCAATGAAGTCTTTGGACCTGCCGGGTGGATAATTCCAATTCTGATCACATGGAGCCATGTAAGGTACACACTAGAGTTTAAGGTTAGGGGTTTTGAATAGCCTTAGCAAGCATGACTAATATGAAGGTAGAAATAAACTGTTATAATTCAAGAAAGCCTTGATTGAGATAATGGCACAGAAATGAGACTCCAATGTTGGTGAAAAATAAATAAATAAGGACAGACAAAACGATGTACATCTGTCTTTGTCTCCCATTAGAGAACTGTGCTCTTACAAATAACCATCTAGAAACTCTAAACACAAGGTGTTCAATTTTCACAATTTGCTTTACCATAAACTTATTTGACATCTGATGCTTCTGCATTGACAGAGAACATATTTATAAGCACTGAAAGTGGAAAAACAACCAGACCAAACAAACTCCACACGGAACTGAACAATAAACAAACCACATCTGTGTCGTGTTCAAAACTGGGAGAGTAGTGTTCATCATGGTGAAAGCCTAACATGATGGACAACATGACGCCTATTTCAGGAGGACAAAAATAATATTACAGGGCTTTGGCAAACATGGCTGCAGGGACTCTGGCTCTCTGAGAGCTGCTGCTAAACAAAACTTCCTTCTGTTTCTTTTCCCGCCCTTCCACACATAAGAGTGCTCTTTTACTGCCACACAGAAACGTAGTGTGACCACTTACACAAATTCCGCTTGTATAGTTGTGTACAAATTAGAGGAAGAACAAATTCTCCATGGTTTAAGAGGGAAGGAAGAGGAGTCTTTAATATCTTCTATACACTCTAAAAAATGCTGGGTTGTTTTAACCCAATTTTGGGTCAAATATGGACAAACCCAAACATTGGGTTAAAAAAAGTTCTTTTAAAATTTAACCCAACAGCTGGGTTTGTCAATGTTTGACCCAAAGTTGGGTTGAAACAACCCAGCACTTTTTAGAGTGTAATATCTTTTGTCACATAAATGACTACATTAAAAACCCCTCACATTTTACCTGTTATTTTGGCAATGCAGGTTGGAGGCACATACATTCATAGGCAAAAAAAGAAAAAAAGGGGGGAAAAAAGCGCCAAGCCCAAAATAGCTAAACTAAGCTTTTCATTGTCTTCACCACAATTTATTGGTAGGGAAATTAGAAAAAAATTAAGCAAATGCAGTACTTAAAATTGCTTTCTCAGAAAAACAATGACAGAATAAAGTTTTTGGCAGAATATGGAAGTTGTGTGCGGAGTGATGAATCACAATGAAACACGAGTTACATGGTGATGCTCTAGGGCGGTGTCTTCGAAAACCTGGTGGGAAATATAATAATAAATGCTTCTCTACCACAGTGAAGCATGGAGGAAGAGGTGTCATTGTGTGGGAAGCCTTTTTAGCTGCTGGTACTGGTGAGCTACTTCACAGTAAAAAAAAAAAAAAAGAGAAGAAAATAAAGCCATTTAATGCTTTGGAGTACAGGAGAATATTGCAGGATGGCTTTCTTCCCACAAATGAGAAGTTGTAATCTAAAGAGGAATGATCAGATGTTATTTTTCAACAATGCTTCTGCCCAAATTGCAAAGACAACCAAGAAGTGGCTTGAGAACAAGTCCATCAGGCTCATGTTTTGGTCTGGTCAGAGTCCAGATTTGAACCCTATAGTGAACATTATTAAACAAACAAACTGGGAGACATTTTTCAACTACTCATGAACTGTTTGAACCCATCAACATTAAGGGGAACAACACTGACTCTTCCTCCTGTAAAAAGCTATCTGCATCTGTAACTGTGTAATTCTTGCTAATTTCCTGACCAATGGTGTGATTAAAATGGATAAGCAATTAAAAGACCACTAAATAGTTTGCCAACTTTTGGCTTGGCCCGCCATATTTTTTGCCCAGGAGCGTAAAATACACACTTTACCTTCAAATCAACTGTGAACCCATGTTTAACTGTATTGCTGATTACAGGCATATGACTTTGAGGGTCAGTAGTGCCAGACAGTGTCCAGCTATAAGTAGATAAACATGTCATTGAGAGGAAGCAGAGACAGATTAGGGTGGTCATGAGGATGTTACACTGAGAAAGCAGTTCACAATCTAGCTTATTTTGTAAATAATTCTGGTCACTGTAAACGCTTAAAACTAAGAATTTGGGGGGATAGGCTTTTGAACATCCTGGGAGATTGATACATGAATTAACAAAAAGACCAGCCAGAGAGAGTAAGAAAGAGAAAGTTTAGTTTACTGAGAGGAAATGTGAAAACAAGTGAAAGGATGACCATGAGCACACAATTCACTAATTCAGTTTCAGAGTAGATCTTAAATTAAGTCAAAGTACAGGTATGAAAGAATTTTAAATTCTTTTATATCACTTCATGAAACCTTGAGCATTTGAAACATTTTATCAATGTAATTGCATCTGCACTAGTTTCTTGCCCTTTAACTTTAACTAGGGGCGGCAGTGGCTCAGTGGTTCATGTAGGATGTCTACAAACCGGAAGGTTGGTGGTTCAATCCCCGGTTCCACCTGACCAAGTGTCGATGTGTCCATGAGCAAGACACCTAACCCCAGCTGCTCCCGACGAGCTGGATGGCGGCTTGCACGGCTGACACCGCCGTCGATGTATGAATGAGTGAGTGAATGGGTGAATGTGAGGCAAATTGTAAAGCGCTTTGGTGGCCATTGGGCATGTGAAAGCGCTATATAAATGCAGTCCATTTCCCTTTACATGTGTAGTGACACCAGTAAACATGTCATCAAAGTGAACTATCCACGATACATATTGTTGCATTTTTGTATTGCGATATATTGTGACACGATTAATTACAGTTACAACTTATCTTGTCATCTTGCATTTATCCATTATTAGTACAAGCCTGTTGTAGCAGACCCCGTCTGGATGATGGCCAAAACTTTACTGATACGTTTTATGAAGTTTATTGTACATCACACAAAAGATGAAGCGTCCGTTTTTACTCCAGAAAATCACTAAGAGCTGAATAAAACCGTACAAGTGCGCATTAAAATCTTATCCGTAATCTCTCTCTCTTCCTTGCGTTATCATCAACATACACAGCGAATTACACACAAAAACTCTCATTACAACAAACAGTAAAGAAATATATACAGACCTTATGCCTTTTCGAGAGGTGCTTAATAAAATGGTAAACTATATATCCGTAAAACAACTCTGATGAACTGTAATAAAGTGTGCGCTCTCCCTTTCATTACTGCGGTGACCAGTATCGGGGCGATCAGGGCGGGTCTATGCTAATACCGCAGAGTCGTGGGCGGGGCCTGTACACAGTGACGTCACATTTCCCAGAACGGCTTGTTCTGAGACACTGCTTATGATTTATGGGGATAAAAAAAAAGAAGAGGGTGGTTGTGTACACACACTTAGGGCTGTCGCGATAACCGCAATATTGCAATACCGCGCTACTGAGAGGCCAAGCGCAGAGGAATGCAAGTAACCACAGCAACCGCAAACTGCGTTTTCTTTTTTCATAAGGCCACCCTTCGTAGTTCGTACCATGTGTATTGAATGTTAAGTAAGTTAATAATGATAACAAGAGTGTTTATCATGGTGATTTGTACAGAGGCTTCGTGGATTTGCTTAAAGTAACAGACAGTGAATGTGATCGACTGAGCGCGTGCGATTACCTGCGTCTGTCTTTGAAGTCAAGTCATGTATATTCGTGAAAAGGTTGCCGTTTCCAAGGAAAGCGGAATATTTGTCGTATCATCCTTTTAACGTGTAAGAGTATTTACCATGAATGGCGGCAGCGCTGGTCAGCATTACACAGTGCGAGGAAGCCGTGGGGGGGAAAGCAGCGAGTCACGCACTGAATCAATGCCATTGGTTTATTAAGTGAAGCATTGCTTCAGCTTTGCCCAAAAGTGAAGCATTGCTGGCCAGCTGAGCCTTGAAAAGTGGAGCTCAAAGTTAAAAAATAATTAACACCTTGTTTCATTACATCTATCATTTAAGGAATCAGCTTTTTGAACGTTTTTGTTGAATGAACGGTTTAATGACTCACTCAAAGACAGTCCGTTGGCGTAACAATGTGCGCGCTGAGTGACAGCCTTTCAATGCGCAGAAATGCCGTTTAGTTTCGGTTACATTGTTTTTGTGTATGCTGACCACATCATAACACCTATTTATATAGCAACAAATAAATATAAATAAATAAATGGCGGTAATACCGCATATCGTGCTATTGAGCCACTCAAAATTACCGCAAGGGAAATTCCTTCACCGCGACAGCCCTACACACACTGCCAACACACATTTATGTTCACCGTGTAAAATTAAATTTTGTATAATAGGTCCCCTTTAATTAATAATAAAATGCAGGTTAGGTTTTTTTCTCTCTCTAAAAAGCCTAATTTTATATGTGTACAGTGTTTGTTTTTGTTTTTTAACCATCCTGCAAACATTTTCTAAACATCTTGAAAAATTCTTCAAACTTCTTTTAAACCATTTAAGCGTCAACTGCGTTGGAGTTTTTCTCTCTTTTGCACCAGCTTTTAATCACTAATTCGGCACGGGCAATCAAAGAATTAGCGGCAATTGCTTGAATGGTGGGTTCATTATTATTTTTAACAGCAACAACATTTCCTATTATTTTTTTATAAATTGAATTATAACAGTTATTTAAATTTATTACAAATTAAGTTATTACAAATGTTTTTTGTGGAGACCTTGATCATTTTTCAGGTTTTTTTAATTTGATGAATAGAAAGTTCAAAAGAACAGCATTTATTTGAATACACATACTAATAACATAGTGACTCCAAACTTTTGAACAGTAGTGCATACATACAATTATTATTTACACTTGTCTATGTCCACAATGGCTCACAAAACAATAAGGGGGGAAAATGCGTGCTAGCTTTCAATCATATTCAACATATTAAAATATAAACACTATAAAATGTAAATATAGCCATGTAACTATTATAAACAGTAAATCATTACCAGTCACTTACACTGCAAACTGGTATTAAATTAACAGAGCAGACCTTTTTCCCTTTTCTCTAGGGTCCTTGTCAGTCTAAGTCAAATCAATACATTGATAGGCAAAGCAAGGCAACTCAACATTCAATAGTGCTAAACTAAAACTCTTTCAATAAATATCTATGATCCATATGTCTTTAATCCCATTATGTATTAATAATAAGTCAATCCTAAATAGTATTAGACCATAATAAACAGTGATTGAGATTTAGCACAATGTAAGCTTTCACCAGATGGAGACAATGCATGTGCAGACAGGGCGTGTTCCCTTAGACAATTTTCTTGGCATTCTCTCACTCAAAGATAATCACCAAGTGCTATAAATTTAAGTGTTGGGCATGCTGAGTGGCGTGCAGTCATGTGTCACTAACAACAAACCCCCATGAGGAATCAGTGATTGTTTTGAGGTCGAGGTCATACTCTAGATTCCTTAAAGTAAGGGGGGTTGGGGGGTCAGCTATTATATGTGCTCATTTTTGCAAATATCCAATAGTTCAGCTGTTATGAGCAATAACAAACATTGCATTATTTGAAGAGCAGCACATGAAGAATATAAAATCATGAACCAGTTAATTTAGGAAGAAATTTGCAAAGAAATGCAGTTGAGAACGGGGACGTGTGGACATTCAAGCACAGACCTACTTAGAAAAGACCACTGGAACTGAACTTTAAGGTCATATCCTCCAGCGACACAAATGTGGAAATGGTCCACCAACAAGACTTCCGAGAGAAAACAAGCAGCTCAGCAGAATAAAGGCTTATGGGTGTATCTAGTAAACAGAAACAAAGGTTGCTCTCTGAAAAGCAGATTGGCTCTTTCTCAATTCATACAAATCCAAATGGTCCCATATACAAGCCAATAACGCATCACTGCTAAAGCTGCCAAAGATACAGTATAAAAGAAAGAAAATAAATGAAACGACCACCCAAAGCAAGCCTTCTAACCACAGACAGAATCTAGTGTGCATGGAAAAACTGAGTGGGACAGAAGTGTCATGGGAGCAGAATGTTATTTCTCAATTTTGGTTAACAAGAATTACTCAAAACATAAGCATGTCAAACTGTAGGGAGACCAAATTGATCAAAGACTTTATGAAAATTGTATAAAAGATTCATCAACATAAAATACAACCTTTGAAAACCTGAGCTTTTGAATATACAAAATTCAATGAACAGCTACCACACACAGTTTAGAATTAATGTAATACATTTGAATTTATATGCAATTTAATGTCCTAAACAAGTTTAAACAAGCTCTTTATTTAAAAATCACTGTACAACATTAAAAGAACCCAAACACCATCTTCAGTTGTAAAAACAAGAAATAACTCTAGCAAATATACTGTTTTGAACCAACTGAAGATGGTATTTGGGTAAAAACCAAAACGTCTTGTTTCCTTTTTATCTAATCCAGTGATTTTTAAATAAAGAGTTTGTTTGAACATTTCATAACCTGGATGTTTTAGAAAGTCATGAATCTACATAGACAACATCCTAAACAGTTATGCTCACCAAGGCTGAATTCATTTGATCAACAAATACAATAATTAGTTAAAAAAAAAAATGTTTTATTTTATTTTAATATTTTAAAATATTATTTATTTCTGTGATGGCAAAGTTGAATTTTCAGCAGCCATTACCCAAGTCTTCAGTGTCACAAGATCTTTCAGAAATCATTAGAATTTGGTGCTCAAGAAACATTTCTTAATATCAATATTGAAAACAGTCGTGCTGCTTAATATTTGTGTGAAAACTGTGAAACATTTTTGTTTAGGATTCTTGATGAACAGAAAGTTAAAAGAACAACATTAATTTGAAATAGAAATTTTTAACATGTCTTTGTCACTTGACGAATTCAATGAGTTCTTGCTGAATAAAGCAAACATAATGGGTCTCATTCATGAAACACGAGCAAACGAATTTGTGTAAAGTGGTTCTGGGGTAAATTTTACCCCGAAGTTTGCAGAATTTTCTAGTGTAAATTTTTAATGAATTAAAATGTTCGTATTTTCCAAATGTTAGTTGGTATGAAAGAAATCTACACCTGCTCCCAGCCACGCGTAAATAGTGAGTTCAACATCCGAACGTTTTGCTCATTAATAACTAAGGCTGCATTTTAATTCACCTTAATCGGGTAGGCTACATATTTACACAGCATTTTGAAAAAATATTATAGTAATTACGGTTTTTCTTTTTACTTCTGGGACTGTTCGATTAACAGATGAAACTCCATTAACTGCCATCTGTAATATGCTGCCAAGCTTCCTTTTTTTAGGACCTGATACGCCACTATGTAGCCTACGCTTGAAAATAAAAACGTGGTGTTTTGAATGAACTTCTGATAATAAAACTATGATTTCTGCACCTGAGAATTTTTTCTTTTTCATTCGCTTTTGAGAAGACACGTTGAAATCCTTCGTTTGGTGTCATGATATGATGCCTATATATAGTTGTCAGTCGGATTTATTGGGCGGGATTTATGGTAATTGAGAATGAGCGTGCACGCGCGTCCCATTTACGACTGATTGGAATTCATTAACACACACACACACACACACCTGACGTTTACGAAGTATTTGTGAATCAGGAGATGAGTTTTCGGGAAGGTCTCTTTACGCGCAAATCACTCTCACATTTACACGTATATTTACGAATGTTTCATGAATGAGACCCAATGTGTGTAAACATTCACAAATTAAGACAAATAAATAAATAATTAGGACAAGTAATCACTTAATAAAGCCTGCTTTATTTCAACATTAATGGATTATCATAAAAAAAAAAATAAAAAAAACACTTTCAGACTATAGTCAAGGCCTCTGTTGAGGGCTACCATGATATAGATATCCATTTTAGAACTGTACCAGTGATTTACAATTATCTGAGGTGAACCTGAACCGTTTGAAATAGCGTGAACCATCTCACCCTGCAAAAGCTCAAAATTCCTTGAATTCCTGCCTCCTGTCCTCTCTCAACTCTCAAAGAAAAGAAGTGTTGATATGAAAATCCCCCTGGACACCTTGTCACACTGTAAACAGATTTTCATAAGAACTGTGCGATATTTTTGTTGTAAGCATTTGAAAAGAGCAGCAAGAAACACAATAGAAAGAGTCTTTTGATCTCACTGCTGCTCACGGAACACAGGAAAGGAGGGGACACACTCGCTTTCTAGACATTTCTATTGTTTTCCTGATCCCGCGGTCTCTCATGAAAAATTACTTGTATTATTTTACGAGTTACACTTGATACTGCTCTCAAACACAAACAATAGGCCATGTGAAACTGTCAGAGAGGCAGGCTGTGAAGGTTTTAGTAATTTTCATGAATAAAAAAAAAGAAAAGAAAGTAAAACCACACTGACTCGAGACGCTCCCATCACAGTGCTCCCAAACGGACTTTGCGGCTACATAGTAAAATCATTTTTATCTTACATAACCCTTTTCTCCTGTCGTCCAACATGAGCATCTGCCTTGAGTGCTGACATCTCAGAGACCCTGCAGTGTTAACAAGTCATTGATATCTCTCCAAGTTGTGTTTACCCTGAAGCTAAACAGGAACTCAATTTGTGTAGGGTTCCCCCAAAATAGTCCTCTCTGTTTGAACAGGATGACCCTGCAAATAAAATGCGTACCTTCATGCGCACAGTCGATCAGGAAAAAAAGAAATGTTATGGCTTGGTAGACAAAACTTCAATTTATATTTAGGATGGTGAAAATATGAACATAAACGTCAAAACAGAAGAGCAACTCATAACAAGAAGCCACAGACAGAGCCGGCATCCTCTGCACCTCATAAATATGTCTAAGGCCAGAGGTGGAGTTGTTCCCACACACACACGATGAGAATTAAGATACCTTAAAATGTCAAGGCCCTCAGAGACGAGTCTAAACATTGAGCTAGGGCTGGGCGATATATCGATATAAAAAATATATCGATATATTTTTAAACGCGATATGGAATTAGACCATATCGCATATATCGATATAGTTCAAATATGCGCTGTGATCCTTGCTCCAAGCAAGCTGCTGACCCGGAGCTATCTGAACTGCTCCCCGCGCGTGAAACTGCGCGCTGCAGAAGCCCCAGCCGCAAGCCATCGACAACCCAAAACGGTGTTTCCGCTACATTCATTTTACCGTGGTGGTCCGCCACACCAAACATCATCCCGCCACGGCTGCAGCTTCTCGGTAAAGTCCGATATTATGCACACTATTGTGTTATTGTTAAGCCCCACTAAAGGCATAAAAATATTGTAAAGCACCATAAAGTTTTTGTGCACTATATTCCAAGACTTCTAAAGTCATTCGATTGGATAATGTGAGGTAAAAATTAATATTTAAGTCGTTAAGTTAAAGTTAATGAAAACTCATCTCTCCTCAGTCATTTTCTATTGATTCAGCATTCAAACAGCGCGTTGCGTTCGGTTACGACAGTTACACGACGACACTCTCTCCAAGATCAATGTTCCTATTATTGTACTTTATTTGTAGATAAATGTCTATGGTTTGCATAGACATCTTACTGGAGTTTACTGCGCTTTCTAAATCATATTCCTTTCTCCCGGGTGTCTGTTAGATTGCAGCACTGGAGTAGAGAGCGCTATAAATTGTTCTTCATGTGCACTGTAACTGAAATTTAAAACTGTTAAAAGAAAAGGCTCAATAAACTGTTGCATAGATATAATATTTCGCTTTGTGTAAATGTGAAGCGCTGCACGCTGTGACTGCGCGTTGCTTCGAGTGCATCATTTTGCGCACGGGATGCACATAATCGCTTTGCCGCTCTTATTGGATCCTTTCATATTATAATACTTAGGCAAGGTTAGGGGCAACGGGGCGTGGCCCATGGGACTATCACTGCCACCACAGCTGGGAAAAAATCCTAGAGGAAACACTGCGAAAAAGCTCCAGCCCCGAAACAAAGCTCACTGCAAACTTAATTTTCCCGCAGCCACCTTATGGAGCTTTGATTTCAAAAAAGGTACTCCTGTTGTTATACAGTATTTATGTTTACATTTTGTTATTTGAACAGCTGACCATTTAATTAAGAACCAGGTGAAGAAACCTGTTTATTATTAATTTGATTTTGCACCTGTTCACTGAAATAGCCGGTTTCAACTTTCAATAAAACTAGGCTACTTGTGACGTCATATTTGGCTTTGACTTTGACTGAAAATTTGCTCTCACTTTGAGGAAAAAATATCGGGATATATATCGTATATCGATATTCATCCTAAATATATCGGGATATGACTTTTGGTCCATATCGCCCAGCCCTACCTTGAGCCTAAACTTAAAATTAGGTACCGGAGAACAAATTCAGTCACACTCCGCCTTCTTAATCAACAGACATTCTCAAGAAATGGCACCAAAATATTTTATAATAGGGAAGTCCCGATCAAGTTTTTTGTGCCCCCGATCCGAGTCACTAAATATTGAGTATCTACCCATACGTGTGACTCAAGCCATGTACATGTTATCCTGGAAGAAAACTTGCTTACTTCCATTCTAACAATGTTCCCCAACTCGAAGGATTGTTTTTCCCCACAGGACAATATTCCATGCAACACAGCCAGGCCAATAAAGGTGTGGATGGAGGACCACCAGATCAAGACCCTGTCATGGCCAGCCCAAACGTCAGACCTGAACCCCATTGAAAACCTCTGGAACGGGATCGAGAGGAAGGACACAAGGTCACAAGCCATCAAACAAAGCAGAGCTTCTTGAATTTTTGCACCAGGAGTAGCATACATTCACCCAACAGCAATGTGACTGATTGGTAGAGAGCACGCAAAGACACATGAAAGCTGTGATTGGAAATAAGGGTTATTCCACCAAATATTGATTTCTGAAGTCTTCTGAAGTTAAAACATTAGTATTGTGTTTTAAAAAAAAATGTAAACTTGTTTTCTTTGCATTATTCAAGGTCTGAAAACACTGCATGTTGTTTGACAGAGTTTTTACTTAAATTGGGAAGAAATGTTGTCAGTAGTTTATAGAACAAAATGTTAATTTTACCCAAACATACATATGAATAGTAAGAGAAACTTAGTTTTACAGTGGTCTCTTAACTTTTTCATATAGGTAGTCGTAACAATGGTAGACATTGAGACTGTGTGGGCAAAATTATGAATTTGGGACTACTGATATAAACTTCTTGTATATTATGTACAATAAGCAGAATAACTGCAAAGAAAAAAAAAAAAAGAAACAAACAAGTAGAGATGAGGTTAGAAAGCATGAAGCTTGCGGTGTCAGAATGCCAGTCCAAATCAAGACACAACCCATACCGAAGTTTTATCCCAACAATGTCGTATAGATAGTCTGACGGCAGACAAAAATAAACAGTAAATAAATTACTTTCAAGTGATGAGAATGATAGAATGATTTCTGATCGGTCATGTGACACTGAAGACTGGAGTAATGGTGCTGAAAATTCAGTTTTAAAACCACAGGAATTAAGTAAATTTTAAAAAAACTGTATTTAAAAGTTTAGAATGAATGACTTAATTTCTCAGCTGTTTTGAAGTTTGTTTGCAGGCAAAAACGTAATCCATGGATGAGGCAAGATGCAATGCATGATGAAAGAGATGAAATTCCACAATATCGTTAATAATTTTATCAACCTTTACATAATTGTGCAATAACACAATACAAAATGGAAAAATGTTGGCTAATTACACAGTGCTGCAGTCAGTGTTCAACAACAAACTGTGTTTTATGCACAGAAAGTATATAAAGCCTCTCCTTAAACATTAAGCTATTAAATCACTTTATTTCAATAACATCAGGCAACATGACACTTTCAACAGATGTCCGTAGTTATACTGTACTGCTGGGGTGTCATGCACACGTGGAAAACATTTTTCAGATACAAAAACATCATGTGAAACCCAATGGAATTGCTAGCGAAGAGCTAAGAAAAATGCACGGTCCCATCAAACAAATCACACTTGCACTCTTCAAAACATTTTACTCATTAACACTAAATGGAAATGTGTCCTTTACAGTCCAACCAGTGGCTAGCAATTCAAATGTGAGATCCCATGACAAACTTTGCAATCATATTAAAGGTCAAATCAGGTTCATCTGGGATGACATCATGCCGCAGATTTGATCTGTTGCAATTCAGTGTTGTTTTGTTAGCAATGGGGACAGTTTTCAAAATAGAGTCATTTGCTTGAGAAAATTCAATCAAACCCAGCTTTGAGAGCAACACTGGCACAGCACAAGCTCAGACTGTGGAGTTTGAGAAACACTGTGGCTTTTGACAGAGTTGATACATGGCCTTATGGTTGACAGAGCCGCTTTTCAACAAGAAATACAGTCTGACTCTCTGACTCTGAAAAATAAACAAGTGCAAGCCCTCAAAAGTGCAGATGAGAGACAGGAAGATCTCCAAACAAGGCAGATGTTTCAAGGCAGATGTTTCACCAGCAATCCAACGTCCTTCATTTCTGTACAAAGTGAAATTTCTTATCTGCTAAAGGACCTGTAGCTTCAAATGGATGGAGGTTTGTTTCAGCAAGTTCACACTGCAAGTACATTGTGTTAATAGCCAAGGACAAAACTTAACTTAAACAGCACGGAAAAGATTCCCTAACGTGATTATCTGACACACTTTCACAACTAGGGGTAATGTGTTTGCCACATAAACGTCAACAATGAGAAAGGAGCTGAATGCCATTCACTCCAGTTTTTAAAGTTTGAAGAGGGATCCTTCACTTAATTAAATGAATTAAATGAAAGCATTGAATCAAAGTTACAAGCATTGAATTAGTATTTTCGGATATCCGAGTGAAACGGCTTCTGGAACCAGAAAAAAATGTCTTGTGGGACTTAAAGAATATAGGGCACATTCTTTTTCTTTTCTGAAATGATGTGCACGGATAAATTATTTATAATAAATACAAATAAGAATGGTCAATTTCGATTTCATGGTGACTTTAACTATTCATTCCCTTTTGTAGAGAAAAGTTTCATTCAGTTTAAGGTATATGGAAACCGTTAAAATATCAAACGTGTTTGAGTTTTAAAGGTATATTTCAAAAGATGTACGACAACCAGATGAGATTTATATGGCGACAACTGGATAAGCACGTAAGTTAATAGACAGTTGGGTGTTATATTTGTTCAATCACTGTTACTAACCTCAAATAACGCTAACACAGCGTTTCCGAATGTAGCATACTGTGATATCTCAGCAGCACCTCAATAACAACCCAGGATAAAGTATGGACAGTGTGAATCATGGAACAAGGTAACCCAGGATTACATTGACCCAGGGTTAAAACTTTTGTAAACAAACAAACAAACAAACACCAGGTGCGCGTCCAAAATGCAGATATGATCCACATCCTGAGACTCCCCGTTCAACAGGTAAGTTAGGCAGGCCTACAGGTCCAGAACCAAGGCAAAATAACACCAGTGTATCTATTGTCGACTAGTAAAACTAAACAAATACACACAGTTTTATGGCAGTTTGTATTGGGTCAGTTTTCAAGCACGTGCTTACCTGCAGTAAACGAGACAGTCCATATGATTTATTTCTTTATCTGAACGGTGTCGTCTGTAATCCTCCCATAAATCCTTGATAGCGGTAACGGACAAAATAAAAACCACAGGGGCAAGAGCCAACTCTGGTTGAAAAGCATTGACCACAGGCACAAAATTCAGTAAGGCTATGAAAACAAAATACACGTTGGCAAACCGGTGGAATTGCTCGAAGAGGTTCTTCGGTAGGAAAGAAAGCAGAGTGTATTTTGTGGTTTTGATCTTATTGTTTGCATAGTGTCTGTTGGGGTTATCCCCTCCTTTGGTATGGTCATAAAAAATGTTGGCGTGTACAATCCTTGTTTTACTCTCCTTTTTGCTTTTCCTCCTTTTATGCTTTTTCACTTTGGTACTTTTCGTGTCTCCAGACTCTCCAATCTCTCGCGCCATACTTCGCCCAAAACTTTTGTTTCTTTTCCTTGAACAAATAAAAGATGGTATCTATGTAATCATGCTGATCCTCCTTGTTGATGTAGGACAGTATGAAATGCTCCTCACTCTGTTTTATCGTCCTCACCCATCGCGTCAATTCTCTCCCTTTCTCTCGTTAATACTGAAAAGTTTTACAGCGGGCAGCGGCATCTTTTTTCCCTCAGTAGATGAAGATGCTTTAAGGCAGGGCCGAGCGATTATACGTACGCGCTGTTACACATTTTAGTAACATAAATCATTAGGATAAACCCACAGATCAGTATTGCTGTTTAAAGTCCATCCATATGATTGTACATGCGGGGTTTTACGCAGACCATGTTGAAAAAACAAGCCAATCACTGGAGGTACAAAAATAACGTCACCGCTGACGCAACGTAGCCCCGCCCACTTACAAATGAAACATCTTAACTGGAAGTGCCACGCGTTACCATTGAGAAAAAGCGTTTCCAATGGAAGACGCAAGCTTTTTTTTTTTTTTTTTTTACAGTTTTTGCTTAGAATACACCGAATTGCGGCGGTTGCATCTAATCTCCTAGTAGTTATTATGAAAAATGCATAGTTCTAAAAAAAAGTAAAAATTCTGTCAGAATGACCTCAGTCACTCTTCACTTTCAAGATGATCTCATTCAGTCAGTCCCTAGCTATCACTTGCCCTAGGTCTCTTTAGTCGGTCACCTGGATATAGCTACAGTAGCAGGGTCAGAAATTAACCGGAATCTAGATCTAGTCTGGGTTTAGTGTCTCAGATACAGGAATTGACCTATCAGTCAGATTTCTGGCAGGTGTTGTTGAATATGACATGGTTGAAAACAACATTATATTTTTACCTGGATATCTGTAAAACGCACGATAGGGAGGACAACACAAGCAAACAACACAAACAGTCGACAGGGAGGACAACACAAATAAAACAACAGCAAAAACAGTAGACAGACAAAATGTGCGAAGCAGTCAAGACTTTTTTTTTGCACAGACGGAACGGAATAGTTTTTTGAAAAAACCTTCCATAAATGACAGAACAAGACAAAGCATTATGATATAAACAAAGAACATACACATCAACATATACTTATTTATCTTAACAATGACTGTAGACAAGGGTAAATGTATTGAACAAAACAGTTACTTTTTGGCACAAATGGAACCTCAGGAACCAGACAAAATGATTTAAAGTGTGTTCTGTTTGTGTTATGAAATACTTATTCACAGTTACTCATGTGCTTTTGTTATTTTAAAGATAGCAAAGGTAATTGTTCAAATTAAGAAATTAAGTAATTATATTAATTATATGAATTATATTAATTATTAACAAATTGGGAATGCTTGTTTATGTCGGTCGAAAAAAATTGACTTCTAGAAGTAAAAATGCTCAAAATAGAGGGATTTATATAATGTTTACTATTGGACATTATTTAGAATGGTAGTAGAGTAGGTTTTATGATGGCTGCCTCCCCACAGGACTATTAAACGGACCACACCAAAAATGTGGATATTTCAGTGCAATTAAAAATAGCACATGAACGTTTCATGACATTGTGGTCACGCCAAATCTACGCCCTTGTTTGGTGGAGATTCCTTTAGCCAAGAAACTATTAACGATTTGTGATGTTTATATTATCTCCACAAACAAGTTAATCAGCTTCTCCGTGACTCAGGGCCCTGTAATGAGACGAAAGCAAACGTGCCGCCTAGTGCAGTCTAATAAACCCTTTGATATGTCTCTTCCTTGTTATCTTCTGATTGAATAAAACCATCTGTCTTAAGAATACAGAAAAACAACTTCGCAGTAACTCTGTATGTTAACTTGAGGACTGAAATGAAAACATGTTTGTTGTCTGAGTAATCTGAGGATTATGATAGCTGTTTCATGTTAGTAGATATACAGTTACGATTGTTGCAGTTGTGTAAACAGATATGAGGTTGGCATAGTTTGATTACAGAAATAGGTGGGTTAATGTCATAGATATATGTATGGGTACATTTCACATTCAACCACTCAAGACACGTTGACGCGGGGAACATTTTAATGTTGTGTTAGCTAATGCCTTCGTCTTGTTGTATTGTGTTAGTTTATCAAACTCACATGCTGAAGTCTATTGCAGATTTAGATATTCATACATGCATATAACTATGGTTGCAGTTGCACAGCCAACTTGCTCTCGAGCGATGATGGACCGGCTTTGGCCATTCATATATGGCAGACATTTTATGCACAGCAGCCCATAGAAACAGCCGCTAATGTGGCATGTATGGGTTAATGGTACAAGATTTGCACCATGAACGGGAAGAACAGGTTCGAATTCCATTCAGGATAGGCTATTTCTTTTTTTTTTTTCTACTAGTGTACCCTTGAACAGAGAAGGAAACAAAGCAAGTTGTCTCTGTCCTCTGACATCTGTCTGCGGCATATACCAGCTGTTGAATTTCTAGTTATCTATAAAATCTAAGCGATAAATCATGACAATGAGGTAGATCTATAGTTTTAAATAGATAAAACAGTTGCTATCGCTATTGATCAAATGGAAAAAACACATTTTGACACCAGCAGAGGCAAATACATTAGTAACTGTGTGTTGCTTTTATGAAAATGCTGAGCATAGGTCACTATTTTTTTCTCTGTAGTACCTGCTGGTGTAAATGAAGGATATTTCTGCAGGGATTGTGCTACGCTGTGATTTATGTGTCTAGCTGCAAAGTCAAAGATTTTAAACTTCTATTTATCTTCAGGGCATTTCGGTGTACCATACTTTGCCTTTTTAAACTCAGCCCAGGGTGTTTTATATTCTCTCTTGGGTGTAAATGAAAAGCAGCATTGCATTTAGAAAAACTCTTGAAAATGTGTGTTGTAAATGTAAAGTTGGCTGGTAATGGACTGAATCAGATTTTTTCTTTCTCTTTACTTTGGACTGGATTTTTGGCATAACTTTGCAATTCGAATTGCTTGACTGTGTCTGAATACATCCATTTTTTTCTTGCATGAATAAACATGCAAGCAGTAGCATTTAATACTTTCCACTACATTCAAATCATGAGGAATTGCAAGGTCAACTTCATCATTATGCTTCATTCAGAATAGTCATGTGAAATTGGCTTTGGATAGAAATTCTTTAGTCTATGTAAAATGGATTATTTCTTTATCACTACACAGTCAATTTTGTCACAGTTTTTTGAAAAGCTTGTTCAGAAGACCAGAAAAGGAAATTAGATCAATCCCTATAAGTCTTTCCCCAGGCTTTTGGGGACTGAGACCACATGGCTTTTTTCTCTTTGGGAAAAGTGCATCATTGCAGTGGCTTTTTCTGGCAGTCAGCTCAAATGACTGGAAACTCTCCCTGTCTCGCTACTGTTTTTCAGGTCTGCGTTGGGTCTGCATTGCATGCTGCAATGTCTCAGGACCGGCACTCTTTGACCATCCATCACGGGGAAATTGAATTGTTCCCCAATGCCAAGATGCCACCGAGTCCAATCAGCCATTATTTTTTCCCAAACCCAACAGCTGGACACTAGTACTGCAAATCAAGGGTGACAGTGGGTTGGATAGGGCCCTGATTGATCTCCCTCTGCCCCGTGCGCTTCGGGCTAAATGACCCAGCACTTGCAAATCTGCTGAGATCTGGAGCTTTGGATAGATGCCCCCTCCACTTCCAATAAACCTGGAGAGTGGCTGGCCTTAAAACCTGATTCAGCATTTGCCACTGTTTTGCTGCTCTACATCATTGTGCTTAGCAAGTGGATTTATTATTGTCATTTAACAGATCGAATGAATCTTGAATTAGAACATTTAGCCGTTGATGTTGTTATGGGAATGTGTCTGAAAAAGCTGCCCTCTTGTGGTACAGCTGTTGTCATTTTTTACAGTCTGTTTTATACTTGTGCTGATAACTGGTGTCATCAATGGAAAATATTTGTAACACTTATCATTGATTTCTTCGTTTTACACATCACCCATGTTAACAAATTATAACATCATTTATCAACCGTATGAGCACAGGGTAATTAAAGTGATTCATTTGAGTCATCTAATCACAGCGGAGGAATGCAATCATAACTAAATGCATCTCCATAACGGTGATGATTGATGTTAAGGGTAATATGACTTATTGTTTAGGATAAAATATAATCTTTACAGATTATTAGTATTATTTATACACTTTATTGTTCATTAGGGAAGAATTTAACAGTTTGGGAATCGAATAAGAATACAATTTTACTTGAAATTAACCACCATCATTTTTAGGCAATTCTCCAACCTATCAACACATTCTGTCATTCACATCTGAAATTTTTTCATCATAATTTGCTTTTTAATATTATAATAAGCCATTACAATGAACCAGTGAGCCATGCAATTTGTGTAAGTGGTTTGAATATCTCCACGTTTCACAAAAGACTGCATTTGAAGCTTTGCAATATTCTGCAGGAAAGATCAATGAGTTGGTTGAACTTTGATATACTCAGAACAGAAGTAATGGACATTAAGGCACTTAGTATGTTTGTTATGCTGTTTCTCATGTGAGGACTGTTGAAGTCACAATAGGTAATTTCTGGTTTTATTATTGTTTTGGGGACATTTAGGTCTAAGGAGCAGATGGCATTGTGATGAGTTCCAAACACAAAAGTGCTGGCGAGACAAAGGTCCTGTCCTCTGGTGCATTATTGCGCATATAGCACAACTTCAAAAAATTTGCTTTGCACATTATTATTCAGCTCTATTTTGGTCTTTCTTACAGCTCACATTCTAAGAACAAGTAATGAATCTGCAGTATAGACAGTGGTTTTCATTTTTCTTTTTTTTCCTGCAAATTTCGCCCTTTCAGCAAATAAAACAATGCGCATAATCTCAAAACTACAACTACTGGTTAAATTAAAGGGATAGTTCACTCAAAAATGATCATTCTCTCATGTTTTACTCAGCCTAGACTGAGGACTACTTTTAGAGCTTTTTGTCATTTTTGGAGTTTGGTCACTATTCACTTTTTAGACAAAACATTCTGCTAAATACAAATTCGAGCTACACGAGGATGAGTAAATTAGAGAATTTTCATTTTTGGGTGAACTATCCTGGTGCACTCAGTAAATGTAGTACTTAGAGAAGTCTTCGCGTTCCCATTCATCTTAATGTCAGCTTCTTGGCTGGCGCAGGACCCCCCTGAAGTGTGCGAATGAATGCTGTCATCTTTGCACATAGGTGCTCAGTTCCAGGAACATTTTTCGTGTGACTAATCACTCATCTGGAGAAAAAGTGGTTAAAAAAGCAGTCTATTTCACACTTTCCATAATTGAATTTACCAATGCCACTAAAGAAATGCTATGTTCAATATATTACAATTTTAGTGGGGATTTTCCATCCATTGACTTCTGATGTAGCTTTCCTGTAGCTGTGACGCTTTCCTGTAGCTCAAACAGTAGATTGTTGGCGCTTGCAACGCCAAGGACATGGGTTCGATTCCCAGGGAAAGCAAGAACTGATAAGAATGTAAATGTGTGCCTTGGAACGCAAGAAAATAAATAGGATGTTTGTATACTGAGCTAATCGTATTTTACATCTCCAAACCTTAACCTCACATTTAAAAACATTTTTAAAAAGGGATAGTTCACCCAAAAATGAAAATTACCCCATGATTTACTCACCCGCAAGCCATCCTAGGTGTGTATGTTTTTTTTTTTTTCAAACAAATACAATCTGAGTTATATTAGAAAATGTCCTGGCTCTTCCCAGATTTATAATGGCAGCGAATGGGTTTTGATATTTTGAAGCCCAAAAAACTGCGTCCATCCATCATAAAAGTAATCCATACGGCGCCAGGGGGTTAATAAAGGCCTTCTGAAGTGATTTGATGCAGTTGTGTAAGAAAAATATCCATATCTAAAACTTTATAAACTAAAATAACTAGCGTCTGGCAGACACGCAAGTCGACCTATGCCAAAAGAGTACGTCTGAAGCGATGTATGACTTTGTATTTAGGAGCGTAAGCTTTGACGCCTCTCGCGGTTTAAACAAATTGGGCTGGGCAACAAACTCAAGCTCCTCCGACATTTCTCTTTAAAAATTCTCATTTTAGACTTCTAATTCGTGAGTGGTGTTTTGATTTGCTCTATGCTCTGCGCTTCCGCGTTCTTATGCCTCTGGTCAGGGGTTACTCTTTTGCCGTTAATCGATGCGTTCGGTCATCTGTTGTAAGTTAGTTATTTTAGTTTATAAAGTTTTAAATATGTATATTTTTCTTACACAAACACATTGCTTTGCTTCAGAAGCCCTTTATTAACCCCCTGGAGGCGTATATGGATTACTTTTATGATGGATGGATACCCTTTTTTGGGCTTCAAAATATCAACACCCATTCACTGACATTATAAAGCTGGGAAGAGCCTGGACTTTTTTTAAGATAACTCTGATCGTATTCGTCTGCATGGCTTGAGGGTGAGTAAATCATGGGGTAATTTTTATTTTTGGGTGAAATATCCCTTATGTTCACTATATGCTGTTTTCCTTGTGGGAACCATTTCTGCCCCCACAGTGTAGGTGATTCCAGATTTTACTTTACTTAAGGGAACATTTTGGTCTCCAATGTGAGCAAAACTTGAACAACACAAACATAATGCAGACGTGCACCTTGAGAAATGATGTCTTTTTTTTCAGTTGACAATGTGAAAAAGAGAAAAAAATCTCTAGATATCTGTGACATCAAGCACATTCGTTTTTCCACACTGGCAACAAGGTCAACGGTTCGACATGGTTCATCATAGTGTTCTCTAGCTCAGTCTGTGTATCATGCGCAATGCTGCAGAAGTGCTCTTTTTATAAACAACTCTTCAAATTCAATACTTTTTTTGCATCATGAGAGCAAATTTTGTTTTCATCATTTGTCCGTGGCTGCTTTAATGAGTAAAAGAGGGCAGTTCGTGCTGATAGTAGCACACACTCGCATCCCAATCACCACTACTCTTTTACAAGCAGAGCTCTGAAACACTAGGATGTGCTTTCTGAGCCATTCTCAAGAGGATGCAGCAGTATCTGTTAAAGATGAGTTATCGGGGAGTGGTCAGGTGGTTCAAGAACAGAAACAGAGCGACACTGGGGTTTGATCTGGAGGAGTAAAGAACAGTATCTGCTATTACACTAAAAAAAGAGCTTGAAATATAATAATACATCAAAAATCTATGAAAAATATACATAAAACAAATAACTCAAAATAATGTATTTCATGTTTTTTTTGTTTTTTTTACTTTTAAAGCAAATCAAAATGTTGACTTTCATGTATGATTTGTTTTTCTTTTAGTCTGTTTTGTCTCATCTATTACATTTGGCTCTCTAGTTTAGTGTAATGATGTATAGCTGACTTCAGTTGTGCTGCAGTCTAGTAGAAATGAAAAGACTATTACACACACAGATATAAGACTCATCAGCAGAGGGAGCAAGACTCCATCCAGTACACTCACAATGCCAAGAGTTCAAAAGTGCTGAGTGCATACTGCACAGTATACATTCAATGTTGCATACTATTTATGAAAAATACTGTTTTTACTATACTGCAACTGCAATTTAAAATACTGCAACAAACATTTAATGTAAACAGTTTTGCACTGTTTCTTTAAAATGTTAGGTAAAACTTTACAAAAAGGTTACATTTGTTAAAATTAGTTAACTATTTGTTATCATGACCATGATCATGAATGGAAAAATACAATGAAAAGCATGTATCAATCTCGGTTAATGTTGATTTCATCATTTAATACATTGTTAAAATCAAAAGTTGCTGTTAATCTGTTAATGTTAGTTAAATGGACATGAGCAAACCTGAACTAACAATGAACATTTGTATTTATTAATAACTAATGTTAGCAAAGATGAATAAATACTGTAGCAAATATATTGCTCATTGTTAGTTAATGCATTAAGTTAGTATTGGGAACTTATTGTAAGGTGTTACCAAATTTTATTTTAAATATTAAATGAATCTGAGAACAAATCTTGAGAACAAGTTTTTTTTTATTGCATTTTTAATCTAATTTTGTGAGAAAAAAAACATTTTAACTCTTAATAATTATGAATGAAAATGAATAATGAGAAATAGATGAAAAAAAAAAATAGATTGTGGTGGATATTTCTTCCTGTTCATTCATTACAGGAAATTTGAGCGCATTGCATTGTGGGATTCAGTGCACTTTGTTCTGTTGTATACTGCTCCTCCAGTTTTTAATATGCATTAATATGCACAGTATACATACTATACACTGCAGAAATACTAAGATTAGTATTCTAACATGCTATTCCAAGCAGCCTTTGTGTGTGTGCGAGAGAAAAGGAGTTAGTACATGTGTGAGCGCTTTGAGACACAGAGCTATACAACCTCAAAGTGTTAACCTCTTTAGTGAGATTCAATTCTATGTTGTCTTACTCATTCACTGCAGACCATTTTGGTGCAGTAAGGAAAACGAGGTTATTTTGAACCCATCGGCACCGTAAGTGTTATACTGCGAGGGGCATCGCGTTTCAAAAAACCCGACCACTCATTCCTTTTCCTGCTTCCTTGATCAACAAGCTGTTGTGGGAGTATTACTGAGACAATCAATGCTAGGTAAAAGCCAATTTTAATAGCCAGCAATGAGACAAGCTCTTATTATATTACATTAATCTGGTGGGGAAGATCTAGGAGGAACAGAAAGTTCACAGGCCGGAGATGGTCCTGTCAGACACCTTACAATGGCTCTGAATAGTTAGATAACATCCTCCTAAATTTGGTCCTAGTTGCCTGGAGACAGGAGTATGATTTGGATGGTGTTGATATGGGAGACAAAGTGCCACTCTCTGCCTGCACGAAGAAGCTCTAATATCATCCGAGGGTACTCGAAAATGCCCTTTAAACTAATGAAATAATAAAATTGACTAATGGCATGGGAAAACCGCACTGCTATTTCTTCCCCTTGTAAATATCAAGCATACATCTATTTTCGCTCTGATCGTAAGGAGATGTCAAGCATCTCAACACAGAAGGACGGGTTAACTGACAGCAGAGCTTCCAAAGAGACTAACCACAAGGTGCCGATTTAACCGTTATTCTGGTATGTAACGTTTCTTTTCAGACGATGATAAAGAGTCAAATAAAGATATTATCATCCGTACAACACTCTCCACCGATCAGCCCACACAGCCATCTGCAGACATTTGATGCTTTCACAAGGCTCACCCAAAGCATTTCGGCACCAAATGCAATTAACATCATCCAAAGCCAGTTGGAAGTAATGTCAGGAAGAGTTTTGCACTGGGGAAAAGCAGTTCATATTTTTCATATATCACTCTACAGGGTGCTTGCTAATGACTTTCTTGTGACCATCACTCTGCATCTGATCAATTGTGCTGATTTCCATTTCTAAATAGCTGCTTTGACGAGATTGAGTACTACGCATCAATCACGATAGAGAAATTAGAAATTTAATTAGATTAGACGATTGATGAGGTCCTCGCCCCCCAATACTTTAACATGCACTGGAGTAAGGCACATTAAATTCAGCATGAAATCAAAACTGAAAATTCATTTTTTTTTTTTGCAATATTGCAGTATTTGTTGTATAATTATTATTATTAACTTCTCCTCCCTCTTGCAACAACATCTCTTCTCTGATGACGTGTTTACTGATGCGAGGGCGGGGCAACCTGTCACTCACATGAGATCACAGCAATAACAAACCACAACAAGCCAATCAAATCCCAATGGACAAAATCAAGCCCCGCCCTACGCGTTTTCTTGTTCGAGAAGCCTTTTCACTCTAATGTACTTCCGTTTCATACCGACTTTAAAGGGATAGAAAAAAAAGAAAATTCTGTTTCAAATTGTCAAAAGTTTATTTTGAATATTTATTTATATATTTCAAGGAATTGTACAAGTCGTTTTATTCCATGGTGTTAAATGAATAAGGACTAAAGCTTCAAGAACTGAATATTCATTATGATACATTCATGAAGATAAATATCTTGTATAAGGACCGCACGACTTGTTCACTTTTCAAGTCTTCTGGATTATTATAACAGCAAATTTTGATCAAAATATCTCCCTTTGTGGACATGAGGGTGAGTAAATAATAATTAAAAATGACCATTCCTTTAAATACAAACAATTTTAAATTAAGTCACAAAAGCTACTGGACCATCCCTTGACCTTTTCTCTCTATCATTAATTGAATAGTTCACCCAAAAAGGGAAATTATCACAACCAATGCTAGGTGTATATGACTTTCTTCTTCTCAACTGCCGTAATCGTGTTCATGAGACAATCGAGTTCCGGTGGAAGGGTGACCTCTGACCCGTCATATGACGTCGCACGTAAGCTAAGATGAGAACTAACGAATGTGGAATCGCAGAGGAAAGACCAAAATCAAATCCGGTCACGAATTAGAAGTCTAAAATGAGAAGTTTAAAAGAAAAATGTTGGAGGATTTCGATATAAAAGAAGAGGAGCTATATACGTCCTACTGTACGTCACGTCAGAGGTCACCCTTCCACCGTAATTCGACTCTCTCGTGAACAGGAATAAAGCCGTTGCTGGAAGCCAGTGATTATATTTTATGAAGTTTTAAATATGGATATTTTTCTTACAAAAACCCATCGCTTCGCCTCAGAAGGCATTTATTTACTCACTGGAGTTGTATACCGTAAAACTTCAAATAATAGCCGAGTCCCAAATAGACGCCTGTCTCTTTTACACGCCTAGTGTGGCTGCAGGTTTGGGTAAATATAGGCTGGTCTCAAATAGAGGCCGGGTCTGTTTTTTAGTTTCGGGTTGAATGTAATCTTCTAAAACCCGTCAGATCGCCAAAGCAAATTTTTGTCCCGCCAAAGCCTTTTTTGATCGGTGAGTGATGTAGAATAGAATGACTGCTGCGCTTGACAGGGCGCACGAGCTGAGAAAGAGAGAACGATTCGGGAAAATAAAAGCCTGGGCTATTATTTGAAGTTTTACGGTAGATTAATTTTATGATGGATGGATGCGCTTATTGGAGCTACAAAAACTCAGGCACTATTCAATGCCACTACAAAGCAGGAAGAGCCAGGATATTATTTAATATAACTCTGAATGTGTTCGGCTGAAAGAAGAAAGTCATATACACCTAGGATGGCTTGATGGTGAGTAAATTATGGAATAATTTTCATTTTTGAATGAACTATTGCTTTAAAGGTCATTTATTTTCTTTTTTCTGTCTCTCCTCCACTGTTCACTATAGGATTTAATCATGGTTAAGTGTTAAAATGACGACTACAATCTCTGACGTTCAGAACAGTGCATGGTAAATTGATTTTCTTCTTTTCTTTTTCTTGGAAAGGAGGGCTCATCGGAAATGAGAATGACAGAAGCCCTGTATATGACATGCGACATCCACTGTAAGGTGTTGTGTGAAAACATTGGGGGAATGTGGATGCTATTTTTATCTAACAGTGGGCGATCTTCATGCTATAGTGGCTCTCCATCTGGTCATATGTTCTAAACATGGAACACATACAAGTGGTTAACATGAGCTAAGTGGCTACAGACAGATGGGAACTCACTCAGCAATCGGCGAGTCACTTATTAACATGCTTTCTTTATTGAAGCTAAATGAGAATGGCTATTAGAAATGACTAATTACTAGTTTCTTTGGACCAAAATGTCCACATCATGCCGGAATTCATGACAAATAACTAATGAAAATCCATATTTTTAATTCAGTAATTTTAATCGCATATATAGCTGTGTTAATTGTAGAATTATTTAGATTATTGTAGCACTTATTAATAAATGGAATTATCTTTAATTTTTGTATTCTAATTTTTTGTTTCAATTTTCGTTATTAGTAATTTTGTTATGTGCTTGTGTCATTTTGCCTGACGAAATCCCGTCAATTCAATAGGAATAAGTGCAATCTGGAGTTTCACTTGTTGTCATGCGAATTTGCTGAATTGCTTGCTTGGCAACTTGGCTTGAAAGTGACTTCTGTGTGAGCGGTGCTTCATGCATTACTACACTATTGACAATGGACTATTGAGCTTTTTTCTCTTGTTGGTACACAATACGCTATTTGTGAGTGAACATATACCAGAATTGCTGCCAATATAGCATGTTTTTAAGTCTTTCAATCTTATAAGGTACCATTTTAGTTACTGTAGCTGACAGCTGTAGGATGCCTCAAGAAAGTAGGTGCCCATGTAGACGTTAGACAGGCAGCTCACTATTTTGGAACAGAGCTAATGTCATATTAGAAAGCACACTGCCACAGTACAAACTTAGGCATGACTACAGAATCTCAGGTGTAAAGTGTGAAGAAGAGTCCACTGTTGCACACTTACATATGCGAAACCACCCACATTGACACATTTGAGGTTCCTTTCACAAAGATAGTCATAGTGGCAGCAGAGGGGCAGAGAAAGAAGGAAAGAAAGAAATAACAGGTTACAGTTGTCACATTGCCTGCATGGGCTAAGAGATGCTGTGCCTACCAGAAGGTCCACATAGAGTTTTGGCGCTGAGCCTTTTTTTTTTTTTTTTTTTTTTTTTGCCATGCATAGTGAAATGAACTCAGTAGAGAACACATTGGAAAAATCACTGTAAACCTGTTTATCAACACAATCTTTTCTAATATAATCTTTTATGAAGTAACATTTAATACTGGAGTGGACTACTGTGGACCATTGTTTGAAAAAAAAGAGCAAAAAAAAAGAGTTTGAGGCAAGATCCACACGCAGTGAAAGCCACGCAAACAGCACTTTATATTATTAAATCTGACTGAGTCCAGATTTAAGCTGTTTGTAGTCACAGTTTGGGGTGTGTGAGGTGAGGAAAAGGCCTAAGAGAACTCAAATGTTTCATAAATAAATATAAGAGAGAGAGAGTAAGAGAAACCCAATTTTAGACCCCCAGAAACTGAGGAGAGTGGGCTTCAGCAGATGATTTGCTGTGTGTGGGAGTCTGATGCACCACACTGCCACAAATATTAAAACAAACACTCTCTAAACCACCAGAGAGAACATAGAAACAGGACAACAGCTCTGAGACCGATTAGCACAGCAGTTACACGTGTGCTCATGCTAATTACACTCCTACCAATAAGCTCCATCTAGCGAGGGGTAATCATTCAGGAGGAGGGATGTGGTGGGCCATGAGCAGTGGGTTTTAAATGAGTCTCCAGATGATAAGTACATGTAGGTCATCAGCATTGTCTGGAACTTGGCTTATTGGTCCTGAAACTTTTTGGATTTTTTTCATGAAGAATGAGAGATTTCTGTCCCTATATAAAGTCTATTTACGCAAAACTATACTGGGTAACTTTAAAAATGTAAAGTCTGCACTCCTGGTCAGACATAACCATTTTAAAAATGTCTCGTTTGTATATAATTTTCAAGATTTGCATGACCGTGAAAGAAACCCTCAAATGATTACAATTTAAATTAGTAATGATTTCTTGAAATAATATAAAATCATATTTGTGGCAAAATTAGGCTGAAGTTTAATTCAGTAGCATTATAATTTATGCTAAGTGTTTTTTCCCCACTGATGTCCCAATTAGTTACTGTAAATTACATAAAAGCTTAACTTAAACACAACAGCAACTAATAAGACATACTTAATTGCACACTACATATACTTCAAACCATTAAGTGGGGTATTCAGCTGTCTTTGAGATCACAATGCCTCCACTTCAGATTAGATCGTATGGGAAAGGACAGTCTAACTGATGGAATTTTAGAGTCCATTAAAGCAGAACCGATGGGAGAAACGAACCAGACATTAAACGATCCGAATCCAGAATGGAGAGACCGTATCAGCCACATCTGTTAAGAGCATTATTAGATTAGAACAATATGGTGGAAGAGGCATACCGGCAAAGAGCAGATCAATCAATACAGGTGATTTCCCACCCAAGTAAATGCTCAGACATTAGGTAATACATCTGCTCTCTCTTTTCCAGCTTTCTTTCTCAGTGTCCATCACTCCACTCGCTCTCTCTGTCAAGCAGATCCACCCGTGAGAGCGCTCCGCTCACCTCTGCACTTTTTCCACCGGCTTTCTTTAAGGGAACGAGTGGTTATATGGAGAGAAACATGAGAGGCTATCCGTGTTATCATTGCTATTGAGTGTATTTCAGCCACTGTCAGGGTAATCTAGATTGATTCGGCTCTGATTTATGGCCAGTGTTTATCAAATGCAGCCTGAAGACATAATTTCACCGCATGCATGTCTGCCTTTTAGAAGCCATGTTGAATTTGACTTTAACATAACCTTAAAGATACTCTCAACACCTCTCCATGCTTTTTTTATTGGATCCTCCAAATTGAATTATAGCACCCATTCGCCTTACAAAGTTACTAATGGTATCCACCTTATTTGTTAGGTTAGAGAGGGAATTTGTAATTTTAACATGCCTGGCTTCCGGTGTCATTAGCTTCCAGTTATTTTTAGCTGTACAAAACAGCTCATTATGCTGCTTGATATTGCAAACAGATATTTCTTACCAAATTATTTTAGTTTCTTAATTATAAACAGGCTGGTTTATAGTGCTAACTGTTTTACAGTTTACTGAACTTGGATATATTCTTCTCGTTATTTCCCTATGGCGGCTAATACATCTGAAATCTCGCACATTCACAGACAACACCTTACTTCCGTGTTGAAAAATAAGGTGGCTAAGACTAGGTTTTTGTGCGTTTGTGTATGTGTTTTATAGGGCTACTATGGTACTTTGGGGGTACCATAGTACTTTTGGGGGTAATCAGGTTGAGGTCATACAGTCGCTAATCGCCGTCATATTTCTCTGAGCTGGAGGGCAAATCTCGCACACAGCCTTTGTGCTTCACCTTCCCAATCCCTGCAGTCACAGAAAATGTTAAAATGAGCCATGCATTTTTTCACTGTTTTTTGAAAAAATGTGCTATTATGAAACATAACTAATGATACTATTGGTATCTTACCATTGCAAACTGACATTATTTATCTTTATAATGTGCCACATAGATATGATCACGTTAAAACAAGACTTTTTTCTTGTTTCAACACCTTGAAATTAAACCCGAAGCTCATAAAAGTAATAAAAATGTTCTACCATTCAAAAGTTTGCTTTATATAATGGTATATGGATATGGTAATCTTTTTTGAAAGATTACCATATCCATATACCATTATATTTATATGCTACTTCAGGCTATTTCAAAGTAGGCTATACCATAAAACGACATGTCCGATAATCATAGCACAGGACATGTCCAAAAAAGTTGGTTTAGCTTGGTAACTTGGGGCAGATAACCCCCAAAAATATCTTTCTTTATTGACAGCCATTCAAAAATTGTCTTTGACAAAATATTTTTTTTTCTCTGTGGGCCCAAGTAAACTATAAATTGCTAATATTGTATTGGCATTATAAATATTGGTTTAAATGTTTTACCAGTATCCAGTTTTTAAAACTGTGATATATAAAAGTTCAGAATAATTACGATTTATGTTTTTGTTTTTGAAAGTAGCCTCTTATGCTCACAAGGCATGCATTTATTTGATCAAAAATATAGTAAAAACAGTCATATTTTGGAAATATTATGGATCCTTCAGAAATCATAATATGCTGATTTGGTACTCAATTATTAATAATGATTTTTATTAATAATGTTGAAAACAGTTTTACTTTTTAATATTTTGTGGAAATTGTGATTTGATATGGCAAGTGCAGGAGCTGATTTATGGGAATGAAGAGGGTGAGGGAGACAGGGAAGGGGGGAGATACAGAAAGAAAGAGAGAGGAAGTGAGGTGGGAGTAATTTGATTGAACGGGTTACACCGACTTGACAATCAGTGTCTCCCGGCAGAGGTCAACAGCTGCCAAACTGCCCTCTGTGGCCTACTGCTTCTAACCCCTCTAAAACAAGAGCAATGCTGAAGCCTGAAAGTTAAATTGGTATTTAATGAGAAAGCATATAGGCTGATCACTTCAGCCACCCAAGAGTTTATGAAGGAACCACTGGTCCGCTTAATTAAAGAACTATCAGCCCACTTAGATTTAGAAGAGTTGCAAAATTATCATACCGGCTCTGGCTTGGAAACCGAAGTGCCTTTTTCCTAACCATAGCAGTGGATGATATATCAGCGTCTACAGAGAGAAAGAGAGAGAAGAGAGCAAAAAAAAAAAAAAAAAAAAGAGCAGGGAGGGAGTGTGTTGTGTACTCTGCAGGGTGCGTTGGAGATTGCTGTGCGTTTAGGTGACATTAGGATGGTGTTGTGTATCACAGTCACGACGGCTGTACCAGGACTGGAGTTAGGCAGTGATGTCTAACAGTCTCTTCATCACTTCTGTGCACGGTAGTGTGGCTCAACATCGCTGAGATAGAATCGTGTTTCTTTAATCCATTACAGGCTCGCATTACCCACACAACACAAATACATCTCAGTTTGCCATGGCCTGCTGCTTGGATATAAAAGTGCCTCATTTGATCAGCTCGTTATTTTCCCTTAAGACCCATCACGCTCACATTTTTCAGCTTCCTGTGTTCCTACTCGCCCGAAGATCACGCAGCACTAGAGGGACTATTATGCTTGTAAGATATCTGTAGTTTTTTGCTTTAAAAGACTTTCATCCAAAAAGTCAATTAATGGTTTAAAGGTGAAGCGTGTTTTTGTTTTGATTTTGATGTTTGTTTTTGGATCGCTGTCCTGTTAGAAGATGCAAACATGGCCCGTTATAAGATTTCTAGCACTGACTGTCAGGTTTAGATTTTGTATCTGTTGGTAGCCTATTTGATCGAATCCACGATGCCATGTATCTGAACAAGATGTCCAGGACCACTGGCAGAAAATTAGGCCCAAAGCATTAAAGATACAGCAGAGTATTTCATTTTACACATGGGGTACTTTTTTATACTTTTTATACTTTTTTATTACTTTAATTCTGCATTCCACAAATCTCCATCAACTGCAAGATGCTATCCTATCAATATGGGCCAACATTTCTAAAGAATGCTTTCAGCACCTTGTTGAATCAATGCCACGTAGAATATATATACACTCATTTTAGGAAATAAATGTTTTTCTCCAATGTTTTTAGGGATCATTTTAGGAAGTAAATGTTTTTCTCCAAAACACTTTTTTTTATCCCTGTATATGAACCAAACCCATATTAAGTGTTTGCTGCCAAAAAAGCTCATTTGTTTGACCCCCCCCCCCCCCCCCCCCCCCACTTTCAATTATTTTACTTCAATGAAAGGTTAGATTTTTCCTTTAAAAAAAGATTTTTATTTATCTATATATATATATATATATATATATATATATATACATTCTATATATGCATTAAATATATACATTCTATATATACATTCTATATATGCATTAAATATATACATTATATATATATATATATATATATATATATATATATATATATATATATATATATATATATATATATATATATATATATATATATATATATAAAGGATAAACAATGTAGATTTATTTTTTACAGCCATCTTTGATCATATTTACCAAGGGGGCAAATAATTCTGACCAGCACTGTTATACATAAATACATACATACTTGCATGCATACAATATATATATATAAACCAGTTAAGGGTGTAGGATGGTAGTGGTGTGGTAAAATACTTTTATCATTACCTACATGTATAGTACTGTTACAAAACGTATTCAGTATGAATAACTTATATACTCTTTTGCTACATTACTTTATTTATATAGGTTTATAATTCCACATTTGACATTTCCACACATACATGTAGAAAACAAAGTGCTCACAAATAATTAATAGATTTTCCCACTTACCCCTCCTTTTCTTTCTCTTACATACTTACTCTCACCTCCTGCCTTGTGGTCATAAATGTTTCATTCTCATTTCAGGAAGTAGCAAATGTGCAGGTCTTTACACTCTGAGCTCACAGTCTGTGTCCAAATCCCAGTATTTTCAAGAACTTTGGCTACTTTATCATGTATACTAATTTAACATGCTGTTTTTTGTTTTGTTGCATATATGGCCAGTTTCTAAATTAATTTAAGATTCATTCTCATACAAAGCCAACTCATGTGCTGCACATACATTCATGTAGACAGATTAATCTCATAGACATTTCATTGACTAATTTCTCCTCAGGAACACCATTATATGGCATGGAAAGCAAATGAATTATTTACAGAGGCAAACAAAAAATCGTGAGAAAAAAAATGCTTGCTTAGAGAAGTGCAACATGCTTGTTCCCCCTGACAGAAATGAAGAGAGATGTGAAATGAGAAATGAGAAGTGGAGTGGCTGAAAACCGTGCAAGGGTCTGGGTATTTCTTGTAAACTCTTGTGCTTGTAAGCACTTAACGTGGCAAGAAATGTTGATTTCCGTGTGCGTTTTAAAGTTTCCTTCAACTTGCTTTGCTCTTAGACTGAGAAAGGGCATTGTAAGCAACTAAGTGCACTTCAAAAAACCCAAAAACAACAACAACTTGCTGTCGGGCACTAACCAATGACAAGCATCTTTGGACTTGCTGATAGTGCATAAAGAAGTGTGACGAAACAGGGAAGTGAACATTGCACCTGCAGTGGTGTTATGATTTAGGTCAATGTTGGATATGACTTTATAGAGATTAAACAACAGAACATTTTTACTTTAGATTTACTGTATATGTTACGGCTTCTTTTCAATGCCAAAGCCTTCATTGTCTTAGAAGCTTTGATTGCATCTGATGCCTGATTGTAAAACGCCCAGTCATGATGAGTCAGGTTTTGAATGCACAGCCCACACAAACTAAACTCCGCTATTCAGAATTAGGCTGGTCCTGTGTGGTATTCTTAAAGCTTGCTGGTGTTTGTCACAGTATATCCCTGTATTACAAATTACGAAAAAGACATTTGTTTCTAAAAGTCTTTTTACATGTCTTTTTTTTTTTTTTTTTTTTTTTACATATAAATATCGCTAAACACTATTTTCTTTATTTCTGGTGGGTGTTTTTCCTCCTCTAGCATTCCTTCAGGGACATCATTACGCATTCATGTGCTATATTTGGAATCCTCAGTCTGAGGAATTCCTCTACATGCTCCTGAACACACTCACTCAGTGTTAATGGCACAATCATTAATGCACAAACATTGCTTGTTTTTCGGGATTGGATGCACCTTCACTTTAACACCAGTTTTATTTTGTTGTTGTAATCCTTTTTTTTTTGTTGACAAAAAATGCAATTTTTATTTAAAAAATGTATTTAGAATGAATCAATTTAGAAATGATTTAGAATATATTTTAAGTATTAATTTTGCAAATAATTTTATTATGAAAATAATATTTTAGTTACAATATCATACAAAATGTCAAACGTCATGTCATTGTTGTTCTCAAAGGGGGCGCTAATGAGGACTGTTCTGAAAATAAAAATGGGACAAATGGGATTTGGAGTATGGCCCAGTGGACTTGAAATATGTATTCGCCCATTCATTTGACCAACTGTTAACCAATTTTTAAACATTTTAACAATGTCCTTCAACACAGAGATTAGGCTAGAGAAGTTTGCAGGAAGGAACATTCTGGGTTAAATTCAAGTTAAGCATTGTTAGATAGCATCTACTGTTGATTATCACAGAAAATTATTTTGACTCATCTCATAGTAAAAAAACAAGTAATGTTAGTAGAATGGAAGTCTACATTCTTCAAAGGCTGCAAAGGTTGAACTGAACATTGTTAAATGGAACTGTCTGGCCTAGGGAGGAATTGCTTTTGTCACCTAGTGACTGTAACAGCTGCTGTTGACAAGTGGTTCACAACCAGTCTAAGGGTGCTTTCACACCTGCCTCATTTAGTTTGGTTGAATCGCACTAGAGTTTGTTGTCCCCCTTGGTGCGGTTCGTTTGGGCTGGTGTGAATGCAGCAATCGCACTCGGGTACCGAACCCTAACCCTAACCCCAAACAAGCGTGGAGGTCTCGGTACGCTTTCAAACAAACTCTGAAGCGGTTCGTTTCTGGTGAGAACGTGATCCGACCTCGAACAGACCCAACTGCCAAAGAACTGCGCGTTTTTAGACTAAACCAGCTGCCATAGTCAGTTGCGCTGTGCATTATGGGATGAGGACCTATGTGTGTTGACAGTTTGCACGGACAAACTTGGAGTTCTGAGGTGGTGCAGAGCCTCATAGAAATTTGGTCTGATGACCATATTAGGTCCCAACTTTCAAAAACTCGAAGAACAGCGAAATCTTTGCTTTGTTTAGCAAACAGCTCAGGGAAAGGGGGTTTCATAGATCTATGGAGTTTTCCCGCACGGTAATTCTGATCAATCGAAGTGCAGTTATGGAAATATGTTCAAGTCACGTGTCACGTGACTGCATTTTGGTTCGTTTCATCAACTCATCAACTAATTCGGACCAGAGCAATCAGTGTGGTGTGAAAAGGAACCAAAACGCCTGAGTATAATTTTTCGCCCTTGGTCCGGACCAAACGAACCGAACTACAGATGTGAAAGCATATGTTCACCGTGGTCATTTCTGTACATAATTAAAAGTATAAACAATACAATCTTGGTAAGATATGTCAACATTTCAACAGCTTTAAAGTAAAAAGAAAAAAAAAGTTGAAACCCAATACTTGAATTTAAAAGTGTCTGGCTTTTTCTCTGCAAACCTCTGTCACCTGCGCACAATGAATCTTGGGATAGTCCTGGCCACGGAGGATCCAGAAAATGAAGGACGCATTTCGAGGACGCATTTGAAGGTGCCTTAGAAATGGGACAACCTTCGTCACCACTGTGATGCATTTGGCTATCGAATCCAGCCTTCGAAGGATGCAGCCTCTGAATTGGGATGCAGCTTAGAAGGTTCACATTTTTAAATCCTCCAAAAATGTACGTTTCCATTGTAAGTGCCTCACCATAACTTTAATTTTATGAGGGAGGGAGGGGGTTTATTTGATCGCTCAATCAAAATAATCTAAATAATGTCCAGGTTACTAAAGCGCACACCAAACCTATGAGAGAAGGAAGGAAAAAAAAGACAGAAGTTAGGTTTTTATAAGTAATTTATTACTTTTATTTTAATGAAAAAGAGGTTAAATGTGAATAACAAAACATGTAAATGTGACAAACTAAAAAAGGAAATTAATTACATTAATTCGAATTAGGCCCGCCCTCAGCTGTCGCGTCATGACTAGCGCGAGGGAGAGTGAGAAAGAAGTTGTCGCAGAAAGCCGCGAGTGAAATGGCTGCGTGAGTGAAATGCACGTAGATTCCAGTGAAAAGGCAATATTAGATAAGAAATCCTACGGATTCAGCAGAGGATCGCATCTGTCCTAGTTTCCTAGCTTGTCTAGGATTGTTTCCGATTGATTAACACCCGTTCTTGGTGAGTGAATCATTAATCGGCCGTAATATACATTGTTCTGTGTTTTATGGGTTTAAATATACTGTGTTGCAAGTTTTTGAGAAATATGTTTAAGAAATGTGCTTTAAAGTGATTTATTGAGAATTAATCTACTGCTAAAAGTGGTTATGTATGGGTTTTCATTTCATTGACGTAATGAGTGTAATGTAGCTCACGTGGAGGTTTTGCTAGCCATGTGGTGCGAGCTATAAGCTAACCAAGTGCACGTCATTTCAGACGTCATTTTCTCCACTTTATCTCATAATTGTGGGATTTATTAAGGATTAAGGGAAGTCATAAGCATTAATGTGTATATATATTCCTTTTAAAGGATTTGTTAATGAGAAATTGGTCAAGTTGAAATGTTAATGTGTGTAAAAGGGAATTAATTGTGACTAATTGTATCTTTCTGCCTTGTGTTGCAAGGTTGGGTTTTTTTGTTTTGTTTTTTGTTTGTTTTGTTTCGTTTGTTGTCTGACTTTTTCCTTATGTCGAGTTCCTGTTATGATGACGTAGAATCGAACGAGAAGTTTGAGCTGAAATCTATCTCTGCCGTCAACGAGGTCAGCTTGGTTGTTGGTGGATTCTGGCGAGCCAACCCTGGTTTTCTGAACTTGGACATTTCCATACACGTTCATCGAGGTGGTAGGACCACACGTGTATATGCCTTTTGTGTTTGTTTTTTCAAGGACATCGTTGCATCAGTGAAGTGAGAAGGAGTTTCCCATTTAATTTGTTCACTTTGAATTGCCTTGCAGTTCATAAAGGACACTGAACGAACATTGAACTGAACATTGAGTTGAAATTTATTCATTTGAGTCAATCCTGATACTATTCAGTGTGTCATTGAGTATTGAAGTCTATTGTTCTACTGTTTATTATTTTCTATTTGTTTTTGAAATTTCCTTTAGAAAGAATCAACAGAGTTATTAAGTTAACTATTCACTTGGTTTTGAGTGAAACTGATTTTAAGAAATTATTTTGAAGGTTTTTCCTGTGTAATTTACCTTGAAACTATTGTTTTATTTTTGTTTCTTGTCGTTTTGTCTTATTTCCCTTTAATCTGAACTAATCATTTCAAAGTAAAGAAAAAAAGAAAAATACTTACCCTTTTTTTATACTATATCTGTTTCATGTGGTTCTTTCCCTCTGTCTTGCTGCAACACAGGCTTTCGAACGTAGTAGTCTTCTGAATCTGGTCCGAGATATAGAAATTAATTCTGTGCTAAGACCGCGTGTTACATAGAAGTTGGCGAGCCAGCCAGGAGCCAGTCTTGCAGCAAGGGAAACTGTTAAAGAGACAGAAAGGGGGAAATTATTAGAACAAGAGAAACCACTTATCGAAAACTTTGACTGTTACAATGGATATTGTGAAGCGGGAAATCGTTAACGTAGCAAACGCGCTCGTAGTCGGAGGCCTTACATTAACTGAAACAGACAATGAGTTAGAAATGTACCTGGAAAGATTTGGTTCAATTAGCCGTAACATTATCATTGATGACCCAGCTTCAGAGTTTCACCAAAACGCCATCATAGAGTATAATCATAGCTCAGCAATCCAAAGTTTGCTCTCCCTCCTACCCTTGACTTTGGGGAGTCTCTCTGACCCAGGCGTTACTTTCCGAGTGCGTGCCTTAGCCACTGTCTACACTCAACCTTCTATCTGCACTGCCACTGAAGGGTATCTTGAGGAATTGAAGGCCATTGCTAAAGAAAGTGGAATGTCCTTCCAAAGTGTGCTTCAAGAGGAATTGGAGAAACTCAGAGAGACCCATTCTGAAAATGAGGCTCCAGCAGAATCTCAGCAAGCGAGCTGTCATGGTTCTATCAGTGACTCTCAGAGTGCAGAGGCCACCGCCCCATCGTCAATAAGTAGCCCCCTGACTAATTTAAAAGTGACACCAACTCAAAGCTCAGAACCTAAAAACCCAACCAAGAACAGAACAACGTTTGTTCCTCCCCCTTCTCCAGAAACTACCACTGAAGATATTACCGTGACAACCTGCCCTGTGTTCCCCACCAGTATTGTGGACCCACCCAGTGTTCAGGGAATGGTGGTTGAACACATAGTGAAAACAAGTGAAGCTACCCTGTCACAGCAAACCTCGATCCGTCTGAGAGTCTTCTCAGGGAGGTCTCCTCGCCCTCCCAACGAACCAGATTTCGACACCTGGTGTGCGAGTGTCGATTTCTTGTTAAACGACCCTTCCATCTCTGACTTGCACAGAACGCGAAAAATCCTCGACAGTCTCTTACCTCCAGCTGCCGACATTGTAAAACATGTGCGCCCTCCAGCCTTACCCGCTGTGTATCTTAAGCTCTTAGAGTCCGTTTATGGTTCTGTCGAGGACGGAGACGAGTTGTTGGCCAAACTCATGGGCACTCTACAGAATCAGAGTGAGAAACCGTCAGACTACCTACATCATTTGCAAGTTATTCTGAGTGCTGCCATCAGGCGAGGTGGCATAGCAGAAAGTGAACATGACCGTTACCTTCTGAAACAGTTCTGCAGAGGGTGTTGGGACAATCGTCTCATTGGCGACCTTCAGCTTGACAAAAGAGAAGTCCAACCACCCACTTTTGCTGAACTAGCAGTGCTTATTCGAACCCAGGAAGACAAACACGCCTCTGAGGAACAGATGAGGAAGCATCTTGGGATGACAAAACCCCCTAATGCCTACCCAAAGTCACGAGCAGTCTCCAACCGAGTATCAGCCTGTTCATGTGATGTGCCCAGTTCCAATAGCTCGGATACTAGCCTTCTAAAGAAGCAAGTCGCAGAAATCCAAGCCCAAGTCATTGCCTTAAAGCAGTCTCCTGATCGGGGAAATCCCAAGAGTCACTCCGAAAATGCAGAATTGACCGCTTTGAAGAAGATGGTGGGAGAATTGTGTACTCAAGTAGCAGCAGTAAAAGCATCGGTTACTCAGGGACTGAAACAGAACAATGCTGAAGAGCCAGAAGTTGCAATGCTGCAGCGTCAAATCGCAGAGCTACAAGCGCAAACGACTCTTCAAATTGTCAGTTCTGCTGAGAAATGGAACGCGAACCGACATAAAAGTCCCTCCTAAAGTTGTGCTTGCAGAGGTTCATGCAGTTCAGAAGATCATAGATCAGCAGCACCAGAGTTCAGAATTCACAGCTGAGGAACCGTCGCCCAACTGTGCTAACCTTACCTTTGAATTTGGTGATTCTCCCTTGCCTACGAGCTGGAAAGGGAGGATCTCGAAGTTGTTGAACTCCATGCCTGAAGTCTTCTCTCTGCACGACCTTGATTATGGTAGCACTGAAAAAGTCAAACATCAGATAAAGTTGAATGACAACACCCCATTCAAGCACAGAGCTCGACCCATACATCCTCAAGATGTTGACGCCGTGAGAAAGCACCTTCAAGAACTGTTAGAGGCCGGGGTGATCCGCGAGTCTTGAGTCTCCATTTGCGTCACCCATAGTGGTAGTCCGCAAGAAGGATGGTACAGTAAGGCTATGTATTGACTTTCGAAAACTTAACTCACAAACGATTAAGGATGCATACGCCTTACCAAACCTAGACGAGGTCTTTTCAACACTTACCGGCTCGAATTGGTTCTTTGTGCTCGACTTGAAATCCGGGTTCTATCAAATCTGAATGGAAGAGACTGATAAGTGTAAAACCGCCTTTGTCTGCCCGCTGGGATTCTGGGAATTCAACCGGATGCCGCAGGGAATTACCAACGCACCAAGCACGTTTCAGAGGTTGATGGAACGGTGCATGGGAGACCTGAACAGGAAGCAAGTGCTGGTTTTCATCGACGACCTCAGTCTTTTCAAAAACTCTGGAAGAACATGAGTCCCGGTTGTTGCAAGTTCTAAACCGACTGAAAGAGTATGGGTTGAAATTGTCACCTGAGAAATGTCGATTCTTCCAGACGTCAGTAAAGTATCTAGGTCACATAGTCTCACGAGATGGAGTAGAGACAGATCCAGCAAAAGTCGAAGCCTTGAAGACATGGCCGAAGCCAACAAACCTGAAAGAGTTGAGGTCCTTTCTAGGTTTCGCTGGATATTATCGGAGGTTTGTGCGAGGGTACTCCAAGGTTGTTGAGCCTCTCACCGACCTTACAGCGGGATATCCTCCACTCAGGAAGAGCGGTATTAAGAAACCGAAGGAGGGAAGCTACTTCAATCCCAAGGAAGAGTTCGGTGATCGATGGACTCCAGATTGTCAGAGTGCTTTTGACTCCATAATCGGCAAACTCACGTCTGCACCTGTGTTGGGTTTTGCTAACCCCAAGCTTCCCTACGTGCTTCATACCGATGCCAGTACCACCGGGCTCGGTGCAGCTTTATATCAAGAGCAGGAAGGGCAGATGCGGGTCATAGCTTTTGCCAGCAGAGGATTGACTAAGGGTGAAAGCAGGTATCCTGCGCACAAACTAGAGTTTCTGGCGCTAAAATGGGCTGTCACCTCCAAATTTAGCGACTACCTCTATGGTGTAGAGTTCACTGTGGTAACGGATAGCAACCCCTTGACGTATATTCTAACCTCAGCGAAGCTCGATGCCACCAGTTACCGCTGGCTGTCCAGCTTGTCAACTTACAACTTTAAGCTGCCAACATGACATCATGACTTTTGCGTAAACAGACACGCCACTTTCAAGTCAAGTGGCGTGTTATCTATACGCATTTTGAGATATCCGCGTGTATGCGTGTATGTCTACGCCATTAATGTCCAAGTGATTCCGCGTATATGTACACGCCATTAAATTTCCGAGCGAAACGAAGCAAAATGTAGATCTACATCTGGGGAGCGATTTTTTTTTTCCCTAGGATGGTAGGGGAAGACTCATAAATGCTATTAACCCCAGTGACGGGTAGGTTTAGGGACGGGGTGGAGGTAGGTCATATATTTATATATACAGTAACGTTAAGTCAACTGCGTTCATAAACACGCTGAAAAGCGATTGTGCGTGTTGATAGCACGCCAAAAATGGAAAAACGAATTGGCGTGTCATACACACGCAATTTTATGAGATCAGTCTGAAGCTGCAGTACAGAGCAGGTAGCCAAAATCAGGATGCTGATGGTCTATCCCGACGACAGCATGGTGAACTTCTGGATGACCTGATTTCTCAAAAGGAGAGAGAAAGGATAAGGCAGTTCACATTGAATCATCTCCTGAAGCCAGAAGTTGAGTCATCTGTTTTCATGGCAGACACGATAAAAGCTATCTGTGAAAGGCATCAGGTGATCGGATCATCTAAAAGTCCCAGTTCCTCTCACTCTTCTCTTGCCTTGGTTGAAACCATTGCTCAACATGAGGACGCTCTGCCAAACGAATTTCAGTATGAAGAGGAACATGGTCTTCCAGATCTTCCTCATCTCTCAGAAACTTCCTTGGCAGAACTACAGAGAAAAGATCCCGGAAATGAGGATTGTTATTAGAGGATTGGAGAGTGGGATGAAACCTCGTAACCTGAGAGCTCAACCTCCTACCATGGGTTTGTGGTTAAAAGAATGGAACCGCCTCGAGCTGAGAAGGGGTTTGCTGTATAGGAGGAGACAGGAATGTGGAGCCTCTTCTTATCAGTTGGCATTGCCCACTACATTGAGAGACATGGTGTTACGGAGCCTCCACAATGACATGGGTCACCTGGGTATTGACAGGACCCTGGATCTCGTAAGGTCGAGGTTCTTCTGGCCGAAAATGTCACAGGCAGTAGAGCAAAGAATAAGGACTTGTGAACGTTGTGTCCGTAGAAAAACGCCTCCGGAAAGAGCAGCTCCTTTGGTGAACATCCAAACTAGCAGGGCCTTAGAGCTGGTGTGCATAGATTTTCTGTCCTTGGAGCCAGACCAGAGCAACACCAAAAACATACTAGTTATCACGGACCACTTCACTAAGTATGCCGTTGCAATACCAACTCGAAACCAAACTGCCCAAACCGTTGTTAAGAGCCTGTGGGATAATTTCTTGGTACGCTATGGGTTTCCGGAGAAACTGCATAGTGACCAAGGAGCAGACTTTGAGTCCCACACAATAAAGGAGTTGTGTAAGATCGCAGGAATCCACAAGGTGAGAACTACCCCATACCACCCGAGGGGCAACCCTGTGGAACGATTTAATCGTACACTCCTTCAGATGCTGGGGACACTGGAAAAAGAAAAGAAATCTCGGTGGAAGGAGTTCGTAAAGCCTTTAGTGCATGCCTATAATTGTACCCGCAATGACACCACTGGGTATACTCCTTATGAACTCATGTTCGGACGACAACCCCGCTTACCTGTCGATCTGGCTTTCGGATTGCCAGCAGATACTCCCGTCAAGTCTCATTCACAATATGTGAGAGATCTCAAGAGTCGGTTGAGAGAGAGTTACGAGATGGCAACCAAAAATGCAGGGAAAGTAGCTGAACGTAACAAAAGGAGATTTGATAAGCGTGTGGTTGCTTCAACATTGGAGGAGGGTGACAGAGTTCTTGTAAGGAATGTGCGATTGAGAGGGAAGCATAAACTGGCTGACAAATGGGAACAAGATGTTCATGTTGTTGTCAGGAAGATTCGAGATCTGCCAGTATATACTGTCCAACCAGAAAGGAAAGATGGTCCTCTCCGGACGTTGCATCGAGATTTATTGCTGCCCTGTGGGTTTTTGCAGTCATACAACTCCGAAGAACGACCAAAGCAGACAGAAGTTCGAAGGCCTAGAACCAGAGCTTGTCCTGATGGAGGGATAAAGGAGTCCGAGTCTGCTTCTGAATGCTCAGAGTCTGAGGATGAGCGAATTCCCTGTTATGTACCTGGAAGAACATTGGGCTCTCAAACTCAAATTATTACGGGCATTGAACACTTACCTTGTGTTCGAGAAGTTGCATCTGACTTGCCTGTCCCTGATCCTGCTAGGGAGAACTTACCGGCTCAAGATTCCGTTGAGAGTAACTCTGGAGAGCCTGCAAGACAATACTTACCTGAATGGAAACCTGTGGAGGAAAAATCGGATGAACCTGTTGGAGGAGGAATATGTGCAGATGAGATTGAATCAAGTTGTAGTGAATCCGATGTCTCAGTGGAGCAGAGACCAGAACCAGAACAATCCCCTGGATCTCTGGATGACTACCCTACTCAATTGGTTGAGACAGTGCCAAATATGGTAAATGGTAAATGGACTGCATTTATATAGCGCTTTCACAGACCCAATGGCCACCAAAGCGCTTTACAATTTTGCCTCACATTCACCCATTCATACACTCACTCATACACCGACGGTGGTGTCAGCCATACAAGGCGCCATCCAGCTCGTCGGGAGCAGCTGGGGTTAGGTGTCTTGCTCATGTACACCTCGACACTTGGTTCTGGTTCAAATAGTTCTGAGTTAGGTAGTGTAGGAAGAAATCTGATCTCAAATGAAAGGAGTTGTTGAAGACACTAAAGCTGAAGAAAGGAGTGCTGAACCTGAAGACACATCTACCCTCAGACGCTCACAGAGAGATCGACGTCCCCCTAAAAAGTTTGAATATCCACAGTTAGGGAATCCACTCACCCTAGTAATCCAGTCCTTGTTGCAGGGTCTAAATGAGGCTTTTAGTTCTTCTTTAGAAGAGTCAGTTGCCCCTGTAATTCACGTGTAGATGCAACGGGACGTGCATATATTCCAGAGGGGAGGGTGTAACCCAGGTTACTAAAGCGCACACCAAACCTATGAGAGAAGGAAGGAAAAAAAAGACAGAAGTTAGGTTTTTATAAGTAATTTATTACTTATTTTAATGAAAAAGAGGTTAAATGTGAATAACAAAACATGTAAATGTGACAAACTAAAAAAGGAAATTAATTACATTAATTCGAATTAGGCCCGCCCTCAGCTGTCGCGTCATGACTAGCGCGAGGGAGAGTGAGAAAGAAGTTGTCGCAGAAAGCCGCGAGTGAAATGGCTGCGTGAGTGAAATGCACGTAGATTCCAGTAAAAAAGGCAATATTAGATAAGAAATCCTACGGATTCAGCAGAGGATCGCATCTGTCCTAGTTTCCTAGCTTGTCTAGGATTGTTTCCGATTGATTAACACCCGTTCTTGGTGAGTGAATCATTAATCGGCCGTAATATACATTGTTCTGTGTTTTATGGGTTTAAATATACTGTGTTGCAAGTTTTTGAGAAATATGTTTAAGAAATGTGCTTTAAAGTGATTTATTGAGAATTAATCTACTGCTAAAAGTGGTTATGTATGGGTTTTCATTTCATTGACGTAATGAGTGTAATGTAGCTCACGTGGAGGTTTTGCTAGCCATGTGGTGCGAGCTATAAGCTAACCAAGTGCACGTCATTTCAGACGTCATTTTCTCCACTTTATCTCATAATTGTGGGATTTATTAAGGATTAAGAGAAGTCATAAGCATTAATGTGTATATATATTCCTTTTAAAGGATTTGTTAATGAGAAATTGGTCAAGTTGAAATGTTAATGTGTGTAAAAGGGAATTAATTGTGACTAATTGTATCTTTCTGCCTTGTGTTGCAAGGTTGGGTTTTTTTGTTTTGTTTTTTGTTTGTTTTGTTTCGTTTGTTGTCTTGCTTTTTCCTTATGTCGAGTTCCTGTTGTGATGACGTGGAATCGAACGAGAAGTTTGAGCTGAAATCTGTCTCTGACGTCAACGAGGTCAACTTGGTTGTTGGTGGATTCTGGCGAGCCAACCCTGGTTTTCTGAACTTGGACATTTCCATACACGTTCATCGAGGTGGTAGGACCACACGTGTATATGCCTTTTGTGTTTGTTTTTTCAAGGACATCGTTGCATCAGTGAAGTGAGAAGGAGTTTCCCATTTAATTTGTTCACTTTGAATTGCCTTGCAGTTCATAAAGGACACTGAACGAACATTGAATAGTATCAGGATTGACTCAAATGAATAGATTTCAACTCAATGTTCAGTTCAGTGTGTCATTGAGTATTGAAATCTATTGTTCTACTGTTTATTATTTTCTATTTGTTTTTGAAATTTCCTTTAGAAAGAATCAACAGAGTTATTAAGTTAACTATTCTCTTGGTTTTGAGTGAAACTGATTTTAAGAAATTATTTTGAAGGTTTTTCCTGTGTAATTTACCTTGAAACTATTGTTTTATTTTTGTTTCTTGTCGTTTTGTCTTATTTCCCTTTAATCTGAACTAATCATTTCAAAGTAAAGAAAAAAAGAAAAATACTTACCCTTTTTTTATACTATATCTGTTTCATGTGGTTCTTTCCCTCTGTCTTGCTGCAACACAGGCTTTCGAACGTAGTAGTCTTCTGAATCTGGTCCGAGATATAGAAATTAATTCTGTGCTAAGACCGCTAAGCGCGCGTGTTACAAATGCAATCAAAATAATGCCACAAATGCTGCCGATTGAGTTTGTATTGAACCTGGAATATGCCTTTAAGCTTGTGTTTTATTTAACCTGGCATGAATAGGCTATATTCATTTTCTAGAGAACAAGACAAATGCATTATGGAAATGTGGAACACAGAACACCATCTTCAGATTCTAATGAAATGTGCCCTGTGAACTACAGGAGTAAATGTAAGAACTTTTTACCGTTGTATCACAAGGTTTTCAGAGGAGAGGGTAGAGGGAGCATCTATTACAGCAAGGCCTGCACCATCATTCAGGGTGTCAGTCACCTTGATTACAGTCTGTTCTCATCTCTGTGGCCTGGATGAATGTTCTGCAGGATAACAACCAACACAAGTAGATTCAGGAACTGTTTGTATCCCCAAACAGCATGAATATTGAACTGTCCATCAAACATGTATTGACAAACAAATTGAACTGTCAGCCAACATTAGGAGATACGCACATTGGATACGCTACGGCATCATGCAATATTGAACAAATATTGAATATTTATTAATATTATTATTTACATGATGTATTTAGAGTTCTTCTCTTATGTAGTTCAGATTTGTTTTAGCATTCAACAAAAAACATACCACATTTTGGAATATCCTACATTGATGTGGGATGCTCTTCCATGTAAAAAAAAAAGAAAGTGAATTGTGCATAGCACATAACACTGTAAATGATTAAGTTGCATGCTATATCAGTATGCACTGTTTCTGAACTCCCTGAAACACCTCGATTGTAATATTGAGTTTTCTTCCGGGAATGTACGTCACAATGTTCCTCATTTAAATAATTCCCTCTAAAGGCGTTCACAGAATAAAGGTGGCAAGGCCTGGTTGAGTTGCATTAGTAATGCATTGAAACTCATGGTTAAGTCAAGTCAAGTCAAGTTTTATTTATAGAGCACAAGTTTAACACAACCGTAGTTGATCCAAAGTGCTTTACAGTACAATAAGATAAATCAATAAAAATAAAATAAAGAGAAAAGTAGTATAGGGGAAAAGAGGAGATAAAAGAGAGGTAAGGGGATTGCCATTTCCCAAACACGCCCAAATCCCAAATCAATCATTAAAACCTATTCTAGTAGACCCCCAAAACAAAATCAAGACTTTGTAAAAGGGCATAATATGACCTCTTTAAAAGGTGACCTCATTTTTGGGTGAATGTAGGTCCCTGAAGTGAATTCAAAGAACAGTATGGTAACCCAAACAGTGTATATGTACTGTGTATATATATATTTTTTTTTCTTTAAAACTGCATTCATCTGACCTCTCTTGTAATGGGATCCTCTCCGATATTTCTAAATGTTGTGTTTGTGTTTTATCATAGTAGTATTGTCCTGGAAAGCCTGGCATGATTCCCAGAAACCCCTCAGTATAATAGGGAACACTTATACACGACCAGTCATTGTGTCTCTGTGTGTCTCCACACAATACACAGACCTTGAGCCTCCAATTCAAATCACACTAAACAACGACAAGAGCAGTATACTGAAACACATGCCAACTCAAAGTACTTTCAAACCAGAGAGAGACAATTGCTGTGTATGGTGTGCCTTCAGCACTGTTCTGTACATTTAAGCACGAACAGTCGAATGTCAGCGAGCATTTCCAGACAGAGCGGGAGGAGATTTGTTGGAAATGTATTAGAAATAACAGGCACTGAGCTTCCTGTTTTTGCTGATGAGTTCTTATTGTCTTTTCTCAGACAGATGCAAAAATATGTTGTAGCCACTAACAAAAAGTTACCAAAACGTACTATGGTACCATCTCAGATGTAACTGCTATTCCTCAGTTGTTTGCGTGTGTGTGTGTGTGTGCGTGCGTGCGTGCGTGCGTGTGTTACTGACTCCAAACTTTTGAACAGTAATTTATGATATTCTATTCATTTTTGAAGAAAACATAAATGATGATGCTTTGGTACAGTATCTTCAATTGCGCAGGGCCTAGAAGACATGAAAGCCCAGCACTAGTGAAAACACTCCTGCAAATACTGTACCACCTCAATCTTATTCAGAAAATCTATATTGTAAGCTTATGTTTTAAGTCCCATAAACAGTATCTCTCCCTCATCATGTGTGTTTGAGAGTGCATGTGTGGTGGTTCATGTCTCTATGACTCGTACTCTTCAGATGAAGGACTCCCTGAATAAAGCTGCATCCCCCACGGCTGAAACACAACCTTTCTTTCCCTCACCGGCTGAGAATATCAACAGTTATAACAATCACTGTTGTTCACCTCTTAATTCATACACAAACCTACTTCCTCTTTATTCCCACGCTGAAAGGTATATTTACAGATATTGTAGTATAAGCCTGTAGCATATTACACAGGAGCAATAACTTTTCTGCTTGCGAGCTCAAATAGTCCTTCTCATGTATCAGAGGATCCTTGGTCCCAGAGCCTGAAGGCATAAAATCTTGTCTGTCATGCACATCCCTGTCTATTCAGCTGTGCCTTAAGCTTGCTGGTTACAACATAGGCCACTCACCCATGAGAAACACAACAACGAGAGATTTTATATAGTCAGCGCTTTTTAAAGGATCTGTTTCAAATCATGGAGAACTGCAAACATAGACAGCATTTTTCAGCCATCATAGGCTCGCTCCCAAAGTGAGAAGCAGATTATGCCATGTCCTGACTTGATTCAGTCAAATTGTTTAAAACAAATAAAATAAAATAAATGAAACAAAGTTAGGCACACTGTTGCACAATACTATGAGTTTTCTAGCAACACTGTTCTTCATCAGACTCAGTACTGAATGTATCATGAAAGAGCTCAAATAGAATTTTTCATTCAATTTGGAGGACAGAGCTGCTTAAGTTGATTGGAAACATTCAAACTCATTAAAATTTTTTTGTACAGAAACAGCAGCTAGTTTCATAGAAACATCTGAATCTCACGCAGGAATCAATTCTTTTCAGAAAAAATGCACAATACAAACATCATGCTTAAAATAGTCATTTTGAAAATGTTAGAAAAGTCAGTCTAGTTAGAAGGGTGAAAGAGTGTTACAGGGATACAAGTTGAAGCACCTATGTTCTTACGGATGGATGGAGGAATCAAATGGACCATTAATCTGATAAATACATGATTTATTGCTTTTGTCACCCTGCAGCATCTATCTACTGACCTAAGATCGGGAAAGGTATTTTTCAATCATTAGTTACAGACACTGAATAAGAACAAAATGCTTCTCTCAGCACTGCCATCCATCCTCATTATCACTAGACACAGTCAATAAGCCATTAATTTAAGTCAATTGAGTACCACAAAACAGTTTTATTTATTCCTAATTTTATTCCCGATGTACCCAATCCTATATATACTTTGTTTCAGCAAGGGATGCATTATATAGATGTTCCAATGTTTCAAAAGATTTCTCTTTCAAATACATGGTGTTCTGTTGAACTTTCTATTTATAAAATAATCATGTAAACATGTATCATGGTTTCAACAAAAATGTTAAGCAGTTTTCAACATGAATAATAATTAGAAATGTCTCATGAGCAGCAAATTAGCATTAGAATGATTTCTGAAAGATCATGTGACACTAAAGGCTGCTTAGAATTCAGCTTTTATCACAGGAATAAATTACATTTTGATGTATTAAAATAGAAATCTGTTAAATTGTAATAATTTTTAATGATATTACTGTTTATTTATTTACACACTGTTATAATATATTTTTGGTCAAATAAATGCAGCCTTGGTGAGCATAAGAGGCATCTTTAAAAACATCTACCTACTTTTAGTAATATAGCTATAGCAACATGCTCATATCAAATAGTGTTTAAAATGATTTTGGTCACTTGTGAGGTACCATGACAGGATGCTGCCTTAAAAGGTTTTGGAACAGATTTATGGTGTTCTGAGTCTTAAGACCTGCCACTGGTATTCAGAATGGAATCCATGATGTGCGTATGAAATAGAGATGCACGACTTCAAAAATCTGCACAGAATAAATTCCCTGTGATTTCTCTTGCCAGATTGACATAGTTTAGAGAGTGTTTGTGTGTGTGTGTGTGAGAGAGAGAGAGAGAGAGAGAGAGAGAGAGAGAGAGAGAGAGAGAGAGAGAGAGAGAGAGAGAGAGAGGGAGAGAGAGAGAGCAAGCAGTCGGCCAGCTCATTAAAGTCTCTCTTTGTGACACAGGGAATAGATTTTTTACTCCAATGTGCTTTTGATGCAGCCTCTGTTTTCAAAGAAATGTAGGAAAAAACAGTGTGCTTGGTTCCAGGCCCAATTTTGCCTTCAATCAGCCTCCACATGGATTTTGTGTGATGGACAGAACATTTTTGAGACTAGAATAGCCCAATATCCTACTTTTAGACTTAGCATCTTATTTCTGAAGTATTTTTTGGACTGATTTCTACCCAGGTTATATGATTTTGAAGTAAATTACCTCTAGCAGCTTCATTTCATTCAGGATTAGACTACATCTGATTCTGAGACATTTACTCTGAGCAGACAGGAGAGGCAGTGTCTCTTTGAGAAGACAAAAATGAATGAGAAAATAATGGACCATACAAAAATAAAATAAAAAACAAATATTTGAAAAAATATGAGTTAAAAAAAATCAGATAAGGCAGTGCCGTAGCGCTATATCATGTAAGCCCATCTTTAATTAGTTCAAAGTCCACCTTCAAATTGGGTCAAAAAGATTATATATATATTTTTAATATCTTTTAAGAATTATTTTTTTACAAATTGGGTCAAAAAGATCACATATATATATATATATATATATATATATATATATATATATATATATATATATATATATATATATATATATATATATATATATATTTATGATCTTTTTGACCCAATTTGTAAAAAATAATTCTTAAAAGATATTAAAAATGTATAGTGCCACATTGTAAAAGTAGGTCAGGAAGAGGCGTGTTCCTCTGAACATTCTTCTGGATGTTGAATGAGGTCATGAGGGAACCCCTATTAAAGAACTTGGCATTTATGAACAGCATTGTGGTCAAACCTCAGCTGAAGCAGCATCGGTATGTGCAGATCGATGATTGATTTTCACCTTAAGGATGCTGTGAAACTTGGGAATTCCTTGAATCAATCCCTTGAGTTGCATGTTGTTGCTTTGGCATTATGGTGAGAAATCAATACATTCCTGCTTGGTTTTTCACATGTTGGTTATTTGTGTTCCAAGTGTGCTTATGTGCCTTTGAGCCTCTTAACTCACACGATATTAGCATTTAGCCCAACAAAAAATGCAGATAGCAAAACAAGGTGCATATAAAATGTTGCTGTGCTACAGTACTGCACTTATTATTTTGTAATGCATTAGGCTAGTGTTGGAGATAACACATTGTTCAAACAGATTAAGTAACATGTTACTCCACAAATTTACACCACAATATCACAAGTTACTCATTCTCTGAAAGAGTAAAGTCTGCAGTCGGGTCACCTAATTAGGTTATTTTCGTTGTGCTACACAATCAAATCAATCATTTCAAATGAGTCGATTTCACACGAGTAAACTTACATGAAAGAATTTCTGTTTTTCTGACAAAAAAAATCACCTATGGCAGGGATTTCTTCACTTCTGAAGTAAATCGCAGCACGCAAAAACACAAATGCACAACTTGACGTCTGAATATAGTTAAATTGTTCTGTGTACACTATATATACATAGTTCAGAGTAAACTTTCTATGTCAGCAACTTTTTATATCTCCTTAGAATTCTGCCACGGTTCATGCAAGAATAATACATCTTTTGTTATGAGCCACTTGTGTAGAGGGTTGCTTTTGTAATATGTAAGGAAAGCATTAAGACATACCAAGGAAATGAAAGCACCATTATGATGTGCAGGACTTCTAGTTGAAATAAAATTGCATTGCATGCTCCCTTTTATATGGTTAAGGAAACCTTTTATGCCATGCAATCCATTCCTGCTGGATACTATTATCTGATACTGTCACACTCATCAGGCCGGCATTTAGTGTTACAGCCTGCAGTCAGTAAAGCAGTACAACAGCAAAGTCTTGTTTTCAGTGCATTCAGACAAAATCAACACAGTGGCATGGGTTTATCATTGTTTTAAAGGCATTTGTTATTGAATTACCGTTGTGCTCCAGGGCTGTTAGACAACAACAAAAGGCCTTTGCTAAATCTTTTACTTTGTTGAAACCACACTTCCATACTAAGAACCCTCAAATTCTCTGTCCAGACCTCTGTTTAAAGATGCACTCAGTATATATTAAACTATATTATAGTATACAATACTATTCAAATGTTTAAAAATCTATTTCAAATGCTGTTCTTTTAAACTTTCTATTAATCAAAGAATTCTGAAAAACAAAAAATGTTAAGCAGCACAACCATTTTTAAACTGAATAATAATAAGAAATGTTTCCTGAGTGGCAAATCAGAATATGATTTCTGAAGGATCATGTGACACTGAAGACTGGAGGAATGATGCTGAAAATTCAGTTTTGCCATGCAGAAATAAATTACTTTATAAAATATATTAAAATAGAAGGTTTATTTTAAATTGTAATAATATTTCTCAATATTACGGTTCTTACTGTATTTGTAATAAAATACTGTAATTGCAGCCTTGGTGAGAATGAGAGCTTTCCTAATTTTCGAAAACATTAAAAATGTATTCCATAATCATTTAATTTTACTCTTAAAACATTGAAAAAAGTTGAACGCTCACGCAAATTAAAGCTGTTTCATTTTACATTTTATCCCCACTGTTAAAAAATAAAATAATAATATTAAATGGGTTATTTTGTTAAACAAAATTCTCAAACATATTTAATTAATAAATATCATTACTCAAAAGATAGGTAGTGCATTTAATAAAAAAAAAAACTTTGTGTTTTAGCACCCCATAATTTAAGAACCCCCGTTCAAAAACAATTGCAAATTGCATCTTTAATTGCTAAAGTAAGGCTATATTTTAATTTCTGCAGATTGAAAAGCTATAGGGAATATTTCAATGGCTCTTCTATTCTTAGTAATAAGACACAGGATGAACATGTTTTGATGCTCAAAAGTCAACAATGCTTCAAATTTAATCTCAAAATAAGGCCAGCAGGTGAATAAACACACTGAAAGCTGTTGAGAGGCAAGCCGAGGGGGAACATTGTTTTTCAGCGTGTCTCAGGAGAGTGGGATGTCTGAACAGCAGAGTTGTGTGAAAATTGGCCATTAATCTGTAGCGTGTGCTTATGGGAAAGCGTCTGCGGTCAGTGAATCTGGAGTCACACCTTCGTAAACGGATCATAATCTGAATTGACAGAAACCGAAAACAAATAGACTCTTGCATACCCACACACCAGCATGCACATCTACAAATGTTCAGGTAAAGGTCAATATAGTCAGTCTCTCCCACTCTATATTTCCTCCTCTATCTTTTTATACATTTCTCTCATTTATCTTGTTTCACAGCCAGTTCATTTTATTACTACTTATTTTCTCCTCAATTTCTATTTATATAAATTATAAATATTCTCGCTAATTTTTTTTCTAGCTTTTTCCTTTTCCGGTTGTAATTTTGACTGTGTAATCCCGTGCTGCCACTTCTTCTGGTCTGATTAAGGGTTGCTGACGGCTCACAGCTCTTCTGTGGTGTAATTAAAGAGCCACTTTCCCCTTGGCCAAACTGTTTATGCGCTCAACCTTTGCCTCATGCACCCAAGCTCTACATTCATCCCTTCCTGTAAACCTTAAAAGAAAAAGAAAAAAACCTTTCTGTTTTGAGCATGAAAAATAATTAAATCAATTACAGAGTTAATGAATTTGATTTATTTGGGTTTTCTGCTTCGGGAGCTCCGGAATTGTGTTATACCTTCAGAAACACAAGGCGAGCTAACTCCTTTTTAATAAACAGATCATGCGCGAATCCACCGACTGGTTGGTGCTTTTCAATTGCTATGGATCAACAGTTATAACAAAACAGGAGTGTATGAATAATGTAAAAGTACAGAGATTTTAATGAGGGGCGCAAACCTTCAACCCACATCCGCTTCTGTAACATGCATTCGTTGTATCGTGATTTATTGTTGGATATGCATTTTCTCTTTGCCTCCAGCAAGAACAAAGGTTGTTTGGTTAATTAAACAAAAACAAAATCCTCCACGGCATTAAGTAAATGCTTTAATTGTAATGAGAGAAAACATGCGTGAGACATTAGAGTGAGATAAATGTGAGAAAAAAATGTAATTACGAAAAGATTATTGCATGGGAGAGTGCCACGATACAATTAGCCACTTATAAAATCATATTGTGATATCATTATAATATCATATAAGTAACATCATGAACTAATCCATCCCATGAGGAATATATAGCAATATTGTATTATTGCGTTTTCTCCTCACTTCCACCTTTTGGGATAAGACTGTTCCATCCATCAAGAGACGCATATCAGTGTCCTTGCTCTCAGTTCACCACTTATGTACATTCTTTATGTTATCACTTCAAAAACAGGAACAGGGGTTGTCATTTAACAGCAGGAAGGTAAACAATGAGGAGAAGAGATGGGAGAACAAACCAACTTTGAGGTTTTTTTACAACTTCAGGCCAATCTCGTCCAATGGTTGATGATGTTTCGTGATCGCTGGTAAATATCTTAAAGGTTTCTCTTGAGAAGTTTCTCATACTTTATCTCCTAATTTTCTGCTTTTCTGTGAAGCAAACCGAAAAAAGAAATCTCATGCATAATGTCTGAGCTTCTGTTTTGAGAATGAATAATAAATATAATTCTCCTCTATGTTCATTTAATTGTAAGAAAACTCGTTTGCATGGTTTTTAAATGTTAAGTTTAATATTTTTTTCAGCATATTATATGACATAACTGGATTACAGGAAGGATGGATAGCAGTCATCCAATAAGAATACTAGGATAAACCACTGGGATGCATGCCAAATAACATTTTTCCAGAAAACCCAAGGGTACCAATGACAGAGAGGGTCATGGGTAGGGAGTTGCATCCAGTTGTCCTTTATAGGATTGGCAGTCCCAGTTCACAATGGCAGAAAATCATTGGTTGATCTAGTGTGCATTTATGGATTTCCAAATTCCTACGGATTGCATGGCAGGAGTGGAGATCAGAGAGAGAGAGGAAATGGTTGAAATTTCTCAGAGTAAATGCTTGTTCCAGAATGTTCTGCCTGATGGATTAGAGGTAAGGCTGTCGGACCGTTCAGCCCCCAACCGCCCGTGGAGCTGATTGGTCATGGAGGTCTCCTTAATTCCCCAAAAGTCACTGATTCATTGGGGTTTGGTGAAGGTTGTGCTGTAGTCTGCCTCCACCATGGCTTCATATCTAAGGGGTGGCTCTTCTTGACAGATACCTATTTATCATTCTGGCAGTCGGACTGATCAATTGAGCAGTGATTCAGTCCTTTTGGTCAGGGGATAAATGGAGGAGGTGATTGAATGCTTGACTCCAGGCCATTTTGAAAACCAAGGATTACTGGTGGACCTCATCTACCATCTAAGATGCTGTATAAACATTTCTGGTGGAAGAAAATACAATCCTGTTACTTGATCTATTTTCCCATTTTGTGTGTGATACATATTTGTTGTGCTTATTAGAATATTGAGACTTTAGCCTAGCCAGATGCTAATGTTGACATTTACTGTGAGTCTTTTTCATTGTTTTGCACAGTTTACTTGTTTTGTGAGCCTGAGTGGATGTTTATGCAGTTGCTACCTTTGAAATCAGTAACTTATTAGTTTCTCTTTTGGTTAGAATGCCGTTTATGTTACCATTAAAACCCATTTTAAATTTTTTAGATATAAACTGTATGTCTTCCCCTTCCCCCCAACCCCCCCCCCCCCCCCCCACCCCCCCCCCCCCTAATCATTGAGAGATCGTATTAAATGGTCACATGGTTTACTATTTTCAGATGGAAAATGTTTGAAGTTCACTCTAGGCTAGTTGGAAAACCGTGCCTACCAATTTTTTTAAAAACATATACTGTACATATACAGTAGCCTACATACAATTCACTGCCGTTTCCAGCTGAAATGACCACCAACTACTTTTATTTCTGTTTACACAAATTATTATTACAGGGGTCAGTTTATTGATTTATAAAGACTTATTTACAAATGGTTGATTGCATAATACTGTTATGACCTCAGAATACTATAGCACATGAAAACTAATTTGTAAAATAATATATTTTGATGTTTGCATCACATAACCATCTACATATGTGCTTTTGATGTAGTAAACTTGTGGCTCACCTAGTACAGCATTGCACTTGTGATGCACAGCGTTGGGGTACAAGTCATGTGAAACACAAGTGAAGATAAAAAACTTGTTTCAGCAAATGTGTTTTTATCTCATGTTTGCTTTTGTCATTAACACTATCGTTAGGTTTGGGTCAGGTTAAGTGCAGTTTGTAAGTCATTTTCAAAGGAAATAAAGCATTAACCTTTTAACGCCACTCACCAGACATTTCCAAACTGCCATGATATGTAAAACAACCAATGTAATAAAACATTACCAGATTCACGTTTAACTGTTTCAGACAAAACTGAACACGCCTTTAGTGCCAATCTAGACAGTTCATTTTGAAAGTGTTGTGAAACATGCAAGAAGCAACAGGCACATTTTTCCAATGAGCCTGGGATGTTAAGAATAATTGAACTATGAACTAGTCCTATAGGTTTTTCAACTGTTTTGGGGGGCAAGAATTGTAGAAAGATTCTCTGGAGTTCCTTTGTCAATAATTACCAAACACATGTTGAACTTTTAATTCAAACCCTAAGGCCAATGACTTTTTCAGGCGAGGCCTATACTCACTATCTACAGTATCTTCTGAATCTAAAGTCTAAACTTAAAGGATTAGTTCACTTTAAAAAAAAACTTTTGCTGATAATTTACTCACCCCCATGTCATCCAAGATGTCCATGTCTTTCTTTCTTCAGTCGAAAAGAAATTAAGGTTTTTGATGAAAACATTCCAGGATTTTTCTCCATATAATGGATTTTAATGGGCCCCAAATGGTTCAAGGTCCAAATGACAGTTTCAGTGCAGCTTCAAAGGGCTTTAAACGATACAAGACGATGAATAAGGGTCTTATCTAGCGAAACGATCGGTCATTTAAAAAATTAATAAAAAAGTTTAAGTTTTATAAGCACAAATGCTCGCCTTGCTCTGTTCTGTGATGCGCGTTCGTGACGTCACGTAATACGCAATTACGCTGAAAAGGTCTCACAGAACAGTCATCACAGAACAGTGCAAGGCGAGCATTTGTGCTTATAAAACTTAAACTTTTTTTATTTATTTTTTAAATGGCCGATCGTTTCGCTAGATAAGACCCTTATTCATCGTCTGGTATCGTTTAAAGCCCATTGAAGCTGCACTGAAACTGTCATTTGGACCTTGAACCGTTTGGGGCCCATTGAAGTCCATTATATATCAAAAACCTTAATTTCTTTTCGACTGAAGAAAGAAAGATATGGACATCTTGGATGACATGGGGGTGAGTAAATTATCAGCAAAAGTTTTTTTTAAAAGTGAACTAATCCTTTAAAGAAATTTGGTGCAAATGGACACCAGGTCAAAATGGACACCATATTTAGTCAAAATTAGCCTCTGGGGATGCTATAACTTAACCTCATAATTCTGCAACCATTTGAACCATAACTTTTCATAAAATTTCTATCAGAAATGGTATCAATGTACATTTTTTTATGATACAATTTCTATTTAAATTACATTGAATCATTCTATTATTCTAATTACTCATTTTTTCTAAAGCAACTTACAAATGAGGAGAACAATAGAAGGAATCAAACCAAGAATAGGGCAACAATATGTAAGTGCTATGACTAGTCCAAGTTAGTCTAGAATGGAATATAGTATATATATATAGAGAGAGAATAGTAAGTGTTAGGATTAATGGGTCAATTGTTGTAACAATGCAGAAGATTTCTCTTCTCAAAACATTTAATTTGGAATTCACCATGACTTTCCAGGCAATTAAAAAGTATTAGGTGAAATGGGACACAAATGTAGTACTCTGAGAATGTCTAAAAAAATTGGCAAGGTTCTGATGCTTGAGAGCAATCACCCTTCTCCCTGTCATGCCATCTGCTCGGACCCTGCTAATTGCCACATGCTGCTAAATTTATTATAACTTTTTTTTGCATTCTGAGTGCTAATGATTGCAAACAGAAGTTAAAATATTCAGTGAATGGTGTGAATCAATTTGTATCAACGTGCAGTATTAGTCACATTTATGGAGTGCTATACAGTTTTTCTTTAAAAAAATAAATAAAATACAGGCCTGTCCACATTGCACCATAAGATGTTTGAGTCTTTTTTTGTTGTTGTTGAAAAAAGTCCTTTCTGTAAATAACTAGAATTCCCCACACTGGTCAAAAGTGAATGGTGTCTGAATTGTTTTCATATGCTGTATTCAGTTTAACTTTTCACAAAGCTACCACCAGCAATCATGACAGACAGCAGCTTGCGGAGTCCTCTTGTCATTTTTCACTGATAATTTTCAACACCGCTGTGACTTGGAAATCAAATACAATGTCTATGTCTGACATCATGGTGTTTGGCTATGAGACACTTGAGAACAAATGATGTTTGATGTTATTGACGTCCAACCTGCGGCATGGGTGCCATATTTGATTTGAGAGCCGCAGTGGAGGTGAAGATTATCAATGAATAATGACTTGTATTTCGGTGTTATGAACTGTTCTTTAAAAAAAATCCTGTTTGCTCGTGCATGTTTTGTTCTGTAGTATCAGTGTGTATTTTACAACCAATTCCATGGTGAGAAATGGCTTCAGCAGTGATGGGTAAAACTAACTGTGCACATAATACTCTGATGATTTACATTTTCATGAATTAAACATATGAGTGACCTAGCTGTCAGACGGCTCCAATAATTCCAATGGTACAGCGCCTGCCACGGTTTGCATAAACAGCCATAATTTGCCTTTCATTACAATTTTGTTTTTTACTATCTTGATTTATGGAGGAATTTGATGAGATTTTTTTCAATAAATATTTGTCAGTTTGGCTTCAGGGCTAAATATGTTTCACGGGAAAGGTGAAGAGACTTTATTCATGCTATCTTACTGGAACCGGACCCTGTTTTGGTATTAATTTCTAAGAATTAATTCTCCCACTAAAGGTTCTTCTCCAACTGTTTTTCTTTATTATCATGGTAAGCTCAGTTGTCCCCTACAGCAGCTCATTCATCACACCATGCCTGGGTAGTCTCTGATGGAGAAGTGCTTATGTACAGGACCCATCACAAGGTATTGAGCTCTGCTGAGGGTTAGAGGCAACATGGTCCTTATCACCCCTAAACAGCCTGTTGTCCTGCCTGGTTCTATCGTCTGAGGAGTCCAATGGTCAACAGAGGACCAGAAGACCATACCTTATAGCTTTCTTATGACTGATTTTATTGGAAGGAAACTAACTCTTGTGATCCTGAGAGATAAAACACCCCCCTTACTCTCTAAAGCAGTATACCATGTAAACAATCCTGTTTATTTTCTGAATATATTACAAAAAAATTAAAATGCGGTCATTATTTACCAGGTTTGTTCAGAATGAAAGAATTTACTCCATTCCCACTCATGAACTAAGATAGAGGACTCAAATCCCAACATCAATATCCCTTTTTTTCATACTGTACATTTCATACTGCTGTGATGCCTAAAGTCAATTGTTGAATTCAAAGTGACTTATTTTTTATTTTTTTTATTTTTTATGTATTCAGAAAATTAGAAGTCATAGATTATCTTATTTTTTTAAATAAAAAACTCAAAGTCTGTCTTGACAAAATTCAGTTAAAAATACAAAATACTTCCAAATTCAGTAATTAAATTGCAATTTGAAAGGCATTCTCAATACAATTTCGAATGGAGCTTATCTCTCTTATTTACCACTCTTATGTCATTTTAAAACAAAATGTTCAAATAGCTATTTTTCTCTTGAAATGTAACCATCCCTGTAGGGTGCATTTTTTGTGTAAGATGAAATAATAGATTTAATATTCCTTTGTTTCTGTTACGTTTAGTTCTGTCAGTTCATCGTGTTTTAGTTTGGTTTTCCCTGTGCCCGTTTGCCTGAGTTGTAGTTCCTTGTTTGTTTCAATGGTTGTTATTTATTTCTACACCTGTTCTGTTTTCAGTTGATTGCTCCCTTGTGTATTTAAAGGGATAGTTCGGCCAAAAATGATATTTAAACCATGCATTACTCACCCTCAAGCTGTTTGAGATGCATCTGTCAATCTTGTTTCAGACGAACACATTTTCAGTTATTTTAGAAAATGTCTTAGACCCTTCAGTGGATATAATGTGAAGCAATGGGGTCCACCTCCTTCAAGTCCCAAAATGTGAATACATCCTTCACAAAAGTAATCCATCCGGCTCCACGCGCCAGCGCAGCCAGAGAGCAGAGCAAAACAAAACACGAAAGCGCGTGAACGCACTTGCGTCGATCGTTGCCGGAAGTCAGATATTTTCATTTATAAAGTTTTAAATATGTATATTTTTACGACAAAACCGCACGGATTACCCTCAGAAGGCCTTCGTTTATCCCCCTGGAGCCGGATGGATTACTTTTGTAAAGGATGTATGCACATTTTGGGAGTTGAAGGAGGTGGACCCCATTGCTTCACATTATATCCACCGAAGGGTCTAAGACATTTTCTAAAATAACTGAAAATGTGTTCGTCTGAAACAAGATTGACATATGCATCTCGAACGGCTTGAGGGTGAGTAATGCATGGGTTAAATATCATTTTTGGCCGAACTATCCCTTTAAGCCTTCAGTTCAGTCTGTTCCATGTTTGGTATTGTTTATGTGAATGTGCTCTTGCTATATCTATCTCCTAGTGTACTTCTCTTTGCTTAATAAATAAGTATTTTGGTAATAATTTATTTTGATGGTCCCTTTCGAACATTCTGTTGGCCATAAGTAACTTTGCAACTACATGTCTAACTCTCATTAGAGTATTAGTATGATGGTCCTCCAACAGACATTCTATAAGTAACTTTTTACAACTACATGTCAACTTATTCTAACCCTTACCCTACCAGTCTACTAAATAGCCTACTCTACTAACACCATCAAAATAAAGTGAAACCAGTATTTTTGATTCATATTTGTTAGTGCGTGTCTAACACATTACAGAATATCGATCTAGATTTGAATCTAGACTTTTTTAAATTATGGTCCAATTGCTCTGCCTATAGAGGCGAAGGAGCAAAATCTAGATGTCCATGTTGTGGCAAAAATTCTCAAACAAACATCACTGCGTAAGAGACACTCAGAGTCAAATTATATAAAATAGAAGTATTTATTCTTGCAAGAATAGGAGCAGTCTAATACACAGTTGTTACCCTGTGCAGAAGAGTGACACACCCCCCAGACAGACTGAACTAGCTTTTATCTTAGTTTCAAGGCCTTCTTCCCCCCAGAGCCTTCCTCCCAGTAGTTTTCCATAGACGTCACTAGTTGGCCCACTAAGCTCCCCTGCACCAAATGGCCTTCTGACATCTAGGTCAGAGGTCCTTGTTCGTCTGTTCTCTGGAGTGTCTCCCTCTTCTGCCTCCCCAGGTACATAAACAGAATCCTCTCACTACAAGTGAGAGACACACATGTGACATTCTTTGAATCATCTATATTTAACTAAAGATCAATGAATATCATTAAAATTGCCACTACATCCACACCAAGGACTTCTTAGATCTGATGCCTCCAGACCGCTTGCTTTGTGTGTTCTACTTTACCAGTCTCAGCAAGCGATCCAAGGCGTAAGCCAGAGCCCACCACAGACACAGAGCCTGAGCCTGCCGCAATGTCAGTACCAGATGGAACAAAGACTGAGCCAATCATCGCCCTGGAGCCCGAGCCCAATGGATTGTCTGACCAGGTGTGCGAACCGGCTACACCATCCGTCACTGTGGGTGTCCTCATAGAGTTTGAGGGCATGTAGTGGATCTACTCCCACAGTCCTGTCTCTGAGGGAGACCTTCAGCTGTCCTCTGTCAACTATTATGATGAAATGGAAGAGGATATTTCCCTGCACCTCCCAGTCCCCTCTGGTCCCGCCCAGCTCCAAGTCTCCTGTGTCTCTGCTGGTCCCTTCCAGCTCCAAATCTCCTGTCTCCAAGGATCCCGCCCAGCCTCCCTTTCCCACCTACTCTACCCCTAACAGCCAGTTCATCCGCCCCGCCCCTGCTGGTTCCCTGTGTGGATCTGCCTCAGCTCTTCCAGTCTCCAGCTCCACCTTGTCAAGAGTATCCCCTGGTTTCGCCTCCAGCCTACGAGAACGTCACTCCACTTTGGCTTGTCGACCCATCTGCTCCACCTTGGCTCCTCCCTCCCTCAGCTACACCTGGGACCATTGTCCTTATGGCTCCACCAGGCTCCCTCGTCCCTCTGCCTGCGCCACGGATTTCTGGGCCAGGGTGACAGAGGACTGAGGCGGAGCTGGTGGGACCTCCTCAGTCCCACCAGCTCCGCCTCAGTCCTCTGTCACCCTGCAGCTCATCGCTGCAGCTCTGCCTTGGTCTCCAGATCCATCTATGTCATGTGGTTTCATGTGGTTTCTTTGGCTCTTTGGATCCATCTATGTCATGTGGTTTCGTGTGGTTTCTTTGGCTCTTCATCTCCGCCTGGGTCTCCACCTCCATCGGCTCTGTCTCCTTCTGTCGGCCCCTGGGTCCGCTGGCTCCTCCCTCCTTCGACACAATATATTGATGCACATCTTATTTCTTTCTGTATGCTCGCTTAAGACAGAAACAAATGTGTTTACTTGAATACTTGTCAAGACCGCCATTTTGAGAAAATTGTGTGTGTTCAAGTGCAAAAAGACCCGAAAGAGAACTCAATTCGGGGCTAAGAGGCAGATCTCTCAGTACGCACAGAAAAAAGTACAGGACCGATTTAAATTCTCGGTGTTTATAAATGTTTAAATTAGCAAGACTTCGTCATGTCCAATGATAAACATTAGTGAAGAATTATATATAAGAAAAGATTATTCAAGCAGCCTGTAGCCTATACCCTATGCTTCAGCCCATGGAACCCCGTGCAACCCTGTACAAAAAACTTTCTCATATACTAACCTAGAATACTGTCTAACACTTGGCTGCTCTGTCAAGTCTTCGTTGTCGGTTAGGAACCTGTGTTAGGAACCTTTAGGGGTAAGAACCTTCGTTGTCGGTTAGGAACCATTATAATAATTTATGCGATGTTTATATGCCCTGGACATACAGTAATGTGCTCATCTGTATTAGAAGAGGATGAGGTGAAAAGGCCAATAACTAGGTTTTGCTTGGTGGTGAGAGGCCCAGCTTACATTTTAATGATCTGTAAAAGATTACTATTGTGTACATAAAGATATGGTGGAATCCGGCTTGTCCCGTAGATGGTCTGCTTGCACACTTTTACCTCACGCACGAGCAGTTCTGTTTGCGCTCTGGAGAAACGTTCAGTCTTTCCACTATAGTGGAAAGTGGAAAGACTGAACGCTTCTCCAGAGCGCAAACGGAACTGCTCGTGCGTGAGGTAAAAGTGTGCAAGCAGACCATCTACGGGACAAGCCGGATTCCACCATATCTTTATGTACACAATAGTAATCTTTTACATTGTAATCCTTTTATTTTAAATATTTGGCATGTTTGTGTGCTGCTGTGCATCCCTGTGTGTTTAATAAGCCTATAGGACCAGCTTGTGGACCAGCCTATAGGCGCACATTACTAATGCGCTCTTTAAATAAAATAAAAAATATATATATTGCGCCATTGACTTTAGACCAGGTTTCAGTTGGTCAATGGCGCAGTCTATTTCTGTTGCCTCAAAATAGCAATGCGCCAACAATGCCTGAACACACCTCGTTTTCAGACCAGCACGCCCATGGGCGCACAAATGGGCGCAAATTTTGCTATTTAAACAATGGCGCAGGACGTGAAAATAATAACCGTGTCGGACTGAAACTAGCAAAAAACACTTGCGTTGCGCTTGCCGCTGCATTGCGCCGGGTGTAAGATAGGGCCCACAGTCTTTATATGATGATATCTAGGTGAAAGAGTCTATATGTGATGGGATTTATCTGACCTCAGTGACGTGAGACGGTCGGTTTAGCCACTCTGTCTGCTTCCTGACCTGAGCCCCAGATTGTCATGTTTGAGCTCTAAGACTATGTGCCATATTACTAGAGAGAAGAGCAGCACCATCCCAGGAGGGATGAATACCATCTCTTTTCAACAGGTCAGGTCTGCTCCCAAATCTTTTACAAATGTCTATGAATTCTATATTATTTTGCGGACACCACTTAGACAGCCAGCCATTGAGTGAGCATAGTCTACTAAGTATATCATCACTCAAGCAAATTACCAGAGCAAATTACAGTGCCTGACATCTTACTTGCAAGTTCACACACCTCTTTGATGTTAATTTTGGTGATCTCCGACTGGCGAAGTCGAACATCATTAGTGATGTCGTGAATAATAATCTTAGAGAATTTATGATTAGCATTAGCCAGCACTTTTAAATTTGCTTTGATGTTAGACGCTCTGGCTCCTGGCAAATAACGTTCCGTGTAATAGAATCGCCAATAACTAGGGCACATTCAACATGATTCTCAGTGGGTGTTTCACTGAGAGGGGAGAACATTTTTAATGTTGTTATCGGAACGGAAGAGCGTTGTTTTGTCCCGCGACTACAGCGTCTCACGATCACCCAGTTGCCCTGCTGCATGGGCTCTACAGCCAGAACCGAACAATGTACAGAGTTCTCTAAGCTAGTAGCGTCCAAAGCAGTATCTAAAGCCCTTGCACTCTTACTATCCTCGATTAAAGCTGCTGTCCGTAATTTTTTTGGGTTAAAAATTATCCAAAATAATAATAATTAAAAAAACATAACCAGCCATGTTCAAAAATATCTGCTTACCTTTGCTCGATTCAAAACGGTAAGCTTGTAATAATTATTTTAATTCCAGTGGTACTGGTGGATTTCCGCGGGAAATTCGAGCATGTCTTTGCGTCATAACGTCACATCTGTACACATAAAGAAGGAGTCCCGGCAAGTAGGCTGTATTGCGTGAGCGGATGATGGAGTTGGAAGCTTTTAGCCTTTTCTCACAGCTCTTCAAATAATTAAACTCATGGCGGATCCAGAAAGGTTCAAACGACAACCACCAGTGACAACTGGAGTTTCACCCGTGGTAAAACCCAGGAGAATTCGGACTTCGGAGTGGGTAGAGAAAAAAAGAAATTGCAACCGGGCCCACGCGAAAACAAGGATTAACATTGGCAGGGCTTTTGAAAGGTGGCGTGAACTCCGTGATATTTGAAGGGGTTCAAGACGGACGCAGAAACTGCTTTTTTTCTGTTGGACGGGTAAGACATTTCAATAGTTCAATCGTGTAACAGTAGCACACTTGTTCGCTTAATTCACACAGTTAAAGAACTTCAAGAAAACCAAACCCTCCGCCTCCATTGTCAAGCATTGGATCTGAATCAGATCGGTAAAGTGAAAATTATCCTTTTCCCAAAAATTATTAGAGTTATATTATGTAAAACACGTTTATGCATAACAGGGATTCAGTTCATAAACCGTTTATTTCATAGCACTATGACTACTTGTCAGTATCCACACCGTCGTGGTGACTGACAGACACGCAGTCTCCTCAAAACAGTGTGTTCATCTGCGCTGTTTCATGCCGATGTACAACTCACGCAAAGTTAATAATTCCGCAAATAACTGCAATTACAGATTTCAAACAGAGATGGCGACAAAGAGGAAAAACGCCAGACTGCAGCTTTAAAGTTTGGATGCGTGTCTCTAGCTCTGAAATCTTCTCTGTCAGCCTGTCTGTCTCCTTGCATTTATCACATGTAAATCCTTCAATACTGACAGAGAATGCTATACTATACATGTGACAAGAAGTGCAAGTGACAATAACAGGAGAAGACATTACATGCTTGTTGACTGATTCTACTTACCTAGTTGCTTTTAGACTCGTAAAAGGTGCAAGCACGTAAGAAAAAAAAGACGGCAAGCACAGATGGCAGGTTAACTACAGAGCTTACAGATGCAGACCAGCAGCATGGCAGACAGGAGTAATCGATTTCAGAGTGTGAGCGGTTGATATTGATATAATAAAATGTTGAACTCATTTTATGTGAATGTGTTATTGCTCTATCTCCTACTGTTTTCTCTTTGTTGAATATATAAAGTATTTTTTATTCATCTTTGTTCATGCGTGTCTAACACGTTACAGTATCAACACATTAACTGTCTAATATATTACAGTAACAGCTGTCATCATTACAAGAGGGCTGCACTATTTGACATTTACAGTACTCTTTAATAGAACAAGCGGGCACGGCTTTCTACTTGACCTCTGTTTGTGATTAATGACCTTCTTTAATGAATTGCCTCTGTTGGGATGCATCCACTTCCCTTTCAGGCCTCATTGTAAATTCCATGTTATTCCATTTCCTCTCTCTAACACCGCTAATTTAGATTAATTACACGTCCCTCAGTGCAAATATTAATGCAGTGACTGTTATTAAGCCCAAAATCTACATTATTGGTATCCCTAAAACTCTCCTCTCAATCGACCTCTTACTGTCACGGTTCAGGGTGCATCATCGGCTTCCCCTGTTGTCTGTGTTTGTCCTGTCATTTTCTGCAGCTCGTGATCTGGGCAATCAGCACTGACCTTGCAAACGTGTGTGCAAGCGGGTTCCTGTCGCTTGTTCCTTTTCCCCTTATATTCTCTGCTGTGTTTGCCCCTTGTTGTCAGATTCGTGCTTCGTCTCATGTGTTCTTGGAACTGTTCTCTGTCTCTGTCTCTGTCTTACCTTTGTTTGCTGCTGTCCCAGGACGCTCAGACGAGGAGTGACACAGCTGGTCTTTCTCCTGCTGTTCTCTGTCTCATTCCCCGTCCCGTTGGGCACTGCATTTTTGGGTGGTCTCCACAGCCTGTGTGTCCACTGGTGGCTGTACGGACAGCTCTGGAGCTCCCATATATTCCATTATATGTGTTCACGTGTGTCATTTCACTTTGGAGATGTTTTTTTCCAAAGTGTTCCAATAACCTCTGTTTCACGAACCCTCTGCATTTGAGTCCTCTGTTTATCCACACCTACCTACAGCTGCAGGACAAGCCAGTCAGATTTAGTTGTGATCTTAGTGTGTGAAAGAAAACAGAAACATATATTTTTATATAGTTATATAATCAACCATTGTGAGAGTCATGCTGAAGCCCTCCAGTGTGGTTTGCTCTGTCATCAGAACATTATCTAGTTGACGAGAAAGGCAAATAACAGTGTTTAACATGCAGATATTTTTAAATAAAGTGTCATAGTGCTGTGATCTCTGTTAGTGTGGGCACTCTGTTACCACAGGGTTCTGTTTTTCCAGGAGGAAACTGCTTCACACGGCATGATTCCCCGCGGAGAGCGCTTCCCCTCACCAACGAATATCAGATTCCTCATTTATATGCCAATTAATGAACAAATTAATACAGCACTGTGAAAAATAATTCCGGCGAAGACATCAGCGACTCCTGTTTGCTCACTCCTATCTGTTTTACTCCAAATAAACTAATTATAGATTCCGACCTTTTAGACTATTCTTTGCGGCTGAGGGCTAACGATAGATAATGCTTTTTAATTAATCACACATGCTAATTATGCTTCCCGTGACATTTGCCACTATCCACTGCAGCTGAGAGAGACATATGGAGCATATGTTTTCAGAGAAGATTCTACTGTGCTTATCGGTGCATTATGAAATTCAGAAATATACACCATGCAGAGATTGTTTTAATAGGTACTGGTATTTTGATAATCGGCTTTCTGAAACCTGTATTGCTGTATGCTTGACGTTTTAAAATGCTATAATTCAGTTTTGACCTGGCCATCTTTCTTGGAATTACAGTATTACAGTAGGTACAAGCTGAAACGGCATCATATTTATCAAATAGATATTAGAGGCCCTGCAATACGTTGATATGTCATGATTAATACAATATGCCATAATTTTTTTTAATGGTAATTTCAAAATGTTAAGGACACAGGTTTAATTTAAAATATTAACATAATATTTTATTTAAAATAATTTAAATTAATTTAAAATATTAAAAAAAAATTGTTAATTAATTTAAACTGCCCAACTATAGTCCCTGAGACGTTAAATATAAGGATGCACAATACCTGATCGCTTTTGGGTCTTTTCTTCACACAAATCAAACGTTTGGCCTCGGAACAATTGGACTATTTGATTTTTTTAATTTTTTTATAAATTGTCCCTGTGGTCATGGGGTGGGGTTGGGTTACGTGTTCAAATGTGTCTAAATAGCATAAATAAAATAATGCTGACTGATTAAATTGAGAATCACACTCCAACATGGCAAAATTATAACCAAATATGTAATTTCATCATGACGATAACATTCCCATCAACACATCTGTGTATGACGCCAAAGGTTTGTCATTGAAATCAACGGCTGCCTGTCGAAAAATGACGTTACGGGTCCTGACCATAGACAGTAAAAGAGGTCCTGACCAAGCGTCAATATATGACGATTTGGGAGTGAGAACGTGTTGTCTAAAATTCTAACCATTATGGATATTTGGATCATCTGTCAGAATTGTAATATTGGTAGCCAACTTCTCTAATAAATAACAACAGAATATTATTCTATGGCTGATTCACAGTATATAAAGTAGCTGAGCAGATATTTTGTGTCATTATATTGTGTGTTTTAGCTAAAACACTGCAGAATTCAGGAATGCAGTTATAAATGTACCCCTCATAAAAACTATGGCACTGTTTGTAACACTTTCATAGCTTCCTGATATGTGATTAAACCCCCTAAGCCCTGAAGTACGGTGGCCGAGACAGCTCAACACGGTGCAACTTAAGCAAACACATGCAAATAGAAAAAAACGCGTGCAAATAGAAAAAAACACATGCAAATAGAAAAACACGCGTGCAAATAGAAAAAACACCTGCAAATAAAAAAACCCATCTTCATCAGTTTCACAACACACGTGTGCTCCAAATACAGAAACGCGCTGCAAAAGTTCACAACACAACCAAATACAGAAACGCGCTGCAAATAACACAGACCACAACGGAAATGTTTCCAGGGGAACCAAATAAGTGACGAACCCGGCTGGGACGTGCTTATTGCTCGTGAGCTTCCCTTTGCCCTACTCCCTTCGAAGGGCAGACGGCAGAGCCCTTAAAGTGGGACTTTGGAGTGAGCAGGGCTAGTGTGCTGTTATGTAGCCGTGTGGAACGCACTTTGATGAAGGAGCAACGAAAGACAACGTAATTCCTCATTATTTTCAACTGGAATGTTCCCATGACAACGCAGCACGGTGTCCATCAGCTGGCCTTACAACAGATATAAAATGCTGTTAACTTAACGGATGCAAATACATTTTTATTTTTAGTTTACAAAAAAAGCTTTTAAAATATGCGTTATATCTGTATGTCTCAACTTTAAAATTTTGGACCCTACATTACGAAACTTTTCTTTATGAAAATGTAATTACATGAAACAATTTGTACAGTGTAACTGATGTATAGTTAAATATCGTTCCTTCATGTTTTTCTTCTTTATCTTTATTATTTATTTATTTTAGTTTCCAGCTCATTGTTCTTTTCTCATTTGTATTCTGATGGCATTGAACATATTGTTAATACATTTTGTACTTTGTATACAAGTTGTATGTCATAAAAAAATGTAATCTCTGTATGTTTTGCAAATAAATAAATAAATAAATAAATAAAGTATAATTTTAAGCTGTAAACACCAGCACGCATAGATTTATGGATATCTATGCCAGCACGTCCCAGTTCGTCACTTATTTGGTTCCCCTGGAAACATTTCCGTTGTGGTCTGTGTTATTTGCAGCGCGTTTCTGTATTTGTGTTGTGAGCTTTTGCAGCGCGTTTCTGTATTTGGGTTGTGTTGTGAGTATTTGTAGCACACGTGTGTTGTGAAACTGATGAAGATGTTTTCTTAATTTGCGGGTGTTTTTTTTTATTTGCATGGGGGTTTTTTTTATTTGCACGCGTTTTATTTTATTTGCATGTGTTTTTCTCTATTTGCACGCGTTTTTTTTGTATTTGCATGTGTTTTCTTCAGTTGCAGCGCGTTGAGCTCTCTCAGCCACCGTACTGAAGGCATTTTTAGAGTTGTTTTTTTCTGAGTATCATACACAAAAGTACAGTAAAGACTTATAACTCCAAAACTATAGCAAGGAGAGTCAAAAAGTATCGTTTCATATATATATATATATATATATATATATATATATATATATATATATATATATATATATATATATATATAATTGTTTTATGTTGCATATCTTTCTTATTTGACATGCAATAAATCAGGTAGGAAATAAGGTAGGAGGAAAAGTCCCTCTACATGTGAACAGCGGGCAGTTACATGCATTCAAAAGCTGAGTTTCTAAGCTTTAAGATGATACCTATTTTGTGTTATTCCACATTGGAAAACAAGCATGAACGATCTTTTTAAAAAAGTAGTGATTCTTTTTGGAAAAAGTAGCGATTCATTTTTTTTAAAGTATCGATTCTTTTTGGAAAAAGTATCGATTTATTTTAGGAAAAGTATCGATTAATTTTACGGAAAGTATCGATTCATTTTAGAAAAAGTACTGAATCTTTTCAAGGAAAGTAGTGATTCTTTTTGAAAAAGTTGCGATTCTTTTTAAGGAAAGTATCGATTCATTTTAGAAAAAGTAGCGTTCCTTTTTAGGAAAAGTAGCCTTTCTTTTTGGAAAAAGTATCGATTCATTTTAGGAAAAGTAGCGATTTATTTTAAGGAAAGTATCAATTCGTTTTAGGAAAAGTATCGATTCATATGAGGAAAAGTATAGTTTTTTTAGGAAAAGTACCGATTATTTTTGGAAAAGTAGCGATTCAGTTTAGGAAAAGTAGATTCTTTTTGGAAGAAGTAACGATTCATTTTTGAAAAAGTAGCGATTCTTTTTAAGGAAAGTAGTGATTCTTTTGGAAATGTAGCAATTCTTTTTAAGGAAAGTAGTGATTATTTTGGAAAAGTAGCGATTCTTTTTGAAAAAGTGTTGATTCTTTTGGGGAAAAGTAGCGATTCCTTTTAGGAAAGCATCGATTCATTTTAGGAAAAAGTATTGATTCTTTTTGGAAAAAGTATCGATCATTTTAGAAAAGTAGCGATTCTTTTTAAGGAAAGTATTGATACCTTTTAGGAAAGTATCGATTCATTTTAGAAAAGTATCAATTCTTTTTGGAAAAAGTATCGGTTCATTTTAGAAATTTAGTGACTCTTTTTAAGGAAAGTAGCAATTCCTTTGGAAAAAGTATCGATTCTTTTTGGAAAAAGTATCGATTCATTTTGGAAAAAGTATCGATTCATTTTAGAAAAGTAACGCTTCATTTTAGAAAAGTATCGATTCATTTTAAGGAAAAGTATAGATTCTTTTTATGAAAAAGTAGCGATTCTTTTTGGGAAAAGTATCAATTCATTTTGAAAAAAGTATATATTATTTTTGGAAAAAGTAGCGATTCTTTTTAGAAAAGTAGTGATTCTTTTGAAGGAAAGTAGCGATTCTTTTGGTAAAAGTAGCGATTCTTTTTAGGAAAGTATCAATTCATTTTGGGAAAAGTAGTGATTGATTTTAGACAAAGTAGCGATTCATTTTAGGAAAGTATCGATTCATTTTAGGAAAAGTAGTGATTCTTTTTTGGAAAAGTAGCGATTCATTTTAGAAAAGTATCGATTCCTTTTAGGAAAGTATCGATTTATTTTAAGAAAAGTATAGATTCATTTTGGAAAAAGTATCGAAACATTTTTTTTTAAATTAGCGATTCTTTATGGAAAGAGTATCGATTCGTTTTAGGAAAAGTTTCAATTCATTTTAAGGAAAGTATCGATTGATTTTAGACAAAGTATTGAATCTTTTTAAGGAAAGTAGTGATTCTTTTTGAAAAAGTAGCGATTCATTTTAGAAAAGTAGTGATTAATTTTTTTTTTAAAGTAGCGATTATTTTTTGGAAAAGTAGCGATTCCTTTTAGGAAAGTATCTATTCATTTTCGGAAAAGTATCGATTCATTTTAAGGAAAGTATTGATTCATTTTAAGGAAAGTATCGATTGATTTTAGACAAAGTACTGATTCTTTTTGAAAAAGTATCGATTCATTTTAGATAAAGGACTGAATCTTTTTAGGAAAAAGTATAGATTCTTTTTAAGGGTATAGTAGCGATTTTTTTGAAAAAGTAGCGATTCTTTTTGGAAAAAGTAGAGATTCATTTTAAGTAGCGATTAGAAAAAGTAGCGATTATTTTTAGAAAAGTATTGATTCATTTAAAGGAAATTGTTGATTAATTTTAGGAAAAGTAGCGATTCATTTTTGATCAAGTAGCGATTCCTTTTAGGATTTGTGTGTGTGTGTGTGTGTGTGTGCGCGCGTGTTTGAGAAAACCCCAAAACAGCTTAGTCAGAATTATATCAAGTAAACAGGAAAAAAAATTGTGCAGGGAGGGAACCAAAACTCTGAGTATCAGACTATAATAAGATTCCTGTTCAAGCATGAAACCTATTAAACGGTTGGGAGGATTTGCTCTTATTCACAAAACCTAAGATTTAATTTTTATGTTGCACTCCATTTCTTGACTGGATGACATGAAATGTCCCCTTTGATAGATTAGACAGAGTCAGCTTGCTTAAAAGTCAATATCCTGTAACAGACAACACAGAACTGCTGTATACACTGTTATACTGTATGCTGCAATAGTGTGCAATCCTGAATATGCAGCTTTATTGCAATAAAAGACTACTGAGCTGCATATAAGTTTTCAAAGTAATTTTTTGAATAATTCTTAAACTTTCTTTTGTATCGAGATCTAACTTGGGTCATTTTCGTCCACATACCAGTGGAAAAAAAAACAAACTGAATTATATATATTTTTTTATAATATCTCAATTGTTTCTTCCAGACAGCAATGTGATTTAAATGGAGACTTTCTCTTATGACTCTTGCGTCTCAGATCTTTCTTCACATTCTCCCCAGGAATTATCACGAGATCTTACCACAATATCACAAACTCAAATTTGCTATGATCTCCAGGTCTTGCTAAGATTTTATTATGAACGGAAAAAATTTTCATCAAAAAAAGAGATCAAATTATCTGAGCTATGCTATCCACATTCATTTTATAGCTTTGTATTTAACAGATTATTTTTTCTATTTTAGGAGACATATTTGAGACAAAGCCGGTGCTTGAACTATGACCGATAAGTCTAAAATGTCTCCTGTACAATGAAAGAGCAATACAAGAAATAATGATAATCTAATCCACAAGAAAGAAAGAAAAAAAGATCCCGTGAGCTTTCTCACCTATATTTCTATAGTTCATGACCTTTATTCAGAATTAAAGCAGCCCAGAGTTCTGGTACACTTTAGCAGTGTAAATGCCATAAAGCTTTTTAATTTGAGGAGTGATGAAAATATCACACTTTTGGGGGATATCCCATCTTTTTATTCCTAATTTGTTTGTCACGTTCAATGTTAAGATAGAATAGTTCGCCCCAGAAAGAAAATGGTCATTATTTGACCACAAGACAAGGACAAGGACAATAAAGCTCCCTAAAAGCACCATTCCAAGTCTTCTGAAGCTATACACTCTAAAAAATAATGATCCCAAAAACGATTTTTCACAGCAGAACCAGTTTTGGTTCCCCTTAAAATATATATTTTTTTCTTAGTGTGAAGAACATTAAAAATCTAAAGAACCTTTCCAGTTAGGCTGCATAAATTAGGTCAGCCGGAACCGGGAACACTTCCTATAACACCTGATGTACTTGTTACATCATAAGAAGAATGGCATCTACGGTAATGTCTTTCTGTTTATTCCGAGGTTTATTCCAGGTCAGATGGTGGACCTGTGCCTAGACACAACCCCAACGTGTGATGTAGTCAGCCGGATCCGGGCCGTATCCAGATCAGATGGTGGACCTGCGCCTCGACACAACCACAACGCATGCTGTAGTCAGCCGGATCCAGGCCGAATCCAGATCAGATGGAGGACCTGCGCCTAGACACGACCACAACGCATCCCTGAAGTGTCAGTAGAGATTGTGTTAACTAGACTCTCCCATGTGAAGGCCTCATCGACACGACAGGCACTGATCCTCAACAAACCCGTCTCCATACTGGCGTGATGACTCCGATCTTCAACCAGATGGAACTGGATAAATATTCTGAATGTTCTGATCCAATCTGACTTCTGACCTGTAATGCTGCCTGAATCATAATCATACACTCTTCGTTCGTTGGCCAGAGGAGAACTGGCCCCCGACTGAGCCTGGTTTCTCCAAAGGTTTTTTTCTCCATTCTGTCACCTGATGGAGTTTTGTTTCCTTGTCACTGCCACCTTTGTTACCTTTGGCTTTTTGCTTGCTTAGTTGGGGACACTTAATATTCAACAATATTATCAATCTGCCTGCATTGACACCATTATATGGGAACTGAACTGAGCTGGACGATGACATCACGATTACATTTTCTTCTAAATCTGCTGTACAGCAGAAACAAACTTTGTTGCATTATCTCCCTGTTATCACTGTAAAGCTGAAACAATCTATACTGTAAAAAGCACTATATAAATAAAGGTGACTTGACTTGACTTGACTCCAGTATAAAAAGGGCAGTGGCTAACATGCAATAGATGCTATTTATACTGAGTGTAAATAGTCTCCAAAACTATTTTCTATGCACTAAGAGCAAATAGTGTTACATGCTATTTACGCTATAGGCTATATGTAACATTTTAGTTGAGACAAGGCAGAAAAGATCAGGTTTAAGCTTATATTTAGTAAACAAAGTAAAGACATCCAAACGAGAGTAAATACAATGTGACAGTGTGCATAGCGCAAACAATACCGGACAACCAACAAAAGGTAATGAGAAACTTAAATACACAAAGATAATGAACTTAAAGGCTAACAGGTGTGATTGTTAAATGAATATCCATGGTAACTAAGGACTGACGGGAACAAAGGTACACAGGAAATCAGTAATGGGAAACAAACTAAAAGTCTGTCAAAACTAAAGTAAAACACAAGCAGAAGTGAAGGGATTGAAAGGATTGAAATGTTATCATTATTGCGATTGGAACAGCTTTCCGTTTCTGGGTCACTCCTACATGGAGACCTGGAGCCTTGGTGGTACCTTTAAAATTAGAGTGGCCCATCAGTCTATTATATGGCCCATATTGTAATGGATAAAACGTAAGGTAGATTGAGCAGTTCACAGCTGGATTTTTATAGTTCCAAGTTCAGGGGGTTTCATTTTTATAATGACTATGCCACATCTCAAACCTGAATGGACTGCAGTTTTTTTTTAGTCACAAGACTGATTTCAAAAAGATGATCATTACAGAAAAAAAAGAATCAATGACCTAGTGTTTGTTGCCCAATGCTGATCTGTTATTTTTGATAAAGATAAAATAATACACCTCAAAGATCCTGTTTTATATCCCCATTAGTTAGGTGACAGGGGGAGATAAAAATCTATTAGGACCCAACTCATGGGATTCATTAGAGGAGAACTTGTTCTGCTTACAAGTGCATTTTCGACTTTAATTAGTAATACCTGCTAAAATGAAGTTATCATCCCCTTTTCAAATTAGTTAGGGTAATAAATCACGTGCATACATACCAACATGCCCTTTTATGCCCACACGGTGTCATTATGGTGTCTGTATGGTGTGTGTTGTGCATGATGAGGTTCAAGCATATCTGTGTTCAGTGTATTGATTTTCGTCGCTACGTTGGTTCATTCAATCGGCATAGTTACAAATGTGCTGTAATTTGAGGAATGAATGATGGAGACTGACCTGACTTTGTTACGCAGTAAGTATCCCATCCAATATCCCATCCACTGCATTTCACAGCAGAAGCTGAGAGGCTGGATTTTTATTGCAGTAATGAATGATCACACTAAAAAACAAGAAAATGAAAATGGACAAACCCACAACATTATAGAAACAATCAACAGAAAAGGGTGCTTTAACCATAAGTGATCCACCATGAAAACTAGCTCTGAATTTTAAGATTTCATTAAGGACAATGTATGTTAGGATTAATTTTTCAAAGTGTAATACATACAGACATGCTGCAAATAAAGGGAATTACATAACACAAACAGTAGGTGAAAAGTAAGTTGCATTTGAGACTTTTTCACAGATGAGTCATATTGTGTTGATTGCCAATTAGCAGAGAGTGTGTAATAAAACTAAAAGACGGTTGACAATTAGCACTTTGATCCGTGATGTGATTTTAAGGCAACATGAGACGACCGATAGAGGTCAAATTGGTAGTTCCCCAATAGTGTCAGGGAAATTAAAACAATCATGAAACATACAGAAATATCAATCTAGAGCTTTCCTCGTCGCTGCGTCCTTCAAATGACTGATGTTAAGAACTTGTTCGGCTACATTGGCAAGATATGATCTCAGCACCACCACCGCTGCTGATTAATACATATATTAAATTAAATGACACCAGTCACATGTGCCAGTAACATTAATCATGTTTATGATGCGTAGCCCTTTATGTTAAACTCAGCCTGCTAGACAGAAGCAGTGCAGATGGGGGAGGGCTTCTGGTAAACAGCACAATCATCTGGTTTGTAATGTAAGATTGAGTTGGATGTTTTTATTGACTAAAATGTAAAAAAAAAATGCCCTGATGATTTTTATTTATTTTTTGCTTTCCTTTCTTTTTTTTTTCACCAGTTCCTGCTGTTCTAATCTCAAATACTGTATCTATTCTATAACACTGTTCAAACCCAATAAAATAGGCTGGAGTTTGTATTCAGAGTTATTATTCCCCTCATACTGCCTTTGCATTACTATTAAATTGGATGCATGATGGAGTGTTGTGCTCAGGTTTTGCAAACTTGATGCAAGCTTGTCCAATATGCCCTCTCAAAACACCTGATAAAGTCTGTTGTGATTATTGTGATAAATATACAGGGGTTGGACAATGAAACCGAAACGCTGGCCAATATAGTGTTGGAGGTTTCACACCTATGCGCGGCCTGTTGCCTTATCTTCAGTGATTTTACAATCTATCAGAAAGAACACTGTAAAAGTTGAATTAATAGCACAGCTGTACATAAAATATTGCAATCCACACAACAGAATGGGAGACATATCAGAGTTCAAAAGAGGACAAATTGTTGGTGCATGTTTTGCTGGCTCATCTGTGGCCAGGACAGCAAGTCTTTGTGGTGTATCGAGAGCTATGGTGTCCAGGGTAATGTCAGCATACCGTCACGTAGGACGAACCACATCCAACAGGAGTAACTGTCGACACAAGAGGAAGTTGTCTGAAAGAGATGTCCAAACCCAGATTGAATTCAAAAATAATAAAACCACTGCTACCAAACTCACTGGAGAATTAAATGCGCACTTTTACTCTCCTGTTTCCACCAAAACTGTTAGTCGAGAGCTCCACAGAATCAATATTCATGGTCAGACTATTATAGCCAAACCTTTCGTGCCAATGGCAAATGTCAGTTTCATTGATGCCAACAGTGTAAATCTTGGGCTGTGGACAATGTGAAACGAGTATTGTTCTCTGATGAGTCCACCTTCACTGTCTTTCCTATATCCGTAATAGTTACGGTGTGTAGAAGCCCCAAAGAGGCTTAACACCCCGAGTGAAGCACGGGGGTGGATCAGTGATGGTCTGGGTGCATCAATGTCAAGGACTACCGAACCATTCTGGAGGAACATTTGGACCCTAATGGTTCAAACATTGTACCCTGAAGGGGTTGCCGTGTATCAGCATGATAATGCACCAGTACACACAGCAAGACTTGTGACAGATTGGTTTGATGAACATGAAAGTGAACGTTGAACATCTCCCATGGCCTGCACAGTCACCAGATCGAAATATTCTTGAGCCACTTTAGGGTATTTTGGAGGAGCAAGTCAATTCAAAGTCAAAACAATTTCCTCCACCAGCATCACATAGTGACCTGTCCTGTTCTGGAAGAGAAATGGCTCAAAATCCCCCTGGCCAGTGGCCATTGTGGAGGACTCATTATTACACTCAAGGACTCAAGGACACTATCAGTCATTCCCAAGACAAATTGATGCTGTATTGACCAAGGTTTTTAATGACAAAAAAAAAATTGCTATAACTTAAAATGTGATGCTCGCATTTGAGTCAAAAGTCGCAATGAGCTGTTTGTGGAGAAACACAACTTTCTCAGTTTTCAATTTCATTCCTAAACCCAAACAATAAATGCCGTTTAGACGCTCTAAAAGTGATCACCGATCGCGCGTGGCCGTCATTTTGTCCTCTTTGTTACAGCACGAAAAAAGCCAAGAATGAACATATGAAGGTTTGTTGAAACATACGTGTACAACTTACTGAAATGTATTATCCTTTTTGTAATCATCCAATCAGTTTCAACCCTGAAAAACGTCAATAAAGCTTGTGAACAAATAATCGTCTGACGTACCTCAGGAAAGTCATTCAAATGTCCATACACTGTAAAAAAGTTGCTGCCTTCAATTTTTAAGTACAATCAACTTGGATGTTTGTCATTTAAACTTAAATTGCAATAAACTGACTTTAAGAAATTAGTTGAATCTTGTGTAACATAAAAAAGTAGATCATTTCTCAACTAATTTTGATGAGTTAAAGCACTGTAAAAACATATGTTTTTATAACTTGTTGATCACATATTTTTTTTACAGTGTATAGCTCGTCAGTTAGAACTAGAAAAATTTACTCTAGAGAAGAGCATATCGCTAAAATCGTAAACCTATTGTTTAAATATGTACACTATATTTAAAAAAAGAGCATTATATTTTCCTTCTTATTTATACAATAATGACAATAATTTAAATATATTAAAAACACCTCATTATAATTTGAAATAAGGCAAAACCAATTATTTGAAAGAGTAAAATTTATTCCATTTCCTCATATTGTCCTTTGGACATTCACTCCTCGTTTATCTAATCATTTAAACACATTTCATAAATAGAGATCTGGTCATTTGTGAGGTGGACTGTACAGAATAAAACCAGAATAAAAGTGAATATTAGAAAAAAAGAAAGAAAGAAATGGGTCACATGTGGATTGTGGGTTATATATTTACAACATACAATAGAAGAGGGAAGAAAAGTAATTAAAGAATTAATGAGCATCTACTGACACAATGCAACTGCAAAGCAACCTGTTGAAATGGCTTGTCAACAGCACATACGGGATATTTGAAAGCGATTTATAAATATATTTAGATGGTTTGCAAGCATGAGTATACAACATGACTCTAACCAGACAGCAGTTTTCGGCCCCTGAAATAGAGTAAGTGCATATGACCGATGGTAAAGAAATCTGCCCAAACAAAATCAGATACAATCAGTGTAGAATCTCTAAATGCAAACAATATCATGCTGTCTAAATCTGCTATGTAATCATTGTTGCTGTACACAAGGATATGATACAAATGAATCACAACAAATATGATGTGAATACTGGCAATCAGAAAAACACAGACCATTTTCATGTTGGAAGTGAACCTGAGACAAGTTGTGTATTGATGACAACATACAATTCCCTCAAATGCGTTAGGAGCTTGTCCATTTACCTTAAATAAAATTACCCTTAAATAACCCTAACCGGAAAGGAAAGAAAATAAAGTGATGTGTTGTAAATGGGCCATACGATATCGGAAATGACTCAGGCATTCTTTAAAAAGAATAAAACACCCAAACCCACTCTCACTTGAAAATCATACAGTAATTGCTAAACATCTACAAAATAAAGAAGCAAAACACAATGCTAGGATTGTCTGTTTACTTATGCTTGATATTCATGATGGCATCATGGAAATCCTTTGCAGGCCCTGATTTAAATATTCCACATTTGCAGTGTTTTTTTTTTGTTTTTGTTCTTTGTCCTCATTTTTGATATGCTTGAAATGAGATAAGTGTACAATTATTATCTTATCTTACATGTACCGAAGCACTTTACATGATGATTGCAAAAAGTGGCGTATAATCAAATCAACCCAAGGCGGATGGAAATCATGTTCCAAAAGCATATCGTAACATGATTATATTCAAACGTTGTCTAAATAAGATCATAACGGCAATGTTTAGAACAGCTGATGTTTACGTAGCAAGCTCTGAAACTGAAGACGTGATTTGACCTTGTTATATTGCATTTCCACAACAATATAATCTTCTTTTAATACTAATCACCTGCGCTCCGACAACAAAGATTTATTGGCATTAAACATTTGCAATTAGCATCTCTCAATCGTAATAACATATCAACATGTACAAATTAAAGACAGCTCCGAGTGCATCATGCGGAAGTCCCATGGCTTCAAAAATTGCAACGTATGTACAGAGATAGTCTTTAGAAAACCGATTTTGTGTGTATGTGAATGGGAATGTTTTTTTTTGAGTACATATGTACTTTATGTGAGAATGGGCGTATGATGAGACGGCCCGTTTTAGTGCAGGTAGCATTCCATCGGAACCCTTCGCAACATCACAAAGGTTCAAATGTAGAAAAACCTTGGTGTATATGGCGTGGAAGTACGTCCCTTAAGTGCGTCAGAGCAAAGATTTTTTTTTTATAATTTTCCACTTGGCAACATGAAAAAATTGTGATGGGGCAAAAAAAACCCCATTGATGTCTGAGGCCTAATTCACATAATACAGCCAGTAGATCAAATTGAAAAGAGAGAAAGCAGCGGGAAATATTATCCGTGACCATCGATCGATGGCGTTCACGTCTGTGAGGTCAGGGATTTTGATTTTGAGCTGGGAAGAGCGTCTGCGTAGCCGCGGTTTCTTCGACTGCGTGCTCCTTTCCATGCTGTGGCGGCCCTCGGGCCGCGCTGTGCTCTGTTTGCGATACTGGATACCTGAGTTATCGAACACCATTGAAGTGGAGTTTCGGGCTTCGCTGACGCTGGTGGTGACCTCGTTCCCGACCACCTCATTGTGGATCTCCAGGGTGGTCAGAAGAATATTTCCCTGGGAATCCACCTGCAAGCAGAGACAATCCTGGTTACCCCGGTTTTCTTTCTCTATAAAGCCTACTATTAAGTATGACACTCAACAAAAACACATATGGAAATGATATAGATAGGTGCAATAAACTATACCATTTAAAATGTACCGGTATTTGATTTTTCAGTAACACTATACAATAAGGTCTCATTTCTTAACACTGGTAAATGTAACGTATTAACAGGAACTAACAATTAGCAATACATTTGTTACAGATTTTATTTGTTAATGTTAGTTAATACAAATACAGTCGTTCATTGTTTGCTCATGTTAGTTCACAGTGCATTAACTAATGTTAACAAACACAACTTTTAATTGTAATTGTAAATGTTGAAATGAACTAACTGAGATTAATCAATGCTGTAGAAGTGTTGTTCATTCTTCGTTCATGTTAACTTAAGTAGTTAACTAATATTAACTACTGAAACCTTTATGTAAAATGTTACTGACTTTTCTGACTATTATTTCATATTTCAGACTTTACAGGTTCAAAAAAAAAAATCTTTAAGAGGTGAAATTAAAAAGTAAATTACCCAATAAAACCCCCTAAACTACTTCGACATTATCAAAGACAATATACTTTTTTTTTGTAAGGGAAAGGGGTTTTTGAAAAGTGAGGATTTTGTGGTTAGTTAGGCATGTTAGACAAGCTACAATGGAGGCATTCACATGACATACATAAAGAATGAAAGAGCCTAGCGAAGAGTCAAGTGTGCTATATTCTTCAAAACACTTCTATGCACATAAATGAAAGACAGCTAGATTTATGTGGCCATGATTTATCATGTCAAATAATGTCAGTTACATTATGTATCCACTACATTGGAATGCTCACAAGAAAATAATAATAATAATGGTATAGTGTGCATATGTAAAGCACTGCCATAGACACATGACACAGACATGAATTACTGCTGAAGGGCTGTTCTCCATTACAACATACAGAATTCAACAGAACTCGTTTTATAATCAATGGTACTACAAATCATCAACATGCTAATGCATCACTGCAGTAACAATATGACAATGAGATGCTCTAAACAAGCCACACATTTCAAAAAGCAATATTCTGAATAAGGTTGTACAATTGCAATGTCAAATCATATTTAGGTTATAAATGGCAGATTTGTTAATGAGCCGAATCTGAGCTAGTGTAAATAAGAACAAGTTGGGCAAGTTGTTAACCTTACAAGAATCATATTAGGAAGCAAAAGTTCTCATATATAAAGTGTGATACTTTAATGTAACCTAGGTGACACATGGGAGTCCTAAGGCCTTGTGCACACGGGTTGTTGTTTTTTTAAACGCATCCCCCCCCTCTGGTTTGGCCTTCCATCAACACTGAGACGGCGTTTTTGTCCTGCCAAAACTGAGCTTTTTTAACCGCTTTCCCAAGTGGATAAATTTGAAAATGTCATTTCGTGTAATAGCGTGGACTGTGAAAGCGGATGTATTTGTAAATGATGACGCATGTTTAGTCATGTGACGCATTTTGAACCAATAGATGTATGTTTATACCTCTATTGTGCCTGTTATGTGCTATTGACTTTTACACTGTTGATAAAGATATGTTTCTTTGTTCACTCTTCATATCACAGTCCTGCAAAGATGACGCAATTGCTGTCCTGTGACAAAACATCAGAGCAGTTGCGTTTTAGACCAAATATATAATGGTGAGTGAGTGTCTGGATGCATGAGTGAATGGTGAGATATTTTGCTAAATAAAATTATCCTGCCAGAAGAATAGCATGAGAACTTTATGATGTCTGTTCCATTCGTATAATCTCAGTGAGCTTTTACACATGCGCATTAAGGTGAATTTAGCGTTTTCCGACGTTTCAGTGTGGCTAAGAAACGTTTGGAAACCGCAAGTGTGGACGGAGAGCGTTTTGAAACAAAAATGCCATTTTCAAATGTATACGGATTAATATAGATGTAGCCTAAAAGCAATATATTTGTCACATTCCTATTTTTATCAACAACAAAGAAAGTGTGTTTATTAAATGCCGCATACACAGACCGCATGTGGAAACAGCAAAATGAAATAAACACACAAATTTACATCCACAATACACACTCTGGCTGATTTCAAAAATAGAAAACAACACCGTAAACAACAACAAAAAAGAAAGAAAAAAAAAGAAATCTAGAACACGTAACAAAAGTGTTTGAGTGAAATGAGTCCTTACAAGTCATGAGTGAAAAAAAAATCGAAACCTTTTTTCCCTCTAGTTAATTAATTAAAATAACAGCATGAAACAATAATAAGAAAAAAACCTCCCATTGCTAAATGACAGAAGTAATTGCTATTTTGCTGAACAACAAGCTCAGGTTATTTCTCAAGAGGAGGTCCCTCCATGATATATTGTTTATTTACTGCAACGTCTGAGTCTCTGCAGTAGGCTAATAAATAATTCAGAAATACATTCTTGCAAAAATATCATTACAGCTCACTTCATAATCTTGATCAGTGTTCGTGATGGGGCAAACGAGAGAACAGCAACGGAAGTCGAGTACGGTATATAGTTATGTTATGAGATGGTGTGTACTGAACCAGAATGTTTAACTGAATGAAGGACATGACAAGTAGATTTCATGGTAATCTGGCTGACATTTCTATTGGACCAGAAATCACACCATTACATATGGAGAAAGAAAAATGCAAGATGGCACAAAAAAACAGTGGTTCTCAACTAGTTTTGAATCAGAACATAGACTTATTGGACATCAAGTCCAAAATTAAATGTCTCTACAATCAAATGTAATTTATTAGTATAACATGAACTGAATAAGCAACATTTAAAATAAAATAAAATAATGTAAAAATGTATATGACAATAGTAAAAAATATGTATTATTTCCTGAATTTTGATGGTTTCATGCTCTACAGTCTACAGTAAAAAGATAGATCTATCTAATCTGGCCATCTTCTACCAAGTGATTCATATAATAGAGTCTGATTGAACACTCAGCCTTGAATATTAATGATAAAACATATGGGAAGCATTTTCTCCTCCCCTTTAAAAGTTAATATAAGCCTATTTTTTCGCTGCTTTGAAACTGACGACGACCCACCAGTTGAGAAACACTCTGTTGCACTAAATGAGAGGGACACTGTTGCTAGGAGGATTTCAGGACGAAGCTTACAAATGTTGACAAAACAGCCAGCAATACACACACTCACCCCTTGTGAGTGACGGTTGCCTTGTACCTGATTGGACTGTTTAACAGATGATGGCTTGCAGTTGCCTCCCTCTTGAACAGACTGGTCAGAAAAGCACAAACAAGAGTTTGTCCTCCATCTGAGCTTCAGCACAAATGCTTTAACCTCAAAAATCTCTACTTGAGTCTGGAATTTGTCTTTTGATTCAAGGAAAAAATGACACGTATTTCAGGACATTGCTGTTGTTGCGTAACTCTTCACACGCAAATGTCAGTGGCCATATTTCTGACACAATATTCCAGAATTAAACATTTGCAGGAGGAATACTGACATTCATCAGGACTGGGAAAGACCTAAATAAATAAAGTAAATAAATTGAAAGAAAGTGCAGCATTTTCCAAGTGTCAAAGTAGGAAAAAACACAGTCCAACTCAAAGAAGTCTAAAAGTTTATTACAGTTACTTAGAAACATCACATTCTAGTTTTTTTCCTGTTTCATGTCTTTGTATTGTTTCCCCTACGACTACCATACCAAAACCTTTTATTAAAAAAAAAAAAGATAAAGAAAATCTAACACTCAATTCTGTAGCACACAAAGCAGTCATTCTTCACACTGGCATCGTGACACATAAAAAGGACTTTTACCTTGTTGCCGTCATACTTGCTGCGGTCGTTATTGGCTTTCTCAGCTTTCTCAGCCAGTTTCTTCTGCATCTGAGGCCCTCGTCCAAAGAAAATATAGTTGACGAAAGCATATTCCAGCAGAGCCAAGAAGACAAAGACGAAGCAGCCCATCAGATACATGTCTATGGCTTTGACATATGGGATCTTCGGAAGTGTTTCTCTCAGGTGGGTGTTGATGGTGGTCATGGTCAGCACAGTGGTAATACCTGTATGGGAAATATTTATATTTAAAGTTATATTAACCCTTTCCCAACCATTGATGAGATTATTTTTAAACTTCCTTTACTTAACATTTTCTTATATTGAAATTGTTTATTTATTGTTGTACTTGCCAGTTTTGCTGCAGAAAAAAGAAACAAGCGATAGAAGATTGCTTAAGCACATGTAGCCTAATGTGATCATCAAACCTTCAACAGCATATAAATCAACATTAAAGAATTAAATGTTGAACCCACAAAGAGGTATATGACTGTAAAAGCTTTGCGGGTGTCGAAGGACTTGATCTACTGTATGTTTGGATCATCGTTCTGAATCCGATCCAGATAAAGTCTTTGACAAAAAGGAGATTTTCTCAGGTTTTTGTGCAAAATGTTGCTTTTTTTAATGAAACTTACCCACATTCAAGTGTGGATAAAAAAAAAAAAAGAATGCATGAAGCAAAAATATACGGAAGCGTATTGCATTCACTTGAGGAAAAAAAATCTACTCTGTTTTTCTGAATTAACGAGTTAATTATCTCAGAATTACGAGATAATTTTGCATGGAAAAAAGTTTTTTCTCTGTTTTTCGGAATTAATGACTGAATCTGTTTTTTTAAGAAATATTTGTCTCATAATTCTGAGATATTAACTCGTTAATTCAGAAAAACAGAGCAGATTTTTTTTCCTCAAGTGAATGCAATACGCCTCCGTAAAAATAAAATGGTTTCTTTTCCTTTTTTTTCTTTAAAGCACAGGCTCTGTCCTTTCTTTTCGTATATATTAATTTAACTAAATAATCAGGGAGCCATGACAGTTTTGTGAAAATGGTCAAAAATATTGGCGCTGACTGGCAACTTAAAAAAAAATGCTGGTGGGGAAAGTGTTCATTTAAAATGTTAATGTAATAGTTCACCAAAAATAAAAAATATTTTTTGTTACAGAAAATAGAACATAATATGACATGAGGGTTAGTAAATAATAACAGAATTCTCATTTTCGGGCAAACTATCCCTTTAAACAGTCAATGTATGGTCTAGGAAGCAAACTTTAAGGTTTACACAGACAGTATGTCTCAGTACAACCAAGTGTAAGCAATTTGAAAGTACATGCTGATGGAAGACAGCACACACTGACTGAAATTTCAGGGAAGGACTCAGCCAGGGATGAAAGCGCTCTCAGTTGACACTTCTGTTCCAACGCCCACCATGAATCTGGACTCTGAGAATGGGTGCTACAGATTGAGTGCTGTCACAATGTTTAAAATGCCAGATCCGAGCCCTGCTTAGTAAACGGAATTACACAACCACAACACTGTCAAATCTAGCTTTGAATAATCCACTTATGATGGCAGTAGCCAGGTTACCTTCATAATTGATTGCAATACTAAATAAAATGCTGTTTTATCCCATAACTGACAGTCTCTGAACCTTTAATTGCCACTACAAAGCCACAACATTGCACCCTTTTGTATATTATACATTATGTGAGTTCTGACCTAATTAGCTGATTAGATTGGATTCATTTGTACAGAGGCCAGAACTGAGAAATCGAGAATAACATACAAGGTATGAAACAGCATGACTGATCAACTTGGCCACAGCTGAAGAGAATAGCCCAGCACTGTTGTTGTTTTTTCTTCCCTTTAGTGTCTTCCTCCCTTTCTCCAAGCTTTCTCACATGCTATTCATATTTAAAAGAATGTCTTATATTATAGATTATATTATATAAATAGAAAAGTCAATAGCATTTTTTCTATTTTCTATGCATTTTATTGATTCTATGCTGTGATACTCTATTCTGTTTATTCTGTGAGTCAATCCTGAGTCAGTATCACTGCCAGTTCAAAGAGGAGCAATACTCCAACTGCTCAAACACCCACTCAAATATGTACAAACAAGCACACACACACACACACACACACACACACACGTAGACGATAACTCAAATATACTGTTCAAACTCCTACTCAATAAAATACCTCCATTATTTTTCCAACTTTCTTCCAAACACCAGCAATCTGCCATTATTCAGAGTTCTCTCAAGTGATGGCATCCATGTGTAGTGAATTTTGGGAAATGATGGTCGTAGATAAGATTTTTTTTTTCGGAAATAGACTATACCACAATAATAACTGGCATGAAAAAGGATGTAGTTATAAAATGTTTGTGGAGACACTAAAAACAGCAGAAAATGTGTATAGACAATTGGGAGATATAAAGTCAGAATTGCGTGACAAAGTCGCAATTGCGTGTTATAAAGTCAGAATTGCGAGTTATTAACTCGAGATTTATTACACGCAATTGTGAGTTTATATCTCGCAATTGTGAGTTTATATCTTGCAATTCTGACTTTATTTCTCATAATTGCGAGATATAAAGTCGCAATTATCTTTTCAAATGTTTTATTTATTTAAACAAGCTTCCATAGTACACAATTTAACTTGAAAACTGCAAAATATTTGGTTGTACATTGTAGATTTGAAAATTATGCTTTCCCCCATTATTGTTGAATCACGGAAGCTACACCAGTTATTTTGCCAAGAGATCTCTATTATTTATTTATCTATTATCTCTATTATGTATTATTTAATGTACATGTATCAGACAGAGTGAAACAGGCATAGAAGAATAAGGCTACAGGTGGGGAGGTCTTCATTCCAGATTTCTCTGTTCCCCATTTCTCTATTCCCTCACCCCATCATGCAGCTGTAAATGGTTTCTCTGCGTTTCTCCTCCCTCACCCCCTCATGGCTTTATGTTTCTCTGAGTTGGTACAGTAAGAATTGAGCTTATATACACCACTCTGGGACTTACAACTTCCTTGTAAGGTAGAAAAACATGTTGGTTATGTTTAAAAATGGAACGTATACCTCATGCTTACACATGGTACAATCCACTTTCCCTCTGTGTATACATTAGTGGTACATTTGCATCAGCTGAAACATTCCTTTCCTTGTAAAGAACATGCCAACTGAAGTATCATCATTAGTGGAACATCTCTGCTCAGTGAACGTTGCATTGCACACAAACTTATATGCAAAATATATAACTCTCCCAGCTATTCAGTCTTCAGTACATCTACATATATTTTGAATTTTTATTTTTTATTTGATGCCACTAACCTGACAAACTTTGTCAAATCCAGTGATTATTTTATCGTCAAAAACACTTTTATCAACCTATTAACTTGTAAAAATGACTTTCCAGGCAGACTGATAAAAATCCCTGTAAGCTTGCACCCCCACAACTTGTGTGAAGTCAGCCAATCAGATTGGAACTTGCCAGATTGAGAAAGTGCTTTCCAGTTTTTTGAGCAATATGTATCAGTCAGATGGTCAGCGAACAGACTGTGGGCGGTCTGAGGACGTGCCGTCTGAAAGTGAGCCTAGTTGCGACATACTGTATCTTGATGTAACTTATCGCTGCTTTCAAGGAGATTTTTCCTTATGAATAGCCTTGATGTAGAAAAATCACTGTCAGTGTGCAAACGATGTCAAAGACATATTTGAGTATAAAAGGAGAAAAAAAAAAACATCAAATAAGGTTCGGAGCTGTTTGGACCCCAAAATTAATCAAAATATATATTTTTTGAGATCTGAAAAAGTAAGTAACTCAGGTTTGGAACAATGAGAGTGACAGAATTAAAACATTTTTAGATGAACTATCCCTTTAAAACTTGTGGGGATTTTTTTCAGCCTCTGCTCTGCATATTTGGTAGTTTTACCTTTCTGCAAATAGACATAAATCTGCTTTACGAACATCGGCTCCCGGTTAACGCTGCCACTCAAATCAGTGTGTGTGTTGCTGACTCTGCTGTAGCCGTGGTGGGACTAAAGTGTGAATATGCCTGACTGGAGCAAGAAATGCAACTGTCAATATTTCTGTTGCCCTGCAAAGAACCAACCTCTTCCACAACAAACACAGCAAGACTTCATCATAGATGAGCTAATTTCTCAAACAAACTGCCAACTTCTGTCCCAAATCACATAGCAAAACTACTTGAAGATCTCAAGTGATGAGAGTCCATCCAGCCTATGACGAGCCAGATCTTAGCTTAGATCTCGAGCACAAAAGTTATACACTGTTACTTTGGGTTTTTCCTCTAATTAAAGTGTAATTAGTGCAGGGCAGTGTGCTTTACAGGGGGCCTAGTCTCCGTCACATTCATAATCCCTAAGGAATGCCTTTACCTCGTTAACGAGAAAAGAGTCTTGTCGACTGACTGCAAAGCAGCCACGTCCTAGTTTCTACCCTGAGCAGCATCACATTAACATTTAAAGTTACATTTAGCACAATTCTAGAAATTACAATCCAGGCACTTTGCGACTGTGACTTTGAATGCCCAGAACATCTCAGACAGTGTATTTTAAAAGAATTGACATACTTTTCTTATTTTCTCCTGTCTCTTGACTATTTAAATGGCTTTAATAATTTAGTGTTCACCCTAATGCTGCAGTGAACAGGTTTTCCACTGAATAAAGTGATTTCTGTTCAGGATTATGAGGTGAACATTCTTTTCATGGATTTTGACAGTCATTATGCATATTCTAGCAGTGTTCCCCAACCTATTTCGTTTTATGTATCCCCACAGCCCCATCAGTAAGTCTCAAGTAGTCCCTCATCGACCAAAAGAAGAAAAAAAGGAATTGGTAAATTTTTCATTGCAGTGGATATCAATAGGCCTATAGCATCATTAGTCGAGTTTGCACTACATTTGTCTGATGTCTTTATATAGGCTACATACTGTCCATATATTCATCTAAACAATTTATACACAGCTTGTTTTGCTATATTGGTTTATAAATTAGTTGAATGTGTTAATGTAACTACACAAAAGACATATATATATATATATATATATATATATATATATATATATATACATATATTTTATTTATTTTTTATTTTATTTATATAAGCATAAGTCTCTTTTTTAGAAAAAGGCTACATTTTTTTAAACAGTAAAAACAGTAATATTGTGACATATTACAATTTAAAAATAACATTTTTCTATTTTAATATATTTTAAAATGGAATTCATTCCCATTACGATAAAGCAGAATTTTCAGCAGCCATTATGCCAGTCTTTAGTGTCATATTTTGAGGATTCTTTGATGAATCAAACTTTATTTGTGGTATTTTGTTTTATTGTAAATATCTTTGCTGTCAATTTAATGCATCGTTGCTGAATTAAAACAAATTTTACTGACCCATAAAAGAATGAATGAACAATCAAACAAATAAAGTATAATACATACATTTTAATTTTATTATTATTTATTATTTTATTTGAATAAAATAATTTTACATTACCGACTGCTGAAGAATTGGTACTGATTGGTTGGGAATAGCTGCTCTGTATTAAATGACCGGTCTGTCATAAATTCATAAGCTGACAGAATTAAGTGTACAGAGCATCAACAATTTGCCAGGGAAAATGTGAGCTGTCATAGAACTGGACAAGTTCAACTAAAATTAACATGTCTAGTCTTTCAGAACTTTTATTCACAAGCTTTATTACTAGAGTTGAATATTAGAATGTAGAATACAATTTAACAACCATAGAGATCAAAGAAAATGGTTGGCACTTCACTCCTACTGTGTGTTCACTGTAAAGGCCTGAGTCCCCAGAGTGAGAGAGGACATGTGTGGGCAGATGGATGCCTGTCCTAGCTTACATAAACTCAAAAGCAGCATTCTGGTGCGAAGAAGAGAGGGCTGCACACGGAGCACATTGCATTGATTTGTGCATGACCAGGTCACAGCAAGGGAGGATCAAACTCAGCTCAGTACAGAGAGTTCAGCGCAAAGGAGTTACCTAACCAGAACAAACATACCTTCACACAGACCTGTCTGCAGTGAATAGTGTGGGATGTCGTTCTTTTGAGTTAGACTTTTGAAAGTGAAACGCACAACGTCGGCAAACACTGGCCAAATGCGTTTAGTCAAAGTTCCTTTAAAGAAATAGTTCACCCAAAAATGAAAACTTAATTTTTTTATATACCAAACCAGTACATTATGGCTTCTGTTGTACAAAAGGTGAATTTTTGAAGAACATCATGGCCACTCTTTTCAATACAATGAAAGTGAAGATGGTGAATATCCAAAATGACAAAAAATATCATTATAAAAGTGGCTAAAATGACTTCTATATTATGTTTATGTTAAATCTTGACACCAGCCCTGGCGTTCACAGGTGTTTTCATGAGAGTTTATGTAAGAAGTAGCAACACATAAATTAGCCCAATCTGTTCAGTCAATCTGTTGATAAAGTGTAAATACCTTTCTGAATGGTTTGTTTAAGAATCTGACTTCCCCACAAAAATCGATAGTACGATTTCAGAATAGATCTGATATGATCTGGTATGATATTTTTATGGCGCATTTGGGTTCTTTTTAATTCTATTCACTGTAAATGATCCATTCTTTGTAACTGCATTGAAAATTCTCATTTTGTGTTCCATGCATAAAAAGGTCATACAGGCTTAGAATGACATGAGGTGAGTAAATGATGACAGAACTTTCAACTATTCCTTTAAGGCAAGCAAGTAAACTCAGTAGCCATCTTGGCAAAATCTTCATTGCATGTCCTTTTTAAACAAGGAAAAGGAAGGATGGGACATGATTGTATCAAATGGGAATTGAATGAATCATAATAAGCAGCTGTTACATGCCAGAATGGAGCCAGACTCAATGCAAAAGTATTATAAATGTAACTTACAATGTGCTTTAGTCATTAACTCATCTTGAGATCTTACAATAATCTCCCCAGAAAAGATCTACACGCCTGCTCACGTCAGCAAAACAATCGGAAGACATCATTAAACCTTTATTTAACCAGGAAAAGTCCCATTGAGTTAGAGTAACTCTTCTTACCGGGAGTCCATTGAAACATCATCCACATCATTCAATATGTTTGCTTCTTGCATCATTTGATAACTTCCTTTCTGAAATGAAAGGAAGCCCTTAAGTGTGCTGCAGTAATGCAGTGCGAGATATAAGGCCGGGGCCGGCCGGATGTGGATGCAGAGAATGGATGGAGTCAGCGAGGCAGTGGGAAGTGGCGAGACAGAGGCATTTAAGCCAGAGATTCATCTGTGCTGCAGCATGCCTTGGGATTGAAATGGAAGTTAAATGTAATTGTTTTCTAGCTACATTGATCCCTTTGTTTTCATTTGGCTGCCTGGCTGTGGGAGGACAGCATAAAAAGACAAAGAAAGGAAGAAAAGAGAGAGAGAGAGAGAGAGAGAGAGAGAGAGAGAGAGAGAGAGAGAGAGAGAGAGAGAGAGAGAGAGAGAGAGAGAGAGAGAGAGAGAGAGAGAGAGAGAGAGAGAGAGAGAGAGAGAGAGAGAGAGAGAGAGAAAATAGATAGACGGGGTGGGTGGGGGGTCTTATAATGATGCGTAGAGGCAGGTGAGATGGGTGGTATATGTGCGGGGGACCCAGGAGACTCTTCCCTCCCAGTGTAAAGTGTTCTCATTTCTCCGCTTAACATGGTTAATGAGGACAATTTCCCTAAAGAAGGCCCATATCCAACATATCACATCCATCTCAAAGAGCTGCACCTGGGTGCATGAGCAAACACACTCTCACGCACATTAAACATGTAATTACAAAGATATTGTACTGCACTCTGTGATCTATCTCTGTGATTTAAAAATGCGCAGATGATAATTTGGTACATCCATAAAATACTCTACAGTAGAAGCTTTTGTAAATCTTAGCTCATTCGCCCTAGTCTGGTGTCCACACAGGCAGTGAGTAAGCTGGAGGTAGTGAGACGGAAATTTGGTTTAAAAGGCGCTCACAGTAGCTCTGTTTCACAACCAAGTGAGCTGCCCTGCTGTCTTCTGAGCAGCATCCTGACTGAAATGGAACAAGCTGCTTAAAGTAGTTCAGCTATAGCTTCTGGTAAAAGGTAGTAAGCAATACTACAAGCAAATAATAAAAAGTAGTCAACTACATAAAAGCTATTTTAATAGTGTGGCAAATTACACCGATACATATGCTATTATTAAATTATACTATATATGCCGTTCAAAAGTACGATTTTTTAAAATATTATTACAATTTAAATGAGTTTCTATATTCATACATTTTAAAATGAAATTTATTCCTGTGATTCCAATTTAATCCATTCTTGCTGAACTTTAATTTCTAAATAAAAAATAAAAGTTTGGGGTACTGACCCCAAACTTGTATATAATTCTACTTATAAAACGGTTAGTTCCAATCCTTGATTCTGATTGGTCAATAGCTGTGCTTTATTCATGATAAAACACGGCTATGTCCGCATCACCCAACGGTTCTATTTATCACTGCGGTTCCTATGTTGTTTTTATTTAAGCTTTCATGCATATTACACATTGGAACGTTGTTGCTGTTCACGGTCAGCGACTATTTTTTTCTAGCGGAAGGAAGGCTTTTAGTGATTTTACTTCATGAAAGTTGCACTAATACATTTTTTTTTTACTTTAATATTTTTATCGTGTGGTAACCGTTTTATAAAAGCAATAAGGTACTCGAGGCAAGTGCTGTATCGTGAATAAATAACGGCTGAAGGGCGTTGTTAGGCACGACGCGAAGCGGACGTGCACAGCCTCTCGTACCTTATTGCTTACATATAAAAATGGATATTATTACTTTTCAAAACCACTGAAAAATGATTATTTTGCAACTCAAAAAGTAGCTTGAATAAATATAAAAATATATATATAAAAAATATAGTAGTCACACAAAGCACTCCTTACATGAAGCGCACAGAAGACTCACAATTGCTACCAATGTGATACTCTATCAAGTATAAAAAATACATGGCACAAATATTTTATACTAGATAAATGTAAACAGTCAATTCAGGTTTTTGCAAAAAGATTCCTTAACATTTGGACAAGATTTCGCAATGGGAGAATGCTTATGAGATGCCTTAAACGACTGTTTATGCTGGGTTTTGAAACACAGCTTTTGTGTCCTGCGAATCACTGCAGCTGGAGAGATTCTGTAGCTTTTCGGGCAAACTGTGTCACTCCTCATTCTGGAATAACAACATCAGAGCGAAGACACACACTGAGAACTGTCTCTCTCTGTGAGCAGTCGCTGTAGTGTGTCGAAGCAATGGGTTTTTGGCTACTTGGGTCTACCCAGACCCTTTGCTAAATGATGCATGCACCCCTACAATATCTGTCTGTGTATGTGTCTGAGCTAGGGTATATGTGTGTGCCAGTGTTTGTCTGGAGGCAAGATCCAAGAAAACGTAAACCAAAGGGAGGGTGAGGACTCTGAGGAGACCTGGAGTGTGTATAGAAAAAGTTACAATTCAAAGAGAATGCTGAATGTTGGTGTTCTAGTTATTGGAACATCCAACCATGTGCTGTTAAATAAAGCATGCACTTCCAGAGTGGAAACGACAGAGGACATACATCCTGTCAGATGCATACAGGACATGCCAATGAATAAATAGCATACCTAATGCCACTCTGGCTGCTGAGGCATCATAGTTGATCCAGAAGGAGACCCAGGACAGGATGGTGATCAGGATTGAGGGCATGTAGGTCTGCAGGATGAAGTAGCCGATGTTTCTTTTTAGCTTGAAGCTCAAAGATAGTCGAGGATAGGCACCTGTTAAAGAAATGAGAAAGATAGTTTAAGGGAACGAAAAAGAAAGAGAAGCAAAGACTGAGGAAAAAAGTAAATAGGGAGACACAAGAGTGAGAGAAGATGGATATTTACTTCAAAGAGCTTTGGAGCAATTCTTTACATTTTACATCAGTAGCATTGGCAGCACGGGTAGCTTTTGTTGCTATGGCAACAAGCAAGCGTGGACAAAAAACAAAAAGCGTGATTTGTTGCAGCTTAGCCTTGAGCACAAATACCACAGTGTGAAAGGAGACAAAAAAGAGAATGAAATAGTGAGTAAATATTAAATGTTAAAGCCCCTTATGAAATCAAAACTTGACTATTATGGCCTGTAGTCCAAGTCTGTTAGTTCTGAAGCCTTCTACAATTGAAAAAAAACAACAACAAAAAAAACATGATTAACTACACAGAATTTTGTCCAATGAAATGCTCTCTAAATAGAGAATGTACTGCACCATACTACAGAATAATATCCTGTCCAAACTTCCCGCTTCAAATATATGTCAACACAGATTTTATTTAAGAGGCAATATTCACCCCACGGAATTGATTTTATTTTTATAAGGGCATATTTATTCTAACTACTTATATCATCTGTCAAACACGTTCATATTCAATTCGATTCATACTTCAAATAATCAAAAAATGTCATATCAATATATATACACAAACTATCTTTTACGCTTACAGATCAAATTAAAGTCAACAAATAGAAAATAAAAACTTCATACAAAGGCAACTTTGCCCTCATATTTAGAATTTCAGGAGTATTTTTGTAATATTCAGTGGCATTTTCGGCCCAAGCCCCAAGACAGGCCAGGAAAATTTGCTTGTCAAGATATTTACTTCAGGTGCGGTCACATTTACAGTTGTTTAGTGAATTTTCGTGGACAAAATCCAGTAATTTCAATAGAAATCCACACTATTGAGAACTTTCCCCACGCAGTTTGCAATGGGAACCTAACAGACTGCAGCTTGGTTTAAAAGTAACTTCTGTGTGAGCTGTGCTTTAATACTTAAAGCATGTCATGGTGAAACGTTGCCGTTACTGACATGATGCAAAATTAAGCAAGAGTGATCTGAACTATGATCTGAACATCTCTGCGTAGTTATTTATGGAGATGAAAAAAAAATGCAAATAACAAGCATTTAGCCTAGATACACATACACACCCAAACATGCATACAACCTATGAATAAATCGCACATCCTACACACATATAACACAACCTACAAATGCACATTATGCAACCTGTACTCACATTACAGTCTATAAAAATAAGTAACCTACGTGATGAACTACCTACACACTTCAGACTAATTACTTGTGTGATCTGTGTGGAAAGGTTTTGTTTGTACATAAGATATGTACAAACATCAACATCCCTCTCATCTTCTATTGGTCAGAGAAACAGATAGTCCTGCCCCTAAACTCACACTGTTGGTTAATGTTAATGTTACTGTGTTAAGATGGATATGTTAAAGTGTTAGTTCACTCAAAAATTACTCTCTCATGTTGTTCCAAACCCGTAAGACTTCTGTTCATCTTCGGAACACAAATAAAGATATTTTTAATGAAATATGAGAGATTTTATTCACCTAAAACTCTGCCGCTCCAAAAATTTATCGTAAAATAAATCCATATGAATCGAGGATTTTTGAAAAGACATGATCGCTTTAAATGAACGAACAGATTCAATTCAGGCTTTTATCAATATATACATGAACGTATTCACGATTATTTGCTCAAGCATGCTTGTTTTACGCGTGAGAACCAATGAGGTTAACTTTTGCGTCACGCCAGCATTTTTGAGCTTCATCAAGAACCAAGAAAGTTTGTTCTTGTCCGTCAAGTAAGTACAGTTGAGCTTCCGTTTACCATACTTGAGTGCTCTATGTACATTTGCTGATCAATGTTTATAAAAGCCTAAATTAAATCTGTTCATATAAAGTGATCGTGCTCTTCAGAAGACTTGAATTAAACCTCTCAATTCATATGGATTTATTTTACAATCTCTTTATGAACGTTTTGATCCGTAAAGGGCAGGGCTTGACAAACACCCGCCAACCCGCCTAATGCAGGTGGACTTCAGCAGTGGCGTGTAACACAGTCACTCCTACTAGCCACTTTGACAGGTTGAATTTCATATACAGTATATACTTTTAAGTGTAATCTTTTCAAAAAACATCTGAAATAATAAATTAAGTGCAATTTATAGTGTTGTCAAAATAGCATTTTTTTCGATACATATTGACACTGACATATCTATAAACGCTTCCAATACTCATTTTCCGCAGAATAGATGCACAGATACCAGTTGCGCTTTCTCGATCTCTCATCTCTCTGACAGCAAGTTGACATGTAAGGGATCCACTGGAGGCAAGTTGTAGCGAGAGAACCCAAGTGCAGTTTATTCAAAATAACACATAACAAGATCAAAACATAAAAAAAAAAAAGCATGCCGTGGCATGAAACAAAAACCGTGGACATAGACTTACTCAACAGTGGTCACAGGAAACAATACGTGACAAAGACACATGGCAAACATGAGGGCTTAAATACACACACTAATGACAAGACAAGGGACACCTGTGAACAATGAACGATTAACCAATGACAAGACACATGGCAGGATCACATGACAAACAGGGAATCACATGACAGACATGGAACATGACATGAACAAACCAAAATGTGACAGATCCCCCTCCCCTCTAAGAGTGGCTCCAGAAACCCAAACAAAAACAATGTTCAAGGAGGGTGGTGGAACAGAGGCGGTCTTGGGGGAGGGATGGTGGGCCAGGCCCGTGCAGGGGGACAGGACACAGGACGGGCCTGGGTCGTGGCGTGGGCGGACCTGGGCCGTGGCGTGGGCAGACCTGGGCCGCGGCATGGCGTGGGCGGATCCGGCAGTGCAGGGAGCCAGGGCGGATCCGGCAGTGCAGACGTGCGGGCGTGACGTGAACAGCCTTTGGATCGGCGGGCGTGACGTGAACAGCCTCTGGATCGGGAGGACTGACGTGAAGTGCAGGCTTGGCAGGACTGACGTGAAAAAGCTCAGGCTGGTCAGGCATGACGTGAAGATCAGGCTGGACGTAAAGCTTAGGCTCGGCAGGCATGATGTGAAGTGGCTCAGGCTGGACGTGAAGACGCTCAGACTCGGTAGGCATGACGTGAAGTGGCTCAGGCATGGCAGGTACTGTAGGTTTGCGGGGTTGCTCGTCCGCCAAACCCACAGTAAAACTTGAGCCGCTTAATAAAAGGGCATAGTCAATATACTGGGCCAGGGAAAAGTGAATCTTCCCACCTGGCAAACATGACCGGATAGGTTCATTTAAACCTACCCTAAATATGTCCTTAAAGGCCACATCATTAAAGTCTAACCGGTGAGAGAGTTCACAAAACTTTGCCACATAATCCTCTATGGTGAGGTCTCCTTGATGCAGACTTAGGAGGGCAACTGCTGGATTTATGGTTGTAGGTCAAGTATTCTGTAAGGGATCCACTGGAGGCAAGTTGTAGCAAGAGAACCCAAGTGCAGTTTATTCAAAATAACACACTCAAAACATAAAACAAAGCATGACGTGGCATGAAACAAAAACCGTGGACATTGACTTACTCAACAGTGGTCAAAAGAAACAATACTTGACAAAGACACATGGCAAACATGAGGGCTTAAATACACACACTAATGACAAGACAAGGGACACCAGTGAACAATGAACAGACGATTAACCAATGACAAGACACATGGCAGGATCACATGACAAACAGGGAATCACATGACAGACATGGAACATGACATGAACAAACCAAAACGTGACACTAACAAACCCGCCTCCCCTCACTCACTCATTTAATTTGCTCTCAATGAATATTTTTTGTGTTACAGGGCTTGAATTCCGGCGTGGGATTGTGCGTATTGCACATAATTTTACATAATTTCCCCCGCCCATCATGGTATCGATGTCAAAATTGTGGCCAGTGAAAATGCTGATTGGCTAGTACATTTGGAAATCCATTAGCCACAGTGGCTGGTGAGGAAAAAAGTTAATGTCAAGCCTCGGTCAAGGGTTTTGGATGAAAAGACTATATATTCAGGGACAGAGATCGCTCAGATTTCATTAAAAATATCTTCATTTGTGTGTTGTAGATGCACGAAAGTCTTATGGGTTTGGAATGACATGAGAGTGTGTAATTGATTACAGAATTATCCCTTTAACGTCAAGGTTTGGCTTGTTAGCCTGGGTCAGTTAGCCTCTACTATACACAATTTTGACCCAACGTGTTTTTTTTCCCTCCTAGAAAAAGCTCATCATGGCATCAGCAATAAAGTCACATCCTCTTCAATCGCAACTTCATGATTCCCATAATTCTTTTCACTATGTGCAGAAGATAGCCAGTATCTTTCTATGAATCATTCATTCAGGGTGGGGAATAATCATTACAACGCTGCCTCTATGAATGCCTCAGTTTTAGAAGAGAATAATTTATGCAATGGGTCTTCTACCTCATGAATATGTGATGGTTTGTATAAAGTGGCTGTTTTTCCCTCTCTGACTCCATCTCTCACTTTCTCCCCCCTTCCATCTCTGCTCTTTTCCTTAGAAGCTTGAGGAAATAGAGTGGTAACTGCTCCTTCATTATTACTGGTCTGTTCTATCACGAGTAAGAAATATATTTGATGCACAGGCCCCAATTAGGCAGCTTTTCAAATAAGTGGTACATGGGAATATCAATCTCATGAGGGTGCGGGCAGAAAACAGGAAAACCAGAGAAAACTTTAAAAAAAAGAAGAAAAAAGAAAAGAAAAAAATGATATGTAGTGTTCATCATTTTTTTGTGCTGTAAATCAACTTGATTAAAAAAAATCAAATAAAAAATCTTGATCAGATTTAAAAAAAAAAAAAAATTCCCGAAGACTGTTATTCTAGACTAATTGCATGTTTTATACAGATAGACTTCAGACTTTTGGTAGAAAACTTCCTTAGATTTAGAAATCTCCCATATCTCAGATCTAAGCTTTACACTTTCTCACTTGCGTAATTACATGACTTGCAAATTACACTCGTAAAACAACACATTTCACTATTTCAGTATTTAATCAATTATATTGTTATTGACTATGTAGCAAGAACTATAACAAATGATTTGGGTACCCCTTTACTGACTATCAGATGCAAACAAGTATGCGGAAACCTGCCTTACACAAATAATAGAAAATAAGTGCTAGACTCATAGCCACATTTTGCAGCACAATAAAATGCCTGCCAGGATGCACAGGAGTAGACACTTTTTGTATTCAGGTTATGTTCTAGACATTTTTTTTAAATATATATTTTAAGCACAAGAGAATCAACTTATTGTATTAATATAAAGGTGAAGTTTACAAAAAAACCCATCTGCATCTTAAGGAGTCATGACTCATGACCTCAAGGATGTAAACATAGGGTCATGCAAGCGGACAAATAACAGTCAACTTCAAAGACGATGAAAAAAGCTTGACAGCAAGACTAAAAGTGAAGTCTGGTGCAAATTGTTTTTGTTTGTTTTTTTTTAGATGGAAATGCTTTTATACAAAGGGGTTTTAGTCTTACTGTTTATAATTTCAACCTGTTTTGCTACTTTACCTGTGGAAAAGACAACATTTCTAGACACAAGTTTGTAGTCCACGATGGAGAACTGTGGGAGCTCGATACGTGCCACACCAGTAACTGCGTTTTCTCCTCCCTTCCAGTAAAACTCGATGTCATCTGTTGTGTATCCGTCTACAGGAAAAACATAAATCAAATTTGTCAAGGAGTAAAATATAAATTACTGGACCAAAGTAAATATCAGATCACATATCATGTTTTAGTGAGAGATTTACTGAGCTCAAGATATTACATTATGTTGTTATATTTGTATACATCGCTCTTTAACTGAATGTTGGTCCCTTTCCTTTATCTCACTAATCACAGCATCTCTGTCCAAATTATGTTGAATAAACAATGCTTGTTCTTTTTAAAAAAACTACATTTCCCTCATTTACAATTATAAGGATGCAGTCCCTGTAAATAGCGTTTCTTTTCCATAATTGGTATGTGTAACATATGCTGAAAAAAAAGGCAGCACAAGTGCATTGTTAGCATAATCATGAATATGAGCATCTGTTTTGTGTAGGGAGCTGTTAGGGGTCAGACTTCCCACTGTGACACAGACCGTTCCATTTCATAACAGCATTGCTGTGTTTGTAAACCATAATGAGCTATGTGGTTTTATTAGTGTGCATGCAGCACTGCATACACTTAAAGTTTGGTTACTAAACTGAATAACTAAGATGTTAAAGAAGTGATGAAAATTAAAGTGATGGTCCAGAGAAAGTTGATTGTTTTAATGCAGATTAAAGAGTATAAACAAAACACAATGCTTCTGTAAAAGAAGTTGACTGACAATCATAGGTGTCATGCAAGAGTCGAAAATCCTACTATATAGTCTAATCGTTTGTCTTAATCATAAAAATAAGTAATAAGGATAAAACAATCAAATATATCCCTTTTTTGTGTTTTCAGTTAACCGATTAACAAGGTAAGCTAAAACTTCATTTTGCATTCAGTTCAAAATAATTAGCCTGGTAAAATAACATATTCAACAAAAACAACCTAATAATCATACAAAAAAGGTTTGATTTTAAGCTACACTATGTTTAAAATATTTGTTTTATTCAGTAAGGAAGCATTCAATTGATCAAGTGACAGTAAAGACATTTATAACATCACAAAAGATTTATATTTCAAATAAATGCTGTTCTTTTGAACTTCTCTCTATTCATCAAAGAACCCTGAAAAAAAAATTATTACAGTTTTATTAAGCCGCACAACTATTTTTAACATTGATAAGAAAGGTTCCTTGAGCAGTAAATCATCATATTAGAATGATTTTTGAAGGAACATGTGACACTGGAGACTGGAGTAATGATGCTTAGCTTTGCCATCACAGGAATAAATTACATGTTAAAATATATTACAGAAATAAAACCATTATTTTAATTTGTAATAATATTTCACAATAGCACTGTTTTACTGTATTTCTGATCAAATAAATGCCTTGATGAGCAGAAGAGACTTCTTTAATAAACATAAAAAATTCTTACTGACCCCAAACTTTTAAACGGTAGAGTATATGGTATAAAGGATATGGTAAGACAATATTTTCTATTCAAAACCTGAAAAGAAGTTATATTGTAAAAGGGTAAACATTTATTATTATAATTTTAGGCACTACAGTAGAAAACTACGACATTATATTCGGTAATACTGTAAATTCTGTTTTATTTTTATTAATGACTATGCTTGCTCGCCAGTGAGAAAAGCACCAAACTAGCACTGACTAGTATAAACCAGCTAGGAACAGCATGGTAATGTATGCTGGTCTTTGCAGCAGGGTGTGTGTAAATGAGTGAAAAGAGAGAACACTTACAACTCTCTATCTCCAAAGTGCAGTTCTGTTCATCTAATGGATACCTTCTCAGATCCATCATGCAAGCGGCAGTGGTGGTGATTCTAGAAACACACACACAAACACACACACAGGTTACAGGAAAATCGAAGCCACAATTCTATACATTCAGGTGCTCACAGCTCTTCTACAGTATTATATAGTGGGTACCACACTTGCTCAACAACACTGCAAAACTTTTGTGTATATCTTTGTAAACAGGACGAGCAAGATGGAACAAATTAAAATATGGCTCCTCCTGCCCTTCAAAAGGCTTTTGAACCAAATATAGAACAGAGCATGCATATGCATCAGTGGACATGAACAAATAGTGCAGACTTGAATATGTGAAAATGCGTTTTTTTTGTCCCATTAAAGTGGCTACTGATTAGTGGTACTTCAAGTTGCCAAGCAAGCTCAATGAAAGCCCATATTTCATCTAATAAAATATCCCATTCATCATGTCACTTTGCTACAAGTGTGAGTTTAGACTAAAATGTGATGATAAATGTTCTTTGTGAATCAATATCCATGAACATTTTAAGTGAGGTTTGGTTTCTCGTCCAGGTAACAATACAGTCCAGGTATCGATTTAACTTCCTGGTAACAGTTGAAATAAGCATATCATAAGAGGAAGATCATGTTCAATCCTTCTAATCTTATCTGGATAAATGCAGGGTCTCACCCAGGTCCTCAATGGCAGGGAGGTTTCGTTTCTTTTATAACATTTTTGTAGGGCGAAATCATCAGTCATTCAGTCATTTCAACAGGAATTCAGGCGACTGGGGATTTTTGTGAGGGCGTAAGATTTCCCCAGGCAGATTTCTCTTCAAGCACTGACCAACAGAAAGCTTGGTTTGGTTTATTCATCGCTACAGTATTGACAAGAGACAGTAGACCTTTTTTGTCTGCAAAACTGTGCCAAAGTGTTGTAACTGCACCTTAAACCATGTTTTATGCATCGCTACACTATTGTTAATGGACAACAGAACTTTTTAGCTCACAAATCAGGACAGATCGTTTGAGAGTTAAAATAACTCTCTCATGCATTAAATTAAATTGTTTACTCGTTTTTATCCCTCCAGTAAAATATTCCAACAACATAATAAAGCAGTCATTCCACTTTTTTTTTTGTTGTATTTTGACATATGAGCATATAACATTGCTTTAGATTGGGTTGTTACTATGTTTCAGAGGTCCTTCCTTCCTAGAGGAGGTAAATTAAAGAGGAAACTCAGTGTCTTCATTCCATCTTCAGAGTCGTTTTAATGAGAGCACACTCAAATGCCTTACCATAAATATGCAAGCTCTTCTTTCTTTAATGACGCCCACCTCAGGCAAACAAATAAAAGCCCTCCATCCACACTATTGCTTCGTCAAACTACAAAATGTGCATTATATAGCCAGGGAACTCCCTAGATGAACTGTAAAATGATGTTCAATGGATTGCTGATGTTACATTTGAGCGCAAGGAGATAAATCACAAAAGAATGGAAATGGTTCAATAAACTTTATAAGCAAGAACCATTCATTAGCATATGGCTGCATTAGTCCACAGGATCTCATTTGGAACAAAACGAAAAGCTAAATTAGGCTACGGTAACTGGCTCATAGTGCACTCCAGCTGGTACAGAGGATGAAGGCATACCCCTGCTCTTCCGCAGGGGAAAGAGCAAAGCAGCTCATCAGACTCTGATAACACTGAAGGGTTTTAACAAGATAAAGGCACACATTAGCACTTAGGCAATTTAGTTGACGAGTACACTGGCCAAAAAAGGGCACGCTCTCATGATCTGTTTGTTCACTGAAGCTACATAATGTCATACCCTTCCCTCATTAGTTAAAACGTCAAATACAAATCAATTATGTGAAAAGTAGTATGTGAAAAACATTTTGAATGACCATTTTGGATAAAAAAACAAATGTAATTGATATATTAAAATATAGTTAAATTAATTGTATTTTGACCAAAAATAAAAAGTACTTTAAGCATTTTATTATTATTTAAGATGGTTGTATATTTGACATACTCTATCTAGTGATCACATCCTGACAATTAAAAACAAAATGGAACTTTACAGCCAAGACCAACAATACTAAAATCACAATTTTGCTCATTTTCACATGCAGTCTCAATGTGAAAGGTTACCCCAATAATCAAAACTAGCAAGTAAAACCCTCCCAATATGTATACCATGGTTAATGGAAACAGAGAATCAGGCTATTAATTAATTATACACATCTCACATTCTGAGCTTTTTTAAGCGGCAAGTTCCCGTACAACTTAAATGCACCAATTATCTGCACAACATGACTGAAGTCCAATTATATCATTTTGCATGAGTGGCGTGATAATCACCATATATTATTTTATTTAATTATTTTACACCATTATAATTCTATTGAGAATTTACCACTTTTAAACGCTATGGAGAAAGTCAAACATGATCTAAACACAGCCACGTAAATGAAAAAAGTCTGATGAAAAGAGGAGAAAACATCATATTGCACCAACATGAATTAGAAAGCTTTTTAAACTATTCATGATTGATCACGTTTTATTGCATTTATTGTGGTAAATTTTGAAGTACAACATAGAACCAAGAGCTTTAAAGCCTTCTTGAATTATCGACTGAACAATCAGTTTGTTCTAATGTGTTCTAATGATGAATGAATGATATTAGGAAAAACCTGGCCTTCAGATATTCCAAGAGATGACATGACATCCTGTTTGAGGCCCTGGTAATGTGATCAGTTAGTTCTCACCTTAATCCATAAAGAACTGTGCCATCTGGGTGCAAGCGGATCATGCGGTTCTTCACCGTGACACCGTGGACGAAAGACTTCTTGTCATTTAGGAAATACGTGTCAGGAACCCAGAGTTGGTCAGCTACCCGGTTGTCTAGAGTAAGATTGAGAGGGATTCCAGAATATGCTAGCCGCTTGTCCCTCCAATACTGCTGGAAATACATGGTCAATGTGTAGTCCTGTAGAAAAGTCAAAGAGAAACCATTAGCAGTTCATTTTATTAAACAAAATGATTATTAAAACGCATCCACAACATTTAGCCAAATTAGCCATAATATTTACATTGCAATTTGTATAGAAAAATAGAACAAATAAAAAACTATTAACAATTGTGTTAACAGACCTAATGCAATATGCTAAGAAGATATATAATAAATATCAAAATATATAAAACAACATATTATGTCAAATATTGCCTCTTTGTGTCTTCAATTTATTTCCATTTGTGAACTCTCTTCATGTGGCACTAGGTAACAAAAAAAAAAAAAACACGTACCTACATACAATAAATTGTGATGTTACACGTCAACACGTGATGTATTTAGGACCATGTGATCATAAATGACAAATTACTTCTTCAAAGTGATCATCGAACCCTTAGCTAACAGTCTTGTAAAAAGAAGAAAAAAATGCTTGAGAAAGCATTCAGCTGCTCACTTTTGAGTGACCCTTCAAGTCGTGTCCCCTTCTCGTAGTGTCCCTAAAGGACGCAAAAACGCCGTTCGGAATTCACACAAGATTTTGGAACAGAGCTCACACACTCTGTTTTTCCTGAAGGGTCAAAAGTGTCAAGGTCAGAAACAGAAATCTAAAGGATGTGGCCTTCAGCAAATAGATTTTCTGTTGTCTGAGTAATATTTATAGAAGCGTCCAAGTAGGATTCAATAAACAGGCTGCCTTCGGCTTCCTTCTTTCAAGTCTGTCTGCCACGAAGATGCTGCGTGGCCGTCTGGTGTGTGCTGCACGGGCTACGGATTTACATTACCATTGCCATATAGTCGCAATAGTCCACTCGACATCAGCTCGTAGAGCTATAGTACATGACCTCAGCGATTCACAGTATAGAAATTCAATCAAACTAAAGCACTGGCATGATAGGCCTTATTTGGGCCGCCTCTGAAACTCAATGAATTTTAAAAAGGGCTGAAATCACAAAATTTATGGATCTTATTTGTCCCCTGGGTCAAATTTGAACCTCTGAAATTCCCGTAGGAAGTGCGGATGTGTGTACTTTGAGTGTCTGCTATTAGGTTTTCATGGGTAAAATGAAGACCTGACATGCTGTCCACCGCAATGTGCACAACCTGTTGATGTAATAAGAAGTAATTCACTTAGAAACATATGTTAGAACGGGCTATGGTCCCTGGGGCTGCCTTCAGACTGTGCCAGCTGAGCAGAGGCTGTGCAAGAGAGCGTGTAAGCTGAGTTCATTAGCTAACGAGATGAGGGGGGACGACATGACAGGGACACCTTCTTTATGATTACTAATGTCTGTGATTCCCTCTCTCTCTCCATCTTCCATTCTTTCCAGCCCAATCCTTCTTCCTGCATCTTATTCTCCTACTTTCTTCCTTCATGCCTTTCTGTTAGGCTTTTGTTTTAATTAATCCCCTAAATGACACTGATGGATGCAAATCTTTCTCACAATAAATTATACCCTACATTATCAAAAGTAATACTAATGCTAATTAGTAAATGCTTCGAAGTTCTTACCCCAGTCAATGTTGGGTAGCAGTAGCAACACAGTATTGAAGATTTAAAGGGATAGAAATGAAAATGAAAATTCCGTCATCATTAACTCACCTCCGTATCATTTGAACCCGTATGACTTTCTTTTTTCTTTTGAAACTTAAAAGAAAATTTTGGTTTTTGTTTTCTTTTGTCCATGCTATGAGAGTCAAAGTTCAAAAATATTAATTGTGTGTTTTGCAGAAGAAAGAGTTATATAGGCTTGGACAGCAATAGGGCATGTAAATGAAGACAGAATTTTCATTTTGGGTTGAAAAGTAATAAACGTAAGTAGCAACAAACAATGTAAGTTTATATATACCATTCAAATATTTTGGGTCTATAAGATTCTATAAGATTAAAATATTGCTGCTCTTTTGAACTTTATATTCATCAAAGAATCATGGGAAAAAAAGTATCACGGTTACCACAAAAATATTAATCAGCAAAAGTTTCAAAAATTTCAAAACGTGTTTCAACATTGATAAAAAAAATTTAAATAAAATCTTGAGCTCCAACTCAGCATATTAGAATGATTTCTGAAGGATCATGTGACACTGAAGACTGGAGAATGATGCTGAAAATCCAGCTTTGGCATCACACGAATGAATTACATTTTAAAACATTAAAAAAGTAAACTTTTATATTAAACTTGAATAATATTTCACAATATTACAGTTTTTACTGTATTTTTGATCAAATAAATGACACCTTGGTAAGCATAAGTGACTTCCTTAAAAAAAATCATACCGACCCCAAACTTTTGAAAGGTAATAATGGGATAAAAGAAATGATATATTTTTTTTAACTATTTGTTATACAAGTAAAATTTAGCCAAATAGCTTGTGTAGCTAGCCAGAATATATTTGCCAATTTGTCAATAAAGTAGCTGGTAGCTTCACTTGCTCTATTTTCTGCACAGTTTTCCCAACAGTATACAAATGTATACAATGGTTCTCTGGAGATGAGGCAGAGGATACTCATCTCTCAAATACCTGTGTAGGGCCATTTGTGTCTGGTAATGTTTTCCTAACTATTTTCCATACAATATCATCTGCACAGAGACACTCCCATCACAAATTACACAAACAATAATGTTTAGTTATGAATGATTGATTATACATAATCATGTACTGTATCACACACAGTCCATTAGTCAAACATGATCCAGACAAGCCAGAAGTGCACTGAAAACTGTAAAAACCAGTGTCGTTTTCATGTATGTTTTAATAATGGAATAAACAGATGCAGTCGTGCTAGCTGAGCGATTTGATACTTTTGATATCTGGGGAACTGTGCAGCAGTGGTCACACAAAACATAAGGCATCAATTATTCATTACTAGGCAAAATTTTATAGTAGTAGATTCAAGCTGCAAGAAGAAAACAGCTAAAAATAAAGGCTGCTTGCTACATCTCAGGGTATGACTCCACAGAAAATCATTGTTGTTGTTCTCCACTGAGAGGGATTCCCTCATGATAAAGTGACACCACATTCTGACATATACACTACTTCCCCTGTCCCACAGATACAAATAACAGATGAAACGCAAGAGAAACAAACAGAGAGACATTATTTCAAATCTGAAACTGACAATCTATTAATGTAGGGGCTGCTATCAAACACATGGGCACTCACAAAAGAACTGAGACATAGATTTACCCCTGCTAGATTTAGATTACAGTTACAAGGCTGGATAATGTATTTTGATTTTATTATAAAATGATTACATTTATTATAAATAATAATACTAATAAGTTAACTTAAGTATAAATATAATAATATTATTTACACTTAATATTTACAAAACTATAATTATATATATGTTTATAATATAATACTAATATTATTAATATTAATTATTATTATTAACAATATATACAATTTGGAGTGACTTATGACATAGAAACTGCACTCTTCGCCATATTTACACCCTACATTGTATTTGAAAACATGAACGTTTGTGAAGAGAAGGATCAATCATAGAAAAGGAAAGAAAAATCTTGTCAATAAATGAGACCTTCTGGGAGGCTGAGGTGATAGTGTCATCAGCTGGGTGAGGAGTGTGTGCTCTCACACAAAGACAAGCTTTCAGCATGCCAGTCAGAGAGCATTTACGTCAACCTACCACCACCACGTCTGCTGGGAATACCAGAATAACAGCAATAAGAGAGATTCCTCTGTGCAGTGTCAGCGTGAAAACTTCACTGAACCGTAGTGTGGGTATTTAACTTGCTAGATTTAAAGATTGTTATGTGTATAAATAAGCAAACAATTGTCGCATTTAGAGATGTTTTTTTTTCTATATTAAATCACTTATCATCTCCTATCCTAGCTTAATGTTCATTTCAGATTGGTATACAAAATGAATGACTTTACAGGTACACTCGAGACATTGTTTATGTTGTCCTGGTCATTTTTGACATGTGATTACAGAGTGAATGACTCTTATTAACTAGTTCTTGTTAGGGAATCAAAAGCATACAGTGCAGCCAATGTAGTCTGACTCATGAATGACTATAATGAGTTGTTTCTTTTTAGTGCTTACAGTTTACACTTACCATGAGGCCTAAATCAGTAGTTACATATACCAATGTGGAGTTAAATATATACATTATGCGTTTTTTCATCTTATTATTATTTGTTTTTTCTTAAAGGATTAGTTCACCCCAAAAAGGAAAATTCTGTCCCCATTTACTTAACCTCATGCCAAACTCGTACGACTTACTTTCTTCTGTGGAACACAAAGAACTTTTTAAAGTCAAAGGGGTCTAAGCAACATTTCACTGTATGGACACCACTGAGAAATTTTTCATAATATCTTCTTTTGTGTTCCAAAGAACAAGGATTGGAAAGTAAAATGACGGTGAGTAAATGATAGAATTTTAATTTGGATCTTTTTGATGAAATCTGAGACTTGTTCTGTCCCTCCATTTACAGCTACACAACTACTTTGACGCTTCAAAAAGTTCATAAAGAGACCGTAAAACTAATCCATATGAATTAAGCGGTTTAGTCCAAATTTTCTGACGAGACACGATCACTTTATGTGACGAACAGATCAGCTAACAAAAACAAAAGCCTAACCGAACCTGCTTGACGCAGGAGAACAAACCTCTTGTGAAAGCTGAAAGCTTCTCTGTAACACACGAGAATGAACCTCATTGTTTCTCGCACATCAAGCGAACCTGCTTGAGCTTCCGTTTACTAGATCTTGTGTGTGTTCTGATGAATGTTTATATGTGCCTTAAAAGCCTAAACTCAATCTGTTCAGCACATAAATCAATCGTGCCTCTTCAGAAATTTTGGACTAAACCCCTGAATTCATATGGATTAATTTTACGATCTCTTTATGAACTTTATAAAGGGTCAAAGTGTCAGTTGCGTAGATGTCAAAGAAGGGACAGAAATTGCTAAGATTTCATTAAAAAGATCTTCATTTGTGTTCCAAAGATGAACGAAAGTCTTATGGGTTTGGAACGACATGAGGGTGAGTAAATGGTGACATACTTTTTATTTTTGGGTGAACTAACCCTTTAAGAAAAATTCCTAATGGCTTAAACTACTTTTGATTCCAGAAGCGTTGGACTCTTGCATCCTCTGCTCAGAAATGACATCTGGCAGCCCAAGGTTCAGGTCAGTCGTAGAGCCAGTTTTCTTTCATATGATATTGATTTTCCTCCTGACATCAACGTGCTTCCTCCCATGCAAACAACAGCATTGAAGATAGACAACCGTGTGTAAAGCGCACAGGAATAAGAAAACTTCCTGGTAACAGCGGATGAATTCCCGAGAGAGGAGAGAGGCACTCATCCCCAGAGCTCTGCAATTCAACAGGCTGTAGTTAACATGGTGTTCAAAGAGGCTGATGTCACAGCGTGATCTTGCTGCTCACCCTCTCCATTCCCTGCTACTGCTCGGCAGGGATAAGCCCAGGAGCTTTGCAGTGCATTCAGTGTGTCAACGAGACTTTCAACAGGAGCCCCAAAGTATCCAACAGGACATTTTGGAGTGATTTAAACAGTGGAATGTCCTCTTAACTCCATCTATAATTGAAGGGGAGAACCCATGGATGTCACCTTGCGGTCCACGCAAACTGTTTTTAGAGGGCACTTAGACCGCAACATGCTCCATTTCCCTTCAGGTCATATGACACATACCAGTCACTGGAAGGAAATGGTTCCCGGAGCACACCTATTTATCCTAAAGGTGGAGATAATAGGCACTTAGTGAAGTTCAGAGTTAACACTTCTATACACTGGTATTACGCCTGATTGAACAATTACAGGCCACAAAGCTGACTATCAGGCTAAAAATAAAGGGGGCGAGAGCAAACAAAAGACTAAATATATTAATAATTCCAGTCTCCTTGACGACGCTCCCTCTCTGCAGAACGCCCACACAGGCTTGCTGAGCTCTGGGCCGATACCTTGTGCGTTTCTGAGGCTTTCTGTGCCTTTCCTTCACTCACTTTCACCTTGAAAGCTCTTTGACCAAACTCAGCCATCAGGTTACAGCTGCATTAAATTAAAGGAAACCACCAGCACTCATCATAATGGATCATCGTAGTGCTTCTGAAATCTTTTTATTTTTAAATATGCCACACAGATCAACTTATTCATCTGACAGTTTTCTACACAAAGCTTGACCAGAAAGCAGCAGGTATGATTGAGCTTTTTGTAGATATAATTACATTTTCAGGCAATAAGCTTAAAAAAAAAGAAGTAATTTCATAAAGCCACCCCCACCTCCCTCTTCACCTGGGTAAGTACCACAAACATCTTCAAATCCATACTAAAGATGATATTGGTTTCCAGGGCAACCACTTATACTTGCCACACACATTGTGCCAGAGCGATCATCTGCTGTGTATCCATGCAGCACTATCACACTGAATATGTTTCATTCGTGTTTGTGCACGGATGAGAATGTCAGTTCTGTGCGTCAGTAGCACTTATGAAATGTTCCCTGACTTCAGATGTTGTCAAGAAAGGCAAAGATTACCCCTCAAAGTATAAGGAGAAAGAGAGAGATTTATGATATTCTTTTAAATGCATCCATAAGCAATTTGAGGGGTCTTTCCAAGATGAATCTCACGAAAGCATTTAACCCTAAGTAAAAATATGTACAAGATACATGTTCCATAATAAATAAAGTCTTGAAATGAAGATGTTTTGCATTTGGACATTATTTTCATGAACATTAAACACATTTCCCCCCAGATTCTCATGACTGTAGTGAGTACAGATATATTGTTTCTATTTCAGTTTTTTTTTTGGTCATTTGTCCTGGTGGGGTTCTTTAAATTTCTTTAAAATAATCATTAAAAAAATACAGTAACACTTTATTTTACAGTGTCATTGTTACATGCTACATAGTTACTCTAGTAATAACTATATAAACTATGCATTTTTACATGAACTAACCCTAAACTGAACCGTATAGTAAGTACATGTAGTTAATTAATATTACTCAGTACTTGTGTAACCATAAATACATTTGTTTTTCTATTTAAATCAGCAAATATCAAAGGTAATATTAAAAATATGAATGAGAATCAGATTTTTTTTAGGGGAAAAAATCTTCCAAAAATTATATATATATATATATATATATATATATATATATATATATATATATATATATACACACACATATATATTCTGTATATAGACACACACACACACACACAAATATATATAACAATATATCATTTTATTTCTGTGTGAAATGTGACTGGGACATACTCTTGACAGGTTTTGTGAGATTCACCCCCTGATTGAACACAAAACAGCAGCAGTATATTGATTATGTCTGAATGCTTTTGATTTCTGAGTAATATTCTGCTTGCTAACAGCACATTTTGACAGGGTAATTTAATGCCGCCTGTGCTGGGCCCTCCTCGAGAGGCTGCGTAAGCAGCACGGTCCGTTAGATGCAAATTGTATTTAATTCATTTTTATGGAAGAGTGTAATATTTGCAACACTTTTTTTGCCTTTCCCAAGCAATCTTGCTGACAGACAGCTTTGAATGGGATATTTCATGCCATAATTCTTGCACTGCGACTCAACTCTGTGAGTTAAAATATGTCTTTGCGTGTGTAATGATGTTACCACTACCCTGATTTTAGAAGTGAAGACAGAGAGAGAGAGAGAGAGAGAGAGAGAGAGAGAGAGAGAGAGAGAGAGAGAGAGAGAGAGAGAGAGAGAGAGAGAGAAACTGGTACAGTAAAATGTACTGTACATAAAGCAAATCTTTTTTTTACTCAAGGCACTGACTTTACCCCACTGACAGGAGAGCATGAGAGCTTTTAGTCTTTAACAGCCCTGCCACTTCCGGTCTGAAGACAGAATACAGCTGCATGCACTGACATCAAGAGCACAACACTGAAATGTAGACCTTAATAGACAGCGCATGGATCACATTTCAAGCTGAAGCTGTGTCTGCATTTTATGTAATACATTTGAGTTACAGAATGTTTTACAGATTTTGTCCAAAATAGCAACTGTAGAACCATAAAGGTAAAAGGAAAAACAATCCAGGTTCAGTACAAGTTAAGCTATAAAATAATTGTCCAAAACAAATAAAGATTGTGTTGTGTTTTCAATGGAATTTATTTCCATTGAAGGTCTATGGGACAAGGTAATGCACCAGAATAAACTTGAAAATACAGTTTTAAATTAAACCAGACTTTGCAGCCATATCACCCTGTAGCCCAAGACTGGTTGCCCACTGAAGCTTAGCAGGGTTGAGCCTGGTTAGTACCTGGATGGGAGACCTCCAGGGAAAACTCGGTTGCTGCTGGAAGAGGTGTTAGTGAGGGCAGCAGGGGGCGCTCACCCTGTGGTCCGTGTGGGTCCTAACGCCCCAGTATAGTGACGGGGACACTATACTGTCAAAGAGCACCGTCCTTCGGATGAGACGTTAAACCGAGGTCCTGACTCTCTGTGGTCATAAAAATCCCAGGATGTCTTTGAGTAGGGGTGTAACCCCGGCATCCTGGCCAAATTTGGCCAATGGCCTCTGTCCATCATGGCCTCCTAATCATCCCCATATATATATATATATATATATATATATACACTAATTGGCTTCATCACTCTGTCTCTCCTTCACCAATAAACTGGTGTGTGGTGGGTGTTCTGGCGCAATATGGCTGCCGTCGCATCATCTAGGTGGATGCTGCACATTGGTGGTGGTTGAGGAGATTCCCCCTTCTATGTAAAGCGCATTGAGTGCCGAGAAAAGCACTATATAAATGTAATGAATTATTATTATTATTACATGACATATACATGTTAAGATGTGACTGAATCGCTTACCAACCTCGTCTAAGCAATCATTCAACTTTTACAACTGTGTGAAGGGACGTGACATAACTACTATATGCTTAAAGTCACCCACAAATCCAGAGTTTATCTACCTAAAACAGTAGTCCCAACACTAAAATAATGATTTAGACAACTTTACAGCTTAAACGACAAATCCTCAATTTAGTTACTACCCACTGTAATTTAGAGCTTGCTTTGAAGCCTGAACATCACTTTAACTTTCATGAACAGAGTTGTGTATTGTCAGACCATAACCCAACACAGTTGAATTAACAGAAATGTCTCAGAGCTTTAATTAGACTGAACAAGAAACATTGGTGTAACTTTCAAGAACAAACTTCAGGGTATGATATGATTATAATACAACCTGTCACAGTAAAGAGTGATTCTTTTAGAGCTTGAGCAAAAAAACAATGAAGATATTCAGAGGAAACCATGGGAAAGCAGCACAAAAAAAAGCCTCTTGGGTAAAAATCTGGAGTGCATCTCAGTGTAGCTGCGCTGTCTCAGTCTATGCGTTTCAATGCTGTGGGGAAACCATAAATTCTTCTGTAATGTCTACCCATGTCACTACTGAACCTCTGGGACTGTTACTTTTGTCATACAATGTGACGGCAAGACATTCGAAACACATCCACTCCATTGACTTTGTTCTTCTTGGTTTCATTAACACACGTACTAACTAAAATCTTGATGTGTTTTATGTCTGTCTCTGGCATGTCAGTCTAGCTAATGAGGTACCACAATTAAACGTTCAACACACACATATACGCACACACCTCCTGCCCACCTGACACTCTGCAAGTGCGAGCCTCATTGCCATGGCAGCTGGCTATTTATACACTATGCCACACAATCAGGCCTTGTCACAGTCAACAGGGGCGTAAGAAAAGCCGTGGATATGTCAGTCAATCAGGACATGTTTTCCTGTGACTCATTGACTAATGGCAAGAGTTAACAGGTTGGACTAAACATGGCTGGATGAGGCAGTTGTTCAATTTTGTCACTATATTACCTCCAACAATCTATCACACACATCACATACAGTTACACCTGCCGTCTAAACAGTCTAAACGTCAACAGTTGAGCAACATTTACTTTGGTGAAATAGACATGACTCCTGACTCCACTGAGGGGGTCAAGATTTGGTTAGTGTGGCCCTGTTAGCCCTTACTTGTAGGCTAGACACACTGTTCTGGAAACAGCTCATGGTTGACCAATTCTGCCATGTAGTTTTAGTGTATCTATTTATATACACTACCAGTTTGGAGTCATTTTAAAGTCTTTGAAAGAAGTCTCTTATGCTCACCAAGGCCGCATTTATTTAATAAAAAAAAGGTTTCTATTTTATTTTGTATGTTAAACTGTAATTTATTCCTGTGATGGCAAAGCTGAATTTTCAGCAGTGTCACATGATCCTTCAGAAATCATATTCCAGTATGCTGATTTGGCGCTTAAGCAACATTTCTAATTATTATCAATGTTGTGCTGCTGAATAGTTTTGTGAAACCTTGATACATTTGTTCAGAATCCTTTGAATGGACGAAAGAAAATGGAACCGCATTTATTTGAGATATAATTTTTTTGTAAAATGTGACCACAAAACCAGTCACCTGTTTTTGAAATTAAGAATGTATGGTTTGTTAGGATAGGACAATATTTGCCAGAGACAACTATTTGAAAATCTGGAATCTGAGGGTGTAAAAAAATCGAAACATTGAGAAAATCGCCTTTAAAGTTGTCCATTTATGTTCGCGATTGTGCTGCATTCACTCACAAAAATAATGATTTATATATTTACAGTAGGAAATTTACTAAATATCTTCATGGAACATGGAACTTAATATCGTAATGATTTTTGGCATAAAATAAAAATCGATAAGTTTGACCCATACAATGTATTGTTGGCTATTGCCAAATACTGTATATACCCGTGCTACTTTTGACTGGTTTTGTGATCCAGTGTCACAAATAACAAATGTCTTTACTGTCATGTACTGTACTGTATGTTCATTGCATCACTGCTTATAATATCGTAGAAAACTTCTGAGGTGTATCCAGCCCTAACCAAAAAATATTTTACAATTATATACTTTGTAATCTTTAGTCCAGACACAGACAAAAAAAACAACCCATCAAATCAGCATACCGGTAAGTCAACGAGCAACTGTTCCAATTTCAGACACCTTTAAACATTTGAAAAAGCTCTGCCTTGATACAAAAGGGGCTATTCAAGCTGGGATGTTGAAGAACAATACCTTTTAAAGGCAGACTGGGGTCGAGGAAATTCTAAATTGAAATTCCCAAAGCCTTTGGTGTTGTCAGCCACACTTACAAGTGAATTGAACACACCAGGACACTTACAGGAGAATCTGTATTGAACACACCAGGGGCCTGTTATTGAAATTAAACAAACACAAAATGAAAGCTGTTTCATGTGACATATTGACAGAGTAAGGTCCTATTAAATATGTATGTGTGTGCTTGACTATAAATGTCAGAATAACAGAACATAGCTTAGTGCATAGAAAAATTACAACAACAACTGGGAAATAAAGTAATGCGCTGTCAATAATATATATTGTAAAAAGTAGTAAATCACAGTAAATCTAAACAATATGGCGTATTTACGTCCTGATGCGTCTAATTTTGTGAGCCAAGTTAGATAAAGTTAATGATTGTAGTTGTAACAAATTGTTAAAGAGGACCTATTATGCCGTTTTTTGGGGGTTCTATTAGAGTTGGTTTTAATGCTTCAATGTTAAAAAAACACCTTATTTTTCACATATTTTACATGGCTGTAGCATCTCTCTTCCTGGTCAGTAACGCTCTGTCATGGTGGTCTGATTGATCGGTTGAATCAGTGTGCTGTGATTGGTCAATTGCTTCGAGTGTGTTTTGAAAATGTCATGTCTCTTACCATAACTGCGATAGATCCGGGGTGGAAAAAAACAGCATCTCTTGGATATGGATACAACAACACACTACTAATAATGCAACTCAACCAGGCCTCCCCCCCCCTTTATTTTGTGTACGCTTTGGGCAGGAATGATTTAAATGAGGAATATTGTGGCGTGTACATTCCCATAAGAAAATGTAACACTACAATCAAGATGTTTCAGGGAGTTCAGAAACAGTGCTGATGTAGAGAAGAACCTCCTCTGAAGTGGACTTTGCTTTGTAACTTTGCAGAACTTTTTCATGCTCAAACAGCAACATTCTAAAGAAAGTTGAAAATGTAAAAAAGGATAATAGGTCCTCTTTAATGCTGGGTAGATACTGCACAATTTTATCCTTGATTTTCACTCGCCAACAGTTTTGTGGAAAGCGTAGATAAATGTCCAAAATCTGAGGCAAATCGGTGCTCGTTTACGTGAGTTGCGTAGTGTGTATTATCAAAGAGGCGATCTGAGTGAAGCGCCGATTTGTCGCCGATGCCCGTGAGATATTTAGCACGCACCAATCACAGCATGCTAAATATCTGGACCTGTCACCGACTGTGCTGCAGTGTGAAATGTGTTTTGACTGGAATTACATCTGTGAAGAGCAACAGCCAAAGAGAGAATCAGAAAATTCAGGCGGAGCAGTCATAGACCTGCAACAGAACATCAGCAAGCATGGATTCTGCAAGCTCTTCTTTTTTTCTCCAGTTGTAAATCAGCACACAGACAAATTGACATAGTTTGTAGACCAGACAGAGTTTGTCGGGGATTCTTCCTATTGAAATGTTTTGTAATGTATATGACCCCCCTGTCGCCGATCTGTCACAACAGCAACTAAATGGAACCCCAGACTGTCATGTAGTGCGAGAAGAACAGCGATCCAACGATTTTGAAAATCGTGTATGTGTTCCCATCATATGTCAGTCTCTCAACATATGCAAAATCCTTCTCAAATCACACATTTCAGCACCATGGACAGTAACCTTTTCTATGTGTGACGCAATGATTTCGCCAGTATGTATCTATAATCCATTTTCCTTCTTGCAAACAGTAGTTCGAGTAAGTAGTCATTCAACTTTGATGCATATATGAATGAATACTAAGACACTTTTTTTTTCTTTCTCACACCAGCAAACACACTCTCAATCATATCACTTCAAAGATAATCTCAAGAGAGATTAACTATTTCATACGGTCTGCATAAGCAGTCATGAATACACAGGCGGAGTGTGTGCGGATGGATATGCCTGTACGGGTAATGTTTCATATTGCTCTCTATTCTTGTCATTCCCTGGATGCTTAACTGTCTCACAGAATAATAATCACACCGACTTCTGTAATCCCTACTGTGCACAGAGGTTTCCCTGATATCCCCACTGTGCTGGGCTGCGTTGAGCTTTGCTGAGCTGAGCCAACCCCCGCCACACACATACACAGACATCCTTGTCCTCACCCTGCCTGGATCACTTCTATTAACAATATGGGCCAAGTAATCCTAATTTGTTCCTCTAAAGAAAGCTAATCCATTATACAGAAATAACTAATCTGTAAAGAGCAAACACCATTCTTAGGCTGGAAAATCCTGTTAGCGTCTGCTTGATTACCTTACCATTAGACTTCCCGTGCAAAGCGCTCTAAGTTCAGTCACATGGCTAACCTCATCAACCGGGCTAATGTCTGCAGCACTGTTGATTTCGGCTACAAATTGAGTTAATATTTCATGCTGACTGGGTCAGTTTTACTCCACGGGAGAACTAAAGCTAAATGTGTGTCTATAGTGAATAATTCACATACTGTACCTGATAAGACTAAGTGTGGACGTGTTTAATTATTAATGATCTTAATATTGCAAAAATGCACTGATCAATGCATTTCTACAGTGAGTGGCAGAAGTGCAAAGGAAAGGAAAGATGTGGGCTGAGTAGCATAGCATTACAGACAGCTCCAATCAGAGCAGCGCACATCTCACATGACGACAAGCGAAAAATGATGCAACAACAAGTTTGGAGTGTTTTCTTACAGATAGAACTAAATCAAAAGTAACTAACAAGCTAAAAGCTCATTAACCGGGACAACCTGCTAAATTTCAGGGACAAATATTCAAAATGAAAAACTTTTTTTGTGATTGCATGGGTTGTGTGACTTTCACTGCTCTTAACTTCAACAGACGTGTTTTGGGGTTAATCTAAGATTAGTGCTCCTTGTTCAAACTCTCACCTTTAAAAGGTAAGATCAGTGACAGTCTTAAAGGTAAAGTGACATATCAAATCTCTAGGATACATATCCTCTGATGTGACACAATGCCAGAGCAGAGCAAATCAAAGTCAAAGTTGAGATCAGACATAACGACTTTCACAAAGAACACAATATTGAAGAAATTGAATTGCAAATATGTCAAAACAGTTTTGATCCACGCTGGGACAATTGTCTGACATATCATGCTACGTACAGTAGATGAGGACAGATGCTGGACAATTTAATACTGTCAGTGTCTATCAACTTTACAAAAGAATAAACACAGGTCCAGGTGACTGATGATCACTTCTTGTGTCACAGTCAAGCTGTGTCCTTGGCGTATGTGTCCATCCCCTTGTGGGACTCTAAGCTGACAGCATCCTCCTTTCAGTGCCCAGGTGAGAGGGCTAACCTATCTGCATATTCATAACTGTGAAATGGACATGGTCTCCATAGAGACAACCCTGTCTCATAATCTGATGTGGACATGTACCACTGAGAAACTTTGCCTCGACATTTTATACAGTATAATTAAGTCTATATACCAAGTCTGTATGAGTTCTACAGTCTAAACAAAGCCAAAAATAGAATGTATGTAACACAAACATACGCTTCATATTTTATCCACTAATGCGCCAAATAAAACTTTTTAACTCTGTGACCCATGCATTCATGAATCATAAACACTTTTATTGACTCAAAGAGCACCACTACAGTTTCTAGTCCTAAATCGTGAGATATTTTTCAAGTTTTTTTTTTTTTTATTCAAATCACAATAAAAGCTATCATCGGACATTGGAAGTGATGTGCTGGTGCTGATCTGCACTAAGAAAGCATTAACATGATGAAAAAATACCACATCCTCGACAATGAAGTCCTGGCAGAATTTTAATATTAAAAACACTTCCCTTACTAGACCTTGGCACTAAAACAGATTGAGCAAAGCTCTAGCACTCACAGGCAGAAGACACTAAGCTATGTGGATCAGCACCATGGCCAGCACCACAGAAAACTCTTTTACACATTCACAGGACATGTCCAAAAGTCTGCTTATGCTACTTATCAATGGTTCGATAAATAATTAAAGATAGAAACAGACATACCATGTTGACCTCCGACACCATGTCTATGCTCGCCACATCGATGCTCATGCCTACTGCCACTGGTGCACCTTAAATGAGAAGAAAAACTTAATCCTCAAGTTCACCAAAACCATTTATTTATGTTATATCAATCTTTAAAACAATCTTTAAATACTTATGTGACATTAAAAGTAAGAAATAATGAAGTGAGCGACATCATACCTCCAAAGTCTGGTCGAAGACGAATGTCATACCCTTTCAAAAGCTTGTCTACTGTCTCTTTGACAAAAGACATGTTTCCTGGTTCATTGGCGCTGTAAAGAAACAATAAAGAAGGTTATTCCATCATATTAGAGCCCAGGAGGTCTATGCTCCCGCGCCATGGTCTCCACCAGCTCTTCTTACCTTTGAGCACAGCACATCACTGCCACAATTACCGGTAATGAAAGAACACCAAACAGCCTTCGTTTCTGTATTCCAAACATTCCTTATACTCTTTCAGACAAGGAATCGAGCAACAAAACTGACGTTGTATGATTTCCTTGCGTAGGTAACACGTTACGTTATTCCATCAGTGGGTCTTTCCTAAACTCCAATTACTGTCAAACACGCGTAAAGAAATCGCGATCCGCGTTTTCGCTCTCTTGCGGAGACTGCGTTATTTGGTTAGGTGCTCGGTGAATACAATGCATTTTGCCCAAGACACTACCGGAGCTTGCAGCAGGGGAGTCTGTGTTTGGGGCACAGCCAGATCTCCATCCTTCGGTTTTGACGCTCGTAGCTGTGCTGTCCCGAATCTACACCCTCTGTTGAAGTCTCAGTCTTACGCCTCTTTTTTTGTTTCAGCAAAGCAAAGCAAGGAATAGGCTACTTATTTTCCCACATATAGCCAACAAAGTACTCTTGTTATCAGATGTTCATTCGGGAAAACGCGAGAATTGGAAACTGAAACTGAAATTTCGGGTACTGATTTCGAAAATGATGACCGAGTCTAGCGGAGTGTGATGAAATTGACATGCGAGCACGAGGACTTCTCTAAGTAAAGTGGTCACGTGACATTCCACAAGCTTCGGCGTGAAGTCGGTTTTGCTGGTGTTTAGTGCGGAGTTTACCAAAATAACTCTGTCATGTCAATTCAAACAAAAACTTAACTGTATATCGCAACAAAACACCGGTGTTGTTTCGTTGGGCTCGTTAACTAGTAGAAAAAGTGTATACACACGCGAGCAAACGTTGAAGAGAACGACTGGAAAGGGTCCCCCCAACTCTTCGTTCATGGAGAACAATAAAACGGTGGGTATTTTAGCTTGTGTATTCTTGCCGTTCCTGCTGGTGGGTGTAGCCTACATCACAAATCTTTGTGAGTGGAAAGCAACTTGGTTACAACAAATCCAAACCAAATCACAACTTCTTGCGTTGTAAATTTGTCCTTTGTTGTTCAAGTTACTGACACAGGAAATCAAAACCAAAGAATGGTTGAGGAGGGGCCATAAAACAATTGATTCGTTTTACATATAAGTATATATTATATAGACATTTCATAAGTATTTTTCAACAAAATTACAATGGGTAATCACACCATTTCGATTACAACGAGAATGTGCAAAAATCAGGAAATCCGTAAAATTCGAGTAGGCCGTAGCCTACCATAAACAGTTTTCTGGACTGGACTTTCAGTTTTCGTTATCGAGCATTATTTGCAAGAACTGGCATTATTTATCTCTTTTGTATAGATATAGATACAAAAATTGCTTTTGCTAAAATGAAAAAAAAAAAAACTTTCAAAATGATACTGTCATTACTGTTAAAGGTGCAGTAAGCGATTTCTAGTAAACCCTGTTGATATTTAAAATCACCAAAACAAACACATCCCTATCTTGATGCCTCCAGTCTACCCCCAGATTCACGTAAACGTACATATATGCAACACAAGCAACGACTATGGCGTAAATGAAAAAACATATATTGAGAAAGTCATCTCACTTTTCTGACACACTTTGGGAGGTTTGGGATGCTTGAAACGGGCAGTGGAGAAGGTTTACACATTCCAAGCTTATAATAATAATAATAATAATAATGCAAATGTCCGATGCGGTCCGATCCACTTTCAACAGCGTTTTTCAACAATGGCTTACTGCACCTTTAAGTGGCTACTCAGCTCATTCCTTCCATTTGAGTGTTATGGACACTAGTAGGCTAATCTTTCTCTTTCTGAGAAGATCATTTCAGCTGCACATCAAGGTATGGTGGTATCAAATGGCAGTGCGTTATAACTTTATTAGAACCTTACATTTATAAGAACACCTTCTGTACTGTAGCCAACCTCTGCATGCAAGCATACACACTAATAGTGATAAACAGAACATCATGGCACAGAGTGGAAGGAGAAAAATGCCTCTGTATTGATACCTTCTGTGATAAAATCAATCTGATATATTACTTGTTCTCACTACCACTCCCCATCAATGGACATTAAGGCTCCTGCATTGAGCCTCTAGACAATTTTATTATACATAATCAGATTTTCAGTGAGACTTGACAGTCTGCTGGAGATTAAGCCGAAGTGTAATGGCTTCTTCCAAGCTTTAAAAACTCATTAAACTAATCCTGGTAATTTGACCTGTGTTCAAAAAACTGGTCTGCATTGTTCTGACTGAAAGGTTGTTTAAGGAAGCTGTTGCTGGATTTGATATGGCCAATGGTCGAAGTTAGTGGCCTTCTTAAAATCCTCAAGCTACATAGACTGTAGTGTGCAGACTGATGCCGGGCTAATGCTTTTAGAAGCAGATGCCAGATGCAGAGGGACGTGGCTGTTTCAGAAGCTTCAGAGCCGAGGACTGAGTCTCCACCGAGATGTCCATTCTTCTTGAGCTCTCAATACAACATTTTTTTTGCTTGGCAACATTTAGTATTTGATCACCGGCCTGAAATAGTGTTAGTAGGACTATATTATTGATACATCACTCTTCATTTTTGAATTGTTAACAAATATTAATCTGTTTTAGGACACAGCTGGTCCTGGGTAACCATTCCTATTCAGTTATTGAGTTTGAATTTATAATTTGAATGTAAGGAAAATAGAATTGACATTAGAATTGACATTCTAATAAATTATTATAACAGTAATTTTTAACTAGGAAAGCAAAGATTATTAAGTCCTTGAATGTTATGAAATTTGTATTTTGCTTATTTCATCATATTTTATAAATTAACTTTTTTGGACCAAGGTGAAAGTGCACCTCATTTCCCAAAATGCCTTACTAGTGTTTTTGAATTGCAGTTCAATAAATTCCCTATCCTGTCATTCTATTTCAACTTTGTGTGTGGCCAGTTCCAAACTCATGAATTAGCTGGGTGTAAATTCTTTAGGTCTGAAATTTGTTTCTGAAAACACTTCTTTGTACAGAACTAAAACTTAAGGTTTTAGACTTGTGCTCAGTAAGTGCCCTTGCCCCTTTTACTATCACGTTGGCATTAATAGAGTATAATGTGTTCAATATTTAATTCTAAGATGATTTCTTTTTGTAGCTTTACATGTGTAGCTGGAATGATTCTTGCAGCATAAACATTTATAAAGAGCAGCTACTATAAGGAGAGAGATAGAAAGCGAGGGTAGCTCTGAACAGCACTTACCCACACACACCCACATCCCATCATCCAAACAAAGCACTCCACTCACACATCATCTGCAAATGCAAAGGCTCCTCAGTGTGTGGGCTGAGCAAATGGCACCAAGTCACGGTCACACACCAAGCCAAATGCTGTTAATGCTGTAGATTGCCTTTAAAGTAACACTAGTCAAACAGGCTGTGGGAGGACTGAAATCCTTTCACGATCCCTGCCTTTAAAATGACCAGTGTCCCCTGACCTCTCTAAATGTGAGGTAAAAGACCGCGTCCACAAGTTCACAAGGCACTTTGCTTTATTTCGCCCACTGAACTATCAAAGCAATTTTCTGATCTACTGTATATGGGTGAGCTAGTATCACTAAGAGGGGAATAACTGGTTTCCACTGAATTCCTTCCATTCGTGTCAATTCGCAAATGCAAAAGACCTCTCTCCTCCGCACGCCCCCCTCCCCCCATGGACACACATAAATGGACACAGATAAATAGTTTCTCTGGATGGAGTGAATATTGCACTGTGCTGAATGAATAATGTATGTTCGTGGCTGACATTGTCGGTCTGATTTGTTTTAGATTGAGACAGAACTCTGCAAAATCACTCGTAATACCCATTGAAAAATTCAGACCCCTGCGATACTGCGAAACTCCGATCCTGAGGCGTTAACAACATGCCGTAGATAATAGGGAAGAAAAAAAATATTTTTCAATGTTGTAAATAAAACAAAGATTATTGGAGTAAGTCTTACAAGAAAATACTATTTCAATCTTTCTACTTCAAAATGTCATGTTTAATTCACTTTTTTTTTAACCATACAAATAAGTCACTTACCTCGTGTCATAGATTGCAAACAGCTTTTTATTCCCATCCACAGCATTCCTGCAAAACAGAAAGGGAGGTGATGTGACTATTCCCATCATTCAATGCCATGTTACTATTTTTGAAATCAACACACTCTCTAAGCAATTGTGATGGTTCTGATTGTGTATAGTAAAAGAAAAGAATCCCAAAAACCATTACCAAATATATCACTTTTAACTCATAACATACTGTCTTGGGTTCAAACATAGGCTGCTCTTTTGTCTTTCTGGTGATCTTAGTTATTCAAGCTCCGTTTAACATGCACACATACACACACTCGCAACTAGATCATGTTTATCAGATGCTCGCTGGACACAGGTGGACTGTAGAAGTAACAGCTGTGTGAAAATCTCTAGAGTGCACATCAATGGAGTCAATCAACAGTCAGACAAAAGTGCTTCAAAAATAAATCAATCCCCAAATCACATTACCAAATATCACATTATGCAGACAACAAACTGTCTTTACTATCTTCATGAACCTAGAAATAGTCTTGCCCTATAAGGGATGCATGTTTTTTTTATAGCAGTGTGACCATTAAAGCCAACCCAAAGCAGATGTTTAATTTAATTTGATTCTCTTGCTGTAAATCAATGTAACACCTGCATACATGTGTGTGCATTTTTACTGGGAGTCTTTAATACACATGCTTGTTTTATTTTTGAAGTGATAATCTCAATACATTTGTAGTATTTTGCATGATCACTAGAATAGTGGTGTAATAGCAATGCTTTTGTATGTGTGTGTGTGTCTGTTGTGTATGACATTGGAGACATTTCCCAGTTGTCATTTCATCCCAAATCAGCATAAAATGTGTCATTATAAAATAAACTAGTTCATAAAGTTCTTCACCTATGCACAACATAAAATTGGAGCAGGTTGAGCCTTTTAATGTTTTCATTTATCGACTGAGGCACTGCAGTGATAGTCAGCATCAGAGAAAAAAATGGGATTAGAGTTCCCTCTCATGGCTGTCCTCATTACTACATTCTGTTTCATATAAAACAATACTTGCTCTCAAACCATTTTTATATCTAGTCCTATCAAATCAATATTGTATCCGACTGATACCTTGATATATTTATATACCTATAGGCCTACTTCGTGTATATTTTAAACTATTTATACAAAGGACTATTCTATAATTTACAACTCGTTATAATTGGGCAAACTGATACTTTTAAATCATGATTATCCTCAGTGGAGATATAATTATCCGCATGTAGAGAAAGCCAGTCTTCATTAAACAGCCTGGCGCATGGGGAGCTGCCTAGAGCTAAACGCTCGCGCGTAAAATGCAAAGTAATCAGAATTGTTGGGAAATCCACTCATTTTCTGGCGTCCGCGTTTGTACCGCGCGCAGGGGACGGGGGTAATCGCGCTTTTCTCTGAATAAGCTCAAACAAGATAAGTTTCAAAACCCAACGGCCGCTTAAATTTCCCTCGGGGGGTAATTATGCCGCGCGAGCGGAGGTGACGTCCTATTACTTTGGTCCCAAATACGAACAAATTCCTCTAGAGTGACAGTTGGGCTAGAGTGAGGAGAGCAACGGACGTTCAAACCGCCGACCCGGTAAGCGGAGAATCCTGTTAAACTCTGTAACGCTCGAACGGTTGCGCAGATAAGCGTTGAGATGTCGTGCTAGGCTACCACAGACAGAGGAAAGAAGGGGGGAAAGTAATGGTCTGTTAAAGGGAATTTGTTGACTAGAGGGAGAATAGGGGAAGAGAAAAAACAAAGACTATTTTAAGGGCTGCCTGGTTACTGTCTTTCAATTGGATTTAGGAGTGATGAAGGGGTCTTTGGGATGCGGTGGAAAGGAAGGGATGTTCTGCAGCGGCAGTTCAGTCACTGAATCGTAAAAGAGGACAGAACAATGAGCCTGTATGGTTAAGACTGGATATAGCATATCTGAAGAACAGCGCATCTCCTACTGCTGTAAGCTGAACGTTGCGGGATTTTGCTCACTGCTTCAAAAGGAATTCATTGCTCTCTTTTTTTCAACGTGGATCCACTGCACCATTCAGGTATTTAAGGTAAGATGCGAGGCTTTTACTGTACACGATCTCTCAACTCTGCTTTGTAGGACTCACTGTAAATGTTCGACAAGTTTATACGCCAGAGGCTGTTAAAACTAAGCATTACAGCTGCTGCAAACTCAGCGCTCCTGTTACTGCTTTTTCAAACGGTCACGTTGAAGAAATGTTGCAAACTAGCATTCAAGGGAAATGTACAACACATTTGTTTGACATAGAAAAGATTCTTGAAATTTGATTTAAAAAAAGTACATAAAATAAAAAAATATAAAATATAATATAACCTGTATAGTATCTGAAATTGGCAAATAAATAATATAGTTAACAAATTAAATTAAGTAATTAATTAATTATAATTACAATTTTTTTTTATGATTATTATTAAAGTAATAATGAAAAGGGGTCCTAATTTGAACTGTATAGCTGACCAAAACTGTTTATTTAACACTTGGTAAATTATATTGTTTTGAAGTTGACTGATCATCCTGTTTTAGGGATTTTGTATGCACCTCTATTTCTAACTTAGTTACCTTCTCAATTTATTTTCAATTCAAGTGTGCATAATTCATGGAGTTTCATGGAGAATGATAAGATTATCATGCTGGTATGAATGACTCCATATGCTGGACTCTTTGCAGGTATGGGATATGGACCACACTGCAGCGCCAAAATGAGAAGTCTGTGGGTCGGTTTTTTGTTCATGACTTTCACCTGCCATCTGAGGTAGATTACGTTTAATGTAACTTTCTATTTCTTGTTGACTTCATATTATTTTCTAGTTAATTGCAAGAGTCAATTGATGTAAAATGCATATATGTCTATTGATTCTATTGATATCTTAAGAATGCACATTTTCCAGACAATTTTATCATTGTGGTCACCAAATGGATAGGAACTAATACTCGTAGCTATTAATTATCTGTATGATCTTGTGCATCAGCCTCTCCCAGTCTACTACAGGGACTCCTAAAGAGACAGAGCTCAATGATAACATCACAGTATTTACACGAATCCTGGATGGATTGCTGGATGGCTACGATAACAGACTGCGACCTGGGCTTGGAGGTAAACTCTGCCTAGATACCATGCCTAGATACTTCAAAAACATCATCTGGAACAAGATTGTGATTTAGCGAGAGGCGTTTTTTTCTTTCTTTCTTTCTTTTTTTTGTATATTAGGGCAATTTATGTCTGGCATTGACCTCTGGTAGTTATATTGAAAAGATGTCTTCAGATAAAGGCAGATGGTTAAACAGAAAGAACGCCTGCACATTCCATCGTGACCAGCATAAAGGACTTTCAAAAGAAAAGAAAAAAAAGAGAGAGAGAGATGCTGCTTCTATTCAATCCACTAACTGGGAGGAAAAGTACACAAAAAAGAAAAAAATCTGTTTTCATACAGGAGATGTTTGCACAGAGTAGAAGTGATCACCGAAATTGCCTGGTTCTCTGTGAAAATCAAACAGCCACTATTTCCCGGCACTCGCAATTACAGTGTTCTTGCAAGCGACAGAGAGAGAGAGAGGGTGGGCGAGAGAGAAGGGATATTAATGTGGCTGCTGACCTTGAGGAAGCTATCGTTCTTTTCAAAAGGTGCAGGTTTATTGTTCTCAGAGGTCAAAATCATGCCGTTATGGCAGAGAAAGAGAATAAACACTGGCGGCACCTGTTTCCATGTGAGAACTGCGCATCAGCAACATGATGTCATTTGACAAATGATGGATTTGGACATGATTTAGTACTTTGAGAAGGGAAGTGCAGTCAGGAGCCTGGAATTAATTGATTTTCCTTTAAAATGAATGCAACTAAAAGAAATAGTGTACCAATACAAATAGTGAATCAAAACATACTTTAATGGAAATTCTGCATATGTATTTTATATTTTATTTATTTATTTAGGCCTACTATACACTATTTACTTATACAGTATATGTATACTTGATTGGAAATTCTGCATATTTTATATACATTCACTCTCTCGCTCTCTCTGTATATATATATATATATATATATATATATATTAGTAAATGAATATATAGAAAGTATGTATAGTATAAAATATGTAGAATTTCCATTATAGTATAAATATATAACATCCAAAATTAAACGTAATCGAATAAATCACTATTTGTTTGTGGCTTTACAGAGAAAGTGACCGAAATTAAGACCAACATCTTTGTCACCAGCTTTGGGCCAGTTTCAGATACTGAGATGGTAAGTTTTTCAACCATATCCTTTCTTCATGAAGAAACACCATTCATTCACCTCTACAGCTGATAATTCCCAACTGAGATCACTCTTCATCAAGACACCCTTCATTAAATCCTGCCTCACTCTGTAACATTACTTCACCTCTGCAACATTTCCTGAAATTCTGCATGCAATATCTTAGGTAGGTCACAGTATGATTTGTTGAATGCAAGTATTGTTCATTTTAATATTCAGTCATGTGACACATTTGATTTTGCCTTCAGGCAAGGTCATCGCTGTAATTCATGGGCCCTGGAGAAAAAGTTTATGGGGAGGCCTTAGTGTGCCCCTCCTCCTCATCACAGGGCCTGGGGTTCCTCACGACGACCCTGCCTTCTGGTGCACACTAAATGAACATTTTCCTTTGAACAGGAATACACCATTGATGTGTTTTTCCGTCAAAGCTGGAAAGATGAGCGTTTGTGTTTCAAAGGGCCAATGGAGATGCTACCTCTGAATAACCTGCTGGCCAGCAACATCTGGACACCTGACACCTTTTTCCTTAATGGCAAAAAATCCATTGCTCACAACATGACAACGCCCAACAAGCTTCTGAGACTGAAGGATGATGGGACATTGCTGTACACCATGAGGTACCAGTTTAAACTACAATGCCTTGTCATTCCATAGTATGAAATGCTGTCTGCATGAATGGATTTGAGTATGGGTAGTACAGCCATACATTTGATTCTCATCTCATTTATGGCCTCCTCAACTCTGTTTTGCACTGCTGAACCCTCTGCCATGTGACAGATGTGTTAAGCACATATGACCTCGGCTCCTGCTGAACTCAGCATCTCATGTTCCGCATTGTACAATCTCAGTGGGAATGTTCAGCCTGCCCCTGCTAAAGTTCTATACTTTTTTCTTTTTCTTTTTTGATGTTGTCTTCTCACAAGAGGACACATGAGTTTATCTTTGTTGTTTTCATTAGTGGTTCCCCATGGTTTAGATTCCTCATACTTATTTATTCTCTTTATATTTCACAGACAAAATTCTTCTTACCCTGCTTATTGAGGAGAGGTGTGCTATTATTTCTTTAACGACCACAGTGATTTTCCCAACAGGCAAAGCATTTACATTTCCTTACATTGAAAAGGGATCAGAAGTATCCTCTTTTGGGTTCAGAAAATTCTAGAAGCTTTAAAGGTGGGCTCTTTTGATTTGGGGCCTGAGGCCATGTGTGGGTCAGGTCCCTGCAAGGTTCAACAGTAACATTGTTGGTTTGTTTATTTATTTATGCCCTGCCAACATTTTCACAGGCCTTAGCACAAAAAAGTACAAATTATAAATTGTTATAATGTATATTTATCATTTAAATAATTACTTTTTCTATGCATTATTCAATATTTATTATTAAACATATTATGTTACTTTAAACAATTTATTTTTAAATAGAACATTTAGCTTTATTTACCAAAACAAGGCTGAAAATTATACACTTTTACTGGAAAATGATGGAATGCAGTACACTGCAAAATCTTGAAAATAAAACTGATTGTTTGACATCTATTATTACTGATGCTACCAAGACTAATCACACTGACTAATCATTCTTGCACTTTTGACTAAACCACTAAACCTCATATAGGTTAGCCAGGTAGATTAGCAATCTTAAAAAAATATTTTGACTTTGGTTAGTGTACTGATGCCCCAAATGCTCTATTTGGGGACACTGGAATAACATAGAGGCAGATAAAAAAAATTGTTGAAACTCCACACACACACTGTATCTAGTTTTTTTTCTCTTTGTTCCCTAGACCAGTCACCCAAGGGTGTTCCAACCTAACTGTGTACAAGAGAAAAGAAAGTAAAAGGGGTTGAGACAAAATAAGAGATTGAAACAAAGGAAAAAGAGAAAGTTGGCTGTATGTTTTATGCCCCTGTTGTTGAGTTGTTCTTCACAGACTGTCTGCTCCATTACTCGCAATACCAGGGCAGAGGAAGATAACACACACACACACACACACACACACACACACACACACACACACAGTTTCTGCTCTCCCAGCTATCATCAGCAACAATCTACTGCCAAGTGCCGTGCACTGCTGTGTTAGTGCTGTTGTTGCCGCTATTGTTGTTCTCGAAATGGCATCAATACTAAATCCTCTCTATAGTAGAACCTGCTTGTTTAAGTGCTGAATTTTGAGGCGCACAATCGTAATAGTGTTTGGATTATGGTGGTTATGTATTAGTTATTTTTATTCTCTGAGGTTACAGTTATGATCCATTATATAATGAGTTATTAGCTTTTATTAACTCAAATTCAAATGCAATGGGGAATTTGGTGAGTTTTCCATAGAGGTAACATTTAGATTTCATAGAGTGGGTCTAAAAGGAATATAAAATAAATGGAAAAGGCAAAGAACATGGATCATTTCATTTACACAAAACACATTCCTTTGCTCATTTGCAAAGCTTCGCTGTATTTTGTTTTTTATTTATTGCGTTGTATATTGTGAGACCAAACACATATTACAAAATTATTCAATTGATAAAGCCTTAGATAGAGCTGTTTTTTTAGACTGTAGATTGAACAAGATCATCAATCAAACATTAATGACTCTGAGAGGAAATGACTTGGAGCATGTCATTTAGAAATCAATGGTGGAGCTATTGTAGCTTGCCTACAATAAACTCTGCCCAGTGTTGCATTTCCTAACAGTGAAAACCATTAAAAGGGCTTTTTACCACTCACTAATGCGCACATTGTTTCCGGAAAAGTGATCAGCAGTAAGGTTTTTTCTTTTCTTGCTGAGATGGAAAGGAGCACCTTAGCTGCCATGAAAAAGCAGGGCAAAACAGTTTCACCACCCACATTCTAAAAGTGGAACGCAGTCTACAGGCTTTTATTAGAGTTAAAAAGGAGGTTACGAGACCGAACAAAATGGAGATGTTCTAGATACTGTCAAATCTTCTGAAGGATCTGCCATGTTTTTAAAATAACTTTTTTAGCTTGAGGTTGATGTTGAGAAAAATGGTGCAGTAGGCAAACATGCATTGTAAAAATTGTAAATATATATATATATAAAAATTAAATGTAAAAAAGAAAAATGTGTTAATAAAATAACGGGGTTTTATAAATAAAAACAACAGTGTCATAACTAACATAGACATTAAGGGGGACACATCTGCTTCAATATTCAGATTAATGGTAGACCAATATGAGTTTTTCAATAAGCAATAGTTAAAATTTTACCTTTGATCCCCCTTAAAATCTGTTTATATTCTTGTGTATTTAAAGCTGCAGTCCTGCGTTTTTCCTCTTTGTCGCCATCTCTGTTCGAAATCTGCAATTGCAGTCATTCGCGGAATTATCAACTTTACGTGAGTTGTACTTCAACACCCTCGACACGGCACAGCGCGGATGAACACAGTGTTTGAGGAGACTGTGAGGCTGTCAGTCCCCGCGCCGGTGACGATACTGTCATTCAGAATCAAAGATTATTCTTTTTGGAAGTATGACCAACATAAGAATTTTCACCGGAAAATGTCATCTGAACTAGTAAGAAACATCCACTTTTGTTCTGGTTCTGACATTGCAGTAAATCGCGGTGATTAAATCTAACAATCGCTTATAAGTTATCATATCACGCAAAACCGTGCAAATTATACTTTGTTCTCAAATTGTTCATGTTAACAACGTCAGCATTGCGTGACTACAGGCAATGTCCTTCCGATATGTATCCTTGTTTTCGCATGGGTCCGGTTGCAGTCTCTTTCTCTCTGTAGCCACTCCGAAGTCCGAACGAACTCTTTTGCATTTTACAGCGGGTGAATCTCTAGTTGTCACTGGTGATTGTCGTTTGAACCTTTCTGGATCCGCCATCAAATTGATAAGTTTAATTATATCAAGTGCTGTGAGAAAAGGCTATAAATCTCCACCTCCAACATCCTCACTCGCAATAAAGCCTTCTAGCCGAGACTCCTTCTTTATGTGTACAGATGTGACGTAATGACGCAAAGACATGCTCGAATCTCCCGCGGAAATTCACCAGTACCACTGGAATCAAAAACATTATTACAAGCTCACCGCGTTGAATCGAGCTAAGCCAAGCAGAGAGTTTTGAACACTGGCTGGTTATGTATTTTCTCAAATATGTATTTTGGATAATTTTTAACCCAAAAAAAAGCTACGGACGGCAGCTTTAAATAGCTGTTATACCACTTGATTATGACACATATATCTGATTGTCCATGTTTTTTAATCAACTCTTGACTGTGAATGTGCTAATTAATACAAAGTCCTGTAGTGATTTGATATGTGGCATAATTTGGGATGCACCGATAACACTTTTTCCAGAAGGAGTCCGATACGATACTTTTATTTTTAGTACTTGCTGATACCCAGACACCGATACCTGTATTTTCATTGCATTTTTAATTTTTAAAAATATTGGGCAGACAAACCAAAAGAATATTAATCAAATTATTAATGCCTAATTATGCCTGTTAAAATGTATTGTAGGAGCTATTGTTACTTTCACTGTTCATATTATGGCCAGATTTACTATACGTTTCAATTTAGCGTAAGAGCGCAATTCCAAAAAAGCGTCGATGGGAATGGAAAGTTTTGCGCGTGACCTACTGACGACGTGCAAATTAAAGAACACAGACGCAGCCGGATCAATCCCATAATGACCAATGCAAACTACCAGTTAGCGCTGGTTTAAGACGTGCTTTTTTTGGGCGGTAAATAATGGCGCAAACACCAGTAAATTGACGAGCGCAAACCTTAGTAAATCACCTTGCATGATTCATTTAAATACTCTCCTCCCATACATTTTGGATCTGAAAGGGAAACTCCTACAAATGCAAATGTAATAAGATCAGTCGCAAAAATAACTCTGTCCATGCCTTGTCAGCGCTAATTTTTCACTGCGTGTCTTTAGTAAATCCTTACAGTTTTTTAACGACAAAAAGAGGTTTTGCAATGGTTAGTAAATCTGGCTCTTTATGTTTAATTTAATAGCACAGTGAATATTTAGGGCTCAACCAGTCAAGAGCAGTGAGTGATCTTCTCTGTCTTTTGTTGTTAGAATAAAATTGAGGACAAAGACAACTGTAGGTTTACGTATGTCACTTTATGAACTGCACATATCCAACATACTGTTACACACATGTTTTCTTTTCCACTGTTTATGTTCACTTAAGACAAAACCAAATGTTTCACAAGGATACTTGCCTATATGGGCATTTTTTACATAGTTTTGTGTGAATTTGTCCGCTCAAGACGACATGAAAGAGAACTTGATTTAATAGGCTATTCACGCGCTGTCTGAGAGGCAGCTTTCTGGGTGTTTTATTAGTTTAATATTCTGTTAATTAGATACATTTACTTCATAGACATCCTTCTCTGATATCTCCATTGTGCTCTCAGTTTGCTCTGTTGTCGGGGTTTTTTTTTGTCACTGTACACGCTGCGTGGTATCTGTTGTTGGTATCGGAGCATTTTAATGAGTACGAGTACACGAGTGCAGTATTGGGCCCAAACCGATACTGGTATTGGTGCATCCCATTTTCTATATATTGCAATGACACATACACGCACTGTATATGCAACCCGAAAGCTACATACTTCTAATATTAAAAAGTAAAAAGTATTACAATATTATATCTTTAATTTAAGTATTTTAAGTTGTGCATTATTTATATACACCTGAGGTTAACAGTAATTTTGTGTTATTGTTAATTTTGTGTTTTGTGGTAATTTTGTGTTAGCACAGAATCAGCCGCCATTATTTAGAGATACAGACTTTTTCAATACACCTTTTTCCTGACGAGCCTCCTGATTATTTTCTTTTTTCTTTGTATTCCCTTGTAACAAAAAACAACATGTAGGCCCTACTGCATATTTGTGGTGCGCTCTCTCGATTTAATTTATGATATATCCTATGAATAATTCACTAGTATGCTCTATGCTATACTATCTCTCATTTTTCTCCCAAAATCCTCACGTTTCTTTCCAGGTTTTCACACGGATGCTTTAAAATGCAATTGTTTTCCCTTTTCACTTCCTAACCCTATTAGTAGTGTTTTACCGGAATGTTTCTAAAGCGGGTAAACACAGTATTTGTTATTTGTCAAAATGACAGAAATCACTTAGAGATATTAACACTCAATGCTAACGTTAATGAACGTTTTTGATTAAGGCAACGTATGTTACATAATACAGACGTATATCACTACTGTGATATATAACACGTCCGTAATATTGCTGCGGAAATAATCAAGGTTTTGGGGTTATTCATGGTCTGTGGTAGTAATTTGATGATGTTTTACACTTTTAAATTTCCTAAAGGGTGAGTGGAATAATATCATTTCATTGTACCCTGTTTTAAAAAAAAAGCTTATTGTGTTCATAGAGCGAACCTTTCACTGATTGTTTACAGTTTAACAGAAGTTACTCGCATAATTTGTGCAAAACGTCATGGGGTGTAGGGAAAAGGTGGATAGAACGTTCTTGTGAAATGATATATAATTTATGAGCTTTAATGGGCTATCACAGACCAGATAAAGCTCATTGTCAGGATTAAGCTCTGAGCGCTCACCATTTGTCAAGGCCCCAGTGCCACATCATTTCGTCTCCACATCCAGCAATGCTGACCTCAGCACTAACTGTGTTCAGTAAGTACATGGCGAACTCCTCGCCTCCCATATGGCTGGTTTTGATAAAGTTGTGCGAGCTGGTCGAATGGAGGTTGAGTTTAGAGGACAGTCCTTGATTTTTCCAATACAGCAATTCATCATGGAGGTGTCAGAGATGAAGTCCCTGCGCTGATTAAGTGAAGGAACACTGCCTCACGTGTCCCGCCCCATTAATTACATTCTCGCAGGACTTCCAGTCAGAGATGCAACCATGGGCCCTTCAACCCTGGTCCCATCCTCAGTTGCTGATGATGGAGGTTTTTAGCATTTCCAGTTCCGTAGCAATATCAAGCCCTTCATTGCGCTGTCAGCTGAGGGTCAGTGCTGACATCTTATTGCATTGCTTACACCAAAGCATTGAATTAGCTCCAGCCGGGACGTTAAGGGAGGGCTTAATGGCCACAGGGTGGCATAATAAGCCAGCCATCCTGTAACCATTATGGTAATGATCAGCCTTGATCTCATATAATTGGTTTGCTAAATGGCCTTGCGATTACTTTCTTTAACTGCAGACTTTGGACAATAGACTTTATGCAACCAGAAATTGTAAATATGGACGAGCTTGTTGGATGCATGAAGATTTCTTTGTTATTCACTTCTTTGTAACAGGAAATTCCTGAAACCTTTTGGCTGTTTGACAGAGCAACAATACATATATGATGCTATACTTCCATTTCATGTTTCTTATGTCATGTTAGATCGCTTATATACTTTATAACATCCAGCAATCGGATTCAGGGTCACTTTCTCTGATAGGATGAATTCATGTTTTCCAGTCGCAAAATCCATCTCTATCACATTTAATATTAGCCTCAGATCTTTTCAGGAAATCATATGGTTATAACGTTAAAAAAAACTGTTTCACAAATGGACCACTAGAGGGGGCTACAGGACAGTGGATTTAGCCACTGCAGAACCACTGCAGTGTTCTCATCAGGGGTTTTCTAACGTTTTGATACCAATGATCCCCCTGTGAGGAACAACCTGATATATAAAGGCAACTATCTGTTTTCAAATAGAAAGTCTTATTTATTTTTATTTGATTTATACTGTGTATCTGGAAAAGTTAAGCAGGATTTCTGTGGGTCTTGAAAAGGGCTTAAATCAAATGTTGAAAGTCGTAAATTCACAAAGACATTGGCATTAAATGTTGCATGCATTGAAAAAAGGAATATCTTCCTTAGTATTTTTGTTATTATAGTTTTCCAATACAGATATCTAAACATCTTTAGATCAAGATACATCTACTTGAGATGCAAATGTTAAATGAAGTCTTGACAATTTTTGCAAAATTGGAAGATATTTCTTCTTGTTTTAATCCTTAACTTCCCTTTACATGATGAAGAATATTACTTTTTTGCTGTGATCAGAAGGTACTGTAAAAGTTACTCCTTATTCTATTGGTTGGGAGCACAGCAAGTCAAGCTTTTTATGTAAGATGAATTAAGATGTAATGGATAACTGTTGGAAGTTGTATTGCTAATAGAACTCATTGTGTTTCTGCATAAATTATATTGATGTATATTGTGTTCCCTACAATTTATTCCTTAAATGTTCTTTACTTGGTTTTAAAAAGGTCTTTAAAAAGTCTTACATTTACCATCATAAAACCTGCACAAACCCTGGTTAAGTTTACAGAATTTTCTTTCTTACCCGCTATTAGATTAATGTTCGATGTATACCTGAACAGAAACAATTTTAGTCAGAAAGTCAATTTTATTTGTATAGCACTTTTCACAATAAATGTCATTCCAAAGCAGCTATAATCAGTAAACATTAAAAGTTGTAGCTTTTAAATTCACAAGTGAAAATCACATTGTACAAATTCCTTTTCTCTCTCTAAAAAAACTGAAACTGAAACAGTCCTCACTAATTTGTGATAGAACTGAATGTAGTGAAAATTATAGTTTTTTTCTTTGTTGTCCTCTAATATTTCAATAGGTGGCGTTTCAGCTCAAAATAGGTCTTTTAAATCCTGCAGTGTGTATGAATGAAAACTGAGAATAATTGAATAGAAAATAGCTTTTTTATGTATATGTTTGTGAGGTCGGTGTGTGTGTGTGTGGTTATGAGCTAAACCAGAATTAGCAGTGATTTACTTCACCGATTTGGCAGCCTTTCTACTTCTGGCACATGATGGCACCCTTGTTCTATAAATACATCTAAGAGCACTCAACATGCAAGCTCAGTCTTCCTATTAATATACACTCGTTATTCAATCCTATAGCTACTTTAAGAAGATGTTCAATAAGACAAATGAATGAATCTTTAATGTTGCAGTGATGATTGTCACTATGGTTATGATAACTTACATAAGACATGTTTATATTAACAACTGATCTCTAAAACATATCCTCAGAGGTGCTGATCGAGATTTAATCATATCTTAATTTTTCTCTCTTCAGATTGACCATATCAGCGGAGTGTCCCATGCAGTTGGAGGATTTCCCTATGGATGCTCATGCCTGCCCACTCAAATTTGGCAGCTGTAAGTCCATAATGTTTTATGTTAAATGCGGGAAAATCCCCCTTGCCACTCAGAAGAGAACTGAGAGAACTGTATGGGTTTCATTGCCATTACAAAAAGATTTTAAAATAGCAGATTCCAAGAAATCATAACATAATCCCTCTGATTCTGAAGTGTGTAGTCACGATTACATCCATTTGTTATTTGATTGATGTGAATAGCATCTTATATTCTTATTTAGATGAAAAAGATGCAAGTATAAAATCATGGAATATACCGTTTTCATTGGGTGTCTTCACACAACGTAGAACGGAGATGGTAACAGGAGCAAGATTTTGTATATTTCATATGCAATTCCCTCTACAGGAGAAATTACGCTTTCTAATATATTAGGTACTAAACACCTCTTTGCATTAGTTTTTCTCTCTGCATATTTTCTTAATACATTTTTGCATATTGAAATATTGAGTAATACAAATTGTGTACTAACTTGGCCCATTTTAGGCAGCTTGACAGACTGGTGTTTAAGGTATGTCCAGTTTAGTCTCATTATCACGTGGCATCCTGTCCAAGAGCAGGATTAAGATTATCACCTGGTTCTTGCAGAGAGGAGGGTAACTTGAGGACTGGATTAGTAGGAAGGTGTCCTGCCATCCCTCCTGCGCTTACGTACACATTGCACACATATAAAAGAAAGGCTTTTTGGTAGAAGCCAGGAATGACCTGAGATGAGCTCAGCTTTCTTTGATGTTTAGGGCATTACAGGATAGGGCTGTACACAGTGAGCTTTTGGGTTAGGATACTGCAGAAACCATGACAGACAGTGCTTAGGAGGGGCGATTGTGCATATCTGAATATTTGATTAATTGTACTGTCGTAGCTGCATAGTAAAATCCCTCATGATCTGATGTTCTTTAGGTTTTGAAGACCTCTCATAAGCTTTTTGGCAGTGGTGTTAAACAGATAAGAATACAGAAGAAGTCAATCTGGCCCGCGGGATGATTTCAATGTTTAAACATTTAAATTAGATCATGATAAAAAGCTGTTATAGCTGTCGTGCGGGTAATTAATATTTCCATTGATACAATTTGTATGTGGATTTAATCTTGTGAAAGTTGCTCTTGAAATTCAATAGTTGCATAAGACCATGTATTTATGCTCTGCATGGGTACATCAAGGTTTATCAAATAAAAAATCGGCCAGCATAAGGTGACGTTTAATCTAATCTGGCCCGTGACCTAAAATGAGTCTGATGCCGTGCATTTGGACATCTCATATGCTTCCCAATGCGATTGGATGGATTGTTAATTTAGAACATCAACATAGTTAGAAGTACAGTAAGGTATAAAATGTAATCTCACTAGCCTGCATGGTTTGACCTTGATGTATACAGACAACCCTTCAAACGAATGTTGAACCAGCCACACTCCATCAATTTTAATGGATAGTTCACACAAAACTGAAAATTCTGTCATCATTTACTCACCCAGTTGTTCCAAACCTGTATTTTCTGCTGAACACAAAAGAAGATATTTTGAAGAATGTATGTAACAGTGCTATAACTTCTATAGTATGTTCCATACTATAGAAGTCAATGGTGCCCATCAACTGTTTGGCTACCCATATTCTTCAAAATATCTTCTTTTGCGTTCAGCAGAAGAAAGGTATTCATACAGGTTTGGACAGAATTTTCATTTTTGGGTGAACTATCCCTTTGAGGTACTCCACTGTCTAAAAAACTTTTGTGCACCAAAAAAACAAAAAAAAAACAAAGAAAGAAAAATACCCTCTCCTTTTCATGGGCTGACTAGTATAGTGAAAATATTTTTCTAACAAGGCTCAGTAGTTCAAAAAATGTCTTATTGTCAGTTCAGTTTTTTTCCGACCAATTCTTGTTTTGTTCTGACATTTCAGATCTTCCTTATGGACAATAGTTTATCCAACAGCATTTACTTGTTTTTAATTTTTTCCCTTTTAATAATTTTTATAATACATGATTTCTTTCATCATAGAAACAAAAACTACCTTACTCGCCATAAATATTTAAATGAAGGTTGAGCACGACCACCATAAATGAATAGTACGGTGTTAATAAACATGAACTAAACATGAACTCTATAGAAATGAATAGCTTTTATTATTTAGTCATTTTGTTTAATCAGTCATTTCTCAGCATTTTTTAATTTTACATTCTACTTATATATAAAACATCCTGTGAGCTATCTCAAATGTCTCAAATGGTATTAATTATTCATTGTAAGGTGGTAATTGAAAATTTAGCCTTCATTAGGACTTGCATTCTTGGAGTTTAACACCATTTTCCCTGCGAGAGTTACTCGATATACAGGCGGAAGAGAATTAGTGATTTAACTTGTAAATCACACAACAAATGTGTTTACTTGAAGTATTGTGCTGTGTTATGTAAAGGGTTATATAAATTCTGTCTGCACTTAGCAGCTTTTGTTTGGCTGGTTGGATAACAGTGACAGACGCCTGATTTTAACTGTCATCTCAACCAAAATGCCTGAGAAAAGCAATGCTGCCCATATGAACGACGACAGTTTATGTGGAGCCTTTTGTTGAGGAATATTCTGCTCTTCAAAGAGACGCAGACAATCATTATTGTAGTTAATCTCCACAGACACAAAGTACATCTCTGGCTATGGATATTATCCTTTACATGTAAGCACCTTGAGTGAATCCGGTACAAAGGCATGAATTCAGGATTAATGTATAGTCAGAGTAGTCTGGCTCCGCCCTCCTACGTACTTCCGCTCAATTTTCATTTTCCTTCAGTACTACGTCTGGGATTGTGCTGTATTCTTTGGTTTTCTCCCGTCAATTTTTTACCGGGCCAATCAGCGAACAGAGGGAGTGGCTGAGAACGATGACTTTGATGTCGTGCGCTAGTTTGAGTCATACGTCACGACCAAACGTTAGCAATTGGTTATGGCAGATCCAGAGTGACTCTGGGCAGATCCAATAGTATCTAAAGGAATTTGGCCCTAAAGGAAGTTAACGCTTGTCAATGGAGCGATGCCAGACTCTATGTACAAATGAAATGTACTAGAGTCTGGTGGGACCAGGCTACAGTCAGAGGGTCATTCTCACAAAATAGCCCCTGATGTGAAGCTGAGGAGTCTTGTATCACCCTGAGAGGGTTTATTTTGCTGTAAAGATTGGCTGACTGTACATTATCCAACTTATGGCATGACTGGACATGAAATATTGATTTCATGAAATGATTTTATTAGGTGAGATGAAAGAGACTGGGGAGTGTCTTGGAGCTCTGAACTCTGTAAATGACCGTCTGACTGTAGTAGATTAACCCACTTACAAATTAATAAATAGAGTTTGATATTGGTTTGAATTAAAATGTCTATTTAGATTTTGGAGCGAAAACACAAACAGCAATGTAGGATTTCTAGATGAACGGCCATACAGTCAATGAGTCATTGACAACAAACTCAATAGTTTCAGATATTTTTCTCTTTGTCTTTCACTCCATATTCTTCATTCTGTATCTCTTTTTTTGACATTTACTTTCTGCCATGTCCATTAAGGTTTATTTGATGACGTTATTTGCAATAAAATATATATTAAGTGCTTTCAGTACTGCAATACAGCCTTCAGGCTCTCGTGCCATCCATGCCAGATTCACCTCAAAAGATTATATACTGTAGACCAAAGATTACTGAGGGATAATTAAACCTTGTAAAGGTCCCCAATGGTGAGTCATAGTTTTGTTCAGATTAATCCAATATATCTCTTCCCAGAAAGTTTTGGAAGAGAAATAAGCTAAGGCATAGGTCAGCAATAGACGATGTACTGTATGAGGCTGGACTACAAAATAACTTGAGATCTAGGCCTATTTAAATCACCACGCCTCATAATCTTAGTGTAAAGAAAGACAGACTTTAGGGACAGGTTGAAAGTTGCTGTTTTTGTAGGAAAGTTTTATTTTATTAATGCATACAAGTATATATTACTCATGCTACCGGGGGCTAAAAAGTCGTTCTATAGAATTATCAATGTTAATTTAAGGCCACTGTTTCAGGCTAGTGGAAAATATCCTTGCTGAATCTTTGTCTTTCCTGAATGTACTCACTAATGAATGTACTTTTATCACATTGACAGCAAAATATTATCATCATTATTTAAATTTGATTACATTTGATTAATTTATCCATTTACTTTTTGCAGTTTGTCACATTTTAGGAATCATTTGAGTGCTGCTTTTTTATTAGTATAGAGGAAATAGACTTTATGAGAAACCTAGTGGCTAATTCATTTACTTCACATTGTCATTGATTTTAAATGCTAAAAGGCCTTGACATTTACATTAAAAGCAAGAGTAGATTGTAAACGAGACGCACACAAACAAAATGAAAACCCTGACATTTAATACATTACAATTACAATGATAATTTAGAATTTAGATTAAAATAAGATGCAAAAAAATGTAACATCCTTAACCACAAATACAGATAGAACCCCAAAACACCTAAGCTGGTTTCACTATATTAATGAGGACATCTCATCAAGGGTCTCTGGGATTTTGACATGTTTCACTGTATTTGTGAGGACAAATAATTTTCCCAAAGATTTTGGCTTCTCAAGTATAGCTAAACCTTTATACGCACACATGCATTTTGTCAAGCCAATCTCACTGAACAATTTCTTTTAACTGGAAAGCATTTCAGTCATGTGTGAGTAAGAAGGTGATTCTACAGGCTATTCACTCTGTGGGCTGTGGTGACCCTGTCTTAATGAAGAGCTACATTTGTTTTTGCTCAAGTCTCAACCCTTGAACTATGAGAAATATTTTGTCCTTCGTTTGCTAGACCTGGTCACTTCCTTTGCTTTATCAAACACTGGGTGTCATTCACTAATAATCACGTGGATTATTTCGGATTTTTACGCACAAGAGAACCTCCCACGAAAAATTTCTGCCTAATTCACAACATGTTAGTACACGCATGAATTTATTCTTTATCTCGTTCTAATGCTAGTGAATTTGGAGTGTTTTAAATGAGCGGCTGTGTGCACAAGGTTAGTCATTTGCATAAAACACACCCTAACCATCTCCAGATAAGGGTTTTCCACACAACATTTATAGCCTTTCATCGCTCTCTGCAGACTCGCTCTCGCTAGATCCCCGAGCAATGCCAAGTGTGTCATTCTCAAAACCAGTTCAAACACAACACACAACTTTTATACAAACCGAGATTACAGACCTCTCATTACCAGCTGTACACACGGGTAAATCTGTGTTATTCAGAGAAACCTTGCAGCTGAAGCTATGGCAGCTTTTCTTACTCTTTCACTGTATATGATGAAATATATTTAAGGATAAATTAAATTGTATTATTTATTAATTTTAAAATATAATATAATTATAGTCATGTTAAAATTAAATAATTTCTTAAGGCCGCGCAGAGAAAGTGCTTTTTGCATACGTGTGGTTCCTAAATTGTTGTGTAAATTTAGAATAAATTTCAGTATGCAAGTTTTTGGTGAGTCAAGATTTGCTCGTGAAAACATTCCTATGCAGATTTCATGCACAAATGTGTGCGTACGCATGCTTAGAGCCAATCCGAAATCACCACTATACTCTCGAATAGGGCGCTATTATATATATATTTTTACAACTTCAATCTCCTTCTTAATTCAATCCATAGACAAAGTTTATAGTTTTCCATCTGAACTCGAACTGGTCCAGAGCTTATTAGGATCAGCTGATGTGGACTAAATTCAATCCAATTAGATCCACTTACAATCACCACCCATAATTAGTACCAATACTGTCTTCACACTCATTTGCTTCATCTCACCACCTGAACTTGAACTTCAAATACCTTTCCTAAGAGAACTGATCTTTTTGATATATATAAAAGTCTCCAGTTTCTCATAAAGTCTGAAATTTCACACATAGTTTGTAAAGGTTTATACCAAATGCACAATAATGATGACAGCAGTAATGAAGAGAAAGGGAAAGGGAGATAACACAGAACACAAGCATGATAACATACGTATTGAAGTAAATATGAAAATATTGAAAAAGCTTGTAGAGGAAGTAGCATTATAGCAACATACAAAAAATACCAGAGGAAGGTAGTTTAGCTCAGAGAAATTTAGATAGATTGATAACTTTTTTATAAAAACACTGGTCCTTATTCATGGAACACAGTACATTTTTGTGTAAACATTTGTACGTAAATCTACCCATTGATTTGAATGCAACTAATGTATAAATATTATAGAATTATGCTCATGTTTCATGAATACCCCCCCCCCCCCCCCCCGAGAGAGGGGTTTATACTGTATAACTTTTTACAGTAAACATTAAACATACATCTGTCCCAAAAGTGTGTTAACAATGTACAGTTTTTTACAATTTGCTGTTCTTTAGAATAGAACATCATGACTTGCCAGTATTTTGCACCAGCTACCTAAATATCCTCTCTGTCCAAGTACTCCGTATTAACTTTAAAATCTCATTGGGCAGGTTCCCTACAGAGTCTTAATAGGTCATGTGTGGACTTGTCCTCAAGTGGACTGTCCATTCTGAGAAGTGTCTATGAGGATGGCCCAGAAGCCACTTGCCTAAAATGCCTTACATATAACGTTACGTTATTACATTATTTCAAAATTCTAGAATCTTTTTTTCTGCAACCACCCAATTAAATATGGGACTTTTTTGGGGGTTAAAAAAAACATTCAACTGTGTTTGAGTGCTTCCTAAAAGTAGGTTTTCTGATTCAGAGGAGCATCTGGTTGAGTATGTATTAGTCATGATTTAGTCAGAAAATTGGTAGCAATATCGATATAGTAGTCGGGGAAGACAATTTTTGTACTTCGGATTAGTTTTCAGGAATTTGTTGGGGGTATCTAAGGGTATGTGTGTGTGTGTGTGTGTGTAGATGGTTGGCAGAATAATCCCTCAGTCTAGATGGTCAAAGTCAATCTTAATTGTGATGGAGACATCCGGCTTGAGTGGCAGGATTAATGTTTTGGTTCAAGATTGAATGTCAAGATGGAGGGAGGGGGCGAGAGTGGAAAAAATGGAATGATATGAAAAGTCACTGTAAAGCTGCAGCTATTTTATGTGAAACAATCATCTACTGAAAATGTTTTCATATTTTGTTGAATCTGATCTTAACATGTAATACTACTGTTCCAACATACTACTACTAAAATACTATTATTTTAAAGTGTATATATATATATATATACATATATATATATATATATATATATATATACACTTTAGAGAGAGAGAGAGAGAGAGAGAGAGAGAGAGAGAGAGAGAGAGAGAGACTGTTTTTGAAAAAAAGCTAGTGGTCCTAGCTTTTTTTTGTAAAGGACAAACAATATGACACTTTTAAAAAATATTCAACTAAGGCTGCGTTTACACTTGGCATTAACATGTGATCACCGTGATCCGATCAAGCAGATCGGATCATAAGCCAATCAGGACACGGTGCATTTACACCTGTCCACATCAATTGGCTTCTGTATCTGGATAACAGATTGGATCTCGCAATCTCGCGAAAAGAAAAGAAAAGTACGTTCTAGTACGTTTTCAGTCCGGGGACATTTTACAAATCTCGCAAAATGAGGAGGATGAAGAGGCTGCAAGTACTAATAATGTGGATAGATGCCGTAATGGAAACGATTCAGAGAAACGTATGGGTCCGAAAACGTTGCCAGCTGTGGTGGGAAAAATGCGCTTTCTTTACATAAAATGAATGGTTCTGCACCTTTCGGGCGCGAAGGTAAACATTTCAGTATATTTGCGATGTACTTCTCACTCGACGGTATCGCAAAACCACACAGCTCTCAGTTCCGGAGAGAGGAGGGGGGATAATGACAGTGGGCGGGGGTTTTGTGTGACGTCGCCCTGTGAATGCAGACACGATGGCTGGATTGCGTTTACATTACACTGATATCCGATCACAATGCATCCTAGACTACCTTAGAACCTGGACACGCTGATTGCATAACATTACAAAAAGAAGCGCGTTTAAACTTTACACTTGTCTTTTCAATGTGTATGTGGATAACATCCGGATACAGGTCGCATGTTAATGCCAAGTGTAAACGCAACCAAAAACTTGCTATCTCTTCAAGTCACTTGAAGTGTTCCATCCTGTTGTCTTCAACAGAGGTGTAGGTGTCTCTTTTTTTAACCTGATGGTCTGATCCTATTATTCAACCCAGGTGCAGATGATTACATTTATTACTCCCAGCTCTACACTTGGCAGAGTCACCAAACATGCTCCCTGTTGATAAAGAAAGCAGATATTTTCCCATGATTGACAGGTGTAGTCACTGTACCTCCTTAATCTGATAAATGAAACTTGCCTGCAACTGACAATGACTGTACAATCAAGAGTGACTAACATTTATGCAACCTTATTTAAACACGGTACTAAACAGATTACATTTAATTTAACTAATCTTCTAGCCACTTGCTGTGTCTGCTTAATAAGCCATTATCACTGTATAATCTAACTTTTTTGCTCGTATAAAGTGTAAACTACTGTGTCTTTTTACAGATGCCTACCCTATCTCAGAAGTTGTGTATAAGTGGACTAAAGGCCCTGGCAAATCTGTGGTAGTGGCAGAGGAAGGGTCACGTCTCAACCAATACCATTTGATTGGCCACACGGCTGGTACGGAAGATATCAGCACAAGTAGAGGTAAACCACTTTGACCCATTCATTGTAATGAGTGTCAGTTAGTCAATTGGTAAAAGATCTGTGAATCAACTTGGCAGTTAGGGCCGGGGTCCAAAACGTTTTGTAGTATCTTCCTTAATTGAGAAAATACAATGCTCATAAATAATTCTTATTGGCCACGATACTGCATTTTTTGTAATGTTTATTTTAAAGATTTTTTATTTATTTAAGTTATTATTGTTATATTTGTGTTTATTTTTATGTTTATAGTTTTATACACAATGATTTTATTTAATTTTTAATAAATTGTGTGTGTATATATATATATATATATTAGGGCTGTCAGTTAAACGCGTTATTAACGGCGTTAACGCAAACCCATTTTAACGGCGTCAATTCTTTTATCGTGCGATTAACGGTCTTTTTGGCCTAGCAAACTTTGTATTTTTTTCACATGCTTTTGCAACAGGACGCGGCATGCTATGGTTGTGCTATGAAACCCATTCATTTCAATGGCTTGCGAGAACGTTTTGTTGCTTCGTCGACCAAAGCGGATCTAGCTAGATCGGAAACAAAACAACAGGCACGCCGCACACACTTGTTTGGTCTTGCGAGCCGGCCAAATAGTTGGTTAACGTTACGTTTTGAGTGGATGACGAGCGCGAGACGCCGAAATGGATGCCTATAAGATTCTGAATGGAAAGTTTACTTTTAAAAAGTTGCCAAATGGTTCCATTGACAAGACCAAAGTGATCTGTGTTTTGTCGTTGTGAACTGAGCTATCATCATCGCAGCATGTCCAGTCTGAAATACCACTTGATGGCCAAGCACACACACAGCTGATGTGAATTCTCCGCCCCCTCGTCAATATCAGGACCTCGTCAGTATTTCTTTCACCCTTTTATTGATGGCCAGTGTTACATTGTGTGAGAGATTATTTGATCCAAGTGAGAATGTTAGTGTGAAATTGAACAGTATATGCCAATGTTGTTTTCAATAAAAAACATTTGCACAAAGCAAGCCGATCCACTTTTCCATGTTGATAAGAGCATTAAAACGATAAAAAAAAATAATGGGCCAAAAAGAAATCAAGAGACATTTAGAATAGATAACAATGTGTGATTAATTGCGATTAATCGCGAGTTAACTATGACATTAATGCGATTAATCGCAATTAAATATTTTAATCGTTTGACAGCACTAATATATATATATATATATATATATATATATATGTGTGTGTTTGTGACAATTAGATTAAAATAACAGTTTAGCTTACAGTTTGATTTCCATTAATTACATTGCAGTTCTTAATAAAGTCCACATTGCTGTCCACTGACATTTTATTTACTTGCAATTTTTTTTCATAGTTCATCTGATCTTCTAACCTGTTGCATCTCATGGATTATTTTCCGGAACATAATGTGTTGCATCACACCCTTTCAGTTTTATTCTTCTACATCGTGTGACGTTGTCTCTCTTAAATAAAGTGATAGCTATAGTGATTATAGCTTTTTCAAATCAAGCTGGATGACAAATGATGATGAGGATTTCAGTACACCTCCCACTCATGGCCAGCTGTCTCTAGGACCAGCATGAGCACAGGAAGAGATGAAGATAGAGAGGGAGGGGAAAAAACAACACTTATCCTGAGCCATTGGGTCTGGAGGGTTAATCCTCATGCCTACCCATCAGTTGTGCTTTTACCATGTGACGTCGGTCCGCTGCCATTGGCTCAAGCCGGCAAGAGAAGAAGGGGGGATAGGCGGCATCTGCTTAATTCGGTTATGTAAAGAGGACTTGTAATACACTCATATCATTGCTGCCTCTAGCTTTGTAATCATTAAGCATGGGGGAGGGAGTCGGGGGCTTCCCCTTGTTCCGCCTTTATGGATGTACATATACGGATAACCGTGCTGAGCTGGCGTCCAGTCATATTCAATAAAACATTATCGTACTCTGATCGTGAGCTAGGAAAACACTATCAACTGCGCTGACCATGTCATGTTTTGAACCCTGCTGAACCATCTCTCTTTCTCACTGTGATTGATTTACACATCAAAGTACACCAGCTGTCATCAGGTTGCCAAAAGCTTTTTTAGAAACTAGCTTCCAGGCCATGGCCTTCCTTTCTGGGAGATCCCCCCCCCCCACCAACCCGGTCATTACTGCTGCTAATCTGAGGTGCAAACCTCTTTACGAAGTCAGAAATAGATCCACCAGTCCTTCATATCATGAGCGCAGGGTCATTAGCTCAACTTAGAAAACCGGGTAGAGAAGGAAGGAAGAGCAAAGGAGGGAGTAAAAAAAAAGACTTTCTAGAGTCTGCCATACAGCGGTGAAATTATTTCTGGTGGAAATGTCAACATTCAATCACATGGCCCGCACTGTAAAGACATCCAGATAACCTGTCACCTTTTATTAATAAGAACTTCCATCCAGAAAATAGCACCTGTCCTTCCCAACTGTTTCAAATTGATTTAGAAGCTGACCCCTTCAGATGCTCATCTGTTCCTGTCGACTTTCAATGCTGTTTTTTGAAGCGTAGAAAAGCAGACCACTCACCAGTTGACCAGCATGGCAGCATTGTTCTCTGCTATGAATGGGAGTTCTCCATAAACACTCCAAAAACTTAGCAGTAAAATCCACCACAGTCGCATGTTTGCAGCTCTCAGAAGATTCCCACCCAGCAGGGCACATCCAAGGCGCAATATCTGAAATGGGGCGCTGCCGGTTGTGCTTTCTTTCCTGTCATTGAAATAAAGGGGTGAGCGAGCTGAAGGGGATGCGACGAGCCCCTCGTGATGAGGACATCTTTGCCCCCAGGGCCCTCACGATGTTCAAACTTTTCCTTGACTTCCAAGGCTCAACAGCTTGTCGTGCTCTTCATCTGATCCACTTGATCTATCCCCTCTGTATCCGACTAGATTTAGCGTGTTCGCTGTGTTGTCTTCACTCTTCTTTTGTTCCCTCACTCTCTTTCTGCGTGCTATATCCTAAACGCGGATGGCCTGGCCTGACAGAATGGATGTAACTATTGAAAGAGCGAGAGACAGACATGTGACAGACAGTGTGTGTGTGTGTGTGTGTGTGTGTGAGAGAGAGAGAGAGAGAGAGAGAGAGAGAGAGAGAGAGAGAGAGAGAGAGAGAGAGAGAGAGAGAGAGAGAGAAGCCTACAGGATGCAGATTGTGACAAGGGATTAGTGGGACACAAAAATCCGATTTTGCCAGGAGAAAGCAGCAGTCATCAGTGGATTTTCTATAGTTTATCAGACTGTGGCTCAAAAGGATTTTTGTTTTTTTTTCAAAAAAGCTTCAAATTCAATCTTCGCTTGGTTAACAGGATATATCGTTTTTTTCACTCTGTATTCTCTTTTCTATTCTAGTTAATGATTTACCTCACCATGTTCCAGAGCACAGTTTGACACTCTTAAGCACACCATAAATGTCACTTTTATTTAGATGATTCTATCCATTCCATACTAGTGATTTATGTTGTTTTTATTCATTTAAAGTGATTTATTATAGTAAGTTTGACTAAAACACAGTCAAATCATCTTTGTGGTCAGACATTACAGAAACTGTCCACTATTTGGTGCTAATGAGAACAACAACCAGGATGTCAAAGTGCTTCCCTAAAAGAATACTGACAGTAAAATTCCATAATCGCATCACTTCCCAATTGTTTTGATTTGTCTCATATTATTATTATGTCTCTATCTTCCATTGACTTGTGTATCACCACCTCTTTACTCTCTCTCTCTCTCTCTCTCTCTCTCTTTTTCTCATTTTCTTTTTAAACCTCTCAGCTGGTTTGCACTTATCCCCCCAAGAGTTTAATCACACTCTATCCCTCCCTCTCTTAGTCCCTTTGTTTCTTCTCTTACTTATTTTTCCATTACTGTTTTCGAATCTCATCCTTTCTCTCATTTCATTCTTCTTCTGTTTCATTGTTCCCGCTGCAGGTCAATACACAGTCATGATGGCCCATTTCTACCTGAAGAGGAAGATCGGTTACTTTGTGATTCAGACTTACATGCCCTGCTTCATGACTGTCATTTTGTCCCAAGTCTCATTCTGGCTCAACCGTGAATCTGTCCCTGCCAGGACTGTCTTCGGTTAGTGCTTCCTTCTACTTTTTTTTTGTGGCAATTCAGATTTTATACAGATTTCTTTTTTAATCTACATCAATCGGTTTCCCCCTCATGGAAGCTGCCACGTTGAGATCACGTTGAGATTTTGTCATTTAAAATATATATATTTCTACCTTTTTTTTTTTTTTTTTTTTGACATTTTAGTACTTCAATTTAATTTAGTTTATAATTTTCAGTTTATAATTTTTATAATCTAACATTTGAAATGAATGTTTACAATTTATAATCTGTTTTTTATATATATATATAGTTTAAGTTAACATTAACCTGCTGTTAGCCCTGCTGGTTGATGGTGTAAATTCACCATCTAATTCTTGATGCAAAAAGCATCTTTCTTTATTGAGAAATCCCAAATTAACCGTATAATGTTTAAAGCTTAGGTGATTTGCTTGAAAAGTTTAGAAAATGCTAACGTTAATGCTAATAGCTTTCTCCAGTTATTATAGATCTCTAAGACTGATTTTGGTTGTTTGTTGATATTTCAGATTTTTATTTTATTTTTTTAAAGAAAGGTTTTATTCTTCACGGACCGGGCCTCCTTCTAATAAGTGAATCCAAATATAGCCTTATAGTAGCTTATGTGATTTCTTAAAAATACATGCTAAAGCTAGATTTTTCCAGTGATTTATAGATCTCTTACATAAAAACACACACTGATTGCACCTTTAAAAACTCATTAGTGTACTTCATAGCATCAGATATTTACTCCCCAAGGCCTGACTGTATGCAGAGCATCTTTTATAACTATATTCCCTTTTCACTCTTCTAGCATATATGGATTCTTAGCTGTTGCTCCTTTTGGCCATCAGTTAATGTTTTGCTTACATCGATAATTCTCATCAAAATGGAAATCAGAATTGACTGATTCAATCAGAAGGAATGAAGAACTAATCCACTCAGATGACTGTTTCTGAATTCACACCGCCATTTCCATTTAATTCTGAGGCCTTGAATTGTATCTTGGCAATAATCAGCAATAATAAGCGAGCAGACAGTCCACAGGGAATATGTGCCCACCCAAACAACATCTCTATGACTGGCCAACAAAGGATACTCCAAAACATAGCACTTTCTCACACACTTATACAAATATCCATGAACAGAAGTTTAAAGACCCGCTCACTGATATCGCACATGTGACAGTATTTTATTTGCATAGCCCGAGGCTGAGAAATCCCGGAGCCGATGCCTAAGAGACTGTAGTACCATAGCTATTTATGTCTAAAAGTCTCTGTGTCCGCTGCCTGGGGCGATCTGCAGATCTCTCTCTGACAGGGACAGACACCTCTGCTTCTTCAGCAATTCTCCAGAACTATTCTCAGGTGCTTTGCATAAAGAATTATTAATGATACTGTCACTCTAAGGGCATGTTTGATATTAAAAAAGGTCATATTTGAACTGCATTGGTGCTGTGTTTGACCTTTCATTGCTACCTATTGTACTTTTTTTTTTCTTTGGTAGAATAAACTGCATTTCTGGGAATGAAATTATCTTAATGTCAGAATTCCCTGCTGGTTTGGTTTGTTTTGTTGTTAAGATGAGTTTATGATTCATAAACCAATATTTTATTCATGCAAAGTATTTTAAAAATTAAAAGAATTATGTTGGATGAAAGACAAAATTTCCCTGTCACTGGTAGTGGCATTCACAAAATGAATGAAAAGATTTTGATGGATTACTGTTATATTTTTTGGCACACAAATAATTTTATTTTAGAAGCATTGCATTGCCTTGCATGAATAAGTTACAGTTTAACACATACATTTTAAAAAGTAAATTATAGTTTTATACTTATATATTTTAACGAATACCTTTTTAAATTAAGCATGTTATTTGATTGACAAAGATGCAAACTTTAAGGATTTAGATTATATTCTATTATATTTTTTATTTACACTATGCATTCTTGCTGAATAAATATATTTATTTATTTTATATGATTTATTTATTTATATTTAAAAAAAATAATTTCTTATCTCAACGGTATTATATCAGGGTTTCCTCAAAAATATTAAGCAGCAAAAACTGTTTTCAACAATGATTTTAATAAGAAATGTTTTTTTAAGCACCAAATCAGCATGTTAGAATGATTTCTGAAAGGAAAGGATCATGTTACAATGAAGACCAGAGTAATGGCATAAGACACTTCTTTCAAAAACATAAAAAAACACAATTGTTCCAAACTTTTTTTTTTACCAGTATTTATTTTGCTTTAGATAACTCTTATCTTATAATATTTTTAACAGCTGTGTTTGATCCTCGACAGGTGTGACCACAGTGTTGACCATGACCACCCTCAGCATCAGCGCACGCAACTCTCTTCCCAAAGTGGCGTATGCCACCGCCATGGATTGGTTCATCGCCGTTTGCTATGCCTTTGTGTTTTCAGCGCTTATTGAGTTTGCCACAGTCAACTACTTTACCAAACGCAGCTGGGCATGGGATGGAAAGAAGGCATTGGAGGCCCAGCAGCCTAAAGTAAGTTAGTATGTGTTTGAGTGTTTGTGCATATGTGATGTTCAACTCACATGATGTTCTGAAAGTGTATTTTTTGAGTGCAATTGCATAACATGTCAGTTCAGTTCTGTTTGATGTGAAGATTGCAATACATTGCATCCCTCAAAACGGTTATATAATGTGCTTTTTCTAATTGTTTCGAGACACACAAACAGCTTGAGAGTGCTCAGTGACAACATTTCAGAGAGTGACACTAACTCATATCAGCGGCTTTATTAGATGTGCTGCATTTGTGTTAGCTGCTGATGAATGTCACATTTTGAAATTCCACAGGATGAATTTTTAGCCTTTATCCAGAATGCCCTTCAGACCAGCCACTTCATTGAAATTTCTGAGAGCTGCTTGTTTGATGTACATGTAAATGCCAGGTTTCCCCTTATGCAAGATCCATTTTCACCCAGGTGGTAATTTTTCATTCACACTGAACAAACAGAATTCAAAGAGCGGTCAGTGCACATGTCACTGTGGTGAGTGTGTTAGTAAAGGCTCTACAGTTAGACCTCTGAAGGTCAGATTTGGACCTCCAGCACGGCTTTTTTTAAATGTCACCCTCAGTTTTTTTTTTAGTTTTTTTTTATCAAACACCAGCTTATTCCTCCTCTCGTGCTGAGGAGTCTTTCTAAAAGCCCAAAACCACTGCTGTGGGGTCCTTCTTTAGGCTAGAGCAGTAAGTGATGTAGACAAAAGTCTGTTCATTATTGGCATTATAGTTTATATTTATACATACATTTGATCAAAAATACAGTAAAAAGAGTAATTTTGTGAAAAATGATTAAAATTTAAAATAACTTTTTATTTTCTATTTTAATACATTTTAAAATGTAATTTATTTTCTGTGATGGCAAAGCTGAATTTGAATCAGCCATTACATAGTCTTCAGTGTCACATGCAGGGACGTGCTCAGGAATTTTGAGGGGCAGTTGCTCTGAACTGAAAAAAGGGCACCCCCAAAATTCTGCTAAGGGGCCCTCTACCTGACCTGTGACGCCGTGAGCTATGTAAACCATTTGCCATTGCCACACAGTCACACCTGACACTTCAGTGCTCCCAATACAATCCTCCCTCCTTTAAACAAAACAGTCAAAGAATAAGTACAAAAATATAGAACAGAATGAGGTTCAAACAAACAATATTTATTGAATAGAGTATTTTCTATAGAATGTTAAGATAACAAGTGAATATTAACGTAAACATAAATAAGAAGACAATAATAAATTATAGCCCTGAGCTTTGGCTTTTGGGATTAACTTTTGTTCTCTCTACAGCCTGGGTATTTTCGGCATCAGTATGATTTTTTTATTATTTTTATTATGCATGTTGAAGCAATTCTTGATTTATGGTTATTATTTACTGAGGGATGTGCATCCATATTGACCAGTATGTCCAGCTAATAAACATTTTAAATTCAATATAGCCTATAAATCAATAGTCAATCGATGTTAAATTGTCAATACATTGCTTTCTATCTTGCATAATTAGTGCAGTTGTTTAGAGTTTTTAACTACATTGAGACTAGATAATCAGTGTCTTGTTTTATAATGTGTACTTTGATTGGGAGTGCCATCATTCACGTGCATGTATTGTACAGTATGTCTGGTCTCCACTTATTTCTGCTTGAAAAATGCGAGTTTCATTTCGTGCATATGAACGCACACGATATGAACGCGGAGACGTGGTTATGTTTTCCGAGCTGCAGTAAACAAACACCGTTGCACTTTGTCGTTTATCAAAAACAAACGTAAGTAATTTTTATTTTAAGTATTTTACTCTCACTTTTGTCAGGCACAAAGTGATGCAAGAGATGCACTGCCTGCCCAGCTAGGTTAGCAAGACCGAAAAACATCAAACTTTGCTGACATCAAACTTAGAGAGGAGAGAACACAAGTTTACCTGATTGTTGTTCCCGCAACTCACTCTCATGGTTTTTTTCTTCTGCCTCTTTTCGTGACCAGAAGGATAGTTTCGCTTAATTTTGTCATGGATGTTGTAGACCTACACATTAATTGACGCGATATGACACGAGATGGAGGTGGGGCCTTAAGTAATTTGCCTTAGGCTACGCAGAATACGCACCGGTCGCGTGCAGCGCTGCAGCCACGTAAACAGTTTGCCCTTCCCTTACTGACTTTCACTTTCGGTGCCCGAATGGAAGTGAATGAGGCTTTGCGATTTTTTTATTTTTATCTAGGCCTACGTGAAATTCTGCATCCATTGTACGATTTTTTTTTTTTTTCTCGGAAGGGCAACCTGAGTCGAGAAGGGCATATGGGCAGTTGCCCGGGCAACCTGAGCAACCCCCCTGTGCACGTCCCTGGTCACATGTTTCCTTTTACATTTTACACCCTCATGTAACCACACGCAGCAAATGCTTTAGAAAGTGCTGTGTCCTCGTTTTATGACACATGAGGACACCCATGATCTTTGCGTGGTTTGCTTGGGAGCGGAGCATGCATGTTCAGCACACGAGGGGGCTGGATGCGTCGTTCACTGTGACAAACTTCGCTCATGCTTGGCCCTCTTCTCAAGGGATGAGGGACAATCTAGACCCGAAATTCTTATCAAGCTGTAGACCTATTTTAAATGTATGTTTTATTTCAAAAGCCTTAAGTTAGAGATGGTTTTTTTAGTACAATTGCAGAGTTTGTTTTAGAGTCAAATAATATTTTTGAAAATATTCAATCTGGGTTCAGGAAGCATCATAGTACCGAGTCTACACTTTTAAAAGTTCTAAATGATATTTTGTTATCTGTAGACTCAGGGGAGTCAGTGATGCTTCTACTCTTAGATTTGACCACAAAATCCTTATCTCATGCCTTGAACTATATGTGGGTATTAAATGTTGTGCTCTGGACTGGTTTAAATCCTATCTTCATGATAGATCTTTCTCTGTTTGTCTCAATGGTTTTTCTTCATCTAGATGTGCCTTGGATTTTGGACTTCCTCAAGGCTCCATTTTGGCTCCTGTTTTGTTCTCACTATAAATGCTTCCTTTGGGGTTAATTTTTACCAAGCATGGGGTGTCAATTCATTTCTCTGAATTGCACCAGATTGATGAATTTAACATTTAAATTTGATTTAAACATTAACTAAACATTAAAATGCACAACATTTTCTTACGGGTGGCACCGAAACCCCCTTAGCCTTGTAGCAGCCTAATATATTAGTAATAATAGTAGTGGTGGTAGTAATTGTAATTTATCTACTACAAGTTACATGGTCAGATAAAATGTATTTGTACAATGCAACTATGTAGGATGATAGAAATATCCTTGAACGTTATTTATAGCATTTGTATGAACAATTTATTACAGATGATCCTTCAACTTGTTGAAGTTTTGGAGTGATTATAAGAGCATTTTTGTTTAGTTTAATAAATACTCATCATTTTAATTGGGGGCGGTAAAAATCAATCTCGCCTAGGGCAACCAAAGGGCTAGAGCCGGCCCTGCTTGTCTGTCTGACATTAGGGTTTTTTTGGTTTTCTTAAAAATGTTTGCATCTCAATGAGAAAAAAACAGAGGTCATGGTTTTTGAGCCTTCGGGCACCCTCACGCACTTCAGGCATCTGAGTCTTTAGCCATTTTCAAAAAATGTCTAAAGACACCTTTTTCGCCAGCACCTTACCAATTAATACTATCACTTGCCTATTCTATTCTATTTGTTTTTCTGATAAAAAAAAAAAAAACCTTGCGATGTTTTAACTACTAGACTAACTGAGTAACTTGTATACTGTTGCCCTCTTGCTGGTCTGATTACTTCTATTGTTCTCCTCGGTTGTAAGTCGCTTTGGATAAAAGCGTCTGCTAAATGATTACATGTAAAAGATTATGACTTGGGAGACTTGGTCTCCTATGTAAAACCTTCTGTGAAAAATCTCATGAAAAGTAATTTTCGATTCTGCACTCAAATTTGATAAACAGATCAATTCTGTAGTTAAATCTATTTTTTTTATTTTTTTTATTAAGATTGCTATCTAAAGCTAAGACTAAAGCTTTTTATCCTTTCCAGAGTTTTAGAGAGTGATCCATGCATTTGTGTCATCTCGGCTTGATTTATTGTAATTCTCTTTATATTGGAATAAGTCAATCTAATATAAATCGACTTCAGATGGTGTAAAATGCAGCTGCCAGACTCTTGACTTGCACCCGGAAGTTTGATCATATCACCCCTGTATTGTGCTCTTTGCATTGGCTGCCAGTCTGTTACAGAATTGATTTGAAAATTTTACTTGTACTTCTGTTTTAAACCTCTGACCGGATCAGCTCCAAAATATCTCAGTGAACTTATAAATCCAAATACATCTGTTAGATCCAGTGTTGGGCAAGCTACTTGGAAAATGTAGTGAGCTAAGCTAGCAGTTACTCTACATGAAATGAAGCTTCACTACACTGAAGCTACCACCTTGGCAGGCTAAGCAACAGCAATATGGCAAAAGTAGTTTACTACATCTAAGCTATTTTTTTTATTAAATTTTTATATCGAACCACCTTCATTCCAAATCAATGCTGTCTCATTGATCAATAAAACTGACAAATTATGCCTGCCTATCTGCTTGATGCTAGATGCTCACAAGTCTCTGAGCTAGAGTCCAAGTCAAGTCTGAAGTCTCTTGTGGTTACAATAAGTGTTGCATCACGTACAGCGACCCATCCAGGCTGCATAGAACACTGCATATCTGTATATAAGGAATTCAAAGCATGTAATATGTTATTATGACTCCTTTATCTATTAGCATAAAGTATCAGCTTTGATTTTGGTATATAATCAGTGTAAACAGGCTATTGCAACATGACAAAAACACCGAGAATGCTTTACTTTTAATGTGAATATCTGTATTTTGCCGTGAAAAAATTGGTGCGATCTCTCAGCCGCGTGTGGCTCGTGATTTCCACGCCCCCGCCATCACTTGCAGATCCATGTAGGCCTAATGTGCACTGCCTACGCAACTAAAAAATAAGTCAGCAACACATCCCAGACTCTCAAACCAGTATAACGTTATAACTAAATGAAACAACAATAATCCTGTAAACTGTTTGCAGACAACGTTAATAATTAACATAATGAAAGCCAGCGGCACGTAAATTATTACGTTAATCGACCACCACAAGTTTGGCAATTAAACAAACGCTCATTAATATTTCATAAGAAAGACAGTCGGAGTTAACCTCCCGTAACGTTAGGTTTTAGCTAAAGCAAGAAGCAAGCTAACGGTAGATGGTCAATGCTGAGCTAAACATGTTTACTGACCTCAGGGTGTGTTTTCAGATGCCTGATGAAATTAGATGTGGTTGAGCCAGAATCTTTTATCCTGATACCGCATATTTAGCATTGAACGCTTCTTTTGTTTGGGCCGTCTTGTTTGAAGTTTTTAAACCCAAAACTTACAATGAATGGCACAGCAGCGGCCGGTGCAGTTGACATGTTTGTTTGTTGTCCTCTTATGTGTGGTCCTCAAACTCGAGTCCCCATCTCTGGTTTGACTGACAGTTTAATTGTTTATTCAACAACTGTTCCAAACCAATTTGGCAACAAACAAAAAAATTAAACCATAATTATATAAAACCATATAACTATAATAACTTCAACAAAACCAGGTGTCGAGAGTGTGTGCATCTTTCCATCAAGTAAGTTTCTCACGTGTCAGCCCAAGGATTGGTACGTGATGTCACCGCCCGGAGCTGAAGGTGGTGGTAATGCACCAAAAAGCTGGTTGTAGGTCACTATGAAATCCGTTTTATGTTTTCCCACATTCCATTTAATTTTTTTCCCAAATTCATTTTTTTCTGTTCAAATTTTTCTGTATTCTGTTTTTTTTTCCGTTTGAATTTTTGTGGACTCCCATTTTAATGGTTAAATTACATTTTAGTAATCAAAAAGCATGTCTAATTGAAATCATGAAACTTATACAATTTAACAATAATTTATTACAATTTTAAAATAAATTACATGTTTAGGGCAATGTGTCACAAACTGCTCTGAGACACAAAGGTTGAGGATCCAAATGCAGTTTATTTGAGTAATCCAGAATCGTAGTCGAAAACAGGCAAAGGTCATAAACACCGGGCAATCAGGCTAAACAATAACAAACACACCAAGGGAAACCAGGGAGAATGCTCGGAATTGCAGTGTAACACTAAACAAGACTTCGCAGATAATGAATGAGAAAACCAGGCTTATATGGGGTGAGCTAAACAAGATAATGAGACACAGGTGAATGTGATAATGGATGAAGAGTCCGGGCAGTGAGTTATGGGAAATGTAGTTTGTGAGGGAAGGACAATAGTCTGATGTGGAGTGCCCTTTGTTACACTATGAAATATGATTTTTTGGCCCTATGGTTGAAGCAGTAAAATGCTGCTGAACTGATTCTCTTAGAGCGGCTGTGTAGATGAAGTTCATGCATTCATGTCCTCATATAGGCTGAAAACATCGTGAGCGCCATGCGTGCCTCAGTGTGTGTGTGTGTGTGTGTGGTAAATGAAACACTGTGCGTCTGCGCCATTCATTCACAGAGAAACGCATAACATGCATGATTCCTATTTATATAGTCTTTATGCGGTTTAATCACGATTTTATTTAAGTTTACTGACCTACTTTTCATCAAAGATCTAACAAATTCCATGAAATTCGCCGTTATACAGTAAATTCCGTTTTAATGCCTGGATTCCACGATTCCGTCCGTGTTTTCGGCATTGCGGGAATTAAATCTATCATAGTGCCCTATGGTTGCCAATTGCCGTAAAACACGAAGAAGAAGAAGTCTCCGTCATGTACTGATCCAGGATCAGTGATGCTTAGCAGTTGTATTTCCGATTTGAGCTTGAGCTTTAGAAATGCTTGGGAAAATGTAGCTTGTGTGGACGATACAGCACTACTTGATCAACAAAAGAGCTTGGCTACTGAAAAGCTATTTATTTTCTACCTCGATGCTACCACCACGCTACTGAGAAATGTAGTTAAACTAGTAACGTCACTACTTGTAGCGACGCTACTGCCCAACACTGGTTAGATCTCTGAGGTCTTCTGAACAAAGATTGTTGATGGTCCCGAAATTAGATTAAAGTTGAGAAGCGGCCGTGCTTTTTTTGTTTTTGGGCCAAAACTGTGAAATAGTCTTCCGGTTACCCTCAGATTAGTTTAAAGGTGACCTATAATTCAAAATTGAATTTACCTTGGTATAGTCAAATAACAAGAGTTCAGTGCATGGACATGACATAGAGTGAATCTCAAACTGGACTGTTTTCGCGTTCTCATTTAATTCACGTTTATGAAAAACACCCCTGAAAAACGGTCGGTTCTCCACACAATACCGACTGTGACGCAATAGTCGGGATCATTAATATGTATGCCTCCACAAATTTGCATATGCCAGCCCATGTTCAATGACAGGCGAAACTGCGCAGCCGAAGCATAGCAGTTGCTCAGTGTTTGGATGTACACATGAACACAAAAGTATTTTTTAGTTCCTTCATCCGAGCCTCTGAAGAAACAATGGCTTACTTTTATTTTCTCTGGAAATTTCCAAACATTTCACCGACGACTGTTTCCTCAACTTGGGCCAATACAGAGCTGGCCTCGGATCAGCTACCAAGCAACACTTTCTGATGTGTAATTGTTCAAGTTCAGACAGGTAACCTTTCTCTCAAAGTCGTTCAATACTGTTTATGCATCAGTAAGTCAAGCCAGTGACTAAAATATCAACTTCACATCGTTTCTTTTAGTAGGATGAAAAAAAAAACGTATTTAAATTGTGAATAAATTATATACAGAAAGCGATCAAAGAACAATCTTTCCACAGCGCGAGTTTATCTGGACACTTGCCAAACTCGTTATGAATTCAATGACGCACGTTACACTGCACAGCGAAGCTCTTACTGTATTTACATGATCGTGTTTGCATTGGGGAAAGCATTAGAGAACAGAAACTGCATTGCAATGATAAGATCTTCATTCTCGCGACCAACAGACTGTCCTCTGCTTGCTCAATGCTCAGTCATCACAGCAACATTGTATGTGATGGGAATAGATCTAAATACTTTAAAAACATCTCACGATTCGTTCATTTCGATAGCTGTAATTGTAAAAACGTATAATAGCTGTAGTAAAAGTATTCGAGAGAGTTTCATATGTAATACATAGCTATTTCATATGCAAGCATGTCAGCCAATCACAGCAGAGGCCGGTTCCACACAGCAGACACGCTCCTTCAAACAGAGCGTTCAAATCAGAGGCTAAAATCCGGGTGGGAAAAATGCCTTTTATTTCTAAATTATGACTATTTTTGATCTAAAAAACATACTAACATTATAAGGGCAACCCAGGTAACATTATAAAATAATATAAAAAAACACTCTAGGGCACCTTTAAGCAGAATCTGAATTAATATCTAAGTTAAAAACCTTTCTTTTCTCCCAGGCATATAATTGTTTCTAGAGTAATGAGGCCTCATCCTTAATTGGTGTTTTGATGTACTCCTTTTTTCTCATTGAATTGCGGTCTTATTGTTTATATTTCCTTTTTATGTTTATTTTAAGCCTGGAACTCACCAAGCCGACGGTCGGCCGTCGGGCAGTTTTTGTGCGTCGGCCGACTAAGTCTCCTCGGTGTGTTCCGCACGGTTCCGTGCCGTCGGCTGAAATTGGTCCTCGTCGGCTTTGTTTCGGCCGATTCGACATGTTGAATCGGCGTCGGGCCGTCGGTGAAAGAGGGAACTCGGATTGGCTGTTCAGCTTAGTGAAAGAGTCAATGCACGAGAATAATAGCAAAACAGCGAGCAAAGAAGTCAAAACTCTACAGATAGAAGGCTGTTCTTATGTTACGTCATCTTACCTGAGTGTTCCTTGGCGAATATTTCAATATTAACACGAGCGGAGTGGAATAAAGAAAGTGTTTAGCAGGATTGATATTTAAAACGGTAAGCATGCACTGCTTTGTTTATGGTTTGTGTGTCTGCAGCCGGCAGCGTCGGTTTCCCCTTTTTGAATGACGAATATAGATGAATATATCTGCAGAAATAGACAGTTGTCTCATTTACACTCAGGCGCAGAACACGCATTCTAGCTGACAGTCGGCAGTAGTTCTCTCGGTGTGTTCAAGTGCAGCTTTTTACCCCGACGCGAGGCGACAACACAGTCGGCTTTCATCAGCGCTAGTTCGTCAGCGTCGGCTTGGTGTGTTCCAGGCTTTAGTTTGGTATTGTACAGCACAGCGGTCAACTACCATTGTTTTTATTGTGCTTTATAAATACTTTTTGATGTATTTGGCTACACATTGCGGTTCGGGTCTCGCTGTTGCTAAGGTGGCATGGAGACTTACATTGTGGGGATTGCAGGTCGAGGTGGCCGAAGAATTTCAGAAGTGTTTTGCTTTCTTAATCCTCGATTGCCAGCTTGAGTGATCTGCTTGATCAGGAAGCCCATTCGTTGACAATATTCTGATCTAGCAAAGAACATGTTGCTGGCGCCATCTAGCTCTGAGTAGCTGGATATAGTAGGAGAGGGCCAAGAGAGTCAGAAACAGGAAGTTGCTTGCGGTAGACTCAATGAGCGATTCCTGGTGGGCCATGACTCTCCGGATCGTCACTCTGAGATGGGAGATCCTGGAAGAAACTGTATTTAGCTCAAATTTGTCCTTTTCCACTTTTAAATTATGTGAATGTGGAAGGATTATGCGAGCAAGGATACACGAAGATGCCCTCTGTCGAAGAGACTAGATGGCTAGCTATCTCTCGCAGAGTTGGGGCATCCTCATTGAAGGCTCCGCTCTCGATGTTAAAACAGTTACAGACTACCTTGCAGTTGAATGGGTGCGGGTCAGGGTAGTGGTGCACACAATGGGCCCTATTTTAACGATCTAAGCGCATGGTCTAAGGCGTATGGCGCAAGTGAACTTAGGGCATGTCCAAATTCACTTTTGCTAGTTTATCGACGGCAAAAATGGTCGGCGTGCCCGGTGCATGGTCTAAAAGGGTTGTCCCTATTCTCGTAATGAGTAATAGGTGTGTTTTGGGCGTAACGTGCAATAAACCAATCCGAGTCTCATCTCCCATTCCCTTTAAAAGCCAGTTGCGCTCGCGCCATGGCGGATTCGCTATTTACGTGGCGGAATTTGGAAGCGGAAAGACTGAACGCTTCTCCAGAGAGGAAACGGATCTGCTCGTGCGCGAGTTTAAAGCGCGCAAGCACACCATCTACGGGACAAGCCGGATTCCACCATATCTTTATGTACACAATAATAATCTTTTACATTGTAATCCTTTTATTTTTAATATTTGGCATGTTTGTGTGCTGCTTCTTACCCTGTGTGTGTAATAAGCAGAGTGTAAGCATGTTGTGTATTTCAGTTAGTATTTATTTAAATATAAGTATTTTTTTAGTTATTTAAAGGGCACATTAGTAATATGAGCCTATAGGCGGGTATAGGATCATATTACTAATGCGTCCTTTAAATAACTAAATAAATACTTATATTTAAATAAATACTAACTGAAATAGACTGGGTCATTGACCAACAATCACCTGGTCTAAAGGCAATGGCGCAGTCTATTTCAGTTGCCTCCAAATAGCAACGCGCCAACAATACGCCTGGAGACAACTTGTTTTAAGACCAGCACGCATGCAAATGCATTTGCTATTTAACCCTCTGAGGTCTAAGGATTTTTGGGGTCCTTGAGGTGTTCTGACATGCTCTGACATTTGTGCTTTTTTCAGTTATTTATAAACATGTTAATGGCAAAGGTGTAAATTCACTCAATAAAGCACAAACTGGACTACCGTAATTTCTCAGCAACAATTATGAAACATGTTTGTATTTTTGAGAGAATATTGCTTATGCATGGTTATTGAAAAAACTAAAACTTAAAGTGTCTGAAATAAGGCCACAAAACACATACTAAATATGTGTCCACAAGACTTGTGACTAATCAGTGTTGTTGCCTAGAATTTTTGCTTCAAAATGATCTGAAAATCATCCTGCCTAATCATTTACACAAACACATACACTGATTTAAATTTTATTAGAGACCTTTGGTTTGGAAAGGCAATATGCGTGGAGGCGTGTTCACACCTGAGAAGACAAAGGCCGGATAATGTGCCGCATAATGAGCTGCATATTAATTAGCCCTTTCACACAGGTGTGTCACAGCATACCAAAGAATGCAAGGACAAAAGAAATGATCTATATAGCCTATACATATTTTACAATTAGAAATTGTAACCAATTACAAATAGGTTACAATTACAACAACAATTACAATTTTATGTATGGGCATTATGGAGTTCGGCTACATCTAACAAAAACAAGTAGTTCCACTACTTCACTATGCTGGAGCCCTAAGGACTGAGGTTGTTGGCACCCTGCATGCTCCCTTTGGTAGGCTGCTCCCTTAGAACCTATCAGGCAGTATTGCTAAGGTGATTAGTGAGGCATACTTCAAAACAGCCAAGGCAATGTTGTGTTTTAGATGTGTTTATGTAAACGTAACGTTTACTAATGTAGGTGCGAGAGTGAATGAACAAGGCACAGACACGCGCTGTATAACTGTAAACAAAGCGCACGCGCCTTCGCCGTTCACTCATCATTTAGCCTACACACATACACGCAATTCATATTTAAACAGTCTTTTTGCGGTTTACAGTCCGACACTTCAATATCACGATTAGAACAAAGCACTAGAATAAATGACTTACTACATCAGCTGGATCCGTTGCTCCTCGAAATGAAACTACCAGCACTTCTGGTACATTTTCCAGGGTTAGATATTCCTCACAGTGAAAGGATACGCTGTGTACACAGCTGTACAAGATAGCCTACTTACTAAACACGATGTGTTTTATAATCCAGCTGGTGGGCGTTGGCATGTTTGAACGGCTTGCCTAAAATCATTTGCGTTTGAATAGCGCGCGCTCTCCGTGGGCGTGGCACATTAACGCGTAATTAGGTATAATGAGCTGGAAAGAAAAATACTGACATCTCTCTCTTTTCATACAGATTACATAAGCTAAGAATATTTGTTTTTTTATATAAATTACCTCATTTAAAAGAAGAGAGTTCAAGCTTCATTATGGAAAAGCACTCGTGCCTGTATGACAAGTATTCGCGGAATTAAAAATAATCTTAGGACGCGTTTCAGAATGGACTTCACTGACAGAGAGAAGGCAGAACGTGCATCATGTTTGTTTTTCTTTATTTGGCGAAAAGCACAACACTTTGTTTTTATTGTGAGTATCCACAAAAAAATAGACACTTATCAGGATCTAATGATGTACAACATTTAATATGTAAGATCAAAATCAACAGAGTATTTTGAGTTTCTTTTGCACTGATAAGAAAAAAGCGAGACTATCGCGCCGGCGCGATAGCCGACCTCAGAGGGTTAAACAACGTGGCGCAGGACGTGAAAATGATAACTGTGTCAGGCTGAAACTAGCAAGAAACACTTTGCGCCGCATTGCGCTGTGTATGATAGGGCCCAATATCTGTTCTGCAGGCATATCTGCTGAGAGATTTGATTCAGGGGCAATGATTGTCTCCTGAAGCGGTCACTGAGCTGCACTACACCACATACTTGGCTCTCCGTGCCATCAAACAAACTTTATAGCAGCTGCTATCATTTTGGTTCATTTCGCCTTACAGTGTCTTAAATTCTCCTGGCCCGTCTTCAGACAGCTGGAGACAGTCAGAAGGAAAGCACCAGGATTAGGGGACAGATGAGGCACAATGCCAAGAGAAAAAGGCAAGACCTCAGGGAGACGATTGATAAAAAGTGGTCAGAAAGAATAAGTGAAGGAGGAGGGCACTGGGGCACAAGAGGTTAAGTGCTTACATCAGGTTTAGAAGCTGGACTGATGATGTTGTAAGTGACGTGTGTTGCAATAATTATGACCTGTCATCTGATTGATCCAGTGGAATACTTGATATTAAGCACTGTTGAGGGTAACGGTTAAGAAGGATGGTCGCAGTGAGATGATGCACCTCTTCTTGTTCCAGTTGCCTTTTTTAACTGGAGTAGAGTTTTTTCTGTTTGAGTAAAAAACAATTCTACACTCTTAAACTTCTTCAGTGCTTCTATGGGGTGATTTTTAACACAGGGATTGAGAAGACATCTGAAGACATCCAGTTCTTTTCACCTGCTCCCTCCAGACAGGTGCCACCTTAGAGTTGATGCAGGGTGAATGGAGTTATGTGGGTAGTAGAGCATCCCTCTACTTTGTTTACCTACCTCCCCAACTATTGTTGGGTCTTGAAGTAGGGATATTGCTCCCCTTTGGTTGTTTTTTTATTCCTATTTAGTATGATCTGTGTTGAGAATGCTGACAAGCACAAGTAGGGGGCACCTATCTGTGGCATAATATATATTAATACTGTATAGAAAAAAGAAGAAGAAGAAGAGAATCACTAGCTATAACAGGCAAGAAGGAGCAAGAAGGAGATTTGAAGAAATACTGTCTAAAGAGAGATCTGCTATGATAAATAGACTCTTGCATTGCGTGTGTAACGGAGGCCAGCTAGTGACACCAGAATAGAGAAGCCGGTGTTTAATGTCCTTGTTAGCGCGCCGGTCTCGCATGCTGGCGATCGGGGTTCGAGACCAGCTCGGAGCAAGGCGGTTATGTGCAGGCTATAAAGTGTTCGTGAATTTTAGAGGCGGAGCAATGAAGAGAGGGGGTGGGTTCAACAATGTTTTTTAAAAATTGCTTACTCTACCTTTATTGAACGGTAGTGTGAACGGTAGTGTGTGAATGTAGTGTATATGTGTGTTCTGAATTCTTTATAGCAATTTTGTTGTTATTCAACAAAATTATTCAACAAAATTCAATTATATGAAGTTATTCAATGAAAATCTTTCTTTCCAGTGAGCTGTTAACTGCTGTGACCAGATCATAAAATCTGTGAGTTGAACTCGAGAATGGATATTTCCAATTCGATCCAGTTCATGTATTGTAAACTACATTACATGGTTAATTGAAAAGACTTGTTTTCAAATCAGGCATCGCTACTTGACATACATTTTGGTCTGTTCTTTAGCTTTCGTATTGCTTCAGAAGACTTGTAATACATCACATTTGGCTTGATTTGACTATTTTAATGGTGCTTTTGCATATCTTTTAAGCTTTAAAGCTCTATTCCTTTAAGCCAAGATAGTAAAGTAAATGGGCTTTCTATAAGCAACTCAATGCTTTTGTCCACTGGCATGGTGACAAATTACCTCTTCCTACCTGAAAGTACTGGAAGTACTGGATATATGCAGTACAGCAGGATTTTTAGAGCTGTAACCACATCCTCTCTTCAATCTAAAGTAATTATAGTAATTGTGGAGAAAAATGCTTGAAAGCATGATAACTTCTGTAGGTTATGAGGAAAGCAGATGCCATATTGGACTGTGTAAATCATCCACTTCATTGTTCTTTTGATGTCCTTCCCTCAGGTCGGAGATTTAGAGTCCCTTGTTTTAAGTCCAATAGGACTAGGAACTCTTTTAACTCTTTTATAACTCTTATATAAGTGGAATTCGGTTGCTAAATGTGCACAATTCTATGACCTAGATGAGTAATAGTGTAACAGTGTTTTTAATTAGTAGTTTGTGTTGTTTATTGGTATGTGTATGTGGTGTTTACCTGTGTGTCATCTGTATGTTCCCTTTCGTAGTCACTCCGAGTTACGTCGGATGACGGAGAATGGGGGTTTCGCTTAGAAGCCAATCCTCTTCGAGTATTAAAAAACGAGCCAATGGCAGGAAAATGCCATGGGTCTGCGGAATTTGCATAGCGTATCCCCGCCTCACCACGTGGGTATAAAAGGAGGATGCGGACGCAAACGCAGCATGCTTTCGCTTCGGAGCCAAGAGAATCTCTTCACTACATAGCCAAAAGACCTGAGTTTACAAGTGACTCACCTCTTCGAGACGAGCGAACTCTCCAGTGTTGGTGTGACGGCGGTTTCCAGCGAGTCTTCACATTGCCTGCGATCTGTGCAGTGGTCTGCCAGACTTTGTGTTTTCTCCCTGGTCGCCTCAGCATTGCAGAGTTTTTCCTCTCCTAAAAGAGCTGCACGTGGCACGTCTTTTTAAAGATGTCTCGCCCGTGTTCTTCTGGTTGCGGTCGATATTTGTCATCTTCTGATGGGCACGAGCGCTGCTTTGTGTGTCTGGGCTTTGAGCACGCTAGAGCAGCGCTCGTGGATGACTCATGTTCCTCTTGTGCGAACATGACCATCGCAACACTTAGATTGAGACTCGATGATCTTTCAGTGAGAGTTCCCGCGTCCACCACCCGTCCTGCTTCCTCCACGAGAGGTGGTAGTTCGGCTGGGGGACAGGGTAATCTGAGGGTGACGGTGTGGGACAATCCGACGATGCGTCCTCGGACCACACCCCCCTCCGCTGTGTTGCAACCCGCGAGTGCCGCGGTGATTCAGGCGGGTACTTCTTCGGAGGTCCCGCGTGTTTCATTCGGCGCTCCAGAGGAGGACGCGATGTCGATCATGCATGCTCGTCAGCTTTCTCCGCCTTTCCTCCCCTCGATGGGGCGGCTGCCCATGGGTACACTGGGATTCCCCCGGTGGAGCGCTCTGTTGCGATGCAATTGTGTCCTCAGAGCGCTTCCTCTCGTGGTAATCCTAAGCACCCGTCCAAGGCCTGTAGATTCTCGTCATCTATGGTGGCGAGGTCTCACAGAGCTGCAGGACAGGCGGCTGCTGCTTTGCATGCGATGAGCACCTTACAGGTCTACCAGGCCCAGCTGCTCAGAGACATGTACGAGAGCAGGACTGACCCAGGGACGTTTGACGAACTGCGTGCCGCCACTGACCTCGCTCTCCGGGCGACCAAAGTGGCCTCACGCTCCCTGGGTCAGGTGATGGCCACTAACGTGGTCCAGAAGCGTCACCTCTGGCTCAACCTGGCCGATATGCCGCCAAGGGCGCCCCCCCTGCGGCTCCCACCCCTCCCGCACGGCCCCAGCAGCAGCCTTCACCCGGGCCGCGTCGTGGAGGAAGCCGCAGGAAGGCGCCCCAGCCCCCTCAGGCCCCGCGCCCCGCTAAACGCCAGGCCAAGCGGCGTTCCTGAGACGGGCTGCTCAGTGTTGGCGTTAGATCTTTCTCAGGAGGCGGTAGCAGGCCCCCTCCTTCCCCCGGAGGAGGGCCGGGGGAGAATCTTTTGTTCTCCACTCCCCGCTGCTCACCCACGGGTGGGCAGCACCCTATTGTAGTTAAAGAAAGATCTGACACCATCACTGAGCACACAGAGTTGGATGGCAGTGCGCGACGTCCCCGTGCCTCGCCACTCTCGTCCTCCGCTGTCCCTGAGGGCGAGGATGACAGTGCGTGCCGTCCCCGGACCACACCGCTCTCATCCCCCTCTATCGCCAGACCCCCCGCAGAGCAGACCCCCGTGGAACGCTGGTCCTTCCCTGGTCTCCTCTGTTGGGGCGCGGAGTTTGACTGTGCACACGCACAGGGCCGCTATGCCACCCTCGCCTGTGCCGGTCACTCCGCTCCGCTGCCCCTCCGGGGGGACGTCTGTGGCGCGGATGATCCCACTGGATCAGTTTTTGGGGGCTTGGTTAGAGCTCCCCAATCTGTCCCGTTGGGTCGCCCGAACTATCAGGCTCGGCTATGCGATTCAGTTCGCACGGTCTCCTCCCCGCTTCAGGGGAGTCCCCTTTACTATGGGCGGTGGCAATGCCCCGGTCATGAGAGCGGAGGTTGCTACCTTGCTGGCGAAGGGTGCAATCGAGGCTGTCCCTCCAGCCGAGATGAGGTCAGGGTTTTACAGTCCCTACTTCATTGTCCCCAAGAAAACCGGTGGGTTACGGCCAATCCTGGACTTGCGCGTCTTGAACCGCTCCCTTCACAGGCTGCCGTTCAAGATGCTCACGGCCAAACGCATTTTCGAATGCGTGCGGCCACAGGATTGGTTTGCAGCGATAGACCTGAAGGACGCCTACTTTCATGTCTCCATTTTACCTCGACACAGACCGTTTCTTCGGTTTGCTTTCGAGGGGCAGGCATACCAGTACGCGGTTCTCCCATTCGGGTTGGCTCTGTCTCCTCGCGTCTTCACGAAAGTCGTCGAGGCAGCCCTTGTTCCCCTGCGCGAACACGGGGTTCGCATCCTGAATTATATCGACGACTGGCTAATCCTAGCTCACTCTCGAGTCCAGGTTTGCGAACACAGAGACCTTGTGCTCCGGCACCTAGCCCGTCTGGGCCTTCGGGTCAACTGGGAGAAGAGCAAACTCTGCCCCGTGCAGAGGATCTCTTTTCTCGGTATGGAGATAGACTCGGTCGCCATGTCCGCGCAGCTTACGAGCGAGCGCGCACACTCACTGCTGACTTGTCTTCGACAGTTCGAGGGCAAAAGTGCGGTCCCACTGAAACTTTTTCAGAGGCTCCTGGGGCATATGGCATACGCAGCCGCAACAACACCTCTCGAATTGCTTCATATGAGACCGCTTCAGCTGTGGCTTCGCGATCGAGTCCCGAGGTGGGCATGGCATCGCGGTACGCTCAGAGTTCTAATAACTCCGACCTGCCGTCAGACCTTCACCCCGTGGCGGAACCTCAGCTTTCTACGGGCCGGAGTTCCCCTAGAACGAGTTTCCAGGCATGTTGTTGTCTCCACAGATGCCTCTGCCACGGGCTGGGGCGCCATGTGCAATGGACATGCAGCCGCGGGCTCCTGGACAGGACCCCAGCGCCTGATGCATGTCAATTGCCTCGAGTTGCTGGCAGTACGCCTTGCCCTGCACCGCTTCCATGCGCTGCTACAGGGTCAACACGTACTAGTCCGTTCAGACAATACCGCGACAGTAGCGTACATCAACCGTCAGGGTGGTCTACGCTCTCGCCGTATGTCACAACTCGCACGCCACCTCCTCTTATGGAGTCAGAAGCACCTGAGGTCCCTTCGTGCTATTTACATTCCAGGAGTGCGGAACCTTGCAGCCGACGAGCTGTCACGGCTCCGACCAATCTCTGGCGAATGGCGACTCCATCCCCAGTCGGTCCAGCTGATATGGGACCAGTTCGGGGACGCACAGATAGATCTGTTTGCCTCCCACGACTCATCCCATTGCGCCCTGTATTACTCCCTGTCCGAGGGCACGCTCGGCATGGATGCACTGGCGCACAGCTGGCCGCAGGGCCTACGCAAGTATGCGTTTCCCCCAGTGAGCCTTCTCGCACGGACTCTGTGCAAGATCAGGGAGGACGAGGAGCAGGTTATCTTGGTCGCCCCATACTGGCCCACCAAGACCTGGTTCTCCGAACTGATACTCCTCGCGACAGCACCTCCTTGGCCAATTCCTCTGAGGAAGGACCTCCTTTCTCAGAGACGGGGCACCCTATGGCACCCTCGTCCCGATCTTTGGAGACTCCACGTGTGGCTCCTGGATGGGACGAGGCAGGTTTGAGTACCCTGCCACCTGCGGTGGCGGCTACCATCACTTCCGCTAGAGCATCGTCCACGAGACATGTCTATGCGTTGAAGTGGAACCTCTTCGTCAACTGGTGCTCTTCTCGCCGAGAAGACCCCAGGAGATGCTCGATCAGTGTCGTGCTTTCCTTCCTGCAAGACGGGTTGGAGCGAAGGCTGTCTCCCTCCACCCTGAAGGTGTATGTGGCCGCTATCGCCGCTTATCACGAAGCAGTTGAAGGTAAGTCTCTAGGAAAGCACGACCTGATCATCAGGTTCCTGAGAGGAGCGAGGAGACTGAATCCTCCTCGCTCTCCTCTCGTTCCCTCTTGGGACCTCTCAGTGGTCTTAAATGCCCTGCAGAGGGCTCCCTTTGAGCCTCTGCAATCAGTTGAGATTAAGTTTCTGTCAATGAAGACAGCGCTCCTGGTTGCACTGGCCTCCACCAAGAGGGTAGGGGACCTGCACGCATTCTCCGTTGACGAAGCGTGCCTGGAGTTCGGGCCGGCTCTCTCTCACGTGATCCTGAGACCCCGGCTCGGATATGTGCCCAAGGTTCCTACCACTCCCTTCCGGGACCAGGTGGTGAACCTGCAAGCGCTGCCCCGGGAGGAGGCAGACCCAGCCTTGGCACTGCTCTGTCCAGTACGCGCCCTCCGTGCTTACGTAGACAGGACGCAGTGTTTCAGGACCTCAGACCAGCTCTTTGTCTGTTATGGTGGGAAGCTGAAGGGAAAGGCTCTCTCCAAGCAAAGGTTGTCTCACTGGATAGTGGACGCCATTGCCTTGGCATACCAGCAGCAAGGTCGACCGTGCCCCCTTGGTGTGACCGCCCACTCCACCCGGAGTGTGGCGTCCTCTTGGGGTCTAGCGCATGGCGCCTCGCTAACAGACATCTGCAGAGCTGCAGGGTGGGCGACACCTAACACATTCGCCAGATTTTACAATCTCCGAGTGGAGCCAGTCTCCACCCATGTACTGTCTTTTTCAAGCTAACATGGGAGCTGTTCAGGTGTCTTCGCTTGCTCGCCATTCCACTCCACTGACTGGATACGTGCGATATTTCCTCAGGCAGTCTTCCCCTCTGAAGCCCTGAGTTCCTCCAGCACTGTTGATGCTAGTGCCAGTGTCTATTGCCTGTGCGTCGGCTAGGTGCCTCCGTGTGCATGGTTCCTCCCCTGAGTAACCCCCACATGAGTATTTCCACTGTAAGCCTCTTTTGAGCATGTGTCTTTCCCTTGGCAAGCCACCTTGCCACTCCTGGAGTTAAATCTCTAGCCACCCTACGGGTTGGTACTCCAGTGTTCCCCCATATGTAGCCCCCTTGTGCCATATGTGTATTCGTAAGTCCTCCCTACGGGTAGGCATACTGCGGCATATCTCCTCTGACATATGCTTCCCAGTGTACCTTGGTATCCCTGTGCTAAGTAGGACTCCTCGTCCGTGCTAGGTCCCACGACAGGGGTTCAGACTTTCGCAGGGCACTGGAAGACAGCTGTGAAGGTGGCGTGATTTCACGGGAACCCCCATTCTCCGTCATCCGACGTAACTCGGAGTGACTACGAAAGGGAACGTCTCGGTTACGGATGTAACCCTCGTTCCCTGAGTAGGGAACGGAGACGTTACGTCTCCCTGCCACTTCCGCTGTACCGCTGGGTAGACGCCTGAGTTCAGTCTCGGCTCCTCAGCGAAGGCATGCTGCGTTTGCGTCCGCATCCTCCTTTTATACCCACCTGGTGAGGCGGGGATACGCTATGCAAATTCCGCAGACCCATGGCATTTTCCTGCCATTGGCTCGTTTTTTAATACTCGAAGAGGATTGGCTTCTAAGCGAAACCCCCATTCTCCGTCATCCGACGTAACGTCTCCGTTCCCTACTCAGGGAACGAGGGTTACATCCGTAACCGAGACGTTTACCTGGGTGCAAGACAAGTTTCCCTTAGGGGACAATAAACTGAAACTGAACTGAACTGAACTGAATATTTGCCCAATGTCTCACTGATTGAGAACAGAAAATTACTGTGATAAACTAACTGGCATTTTACTTTAAAACTGCCTCAAAGTCACTTGCACATACTCTTGAGTAAATCAAGTTCAATCTACTGTCTGAACCACAGTCTCGACTGCTCCATTATTATACTGTTGCTTTATTAATTAATTTCTTATGGCAGAGGCCATTGTTTAATGTTCTGAGTCAGATCTCTGTTAACCCTGGCTGTATTTCACCTTTAATTAGAAGTGTATGACCTTCAAACTGGTTCATTATCTGGGCTTTCTCCAAACAGATAGTTAGCAGCTTCATTCTTACACTGACAATCTTGTTTAAAATCTTTTGACTCTAAAAATATCTTCTCCTCACCTTTCTCAACCACAGAAAAAAGACCCACTGGCGCTCTCCAAAAAGCCGAACAATGCCTGCTCATCTGGAGTTAACTTCACCCCCAACATCACAAAGGATGCGGCTATCTCCACCATCTCCAACAGCACCACTGTTCAGTTGAAGAGCGCTGAGACCAAGCCCGCAATGGACCCCAAAAAGACCTACAACAGCGTCAGCAAAATTGACAAGATGTCCCGGATAGTGTTCCCGGTCCTCTTTGGGACTTTTAACTTGGTCTACTGGGCCACATACCTCAACAGGGAACCGGTGATTAAAGGTGCCGTTTAACCCACACAAAATACCCGACGCCACCGCTACATTCCCTTCACAGCCTCTTTTTCTTCTCCACTTCAGTATTCAGCAACATGCTATCCTCGCTGAAAATGATGACGAGCACTCATTTACTGCACCTCTCACTTCGCTAACCTATAAGAGGAGTGCTCTTCTTGCATTTCTTTCCTGATATCATAAATTGCATGGGAATATAATTGCCATATTTGCCTTGACTTCTTATTTTATATTTCCCTGGTTTCCACTGGTTATTGCATTCATCTTACAATGAAATGAGTGCCATACAAGCTACCATTTCATTCATGAAATTTTTCCAAAGGACCTGAACAAAAAATTAATGCATTTGGCATCAACATTTATCACAGACTAAAAAATGATTTATGAAAAGAAGTACAGCAAGGCCAAATGCTATGCAAAAACTGTTTTCTACTATGTTGTAATGGGTAATTGCTTATAATGAAACCCTTGCTTTGTATTAATGGACTTGAGGCTTCTCTACTTAATGTTTAATAGCTTTAGCATCAGTGGTGTAAGGCAGGCAGATGCTATGCTATGTTTTAGCCATGCTAAAAATGTTGCCTTCAGAGGGATTACTTCATACGAGTACTCGGGAATGTCCCGCGATTACTGATTTCACTTTCATTTGTCATTTTTTCTAAGCTTTTTTGAAGTAGCTCAATAGAATTGTGCACCTTTAGGCAGCTTTTCACACTTAAGACCAAGATATTCTGCAAGGTGAACAAGGTCGGGTTGCAGCTAAGACTTTCAAATAATTTGTACATAGCTTGTGTATGCTTTGCTTTTAATGTAGATGCGGCTTAACATTAGTGAGGAAGAGCTGAAAATGGTTCTGCTACGCTACTCTAATGTGCAGCCAAAGCGACATGATTGGGAGCTAGGTTGCTGATGATGAAAACACAGATTGTGTTGTGACATACTGTAGGCTTTGACAGAATATGCCATTTCTTTACAGTTAATGGTTTTTAACTTGGCTTTTCATGCTGTTTAGGTGGCAGCCACTTTCGTACTTTTCTCTTTGTTGTAAATTGGTCAGTGGGTTTTGAGGTTAGAACGAGTCAGCAAAAGCCTTAAACGTTGACACCCTAGCGATATTTTTTGCATTACCAAGACTAATGTGAAATGATCACGTAAAACGTTCTGAAAACAAAATGAAAGAAACATTTACATAGAATAATGAATACTTTTTTTTTCAGATTCTCAAAATGTGAAGACAGGAAAAAAGACAGAAAGAAGGTCAAACATACAGTAAAAAAAGGTGGAACCTGCTGTTGTCAAGCATGTTAAAATGGAAATGTCACACCATAATGCCATTTCTGGCCTTCAACTAAAACGCATGGCTACTTACTTGGGGAATTACATGGAGGAGAGAACAATGACCTTGTTTCTGCGAAAATGTGACTTGGCAAGATTTGGTTTTTATCCTGTAATCATTCTATTCTGAACGTGTTACATGGAAGTTAAACGGCACAAAGAACTAAGTGACCTAATGGATGATGTGTAGCTCATTAAGAGGCCGACTACAAGAGCCATTAAGCTCCTCTCTTCTGTATACCACTCAGGCCTATAGGAGAATGAATCATGAAAAGTGTTCAAGTGAGTTAGTAGTGTGCCCTTTTACAACAATGGATGTTTCCAGAAATGTACAGCTGTTCCTCAAAGCATACATGTCTGAAGCAATAAATTCTGCCTGATATGTTTCTTGACCAAGTTCTGTGATTACTTCTGTTCAGAGACATTTCTTATGCAATCTTTAGAATTAAACTGGCCTAGAATGTTTGTGACCTTACAAGGAAATGTTCCCACATTGATGAGCTCAGTTAAAGGAACAAAGACCAACAAGGACTTTATTTACATCAAAGATAGTATGCTGCTCGTTTGTGCTGGACCATGTGCCATGATATTGTAGGGGTTTTATGTTTATTGGGTTCATGGCTGCTATTCACAGGATCATGGCAATAAGACTGTGCACATGAAGCTTGCATGATGTTTTCCTAATGGAACAGTTGCTGCAGAAGCCACTGTAACTGGAAGAAGGATTCTTCCTGGGATTACTCCTGGGATTATACAAAACACACACAAATGCGTGTGTGTGCGCGCACACACACACACACACTGGTATTCCTATCATTATGGGGACATTCCATAAGCGTAATTGTTTTTATATGTATACTGTATAACTGTATATTCTATCCCCCTAGACTACCCCTACCCATCACAGAAAACTTTCTGCATTATTAGATTTTCAAAAAAACATCATGTATGATTTATAAGCTTGTTTCCTCATGGGGACCTTACAAATGTCCCCACAAGGTAAAAATTGACTGGTATTACTATACTTGTGGAGACATTTGGCCCCCATAATACATGGATTACACACACTCAAACACAAGCAAACAAGCATGCACACATCAAGACCAGAGTTCCTGGAGCAGGGAGGATGCGGAATCCTTCCTCTGGTCCTGTGTGCCGGCAACATCTGGCCCACATCTGTTTGAGAAGGATTTAGCTTCACTTAAGTTGCTTTTTCCAACCAGTGCTCCTATACATAGTACCAAATTAAACTAGGACCAGTTCAACCAAGTGACTGCATTTTTGCATTGTGAGTGCTACTAGCATATTGCTGGACACTGACCGCTGTGCTCAGTGTGTGATGTCCTGTACATAGTACAATGAATATACAAATTAAATTTGTGTATTCTACGCATTTACATGTTTGTCACCATTCTTAAGTAAGCTTTATGAATGTTAAACTATGCTGTTACTTTGTTTCAGAGTCACACTGACGTTCATTTGATATGTCACAGTCTGGTTGGGGGCTCACAGAAAGACTTTACTTCCTTTTATTACATGTAAGGCAAGTGTAAGCCACTCCAATATACTGAATTCATCCCTCACACAATAATGCACAGCATGCCACTGGACGTTAAACCTTTAATCCCCTGAGTGGCGGAGTGAGAGCTTGGATTCCTATTCCTGGTGCCGGACCGGAATTCCGCTAGTGTAGAGTTTAGAAGCTGTCAGATTTATGTTTGTATCGTGGATAGCTACCCAGTTGCTTTCATTTGATTATTAAGAAAAAAACAAACAAACAAAAACATAGATTGCATATCCTAAAGCTGAAAATGCATTTTCTTATTAAAAAGGGTTTGGTTATGTCACTATTTTGATTGAATCTATTGTGCAGAGATGACAGCTGAAAAGCATTTAAAGTGGTAGTGGTATGATTGTTAACATGGAATACATTTGAAAGTGACAGATAACAAATTGACCATCTACAATTGAAGCATAGAGATGTCACAACTGGCAATATTTTAAAAGCATAGTATTCAAAACAGTTGTACACTGTAATATTTGCACCATTATTGTCATAATGTATTTGTTTCCATCCATTTTACTATCAATGGTTTTTTTTTCTAATTGATTTGAATCATTTTGCTTTTACAGGGTTTTGTTGTGCATTTGTTTCCTCAAATTCAACGTGGTCTAAAAACTGCACGTTTGTTTTCACTAGAAGGTTCGGCACTACTTTGATTGTACATCAATAATTACGTTTTCAATTCTTGTGAGTTTCCTTGTGGTTAGCTGCACTCCTTTTTTGTTCTCCCACTAAGTTTGGTGTTAGTAGCCTATGTGGTTTAACTGTGTGCTGCACTTCCAATCTGCATTACTGTAATCAGCCACAAGAGGATAGTCTATCATGCATTTGAACTGGCCGAGTTCATGCTCTCACTAACCCAAAAAGGGAGACACGACACCCGTCATAAGAACTTGAAAACAAAGCGATTTAGCTCGACGTGTAGTTTGATTATTATTAAAGCTGAAGTGTGTAATTTCTTATATGTTAAATACTTCATCCAATATTTAGAGACAAATATAAGTAAGGCATTGTAGACTGATTTTTCTACTATATTGCTTTGTGGTGCTACCAAACTTTCGATCCCGACAAGCACGTCATAGACTCGACCAATGGCGTGTGTTTGGACCGGGACGATCTGTTTGCTGACCAATGGCAGACGGAGAGAGAGTGAGGAAACCTGTTTGGAACAATCGCCATTTTTTTTAATTGTTGTTCGACGCAAGGGGAGCAGAAACACTTCAGCTTTAATGGAACTCGTTATTTATTTATTAGTATTTGATTAAATGTCACAAAAGACTTCTTCTAAATAATCAAAAGTTGAATCGCCTTTAGCGTTTTTTAAGCGTTGCACATATACTGAACTTTCTAGAGAGAAGTCAGGAAAAATCTCACAACACGCAGAGCAAAGCCAGAGAGAAGGGGCTTGTTTTTTCCCAAAGTGCGTGGGCGACTGGGAGCTGCCTGTGGTGATAAATGTCGGCGCTGTCTCTCAAATATTATACTGCATATGTGCACCTGCTCATACAGACATAACAATGCGAGGACAAAGTATGGGTAGACATTTATCCAGCTTTAAAGGTTAAATTAGCAGCAGTAGTTGTGTATATCCGAGTCAGATAGTAAAAGAAAGAATGACGAATGACATTTCACTTGCAATAATATGGCAGAGTACAGAAAACTGCATTTGTATTTATATTTATGCCAGAAACATCAGCATGTGCGATTCAATGAATAATACGCGGTAATAATTAATTCGACTCTAAATTGGATGATGACATTTTCTACACCCTCAATCTTGCTCTATTATCGGGTTAATCGCACTGCGATCAATGCACATGCAAAGTAATTGCAGCAATTATGCGCCAATTTTCATTTGGAACACATAGTCCGCGCGGTAATCATTTACCTAGCCGACACTGTAAACAGCCGCTTCTGAATGTCTCTCCTCGAAGCATTCTGACGCTGAAAATATCAGATGTACCCGAAGATGATCTCAAGTTCCGCTGAAGCGTCTGGGAAAGCAGACATTGTTTTTTATGACGTAATTTGGAGAAACTAACGGATGCGTTAGAGGTTTGAATGTGACCACTTTGTAAGTTTGCGCTCTGCCTCTGTGTGAACGTCAGTATGTGTATCTGGTGGTGCAATCTAAGGCAGCGCAACTTCAAGGAGCAGGAGGGGCTCTCCTATTATTTGATCTCGCTAATTGCCAATGCAAGTGAACTTTAAGCACCGGACACTAAACCGAGGAGGTCTTACCGTTCCCGTTGGACTATAACCTATAGACTACTCGCCACTGTTTTAATTGAAGCTGGAAGAAAAGGGCTGCAGCTCTGTCACTATTTTTTTTCTTCTTAGAAGAGTCTCCGTGTTGAATGTGGCACACTGCACGGAGTCAATCTCACCTAAAACATGTCCACCAAATTGTTCCTCTACTTCTTACTTCTGTCTGTGTTTCGTGCATGGTAAGTGACGTTGCTACCCTCTTTGACTTGACATGAATTAATTGTTCATAAGGGTAATTCTGTTTATCCGTAGCAGATTTCCTCTGCATAGTCTAGCCTGATGCCACATAATATCACCAATCTGGCGATTAAGATGTGATGCACGCACTGAGCACCTAAGTTTAACAATAAGTCTTTTGATTTGTGTTTTTTAAGAAGTTCAAAATACTTTATTTATTTCAATCTTTGCATAGGTTTTTTTTTTGTCAGCGCTTTTGTAAGACTTTACTGTCATGTATTTAAACAGCATCTCTGTGGTTGTTATCTGCTAGATTGGTCTTTGCTAGGGTTTCCTGATAACATAGAAAATTATGCTTTTAAAATAATTTTAGCTACCGTCGTAGCCCACGTTTTTTTACGGTAGAGATAACGCATGCGTTCGTCGTTACCGGAGCTGTCAGTTCCAAAGGTGCTGACCTACGTGTGTCCAAAAGTTTGTATTCATATCCAGAAAATAGCGTGAAAATGGAAAACGTGGAAATTGCATGCTATTTTGTCGAGGTTCTGAAAGTTGTTAAAAAGTTCTGAAATGAATTATAGAAATGATAATGGCTTTGGTAGGAATTGGCTGAATAGTTCATGTGTGATGAATAGTTTGCACGAGATGTGAATCGTGCATCTTGTTGTATGTGACTATGTCTCTGTTATGCAGACTACCAAAGGCTACTGGAGCAGATATGAACCTGCCCTTGTAGGAGATAGAGTCACTCAAATGTCCTTTGTTAACGTTGTTTATATATATATATATTTGTTGGTTAAACAATATTGTTTTTCTTTGATCAGTTTTCCTATTATTTGAAAGTTTAAGTGTCATATATCTTATATTTAAAACTGATATTTAATTTTATTTCTAAATTTTAAAAATGTTCTCTTCCTATCTTTTTGTTTACTAATGCTATCCTACAAAACATATGTATTTATGATTTTTTTATAGTAATTATAATTAAGCCAATTATTTGTTGATTATCTCTATGAATATGTTTAATTTATTTAAACTTGGTTTGCCTTGGGAAATATATACCATAACGAAGAATATATTGCCTCTCTATTGCAATTAGTTACATAAACTTATCAAAGTAGGCCTTCAAAGTTGGCATATAAATTTAGGTCTCTGAGGTTGTTATTTTCAGATAGTGTACAGTGATTTGCAATGATCAAAATACATTAATATAATTTAATTAGCCCTTTGGTCTCTGATAAAATGCTGAAAAAAGAGACATATCCGTTTTAAGTGGCATGTAATGGACTTAAGTGTGATTAGAGGCTGTAGTTAATTTATGAACGTTTTTACATGCTATTTGGATAATGATGATTTTGGGAAACATGACGTATAGAATCAGTACTACTTACTCGGCGTGTGACAAAAGTTCTACTGAGTGCTTTGGGAAACCCAGCCTTTAACTGTCATTTAGTGCAACTGTGAAACGATTTCTACTTCCATATTGTTTTTTTTTTTTGTCTGATTGCTAACCAGTCCTCTGTACTCTCAAATAAATAGAAAGTTTTATCTGAAAATGGTGACTAGTGAGCTTCTGTTATTCCACATTGCTGTAACTGTTAAATTCTGGCAGATATACTTTGTTAAAACCAATTGCAAATGTTGTCTTCAAAACAATTGATTATAGAATTGAAACACAGAGAATGACCCTAATGATGAAATGCATTTTCTTTTATTTATTTAGTTCTCAAACAGCCGCTTCTGAGGATGACGAGTATGACGACGTTACTGTGAATCAAATGTTGGCCCCCAAAACCCACGAGACAGACGCAACGCAAATACTAAACAACTTACTAAAGGAGTATGACAAAAAACTACGTCCTGATATCGGAGGTGAGTGGATTTGTAGATGTGAGCATTGAGAAGTCTGTGTAGCTGTGTTGAGCTGTCCATGGTCCTGAAACCAGTCCAGCTTTACAGCATTCAGCCTTACCCATCTTGAGGCTCCATTTACAGGCATAACATGCAAACAAATGTATGTCATACATAAACTGAATGTACTTTAAAGTCTAACTGATGTGTTTACCACAACAATTCATGCATTTGCAAACTGGTGAAGTGCATTAGCTTTATACTGAAGAGTATAAAGTAGAGAATTGCTCGCACTCGCAAATTACACTAAGCAACACAATTTTCCTTACTAGTAAGAATAAAAATGTCAAATGTATTCACTGTTTGAGAGACATTGAGAGTGAGCAAAAGCTAGACTTCTAGTTTATTGTTTTACATTAAGTAATTGAATTTCTGCAGCAGTGGAATATTTTCCTGTGATTTTACTACTTATTTATACAGGCATTTCATGTTTTTCTCCTACCCTTTTCCTTTTTCAACCATGCAGCACTCTTAATAGCCTCATGTACTGCAATACAATCCACTTTTGCATTTAATCTCAAATATTTGCTTGTTTTCATGTGTTTCGAGAGTAATATTAGCTTACAGAGTGCTTCCATGAGAGCAGGATTCATAGATCCGGCGGGAAATTTCAGGCTTTCCGTCAGAATAACATGAAATTGTCATTTCACTCAGACTAACAACATATCTCAGGGTTGAGATTGATGCTATTTTCTAGTAAATGCAACTAAATAGAGTGCCATGAGAGGAAATCACAATCTGCAATTCAAGCAGCGCATTCTGTACTCGATCTGAGATGTCACCACACAACATCACAACCGCTCTTGACACATCTGTCAGGTCTGTTATTGGTTTTGTGGCATCGTTGTGATATATTGCATCCTATTGGATTCGAAGCATTTTAGAAAGCGTATCTCTGCAAAAACCTTACCGTTTCTACATGTTTTTTGTTTCCCTTCAATGAGAATAACAACCTCCCATGTTTGATGGATGACAGTCTCCGAATTATATTTCTTATACTACCATCTGATTTTTAAGAGAAAGACTATGTTTATGTGCTCTCTTACACACACACACACACACACACACCTACAACAACCCACACAAATCAAGCATATTGCCTCAGAGCCACCTTGCCGTGAAATAGCTTTTGTTTTTCCCTTTTGTAGCTCGTCTTTCTGGAGAGAACTGTACTGCTATATAACAATCAAGGATGCCACTGAATGGCTGTAATACTATGTATGAAGACAGCTACATGAGACACTGTTAAGGAAGTAGAAAGATTCCTGTTGAAGTCCATAGAAATTGAAAAGCTTAAATGGTGGGCACGTCTCAGGTCTGCCAACTCAAGTGCAGAGTGGGTCAATGAAAAAGGCTCTAATACACTTTCAACAACTGTTGAGACCTTCTGTTTCAACACACACACACAGAGAGATAGAGAAAGCCAGAAATGTAATTTTCTTGTTTTGTTTTTTATAAATATTTGTGGCTAGAAAAAAAAGAGCTCTTGAACCAGATTCTCACATGCAAGTGATGAAGTACAAGATTAGAGTGCAAATAATAGAATCCTCTTGACTGTAATTGTTTACCAGTGTTTCAGTATTAAGATAGCGTGTTATGCTGTCCAGCTTCGTGTTTATTGAATCAGCGGGTTTGCAAATTAGCATTACTGCAAATAGCACAATTATAGATAATTTATGAAGTCTTAAAAATAAACAACTCCTCAGGAACTTCTGGTACCTTTATAACATCAGCAATAGTTAAACTTTTCCTGATTCTTTTTGGAAACATATTAGCATGAAAATTATCTTCTTTGTAGAATCGTCCTTTATCTGTGCATAAATCCCTAGATTGTTCAGTAAACCCGCCTCAATGAGATATGATACATATTGATTGTGTTTTCTCTATGGAAAAAACATGGAGATGATTGCAGAAACTCATAGAACTTAAATTCAGTTTGTTTTCCCCTTTGTCCTCTATAAAGTGGTAAAAAATCTACAGATGCTGCATATTCCTTGTTTTATTTGTCAAATGTGCACCAACATTGTATTGTGAAATATGCTAACAATGAAAGATTACAGAACAAAGACCCTAATCAGAGCTCTGCTGGTACATTACAGACTCGTTTACTGTTTATCTACATATTGTCTGAAATCCCCTTGTACTGAAAACCGGTGTATTGTACGTTGTTATTGTCATAATAATCCATTTTACTGTGCTTGTACAAAGGACTCTCAGGTTATTTTTCTATTCTATTCTTATTATGCCTCTTCTGTAAACACTTGCCACTGCCAATTTCCTGATTCTCCATGATGTTGTCCTCAAACTCGTCTACAAGATTTTATTTGATTATGGGACCAGTACATTATCCCAAATGCCTGTGATTAATAGTACATTAACGTCACTGTTAAACATGGCAGTGTTTTATGGAGCTTGTTAACGTATGGTAGTCCATCTGTGGATGTGAATTAGCTGGAAATGTGCAAGTTGGGTCCAAAGAACCTGTTGCTTCGAGCTTGTTTTTATCAGCTTTGTTTTCTTAACAGGGTCCATTTTGCCAGTGAATTGACCAGTGATTTACTGACTTCTGGGTGTTAGCATCAGATGGTACTCTCCCCTCTTTAGCATTCATTCGTTGTGTTTTGCTTCTTTTGTTGGCCAATGTTCAATGTGCCATCTGTGCTAAGCTCAATCAGCTAGTTACAAGGTTGTCTTTTAAAAGGGTCACATGGCTACTGCTCTTAGTGTACTGCGTTCTAAAAGCATGAACTGTTGCATTAAAGCTAATATGCCGTGCAATTAGAGTGAGGGGCAGATGCTTTTTTCAACAAGGAATTCAACAGTATTAGACTAAATCACACTGAAATGTTTTGTAAAAGATGGATGCATATTAAACAGTTTGTTACTAACAGGCTAATTAGCTTTTTTTAACATGCAGTATAGCATGTCATTGAGTCCATCATAAACCTATATGAGTCAAGTCAAGTCATCTTCATTTATATAGCGCTTTTAACAATGGATTGTTTCAAAGCAGCTTTACAGAGATAAACATATAATTTAAGGTAACAGATTGTTTTGGCGTTATAGCGGTTCTTGAATAATGTTACTTCCAGCTAAAGTTAACTTTGATTGATTCACCTCCGTCGAAATGATCAGACTTTAAACGCGAACCTGTGATTAACGCTGACGGCGTTCACATGCTCATTCAGAATTGATTCTATAGTTATGTGATACAAATATAATAGGAACACTTTAGCCAAAAATAAAAATTCTGTCATTATTTACTCATCCTAATATATAGCAATAACACACACACACACACACACACACACATACATATATATAAATATTTTCTGACTCAAAGCCATTGTATAGCTTTAGAAGACTTTTAACATACAACATACACTCACCTAAAGGATTATTAGGAACACCATACTAATACTGTGTTTGACCCCCTTTCGCCTTCAGAACTACCTTAATTTTACGTGGCATTGATTCAACAAGGTGCTGAAAGCATTCTTTAGAAATGTTGGCCCATATTGATAAGATAGCATCTTGCAGTTGATGGAGATTTGTGGGATGCACATCCAGGGCACGAAGCTCCCGTTCCACCACATCCCAAAGATGCTCTATTGGGTTGAGGTCTGGTGACTGTGGGGGCCATTTTAGTACAGTGAACTCTTTGTCATGTTCAAGAAACCAATTTGAAATGAATCGAGCTTTGTGACATGGTGCATTATCCTGCTGGAAGTAGCCATCAGAGGATGGGTACATGGTGGCCATAAAGGGATGGACATGGTCAGAAACAATGCTCAGGTAGGCCGTGGCATTTAAACGATGCCCAATTGACTCTAAGGGGCCTAAAGTGTGCCAAGAAAACATCCCTTACACCATTACACCACCACCACCAGCCTGCACAGTGGTAACAAGGCATGATGGATCCACGTTCTCATTCTGTTTACGCCAAATTCTGACTCTACCATCTGAATGTCTCAATAGAAATCGAGACTCATCAGACCAGGCAACATTTTTCCAGTCTTCAACTGTCCAATTTTGGTGAGCTCTTGCAAATTGTAGCCTATTTTTCCTATTTGTAGTGGAGATGAGTGGTACCCGGTGGGGTCTTCTGCTGTTGTAGCCCATCCGCCTCAAGGTTGTGCGTGTTGTGGCTTCACAAATGCTTTGCTGCATACCTCGGTTGTAACGAGTGGTTATTTCAGTCAAAGTTGCTCTTCTTTCAGCTTGAATCAGTTGGCCCATTCTCCTCTGACCTCTAGCATCAACAAGGCATTTTCGCCCACAGGACTGCCACATACTGGATGTTTTTCCCTTTTCACACCATTCTTTGTAAACCCTAGAAATGGTTGTGCGTGAAAATCCCAGTAACTGAGCAGATTGTGAAATACTCAGACCGGCCCGTCTGGCACCAACAACCATGCCACGCTCAAAATTGCTTAAATCACCTTTCTTTCCCATTCTGACGTTTAGTTTGGAGTTCAGGAGGAGATTGTCTTGACCAGGACCACACCCCTAAATGGATTGAAGCAACTGCCATGTGATTGGTTGATTAGATAATTGCATTACTGAGAAATTGAACAGTAGTTCCTAATAATCTTTTAGGTGAGTGTAAGTCTTATAGACTACTTTAATAGCATTTTTGATTATCACGGACTGTAAAAAGTTTCAATTTGTCATGACAGATTTTTCATTTTTGATGAACTGCTACTTTAAATGATATGTCTAAACGGATCTCCAGGGGCGTGCATCTGCGCGAGGTATGTATGCACTTTTGGTATTGACACCGCAACTGTCGCAGCAGTAGCAGTGTCACAGTGGCCCAATTGTGTCAGCTCTCTTTTGGGCTGAGCTGTAGGGGAAACCCTTCAAACTGGGTCAGCCTCCCTTTTCGCTTGCCTTTCATGTGCATTGAGCCTCACTCAGCCGGGCGACATCATTACCAGGGTAAAGGAAAGACTGGGTAAGAGGGATCAGGGACATTAAACGCATGTGACACATGCGCATTGGAATTCAGGAAGCGAATCCTGGCCCGTCCATGATATTTTCCTTTATAGGGCGGGTGGCGTATGGTGAGTGGCAGACATGCTAGAACAATCTGCTCTGTCTGCAGCATAAATAGAGGGAAAAAGAATAGCTTCACTTTGAATAAGCCCCATGACCAGCCCCCCTGGAGGAACACTCATTATAAAGTGCTAGTTTGTGTTAGCCCAGATTCATCCATGCAGCAGAGAGATGGAGAGAGCTGGGGGCGTGGTGGAGGTGGTGTGGGAAAGCGGGGGGAGGCGGGCTGGTCATTTACTATGTTGTGATTTTTATCGTGGCGGAGAGACAGTGTGAGGTGAGAAAGAAGTAATGATCTAGAAACAAAGAGCCAGAATGTGGGAGGGAAGAAGAGAGAGAGAGAGAGAGGTACTGTACACAAGCCTTCAGGCAAAAGAGTGTCAGTGTAAGAAAAATTATGTGCATGTATATGTAAAGTGAGAGTGTATAAAGCTGACTTGTGTCTTCACCTTTAGGCCCTTCTTGCCATCATAGAAAGCAACTTTTGTTTCATCATCAGCCACTAAAAACATGTGAGTTTGTGTGCCAGAATGAGTGTGCTAAAGTAGCACCATAAAAAGATTTGATTCTCACAGGCACAAGCCCAGGTGCACCACCTCTCTGAATGCAGAAACCAATCCCTCGCTCTCTTCTCATTCTTTTTCCCCTCATACTTTTTCTTTCCTCTTTCATAATGCTCATTGATGTCAAGGCTTGTGTATATCAGCAGCAGCAGCCCATTCCTCACAGTCCTGGTACTAATCCACATAAGTCACTCTGCCACCGCCTCTGTGCACTGCTCTGTGCATCTGTGTGACATGTTTGCGACATGTATTGCGAGTTAAGCAGCTCGCAGTGTAGCCCTATGTGAGCTAGTTTTTTTTTAGGGGTGTCCCTATAGTGATCTACCAGTGTGTTGTTAGCTACATATGTGCCTACATAACAGTGCATGCATTCCACTAAACTAAGATTTTCTTTTGTTTTGGGGTGCATGGCTCAACGCTAGTGGGCTATTCGTAAATGCATCTACTTGCGTTCTTCCGTATTGTAAATAAGGTGAGCATAAATGATAAAGTTCACATTGCATGATCAACTCGTTAGCCAACACATGATTCATCTCAACTCAATTAAGCTAGGCACTACTGTGGTTTTACTTCAGCGCGACATCTGCTAGCATGTTGTTGCTGTTGATGATACTCACATTGCAATCTGGAATTACTAATATCCTTAGTAGTTCACTCTAAGCATTAAAACAGGACTGTTAACGTGTCACATGATTTTAAACTTCTCTTATAAGGAATTATAAGGCAGACCACGCAATAATGCATAGTAATATAGCATAAGACAGACTGTTCACTTATCTTAGATGTTGAAATTCTGAAATTGATTTCTGAAAGCACGCTGCAAACTGCTACAGCAAATGCTGACCGAGTATTTGAAGGTTGAGTTGCGAGCTCATTGGCTACTGATACAGCAGGAACCAATCAGCTGTACCCTACAAAGAATGATGCGATTGCAAGCAGATTGAGTTAAGGACCAATAGTCCTGCGCCATCTAGAGTTTCATGACAGAACTATTAGAATGATTTTTGAAGGACCATGTGACACTGAAGACTGGAGTAATGACTAACTGTTTTACTGTATTTTTGCTCAGTTAAATGCAGCCCCAAAAGCTTTACTAAATCTTACCAACCCCAAACCTACATTTTTTCATATTCACATTTTGAGGACAGTTCAGAAATATATTGAGTAAAAATTTGTAATACTTCAGTTTTACACTGAAATACCTAACATTTTAAAAAACATTTTAACCCACATAGTGTATCACCAGGACCCGTTCTGATTCCCAGCTCTATTCACTAGCATATGCAGGACATGGCTTAATGTGCTGCCATTAACTTTGTTCAGTCTTTTACTGTCCCCTTTCTCTTTGACTTTGTATCTTCTGTGTATATGTTTATTTAATGAGCTGTGTTCCACCGAAACGCATTCATCTCTGCACATCCTGTTCTAGGGTATAGTGACGATAAACACTAAATCCATACGGTATGACATAACTGTGACAAATTGGAATCATCAAAATGGTTTAGAATCGCACAAAATTGTTATTTGAGGATGAATGTTCTTACTGACCCAAGAGAGCTTGTATATGAAATTGCTATTTTCCCAGGAAGAAATGAATGATGTTGCAGGCTACCTTAATATTCAAAAACAGAACAAATGCAAAGAAATGATTTTGACATTTTTCATCTCACTGGAGGGCATCTTAGTCTTTAAGAGTATAAAAGGAGCTTCCTTTTAGACATTTCTGAACAATATCCGTAGTATGTGCAGCTGCCGGCAAGAACAGACAGTCAGACACATAAGAAACCTTTCAATAATTCAACTTCTCATCAAGGTCTTATTTGCTTACTTCATGCTCAAAATGAACATAGCTGAGGGAGTTGAATTATTAACAGTCTTTAGATATTTGGAGAAACAGAACGAGGCTTTCCATCTCAATAATATGGGTTGTTCTTTATTTTAGACCTTAAACTGGGTAGCCTAGAGTGCAGTTAAAAGGATAGTTCAGCCACAAATGAAAATTCTGTCATCATTTACTCACCCTCATGTTGTTACAAACCTACTGTATATTCATTTCTTTATTCTGCAAAACAAGAAAGAATATATCTTAAAAACTGTAACACCGAAAAAGCATATTTGCTTAATTTAACATGAGCTAAATCAACACAACTGAGTATTTTATCAGTGTAACTTACAACTTAATCATCAAGTTCAATGCACTTAAATTTGTAAAATGGGAGTTTACTTAATCCTTTCGTGAACTAATAATATTTGTTGACGTAACGTCTCGGTTACGGATGTAACCCTCGTTCCCTGAGTAGGGAACGGAGACGTTACGTCGGATGACGGAGAATGGGGGGTTTCGCCAGAAAGCCAATCCTCTTCGAGTATTTAAAAACGAGCCTATGGCAATGAAATGCCAAGGGTCTGCGGAATTTGCCTAATGTATCTCCGCCTCACCGCGTGAGTATTTAAGGAGAGACAGGTGCAACAGCAGATCATGTCTTCGCTGAGGAGCCGAGACTGAACTCAGGCGTCTACCCAGCGGTACAGCGGAAGTGGCAGGGAGACGTAACGTCTCCGTTCCCTACTCAGGGAACGAGGGTTACATCCGTAACCGAGACGTTCCCTTTCGTAGTCACTCCGAGTTACGTCGGATGACGGAGAATGGGGGTCCCCGTGTAATCACGCCACCTTCACAGCTGTCTTCCAGTGCCCTGCGAAGTCTGACCTCCCTGTCGTGATATAGGCACGGACGAAGGAGTCCTACTTAACACAGGAATACCAAGGTACACTGGGAAGCATATCTCACGGGAGATATGCCGCAGCATGCCTACCCATAGGGAGGACTTAAGAATACACATATGGCCCAAGGGGGCTACATATGGAGGAACACTGGAGTGACCAGCCCGTAGGGTGGCATCTACTTTCAACTCCAGGAGTGGCAGGTGACTTGCCGAGGGAAAGACACATGCTCAAAGAGGCTTACAGTGGAAAATACACATGTGGGGGTTACTCAGAGGAGGAACCATGCACACGGAGGCACCTAGCCGACGCACAGGCAATAGACACTGGCGCCAGCGTCAACAGTGCTGGAGGAACTCAGGGCTTCAGAGAGGAAGGCTCACCTGAGGAAATATCGCACGTATCCAGTCCGTGGAGTGGAATGGCGAGCAAGCGAGACACTTCACAGCTCCCATGTTAGCTTGAAAAAGACAGTACATGGGCGGAGACTGGCTCCACTCGGAGATTGTAGAATCTGGCGAATGTGTTAGGTGTCGCCCAGCCTGCAGCTCTGCAGATGTCTGTTAGCGAGGCGCCACGCGCTAAAGCCCAAGAGGACGCCACACTCCGGGTGGAGTGGGCAGTCACACCAAGGGGGCATGGTCGACCTTGCTGCTGGTATGCCAAAGCAATGGCGTCCACTATCCAGTGAGACAACCTTTGTTTGGAGAGAGCCTTTCCCTTCAGCTTCCCACCATAACAGACAAAGAGCTGGTCTGAGGTCCTGAAACACTGCGTCCTGTCTACGTAAGCACGGAGTGCGCGAACTGGACAGAGCAGTGCCAAGGCTGGGTCTGCCTCCTCCCGGGGCAGCGCTTGCAGGTTCACCACCTGGTCCCGGAAGGGAGTGGTGGGAACCTTGGGCACATATCCAGGCCGGGGTCTCAGGATCACGTGAGAGTGGCCGGGCCCGAACTCCAGGCACGCTTCGTCAACGGAGAATGCGTGCAGGTCCCCTACCCTCTTGATGGAGGCCAACGCAACCAGGAGCGCTGTCTTCATTGACAGGATCTTAAGCTCAGCTGATTGCAGAGGCTCAAAGGGAGCCCTCTGCAGGGCACTTAAAACCACTGAGAGGTCCCAAGAGGGAACGAGAGGAGGGCGAGGAGGATTCAGTCTCCTCGCTCCTCTCAGGAACCTGAGGATCAGGTCGTGCTTTCCAAGAGACTTACCTTCAACTGCTTCGTGATATGCGGCGATAGCGGCCACATACACCTTCAGGGTGGAGGGAGACAGCCTTCGCTCCAACCCGTCTTGCAGGAAGGAAAGCACAACGCTGATCGAGCATCTCCTGGGGTCTTCTCGGCGAGAAGAGCACCAGTTGACGAAGAGGTTCCACTTCAACGCATAGACATGTCTCGTGGACGACGCTCTAGCGGAAGTGATGGTAGCCGCCACCGCTGATGGCAGGGTACTCAAACCTGCCTCGTCCCGTCCAGGAGCCACACGTGGAGTCTCCAGAGATCGGGACGAGGGTGCCATAGGGTGCCCCGTCTCTGAGAAAGGAGGTCCTTCCTCAGAGGAATTGGCCAAGGAGGTGCTGTCGCGAGGAGTATCAGTTCGGAGAACCAGGTCTTGGTGGGCCAGTATGGGGCGACCAATATGACCTGCTCCTCGTCCTCCTTGATCTTGCACAGAGTCCGTGCGAGAAGGCTCACTGGGGGAAACGCATACTTGCGTAGGCCCTGCGGCCAGCTGTGCGCCAGTGCATCCGTGCCGAGCGTGCCCTCGGTCAGGGAGTAATACAGGGCGCAATGGGATGAGTCGTGGGAGGCAAACAGATCTATCTGTGCGTCCCCGAACTGGTCCCATATCAGCTGGACCGACTGGGGATGGAGTCTCCATTCGCCAGAGGTTGGCCGGAGCCGTGACAGCTCGTCGGCTGCACGGTTCGGCACTCCAGGAATGTAAATAGCACGAAGGGACCTCAGGTGCTTCTGACTCCATAAGAGGAGGTGGCGTGCGAGTTGCGACATACAGCGAGAGCGTAGACCACCCTGACGGTTGATGTACGCTACAGTCGCGGTATTGTCCGAGCGGACAAGTACGTGTTGACCCAGGAGCAACGCACGGAAGCGGTGCAGGGCAAGGCGTACTGCCAGCAACTCGAGGCAATTGACATGCATGAGGCGCTGGGGTCCTGTCCAGGAGCCCGCGGCTGCATGTCCATTGCACATGGCGCCCCAGCCCGTGGCAGAGGCATCTGTGGAGACGACAACATGCCTGGAAACTCGTTCTAGGGGAACTCCGGCCCGTAGAAAGCTGAGGTTCCGCCACGGGGTGAAGGTCTGACGGCAGGTCGGAGTTATTAGAACTCTGAGCGTACCGCGATGCCATGCCCACCTCGGGACTCGATCGCGAAGCCACAGCTGAAGCGGTCTCATATGAAGCAATCCGAGTGGCGTTGCTGCGGCTGCGGATGCCATATGCCCCAGGAGCCTCTGAAAAGTTTCAGTGGGACCACACTCTTGCCCTCGAATTGTCGAAGACAAGTCAGCAGTGAGTGTGCGCGCTCGCTCGTAAGCTGCGCGGACATGGCGACCGAGTCTATCTCCATACCGAGAAAAGAGATCCTCTGCACGGGGCAAAGTTTGCTCTTCTCCCAGTTGACCCGAAGGCCCAGACGGGCTAGGTGCCGGAGCACTAGATCTCTGTGTTCGCAACCCTGATCTCGAGAGTGAGCTAATATTAGCCAGTCGTCGAGATAATTCAGGATGCGAACCCCGTGTTCGCGTAGGGGAACAAGGGCTGCCTCGACGACCTTCGTAAAGACGCGAGGAGACAGAGCCAACCCGAATGGGAGAACCGCGTACTGGTATGCCTGCCCCTCGAAAGCAAACCGAAGAAACGGTCTGTGTCGAGGTAAAATGGAGACATGAAGTAGGCGTCCTTCAGGTCTATCGCTGCAAACCAATCCTGTGGCCGCACGCATTCGAAAATGCGTTTGGCCGTGAGCATCTTGAACGGCAGCCTGTGAAGGGAGCGGTTCAAGACGCGCAAGTCCAGGATTGGCCGTAACCCACCGGTTTTCTTGGGGACAATGAAGTACGGGGTGTAAACCCGTAACTCCACCTCGGCTGGAGGGACAGCCTCGATTGCACCCTTCGCCAGCAGGGTGGCAACCTCCGCTCTCATGATCGGGGCATAGCCACCGACCACAGTAAGCGGACTCCCCTGAAGCGGGGAGGAGACCGTGCGAACTGAATCGCATAGCCGAGCCTGATCATTCGGGCGACCCAACAGGACAGATTGGGGAGCTCTAACCAAGCCACCAAACACTGATCCAGTGGAATCATCCGAGCCACAGGCGTCCCCCCGGAGGGGCAGCGGAGCGGAGTGACCGGCACAGGTGAGGGTGGCATAGCGGCCCAGCACGCGTGCACAGTCATGCTCCGCGTCCTGACAGAGGAGACCAGGGAAGGACCAGCGTTCCGCGGGGGTCTGCTCTGCCAGGGGTCTGGCGATAGAGGGGGACGAGAGTGGTGTGGTCTGGAGACGGCACGCACTGTCATCCGCACCCTCAGAGACAGAGGGGAACGAGAGTGGCGAGGCTCGGGGGCGTCGCGCACTGCCGTCCAGCTCTGCGTGCTCAGAGATGGGATGCAGCTCTTTTTTTTTTTTTTTTTTTTTAAAGATTCTCCCCCAGCCCTCCACCGGGGGAAGGAGTGGGCCTGCAACCACTCCATGAGAACTGCAAGCCATAACTGAGCTGCCCGTAACGGGAGCGCCGCATAGCCTGGCGTACAGCGGGGCTGCGGGGCTGGTACGGGCAGGGGCACCTCCCTGCGACCACCTCCACGGCCCGGCCCGGTGCTGCTGGGGCCGGGCGGGAGGGGGCGGAAGTCGCAGGAGGGCGCATTCGACGGCAAGCGGACTGAAGCGTCTGAGCCGCCGGCTGATTGGCAGCAGAAGCCGCAGGGTCAGAAAAAAGCCACAGTCCACTTCTGGGCGGCCGAGAACTGTTGGGCAGAGTTCTCGACCGCGCCGCCGAAGAGGCCAGCCTGGGATATGGGGAAGTTGAGGAAACTGGTTCACTCAGCCTCGCGCACATCAACCAGGTTAAGCCAGAAATGTCTGACCACACATGTGGACATCACCTGACTCAGGGAGCGTGCGGTCACCTTCGTCGCTCGTAGAGCAAGGTCGGTGACGGCAGGCAGCTCAAGGATGAGCCCTGAATCAGCCCTACCCTCGTGCATGTCACTGAACACCCAGAAGGATGGCAATAACACACAGTGAGGTGGCAGCCTGCCCCGCAGCTCTATAGGTCCCCGCCACCGGAGTAGACAAGAACCTACAGGCATTGGGGGGGTGCTTAGGGTTGCCACGCCAGGTGGAGGCGCTGTGGGGACACCTAAGTGTTGCCAGAGAACACTCCACAGGGGGGAACCCCAGTGTACCGTAGACTGCGGCCTCTACGAGGGCAGAGAAGGCGGAAGAGGCCGCAGAGCAGTCGCGAAAAGTCAAAGGAGACTTCCACGATCTCATGGCCTCTTCATGCACATCCGGGTAGAAAGGATTTGGGTTCGCCACCCCCAAAAACCAATCATCAGCCTCAAGTGCTCGGGATATGGCAGAATTTTCCACACAAACCCGATACTCGTGGCAGCCCGGGAAAGCATAGCTGTGAATTCTGAATCAAGCTCGCTATGCTAGCACATCCGAGGACAGCAGCACAGACGAGCCATCTCCAGAGGACTCCAGCTCACCTTGTGATGCGGCGATAAACATGATTTCATCAGCTGGTGGACCGAATGAGAACGCGGGCCCGCGGGCGGGCCGGCGAATCCACTCGGGACCACGTGGGTTGCAACGTGAAAGACGGGGTGTGGACCGAGGAATTTTCGTCGGTTAGTTCCAGACCTGACGTCTTAGTCACCCTGGCCACCAGCCGAAGTATTATCTCACGTGGAGAAAAATAGATCGGGTGATGGATGAGGGGACTCTCACTCAAATGAGCTCACAGAGTCTCGACCGTATACATTGCGATGGTCACGTTCCCACTGAGAGAACGTGACACACCCACGAGCGCTGTCCGAGCGTGATCAAAGCCCAAACACGCCAAACAGCGCTCGCGCCCAACAGCTGAATCTATCAGAATACCGCACTCAGAAATACACGGGCAGATCGTCTTTAGAAAGACGCGTCTTTAAAAAGACGTGCCGCGTGCACGCTCTTTTAGTGAGAGGAAAAAAACTCTGCGGATGCTGAAGCGACCAGGGAGAGACACACAGACCGGCAGACCACTGCTCAGATCGCAGGCAATATGAAACTCGCTGGATACCGCCGTCACACCAACATCAGAGAGTTCGCTCGTCTCGAAGAGATGTAGTCACTGAGAATACTCAGGATTTGGCTTGTGGAGTGAAGAGATTCTCTTGGCTCCGAAGCGAAAACATGATCTGCTGTTGCACCTGTCTCTCCTTAAATACTCACGCGGTGAGGCGGAGATACATTAGGCAAATTCCGCAGACCCTTGGCATTTCATTGCCATAGGCTCGTTTTTAAATACTCGAAGAGGATTGGCTTTCTGGCGAAACCCCCCATTCTCCGTCATCCGACGTAACTCGGAGTGACTACGAAAGGGAACTTTAAATTTCGGTATCCTAACATGCTTTTCCTTTTTGGGAGAGTACAGTTTAAAATCAAGTGTTATTTTATGTGTTTTTGAGTAAAAGGAAAGACTTAGAGATTTTGGAGATTTAGAACAATTTGTGTTAGAGTTCTTATAGTTCTTTTTGTGGTGAAGAGTGGAGCTTATATTTAGACTGTGGATCGCTAAATGAGGTGAACATTGTGTAACTCGTGCTTGTTTATTACATATAATACAAATTAAGTCATATGTACAATGCTAACATCTGCATTTGCTGGTATATAGTGACACTAATGCTTAATAAAATAGTCTAAGTTGGACTATATTATATTAATTTGACCTAATTCAACTTAATTTAATTAGAGAACATTTTTACAAGAAATTTCAGATTAAGTAAGGGTTTGCACATGAAGATACTTCACAAAACTGATTTCGGACAGACTTCTGAGGCAGCACAGTTTAATGAAGTACGACAAAATAGAGAGAGCTTTGATAACTAAGCTAATTTTTAATTACTACAACACTAATTTCTCACTAAAGGACATCAAAGACATTGGTCAAAAAAATTACATTTACACGCCATCTTTATTTTTTAGCTTAACTGTCACAGAATGCATAGCACAGGATTGTGGGATATCAAAGGCAGCGAAGGATACATATGCTGCCGCTAAAAAAATCGATCAGATGATGGTATCTCAGGAGACAGGAAGTGAAGCTAACATTGGATTCGGACATGCCTTGATACCTTCCTAGTTCCTACCTTGGAATGCATCCTCCGAAGGCAGCATTTTTAAGCTTGTGGATGCAGCCGATGACAAAAAATTACATTTTTGGGTGCACTATAACTTTAATGCTATGGTCTGTGGACATTCTCCACTTGTCAATAAATTCCCAACATGTCAATAATTATTTTTAAGACCCTCCTAGTTAAAGCCTTACCAGTTGTGATTGTTCTGGAATTAGCTGCTAGTCTTTATTAATCCCTATTAATAAAGGTCAGTGAGCCCAGCTGTCAGAGTGCTTCTCCGTTTTCCTCTGGCCCCTCAGCAGAACGACAGTCTCATCCCAGCCATTTCCACAGGCCTGTTACCTCCTTGTCATGCCACCTGCCTCATGTCTCTTTCCCTCTTAGCGTCAGTGACATCTTCCAGGTCTCGACTTGGATATCTGCCCCTGCTCATTGAATATTTCAAAACCCCTTGACATTTCATCCTGTAATGAGCCTATACGCGTCTTGCGGAAGGAGGGCATGAGCTAAGGAGAGTCAGGCTCAGCTTCATTAATCCAAACCCTTTTGGCTTGAAGCGAAAAAGTATCAGCCAGACACGCTTCTGCTGCTCATTCACCTGGACCAGACCCCATTTATTTAGTGTAGTGATGCTGAAATCCCTCATAATCCAGCAAGTGTGCAAGAAGTCTGACGCTCCTGATTAGGTAGAAAAGGAGAGCATGAAGGAACGCTTAACACCTTTCTGCCAGGATGTAAGCCTTAAAGATCACCCTCCCCCACAGGATCATGAGTACTTATCACAGGTTATCACGGCTTCAGATAGAGAGTGATGCGGAGATAAGTGACTGTGAAATGCTGTAAGTTTATTTCTTCAGCTCTTTTAAATCAGAAGAGCATTCTTCTCTGTATATTTCAGATAAGTCTTCTAGTTTTCCCTGACAACTAGAATTGTGCATAAAATAGATAAAAAGGCATGTTTTTGTATGCGTATATACACTACAAGTTTGGGGTCGGTAAGATTTTTTAAATGTTTTTGAAAGACTGCATTGTGAAAGGCTGCATTTATTTTATCAATACAGTAAAACAGTAATATTGTGAAATATAAACATCATTACTCCAGTCTTCAGTGTCACATGATCCTTCAGAAATCATTCTATGCTGATTTGGTTAAAGAAACATTTCTTATTATTTTCAAAGTTTAAAACATTATTTGTGGGAACCATGATGCACTTTTTCATGATACATTTTTTTGTAACAATAAAAGGCATTTTTGTCGTACTGTTTACTTTTTATTCATTTAATTGATCATTTTAAAAGAGGTATTAAAGGGTTAGTTCACCCAAAAATGAAAATTAAGTCATTAATTACTCACCCCCATGCTGTACCAACCCCGTAAGACCTTCGTTCGTCTTCGGAACACAAATGAAGATATTTTTGATTAAATGTGACAGCTGGATCACTCCTCCATAGGCTCCCTAAGGGATTGAAACCTGACGGCCCAGAAAGTCAATGAAGAAAATGTTTAAATATCCCATGTCGCAACAGTGGCGCAACTATAAGTTTATCAAGCGACGAGAATACTTTTTGTGCGAAAAAACAAACAAAAATAACGACTTTATTCGACTATTCCTTTTCTTCCTTGTAGGCCTGAACCGAGACTTCAAGAGATTTCCACGACGCGCACGCGCGAGAACTTAACTGAAGTAGTTGAAGGAGATCGCAATTCTCGCACATGCATCGTGGAAATCTCTTGAAGTCTCGTTTCAGGCCTACAAGGAAGAAAAGGAATAGTCGAATAAAGTCGTTATTTTTGTTTGTTTTTTCGCACAAAAAGTATTCTCGTCGGTTGATAAACTTATAGTTGAGCCACTGTTGTGACATGGAATATTTAAACATTTTCTTCATTGACTTTCTGGGACGTCAGGATTCATTCCCTTAGGGAGCCTATGGAGGAGTGATCCAGCTGTCACATTTAATCAAAAATATCTTCATTTGTGTTCCGAAGACGAACGAAGGTCTTACGGGGTTGGTACAGCATGGGGGTGAGTAATTAATGACTTAATTTTCATTTTTGGGTGAACTAACCCTTTAACTTATTAAAAAAAAAATAAAAAAACTTTATCTTACTGTCCTTAATGCCAGCAATCATACAAGCTCTCTTCCAAGCCTCTTAATTTCCCTCAATGGAAATAATGCAATAACTTGCCTTGACAAGGACACTATTAATTTGATCTGCACTAGTAAGGCAAAACTCTGCCTGTGGCCACAAGCTTTGTTTTGTGTGCCGTCTCTGTCAGCGTATGTCACACTAATTGACTAGGGTGTAATTCCAGGACTCCTCTCCTGTCTGTCCCTGTCACTCACTCTCTCACTCTCTCACTCTCTCACTCTCTCACTCTCTCTCTCTCTCTCTCTCTCCCTCTCTCCTTTACACAAACAACCCTCCAATCCAGCATTCATGTAGAATTCCTAAAAGTCTGACTGTTGTATAAAATAAAAAGACACATGGATGAGAATAAAATGTTAAATGTGATGTAGGAAGATGAAGGAGATGATTAGAGACAGCTTGGACATAGTTGTTCTGGCCCTCAGTTATGAAACATCACAAACATATTTATGAGTAACTGGTTTGCATCGGAGCTTAATTAATGTTCACATGGTTTTAAAGTTTGAGCACATTTTTATGCACCCGTATAATCTTGTTTGTTAAGATAATATTCACGAATATAGACGAACAATGTGAATGGAAAATTTGAAATGCAGGCACTTTAGAAGATTGTGTGTATACCTGTCAGTCAGTGCAGTCAAGTAATAGTTTTTAGCATTAGTATATCATTTTATGAACATTCTACAGCAATATGCATATTAGAATGTGTCTTCAACTACTGGCCTTAAAAGACACTTCAGACTATTAATGTTAGTTTATTATGTGATGGAAATCACATTTTAAACTTTTTTATATATATAAAACAGCTATTTTTCTTGCTAAGGCACTTTTTTAATAACTTGAACCCCTGGGACATGCAAGTGACCATAATTGAAGAAATACTCATTCATTTATCAAATTTGTAATCATAAATGCAAAGATATGCATATTAATATAACTGCGCTGATGACACTGTAGAAATGTACTGTCATTTTTTATGTTTATGCATTATGCATGGCCTAATGTGTGATTGTACAGAGTTGATGACCAAGAAGTATGAACAACTGGCCTTTTCAATTAAGGATAGCTGAATTACAGGGAAACCATTGTGTGAATTATGTGCTGAGGATTACAAACTGAGCTTGATGGGGTAGAAGGAATGGGTGTCTGTCTGACAGAAATGTGTGTTAGTAAAAGTGAAAGAAGCACTTTTATTAATACCATTTATTCAGGGCCAATTTACACATATGGGGGAATGTTTCATAAATGAGACCCGTTGTGAAAGCTGAAGACAGGCATGTGAAAGGAAAGGGGGATGAGACCTGACAGGAGAGGGAGAAAGCGATGATAAAGAGATCACTTGCCCACTGGTCATATCAGCCTTGTTTATCTTCCCGGATGTCTCCTGTGCGTCTGAGTGTTTGACATTGATATGGTTCAACTTCACTGTGACATAAACTCCTCCATTGACTGGTCATTACCCTGCTACAGATCCGCTGCACTAACCCCTCCCCCCCCCGAGGGATGTTTACATGCCCCCACACGCCAGCCTTTCCGGAGGCATCATCTGCTTCGCTGAGGTTCTGGCGATGACCGCATCATCTGATTAAGATCTGTTGATTATCTTTCCCTGCAATTTCTTCTCTTGCGCCAGCATTCTCTCTGTGGCCGTGGCATGCAGGGGTGGACAGATGGTGGACAATATACTTGCTCTGGATATGTTTTGAAATGTAAAAACGGAAGGGATTTTTTTTCCTTCCTTTTTCTAGGCTGTAACAATTAACTTGATTTTTATTAAATTACTTTAACAGCAGTTAAAGATTTTCCTGACCAAGATAACTCACGATAACGATATATTGCGATTATATATAGAAATCTTAAAAAATTGAAATTAAATAATGCTATCAGTCAAAATAATCTTTACTTTGATTATTTTTATTTATTTATTTATTTTGAAGAATCACACCATCACATACAATAGAACAATTAGACTTAATGACAACCAGTTTAAAATAACTTCTGTGGACTATTTCTATAATGCAGAAATTATATTATTTTATAGTATTCTATACAGTGATACAGCCTTTGTCAGTTGACATTGCATTATACATTATCCTTATGAAAATAACTGAGATGGCTTGAAGAACACAGATACACCATATACTGTCACAATGGCTCTCTTTGTTTAATTCAGTGTTTCCCAACCCTGCTCCTTGAGGCACACCAACAGTGCACATTTTGGATGTCTCCCTTTTCTGACCCATATATTTCTGGTCTTGGAGTCTCTACTAACGAGCCGATGAGTTGATTCAGGTGTGATCGATTAGGAAGAGTTGGACAATGTGTAGTGTTGGTGTGCCTCCAGGAACAGGGTTGGGAAACACTGGTGTAATTAGTCAAAATGTCTTTATGCATTTTTTTCATCTACAGCTGGATGACCATGTTAGCCCTCAATGGGACATTTTCATTTATAATAGATGCAAAGAAATTACATTTATGCATTTAAAATACAAAAATAATGTTATAATGTAAAAAAAAAAAATAGTAATAGCATATGACATCCCCTTCAGCCAATAAAATTAAAATCTATTTGCCATGTGCTTAACATTTTTGGCAAAAAGGAAGTGAAGGAGATGCTGCCACATCTGTCAAGGCTCCATTGTGAGTTCATTTTAGACTTGCATATCAATTCAAGTTTTTTTAAATATCTACAATAAACATCTAATTGTTCTCCATTTTGACTTATATTATTTATTTACATTGATTTATTATTTGATGGTCATAACTTGCGTATTATTACTCTCTGTTTTGGAAACAAATTTTGTGATCAATTATGTTGATGAATTGTTTCGATATGTCACTCTGTTTTTGTAATTGTTTATAACCTTTTTTTACTATGGGCTGTTAGGAAACAATATTTTGTGATCCAGCATGTTGAGTTTATTTTGTTAAATTGTTTCAATATGTCTTTTTTTTTCTTGTTTAAAATGTATCATCATTGAATCTTTACTCGATTGTGTATTGAGTTAATTTTGTGTAAAATTTAGTTAAAAAATGTATTGTTTTTGTTGTTAACATACCCCAGTTTGGTTGATACATGCAATCATGTCACTTCTTACGATGACTCCTGGACTAAGCATTACGCTTGTTCGACTTCATGCGCTGCTGCCCAGAATAAACACGAAACGCAAGTGATCGCTGTCATGCAGTGAATCCAGCCAATCGTGGAACAGCTGTGACGTCATCAGAGCTATTCTTGAGAAGCTGCGCTGGCTGAGTCCTCCAGCTACTCTCGAAACGCTCTCGCGGTACTTTGATGGCATACGTCAAAGTCATGTGGCGTCGGCGCTGTATCAAGTCGGACAAAATTTCTAACCGGCATGCACTGCTTCAAGTCAGCCACCGATCGGTCTGCGCAGAGCTGCATGAAGTCGAACACACCTAATGACTCAACCAGCGCCGCTTCTCAAGACCAGCTGCACAAGCTCTGATGACGACACAGCTGTTCCATGATTGGCCGGATTCACCACATGACAGCGTTCACGTTTGTTTCATGTTTATTCTGACACACCTACATTTCCACTAATGCTCCAAAAAAGAGTAAAAGCTCTTTTCATGTAGTCGCAATGTTATATTGTGTCATGTTTATCAAAATAAAACTGATTAAAAAAAAACATGGACCCAACTTTAATGGTATTTAAATCGTATAGGCTTATGTTGAACTTTATTCATTTTTTCCTGAACTTTATTCTTGTACAAACAGATGCTGTATCAAGCAGTACATAAAGTATCGAATGAAAACGTCTGTATTTGACAAATATTGCATTTAATTTATTTTTAGGCAAACACCACACAAGCGTCACTACGGGAAGCAGAAAGTGTCCAACTTCATGTCTCCATTTTCAGCTCCTCTCCGACTGCAAGCGGCAACTCACGCCGATTGGTTACATCCAGCCGAAGTCATACACACCAAATGTCAACTTGGCATTGAGAAAGGTCGCATGTGAACAATACGTTTACCATTAAAACTGGTTTTATCTCACTTTTTTTTGTCATTTTCTTCATTATGTCACATTGACCATTTCCCTTGGAGTTTTTTTGGTCTATGCACCTCATATGGACAGTTTTTAACGCGCAGTGAGTTTTTGGCTATTTTTCAGTGCCTGGCCAATATGACAGCAGAGATATTGTGTTGCTGTACAAAAAGAAGTATTTAAGTTATAATCTGTAAAAACAGCATGGAGTGATGTGTGGATTATGTCATCAGACTTGTGTGTGTTTTTTTTAACACAAATGCAAACTGGCCTCAAAGACATCTGTTTGGCTGATGATGCATTCACAGAGTTCACAATCACCCGTAGCAAGAAAATCTGGATGATTAATGCATTCAATGTTTTTTTTTTTTTTTTTTTCATTGCCAACTTCACACTACACAGAGAACTGGGGTGACATTATAAATAATACAGCAGATTGTGGTATTATTGGGATGTAATATTCGACAGCATTTTGGTACAAATACTACTATAATCCATTAGAAGCCTCGAGGTGCTATTGGTTTACTGGAAATCAAAGCTCATATGTAAATGGAGAGTAAACACCAGCTTTGCTTTGTTGCAGAACTGTGCTGAAATTTGGATCGCATACTGTGAGAACATTATGAATACACCTACGCCAAACAGGAGGAGATAAAAGGTGTTGGCCAATGATTCTCTGTTGTTGACTCATAAACACCACTATAATGTGAAAGATCTTTCCGGTAAGAAATGCGCTTTAAAGAGCATGCAGTACTTTTTATTTCAGCTTTGCAATTTAGAACAATTTGCTGTTATTTTGCAGTTTTGACAGGCATTTCATTGGAAATGTTAGTCTACAATGATTCCAAAGGTCTTTTTATAGCCTTAAAAGCAATGTAGAAGCCCGGCAACAGGGAGCCGTGTTGTTTTGGCAGGAGACAGGTCACAGACAGAAAGCTTCTTAGTTTGAAAATGACTTCTGTGTAAGCAGTACATACATCTACACTATTAACAAAAGGCAATTTTAGCTTTTTTTGGCTGCAAATTTTAGCTAATTATGCATTTTTAAAGGCCTAAATATACTTCAAGCAAACAACGAACTGGTGTGACGTAATTTTGATTAAAATCATGCTAAAATTAAGTTTGTTTGGATATTGTTTCAGGAGTTTTGAAAAAGCGTGCCAAAGCAAACTTTTCAGAGAAGTTTACTGCGGCTGGTGAAACACCTTCGATCTACCATTGGTCAGTACCAGTTTTGTAGTAGGTAGGTGTGCCTGGAAATCATCTTTGGTTTATTTCCTCTGTTCAGTCTGTCATGGTCAGACGTCCGCAAGTAAAAACATGAACACACTGAAGTTGTAATTCTATTTGAAAGAGTTTTTCACCATTTTTTCATGATTAATACTGTAAAGCTGCTTGCTTTAAACTAATATATTCCTTAAAGCAGTATATAAAACATGAGACGTGACTGGAGTCAAGTCAAGTCACCTTTTAGTTATATAGTGCTTTATACTATACAGATTGTTTCAAAGCAGCTTTACAGTGATAAACAGAAAAATAATGATTCAGTGATGCAAACAGAATTCAATTCTGCTGTAAAGCAGCTCTAAAAAGACAATCGTAAACAGTAAGTATTCAGTTGAAATTAGTTCAGTGTTGACTCAGTTTGGTTCTATAACTGTAAAGTTCAATTCATCTAATGAAGGATAAACCAGCTCTGAAGAAAACAGTGATGTCATAATCCAGCTCAGTGTTTAAAATCAGCTATTGCAACGACTTGGAAAAAGCAAATGTTTCAAGAGGGACATTCGCCTTGCCCCAAGCCACAGTGCTGATTGGTGAGCACTCAATCACCCCTGCTGTTATTTCACTCGAGGTTAATGAATAAGAGCACAGACATTTTCCCGAGGGCAACACACACTTCTCTAAGGGGACTAAACAACTACACCAAACTTCACAGCTGTGTAAGTTACAAGTCATATCTCCTACTACCCAATGCTTGTGACGGTCTGACCCTCCCTCAGCTCCTCCCACACAGAGCCCTGTGAATAGCATTAAAAATGTATCACTTTCTAACACAACCAGGCTCTCAGCGCTTCTGCGGTCTTAATATAAGCTCCGACAGGCGGTGGATATTTGCAGGCAGCTGATTGGGATGGAATTTGAATTGCAGCGTCTCAGGAGGCATTGCCTTTTTGGAGCCGAGATGGTACACTCTCGATTTGCCTGAGCAATCTTTCATTAGGTTTTGGACGTAAGTGAAGACGAATGTTAGCCTCCTAGAATCCCACCTGTCCACTTTTCATTTTGACTGCTGATGAATGGATGTTCACATGGCTTTAGAGAGAATAAATACAAGCCGTTCATATTCGTAAGCAAAGCACAACACAGCAGTATTTTAAAGGAGGAAAAGTATTTGGGGGATATCTATTAAAATGTAATGTGCAAAATGGAATGGAAAAGCTGTCTTGTTCTTTTATTAGATCTTGCTTAGTGTGACTTTGATAAAGTCTAGACATGAAGTAACGGCACTAGCGCCGGCCCTTTGGAGGCAGCTGCTGAGATGCCTTTAGTTTTCACTCTAAATCGTTACTTTCTGTCAGTCTAACCACAGACGCTGAGCTAATTATGCTGTTGCTTGTTAGCAGGTGAAGTTCCAGACTAAAGATGCAGTCTTGCTCTCAATAAGAAAAAAAAAGAGCTTTGGTTGACCTTTTAATTCTGGCTAGACATACTGTAATATGTACTCAGTGTATGTTATGATTATGACATTTGGGAGGAATTGTCATACGGATTTCATACAAATTGCAGTTTAATTACAGTGGGAGCTTTATCATAAGCCATATCATATAGTAAAATGCATTTTTTACCATTATGGTTAGACTTTATATCGATGGTCCACTAGACATTCTATATCAAGTAACTTTGCAACTACCTGTCAACTAAAACCGAGTGCACTGTGCGATTTTAGCGACGATTTGGCCGTCTGAGACACATTTAGCAAATTTTAAAAAGATTCCTCTGATCCTATAGGCTAAAATCTGACGTATTTGATCCTTAGTTTGAGATGTTCACCGACAGCCGATCAATGACCGTTGCGATAAAAATTTTACCTCAGATGAAATTCTGGCAGTGTCAGTGTCAAGATTTGACTGGCAGTCCTGCAGTGTGACTTCTCCTACGACGGCCGTCAAATTGTCTTCGTTTTTCACGAAAAGCCATGACCAAAATAAACGTAAGCGATTTCTTTGTAGCCACCATTCAATCCCGCGTGTAATGCAGCTCACTGTGAACGTGTCATTGATTGATGATGTAAAACTCCGGACAAGTTTTCTTGCGTGCATCCGTTTTTAACGCGTCTTGACCTTACAGGCTATGGTCTTGACTGTCGTACTGTCTGGCATTTATGACAAACTGAGATCTTACAGTGGGACGTGACTTACAGCGAGGATCGTGTTCATACAGTCTGACAAGAAACAGCCGTAAGTAAATCGCACAATGTGCACCTGGTTTAACTCTCATTAGAGCAGTGGTCACCAACCTCGGTCCTGGAGGGCCGATGTCCTGCAGAGTTTAGCTCCAACCAGGTCCAACACACCTGCCTGACAGTTTCTATTATGCCTAGTGAGACCTTGATTAGCTGGTTCAGGTGTGTTTAATTGGGGTTGGAGCTAAACTCTGCAGGACACCGGCCCTCCAGGACCGAGGTTGGTGACCCATGCATTAGAGTATTAGTAGACTGTTAGGTTAGGCTTAGGTGTTAGGGTTCAGGGGCCGGTTGCACCAGCTGTGAGTAAGTTACAACTTAACCTAGTTTTGACGTAAATGGACACTAAGTTACTAGATATCTTTTGCGTTGCACCGGAAGCCTCCAATCAGGAGTTAAATAGCAGACAGACTTTTCATTATGTGAAAAGATTAGCCTACTTTGTTAGCAGCTCATCAACACAAACCCGTCCTAAATAGCGCGACACTCTGTGCATTGGTCCGTGCATGTCCAATAAAATCATATTAAATAGTAATAGTAAAGTCATAATAAATAAATGTAATCTCTTATAGGTTTTTTTATCAGTATTTATTTATTTATCCTTATTAATTTCGTTTCAAAAACAGTTTCTGAATTATTTAACCTACATAATAATTGTTTTTGCATTTAATGAAAAGTAATGTAAACTTATTTTTACCGTTAGTTTTTGCGAGGCAAAAGAAGTTAGAATAATGGATAAACTGAAATTCACAGAATTTTTTCACAACTTCTGCTCACGTATTTGAAGGCTGCTATTGGAATATTGAGGGTAAACGTCATATTATGTGACTATGCATTACTTTACAGAGAACTTAAAACCTACCGGTAATAGATACGTTCTGCCTTTAGAACAAATGGTGCAACCGAATAAAGTACAGAGTTGGTTACAAACTAGCTAGTAGTTTCTAAGCCTATAGTGTGGACCTTACGTTCCAATTTAAGAAAGAACTTACGTACGACTGGTGCACCCCTACCCAGGTTAGTATACTATAAGTTACTTATATTCAGTAGAATGTCTGTTGTGGGACCAAAAAAAAAAAAAAGTGTTAGCAGATATAAAACTGGCAGTCTACTCTAATACTCAAAAATGATACTATGCACACAAAATAGATCCCCTTTAGGGCTTTATGAACATATTGCACAATATCAAGAAGCTCCAACTGGGTTCTTGTTTATACTTTTGTATGAGCGTGGCATGATCCATGCAGAAGGTGGTTTATACTTCATACATTCCTGAGGAGCTCCTTTGAATGTGGTATACTTTAACTGTATAGTGCAGGCTGTTGTCTGAGTTCATCTGGAGTGTTATACTTTCATAATGTACTACTGCACAAGAAAAAAAGAAAAAATACAAAGGGCATTTCATGGCATTTCTGTTCACTTAAAATTCCATTTGGATGGTAACGTGATTGACATTTTAAGTGCACAATCATTTCAAATCATTTGTATCCTGCATGTATTCGTCGTGGATTAGGAAATCTCAAGAATTGCAACAAGTTCAACTAAAAGATTTCATTTACTTTAATTAGCTGTGGGAAATATTATTAATAAATGTAAGTACATTTGCATACTGAATAGTATTGTCAGAAAATAGATTGATCAAATTAAAAATGTATAACTTTAGTCAATATTTGAATGAGCTCTCATTCTTTTGAGCTTATTAAAGAGATGAATCAGCTATATGCAAGGTTCAACTATTTGTGTAACGTCAGCCATGTTTTATCAGTGAAGTATAAAATTGACTTTTTCTTTTTTTGACTGCCCAGCCAAGCAAACCCCTTTAAAAAGTCTTCGAAAGGTAACAGATAACTTTCTCCAGGCATTATAGACCTACTTGGTTGCTACATATCATATTGGTTTCTTGTGAACTTCCTTTAATGTTCACATAGCTGTACATGTAAATAGTGGATATAGAGTGAGCTCATTAGACTTTTCATCAAATGTTATTTACCTCTAAATGGTTGCATCATTAACAGGGTCATGGTTTCTGTGTTTAGAGAGTTTTAATGGCTGTTTATGGGGTGGTGGATGTCATCATTAATATTCCTGCTCTCGGTCTGTTGCGGGTGATTTAATTAGTGTGTCTATGGTGATTCTGGGCAGAGAGCTTGCATGTTAATGCTCTCATAGATGGACACACACAGCTCTGGGAGGGAACATAATGGTGCAGGGGCTAAATGTGGCCATGCAGGGTTGATTGCTGCTAATTTGTTTCTCCTCTATGATGATGGCTGCGCTGACAGAAAATGTAAGACACAACGCAATGTCCGGCCACAACATGGTCACTTTACAAGCAGGATATATGCTGATCACTTCCTTCGCTCTTGTGGGACAGGCAACGTGTGAATTTCTCAGCTATTATGAGTTCTGTCTCATCTAACCTATCAACATGCCCAGTGGAATTTACATCTTAGCAACCTAGCACCCATGTCCATAACATTAGAGGGTTGTAAAATTGTAAGTGTGTGCATTTTGCTATGCCACTGTCAATACATGTTAGCTAGATAACAATAGGACTCAAGCCATTAGTGTCTCAAAGGACTATTTGTCAAATCGCATTTCAAAGCACATGCACTTTGTTACAGTGATGTTGAAGAGAAAGGATATCCCTCAGTGGCATGATGAGATATAAAGGCATGCTGAAAATCGTGTTGTTAGACTAAAAAACTCTCTGCACTGATTTGATTTGCCAAGACATAAGACCTGTGTTGGACTGGATTGCATAATGATGTTTGTGTAATTTACCGCGCGAGCGTGAATGGCTGGTTGTAGCAAGGGAGAGCTGATAAATTTAAAAGATTGCTCTTTAAATGTTGGGCGGAAGCTGAGCGTGAAATCCCACCGATGAATTGTTCACGATGTGGTTCGATAATTTGGAGGCATGGAAGTAGATGCAGGGAGGCCCAAAGTGCTCCTGCAGGAATATAGATGAATAAGAGGTAGAGCACAAGACTGTCACAGGGTTCAGAGCAGACTTTAGGTTAAGCTAATATTCCTCTATTATTCCTTTTTTTCTCCATTTTTCATGCAAAAACTTGTTATACCATTCCAGGATCATCATACCTATACCTATACACCTATACTTATTTCAATAGCTTAAGGCTTTATAGACATGTGACCCGTGCTGGTATAAGGAATGCTCACGGGATCATTTCGAGCTACAGGCAAAACAAGTGAAAAATGTCGATTTTGAGGTTTTCAAAAAAATGAGAACTAAAAAAAGGAGTAACTCGCTCAGATACCTTTTTTTTATTTATTCATTTTGAATTGACTCAACTGCCATAATATATTATTTATGTATTTTATAGCTCAGAACAAGTTTATTTCTATGGTTATAAGATTGTCTTATAACATTCTCTCCTATGTTATAAGAATCTTTTCTCCAGTATCTACCAAATATTTCCATGTTCTTTTGTAAATGTTGAGGTCGCCTATGAGGTCTTCGGGAGTTTGTAGTTGCTTATGAAGTTTTTGCACATCATTTTGTTGATCATGGTGGTTTGTAGTGTAGATTTAGTACAGATGAATTTTAAAAGCTATATGACAAGCTATTTAGAACATTATTGATATTCTTTATTTTCAATAAACATACTGGTCATAGCATACATTTCAAAGGTGTATGGGGTGGCGGATTCACTAAAATACTGTACTGGATCTGGGCTACATTTCTCAAAAGCATCGTAAGCCTAAGTAGATCGTAGAACCATTGGTCTCTAAGATCAACTTGGCTCACAATGCTTTTGTGGAATGGAGCCCTGGCTTGTTGCTGCACAAATTAAGCATCTGTTTTCTACTCTGATTTCCTTCTAGTCTGTCTTTCTGCAAGTATTATGCATCCAAATATTAATTTATACATTTATTTTTTACCTAGTTTGCCCCTTTTTTCCTTGTCTTATCGTCTTTTGGCTAGGTGGGCACATTCGTGTGTGTAGAGCAATTAACGAGTTAGTGTGACATTTGATGCAGGTGCTTGTCCTTAGTCGAACTCTAATGAGCGTACATCCTCTGTCGGAGACAGACCCATGACCCCCTCACCTGACAGCACCCCACAGCTGCCAGACGATTACCAAGCAAGAGTTTACATGGAATAACCATGCTTCCTCCCCGACTTAAGTAAGGTGTGAGAGAGGAAGAGTGAAGACGTGTGGATGGTGAGGCTCAGGCATAATGACATTGGGCATGCAGGGAGAGATCTATAAATCTTATATGTAAAAGCATCCAAACATTCTGTGTCCAGATCCAAACACTAAGCTCATTAACTTTATTGCACATTATCATTGCACAGCAACAATATCTGTCTAATTTGTATCATTGCTGTAAATTGAAAGCAATTACAAACTGTAAATGTAATTTTCCAGCTGTGAAATAGGACATTGGATGATGAACTGTGACTTACGTGAGTAATGAAATATTTATGGTACTTAGCTGTTATTTCCCATGTCACATTCAAAGTTGACAGCAATGTGTAGTTCTTTATAATTAATCAAACATATCCAATAAAAGTTTAAAACAGATATGAAGTACTGCCTGTGCCTAATAAATGCTTAATGTGTATATAGCAGTGCAGCATGTACTGTACTAAGCCAGGGACATGTCTTGGTTTCAAATCTAGTCTAGATTTAAATCTAGTCAAATTAAGAAAACAACAGATTAAATTAGCATTTCAGCTAAATATATATTTTTTAATCTGTTAAGGATATTTATAGAAGAATGCCTAAGCTGCTTTTATACATAATGAAAGTGAATGATTTCCATTACACGAGAGTAGATGTTAAAACTTCATGCTGATTTGTACTCGGCTTTCGTCAAGATAAGCAACACTAAGACGTAGCTTTACAGTAAACTATGCTTCACCCATTTACACTTCTTTCCATATGGTGGTGTGACTCCCCTTCTGTCCGGCGTTAACGACTGCAGTGTACTTGGCGCGTCAGCACACACGACGGCTGCAACTACAGTGTGGTCTCCCTAGTGGACCAGCACGACAACCGTCTGGATTGAGCCAAGTAGGGGACATCTCTAGGGTCTTCAAGTGGGCACCTTCCGTCCTCAGTGTTTCGTCGACTAGCCCACGACACCTCAAGAGGGCTCGACTGTGACTCTGGCGTCCCATAGTCATCCCTCTTCATCCCCCACTCAACACAGCCCAGCTTACTGACCTCTACATCCCTCCTGCTGCTGAGACCTAACCACAATCTCACAATCTCTCCGCAACCCAACCATACGCGCCAACCCGTTTGACTAAGGCTGTCGAGCCCCACTGGTGCGTTAATATGCAGTTTCAGTGGCAACGGTTCCGTATGGCATACCACCTACCGCAAAAACACAATATCTGCCCAACCACCCGTCATTCACGCAATATACACAGGAACGTAATGACTGTAAATACTATACAACCTATACAAATAAACCAACAGACTCTTTAAGTTTTCAAGAATTCTACGAAACCGTAGCGTGGCGGCCTCTACACAGCCAGCTAGAATCTTTCCGTCTCAACCACAGCCAGTTGCTGATCCTTTCTGCTGCTTCATGTAAGTTCTTTACTGTGCGACGCAACTCTTGGCCACTGAATCCGACGTCTCTGAGGAACCGGGTTGTAGAGTGTGCCACAAAACCTCGACAACCCACTTCCACTGGATAAACCTGGACTCTCCATCCTCGCTGTTCTGCTTCAGCGGCCAAATGAGCATACCGCAGTTTCTTCCTCTCATATGCCTCATCTACCGCATCCTCCCATGGCACTGTTAACTCTATCAGTTGAACAATGCGTGCTGATCCAGACCACAAAACAATATCTGGTCGTAGGTTAGTGGTCGCAATCTCAGGTGGAAAAATAAGCCGTTGATCAAGATCAGCCAGCATCTTCCAGTCCCTAGCAGCTTCCAGTTGTCCTGGGTGAGAATTGGTGTTAACACCTTTTCTTGGTGGTTGCTCGCCTGGGCGGAGAAATATTGTCTTCTGCGTGTAATGTTTTGCTAGAACAGGTGGCAACTTATTGGTCATACTACGCTTGCCTTCCAATGCTAAAGCCTAACATCGCAATACTTGATCATGGCGCCAAGTAAACCGACCTTGGCTAAGAGCCACCTTACATCCTGTCAAAATGTGCCTTAATGTGGCAGGTGATGAACACAAAGGACAAGAGGGATCCTCTCCTACCCAGAGGTTTAGGTTCTGCGGTGATGGGAGAACATCATATGTTGACCTAATAAGGAAACTGATCCTACTCTCTTCCATTGACCAAAGGTCTTGCCAGCCCATTTTGCGTTGTTCCACACTCTCCCATCTCATCCACTCTCCCTGCTTGGCCTGGGAAATGGCCTTTATACACCTCATCCTCTCCTTCTGCTTTCGCACCTCGTTGACTACCAGCTTCCTCCTTTGAGCTGGGCCTGCCTTGTGCCATTTAGGAGGAGCTAAACTGAGCCCAAAACCCCCTCTTCCATGCTGTACCTGTCCCACGATATCCCCAATTTGAAGGTCAGCCTTTGCCTCTACTACAGATTTCTTTGCTGACCACTTTCTACCAGTTTTTAACACAGGGGCTGCCTCCCTTACACATTTGTCGCGTGTCTCTACTAAGGTCATTTCCAGTCTGACCTTGGCACACTTAAAGTCCTCGGTTAAAGCAGAGACTGGCAGCTGCAATATTCCTTTACTATAAAGTCCCACTCTGCTGAGGCAGCGTGGAACTCCCAACCATTTCCTGATGTATGAACTTATTAACGCTTCCAGCTTATCCACTGTTGTCAAAGAAACCTCGTACACAGCCAGTGGCCACAGCAACCTTGGCAGTAGACCAAACTAAAAAGCACCGGAGTTTTAGTTTGCCTGGTAAAGCACAGCTGTTTATGCTCTTCAACCCTTCCACAGCTTGTCGTCTAACTTCTCCCACTCGAACTGTGTCCTTTAGATCCCCATCGTACCATCTCCCAAGACTCTTCACTGGCTTCTCAGAAACTGTTGGTATTGCCTCACCATTAATGTAGAATGTTTTATCTACTACCTTTCCTTTAACTATCGAGATTCTCCTTGATTTAGAGGGCTTGAATTGCATTCGGGCCCATTCAATATTATCTGTTAACTTCCCCAATAACCGATACTGTTGTAGTCATGGTTGTCATGTCATCCATGTATGCTCTGATTGGTGGTAGTCGCATCCCAGAAGCCAAGTGCTCTCCTCCTACTACCCATCTTGATGCCCTAATGATTTCTTCCATTGCCATGGTAAAAGCCAGTGGAGAAATGGTGCATCCTGCCATTATTCCAACCTCTAAGCATTGCCATGCGGTGCTGAATTTTGGAGTTGAGAAACTAAATTGCAAATCTCCAAAATAGGCTTTCACTAAATTTGTTATTGACAATGGTACTCTGAAAAAATCAAATGCTGCCCAAAGAAGCTCATGTGGCACTGAACCATATGCATTAGCCAAATCCAGGAATGTCACATGGAGCTTCTTTCTCTCCTTTTTAGCTGACTGAATTCGTTGCCAGACAACATTGATGTGTTCTAAGCATCCTGAGAACCCTGGAATGCCCGCTTTTTGAACTGAAGTGTCAATGAAGCCATTCTTTAATAGGTAGGTGGACAATCTCTGGGCAATAATGCTGAATAAAATCTTACCTTCAACGTTTAATAGTGAAATAGGACGAAACTGACTGATGCTTGTAGCATCTTTTTCTTTAGGTATAAAGACTCAACCTGCTCTGCTCCATGCTCTAGGTACAACCTGTTTTTTCCGTGGTTGATGATGACTATTGCTGAACGTTTCAAGTAAGATTGTCAAGGTGTAGGACCTTACAGCAAATTAGGCAGGGATGATGTGATCAGACCTATGCCAAAACAGTGCAAAAAGGGGAATTCCACAAGTCAACATTTTAGGATATACAATCTAAGATCTGCCATTGTGGCACCAGCAAGTCTAGCTAATTAACTAACTTCTGCACAGCTGCTAATATTAAACGGCTGGAAGATAAAGCACACTTTTTAAGAGATGATCCCAACTAGAGAAAGAATTCCTACGATGATGTCAACTTTAGACAATTGAGTTTTTTAGTATTTATACAAAAAATGCCTTGTGTATGTGTAAATTCAGTTTTGCTATCACAAGAATAAATTACATTTAAACATATATTTAAATAGAAAAGAGTTATTTTAAATTGTAATATTTCTGTTTAATTTTCTGTATTTTTGATCAAATAAATGTAATGGCGCTTTTCCACTACACAGTACCAGCTGGACTCGGCTCGGCTCGACTCGACTCGACTCGACTCGCCTTTGTTTGGTTTTCCACTGTGTAAAAGTTGTACCTGTACCTGCTTTTGGGTACTTTTTTTCGTACCACCTCCGGCGAGGTTCTGAGCGAGCTGAGGCGATACTAAAATGTGACGTAATACAATGCCGACTGCTGATTGGTCAGAGAGAATCGTCACTATTCACTGCGTCATCATTGCACGCGGCAGACGGAGTATCCTGAATAACCAGAGAATAACCCCGCCATTTTTAATTAAGTTTCGTTTTGCTGCCCTCAGCCTCTCATGAAACAACGTTTGTCTTCTTGCTGTGAGAAACAGCCACATCCCGAGGATCAAAAACAGCATACACTCGATTTCCTCCATTGTCCTGTGTGTGTGGGTAGCGGATGTGTGTCGCGTATAAGATTACGTCACGGTAGTTTCCTGCGGCGTCGCTATGACGACCGGGTACTATTTGTGGCGGTACTATCTGCAATGGAAAACGGAGCGAAAAGCGAGCCGAGTCGAGGTGAGTCGAGCCGAGTCGAGCTGGTACTGGTAATGGAAAAGCGCCATAAGTTTGGTAAACATAAGAGACAACATAAAAACAGCAGGATACATTATATCAAATCTACGAATGAATGAATGATATTTAGTAATGCTGCATGGCTAACATTTGGTAGAAATTGAAGTCTCATTTAGAGGATGTGTTCAACTGGATGTGATTAATTGCATAAATCACCCACGGTACACCTTGAAGTCCACACACAATTTAAATGTATCCTCTTCGTAAACTAGGGCCCTGATGTGGGACTGTCTGCATTACTTCTAGACAGCATGTACGATATCAAAGTAACTGACACTGATAATTCTTGCACAGATGGGAATCTTTATTTTGATGCACACTCAGTGAAGAAGGCATTTAGAAAATGAGAGGGAAGATTGAAAATGTCATGCTCATATTTAAGTGTAAGCACACCTGAGGGGGTTGTGCCCATTCGACCGCTGTTGGACTGACAGAAGTGGTCAGAGGTTGGCTAAGGCAACACGAAAAAATACTCTTCTCCATTGCGGTTGTTATATTCTTTAAAGATTAGGACATTTGATTTTATTTCAAATTAAAGCAACCTACTTTTTCTCTCCAAATCTACTTGTGATGCCTAATACATTTTAATCCGCGTAGTTTTATGATTTTCTATTTATATTATTATTTAAATAAAAATTATTTAATTTATTTATTTAATATACATCTAGATTACAAAACATTGTGGTGGCTCTCAGTAAAAAAAATTCCGGCCGTGAAAATCGTGACAACAAATTTAGATGCAGAGTTGTAAACATTACCATGGCTGACACTATATGCTGCTATCGGAATGATACGATGTAGGCCTACTTGACTCACTGTCTTTTGTCATTTTGTTGTTTTTTGTGAAGAATGAACCCCTCCTTCATCTCTTCGGCTCCAGAAAATGCTTTCCTAATGGAGGGTTGTCAGACCTAAGCTTTCACTCATAATGAAATTCTCACAGTTCCTTTCCTTTGCCCCCCAACTTTCCACTTCATCTCTCAGAAGTGACGAGTGCTTTTCAGCCACGCTTAATGTCAATCAAGCTAATGTTTAAAACTGTAGATTATTGTGATAAACTGCTCAAAGAGGAAATCCTTTAAAAGAGATTTCAAATGGATTCAGGGTAAAGAAGATTATGCAGTTTGATGTCATCACAAATTGTATGACCTCTTGGTGCACAGACAGTTCATTTGTTAAAAGTTACTTTCACACAGTATGCATAAACAGCTGGAGAGTAAAGCAAATCCTAATATTAGTAAAAAAATTAACTTTTCTTCATTGAAACATTTTTGTTTTGTGGCAATGAGTCTCATGTCATCTTACTTTATTTCTCTCTCTCTCTGCAGTTAAACCGACAGTCATTGATGTTGATATCTTCGTAAATAGTATTGGACCTGTGTCATCAATAAATATGGTGAGTGAATGCATGTCCATAAAGATGTTCTGTTTTGGTCATTATAAAGGTCGTTTTGATACATTTAAAGGGATAATTCACCCCAAAAAATGTAATTCTGTCATTATTTGGATGTACAGTAGTACATATGATAGTGCTATGTAAATGCCTCATTGATTTATTCATTGTTTACTAACCCTCAAGTCATTCTGAACCTGTCAATATTATATTACATTACATTACATTAGATGTTATTTTTCTGTCAAACACAAACAGATTTTTTGAAGAATCTGCAGCTATTTTCCATAAAACAACATGAATAATGAGAGAATTTTAATTTTGGTGTGAACTTTTATTCTTTTAGTAGTGTCTCCTTTTCTCTATTTCTCAGTCACTCTCACATTCTCTCTTTCACACTTTCAGCAGTTACAGTTCAGTCCCATAGGTGACACATGGCTGTATAGGTTTGAGTTGAAAGCAGGGCCACTAGCTATCCCTCTGAGATGTGAGTCCAATGCTTAAGCTTCATCTCCCCTGAGGCACGGAAAAGCTTCAGGGGAAAGACAGAGGAAGAAAAAGTTTGAGACTGAAAGACAATATAAAGACTTAAACTGAGGCATAGGAAGCGGCAGAGGAAAAGAATATCTTTTTTTGCACAGTAGTTGCCACTAGATATAATAGTTCATCATAAAAATTCATCGACTGGATCTACTGTTATAAAAAATTAAATAAAGCAGCCGATTGTTCCATATTTATGTGCGCTTCGATGGATATCATATGTAAATCTGGACGACTATGACAGATCTCTTCACATGGATGTTAAATTCCTCTGGGGTTCAATTCTTTCTTTGGCTCCCAATACATCAGATTCATCCTTGAAAATCTGAGTGTGTCTTCACTTCCAATTATTATAGTCCAGGGCTCAGAGAGCGAGAGAGAATGGTTGGATAATAAGCACCTGAAGAAACTGCAGCTATCGATCGAGATGCCACCTAACAGTCTGTTAAAAGAGCCTAAAGGGAGATGTTTCTTAGAAATCACAGCAGACAAGAATATTCAAGAATTTTGAAAGTTTTCAAGGTCTAAATGTAGTTTAAGTTTGGAACACTGACATTCTCTTTAGACTTGCATCTGAACGCAACAGAGGTTGTGACCTCTGCAACGAACCCAGTCATGCATATTTACATGATTTATTTGCATATTCAGCTAAAAGAAGTAACAAAATGTTTCATTTTTCAGAGGAATTTGGCGTTCACAGCTGTATGAATGGAAGTCAATTAACATGAAATATCCAACTCTCTTCCTATCTTTTCATTTTGGTTTATTGCGTGGGTTTTATGAGTTGTCAGAATGCAAAGGGAGTGCGAGAAACATTTAAATATGCTTACAATAATATATTATCTCGTGCTCTGCGACACCGTGTCTTTCCATCTCCTAATGTTATTGTCGGTACTAATTTCATTTTCTTGAAATGCCGCACACACATTGTCAGGCAGGTTATTTGCACATCTGTGATAGGACCAGGTCAACCAACAAAGCGAAATGCATTTTTTTACCGTCCACCTTTACACCGTCCACCTTAGTAAATAAAAACGTTTTTTTTTATTTAACACAACAAAAAAGAGGAAAATGCTAATATATTGTCAAAGTATATATTAGAGGCAGTATATATTGTTGCCTGTTTGTCGTATAGTAGCCTACTTGTAGTGGAGATCTTAATGAGATCTTATAATGTTTAGGACTCAACAACACCCCTCACCAAGGCATCCGTTCTCCCATCATGCTCCGTTCATGCTGTTTTTGCTTTCCTTTGTTGGGCCACTGCCGTATTACATAGTGTGGAAACTTTAGAAAATGACTAAACACCCACGCAGAAGTCACAGCAGTGATTCCAGTGGGAGGGTTTTGGTTGTGCTGTGGAACTGAATCGCTAAATGCACTTCTAGTGCGTCATCGTGTTGCATGGGTCGGCTGTGACGTACAGGGACATAGCAACCATTGTACCCTTTCACAAAAGTTCTTAGATTTTTTGGGGAAAATAATGATTAAAATGGTTTTAAAAGTGATTAAAAAATTGTAGTCAGGCACGTAAAAAAAACAAACAAACAAAAAAAACAGATTAAAGACCAAGCTGGAGCCATTGCCAACAGGTTGCACGGAAAGTTGGTGTAACAAATGTGTACGCACTAAGGAATAATAGTCATAAATGATTCAGCAAATCATTTGTCTGTTGGCTGAATATTGTCACCTAGTTAATATGTGACCCTGGACCACAAAACCAGTCTTAAAGGGTTAGTTCACCCAAAAATGAAAATTAAGTCATTAATTACTCACCCCCATGCTGTACCAACCCCGTAAGACCTTCGTTCGTCTTCGGAACACAAATGAAGATATTTTTGATTAAATGTGACAGCTGGATCACTCCTCCATAGGCGTCGTGGAAATCTCTTGAAGTCTCGTTTCAGGCCTACAAGGAAGAAAAGGAATAGTCAAATAAAGTCGTTATTTTTGTTTGTTTTTTTGCACAAAAATTATTCTCGTCGCTTGATAAACTTATAGTTGAGCCACTGTTGTGACATGGAATATTTAAACATTTTCTTCATTGACTTTCTGGGCCGTCAGGTTTCAATCCCTTAGGGAGCCTATGGAGGAGTGATCCAGCTGTCACATTTAATCAAAAATATCTTCATTTCTGTTCCGAAGACGAACGAAGGTCTTACGGGGTTGGTACAGCATGGGGGTGAGTAATTAATGACTTAATTTTCATTTTTGGGTGAACTAACCCTTTAAGTTGCACGGGTATATTTGTGGCAATAGCCAATAAAACGCTGTATGGGTAAAAATTATCGATTTTTCTTTTATGCCAAAAATCATTAGGATAATAAGTAAAGATCATGATCCATGAAGATATTTAGTAAATTTTCTTAAATATAAATATAGTTAATAATAAATAAATACTTAAATAAATATATAAAAAAATTATTTTTGTAAGTGGATGCAGCACAATCGCCAACAGAAATGGAAACCTTTAAAGGCGATTTTCTCAATATTTCTATTTTTTTGCACCCTCAGATTCCCGATTTCAAATAGTTGTATCTCGGCCAAATATTGTCCTATCCTAACAAACCATACATCAATGGAAAGCTTATTTATTCAGCTTTTCAATCTCACATAATAAATATACACATAAGAATGCTTTTGTGGTCCAGGGTCACATATGTTCATGAGAAGTGTTGAGGGTAACACATTACAAGTAGTGCGAGTTACGTAATCAGATTACTATTTTCAAGTAACTAGTAAAGTAATGCAGTTCTTTTACAACAAAATATCTGTTACATTTTCATATTAGTAACACAAGTTACTTTGGTTTCCCATATTGACTGACACCTCTCCTTTCCCCATGTTGAGAGAAATCGGGAGTAAGTGCAGAGCCGTTGTGTGGGATGTGTGTAAACATGAAGGGTATTGTAGGCTAAATGTTATCATGAATTTACTCATTCCACTTGCACAAAAGCATTCGGTATTCCTCAAAATGTATAAAAACAGTGAAATGCAAATTCAGAATATTATGCAAATTATCCAATCCAGAAAATTATGGAAATATAAATTATATTAACTATAATGTATTATTATTATTAATTGTTAAATAGCATTACAGACACTAATATAAATACTGTTATTAAAGACAATTCATTTATTAATATTTGTATTAGTAAATATATAAGAATTATTTTAACTAATTACTTTGACTAATTACACTTATTATGGCGCAGAACTCTCTTTAACTTCTAACTTATTTAAATATATTGTGTACTCTGCTTTACTTATCTTTGTAATTATCTTTAATGGCATGCATCATTTACAGACATTAATAAATGCAAAACTATTATCAGCTAACTACCAAACCAGCTTTACTTGTAATGGACAGGAAATACCTGCAATTAAATCAACCCATTATTATTCAAGTTCACGCTGTGATAGTAGATTAGCGAAATAGAGCTTAATAATTGGTATGCAGGATGTGCCAAAACCATTGTCAAACAGGGACAAACTCTCTCGCTATCTCTTGTAGCTACACATTTAATATGCCATTGATTGTTGTCTTAAAAGAGGTCTTCATTTGAGCTTGTTGTTATTCTGATTAGGAAAAACTGAATAAACTTTTAATACAGGACAGCGAATGTGGAAAGAGCTTGCACGGGTGCAGATCTGGTCCTCTCTATGCTTCACCCATCTTCTTCTCCGCCTCTCCAGTAGCACACAACATTTAGACTCAATAAATTAAAGGCCTAGGAGAAAATTGAGGATAGACAGGATCAATTTCCCCCAACACAGCAGGTCGCTTTTAGCTGCACCTAATTCTTCATGTGCCATTTAAAATCCCAAGGATTATAGGTAACAATTATATGAAAGAATGTGGGGATTAGTTAGTTCAGCAGATTATCAGCATCACAAAACACAGTTAATACCCTGCAGAGACAGGAAAAGGTCCTGTCTCTCTGTGATCAGTATCCTTGTCCAGCTCACAACTCCCTACAGAAAAGGTGTAAAGGTTTAAGCACGGTTCTCAAGCTTTGGTCCTTTTCTGGCTGACTGTGAACCTGGCCACACCTGATTGCCCCCAGACCTTCGCTCTTTCAACTGCGCATTGATCTCTTCCTTAGCTTGCACTTCCTTCCTGCTCGACTGTTACGGATTGCAGTCATTTCCCGGGGAGAGACAATGGCTCGTTGCATTTTTTTCCCCAAAAGAATGTTGATTTTGATTGATTATTGTAGCCTTAGATTTGTATGCCCACCTGTTGGATATCTAATTTTAGAGATGGTATAAGCTGTGGTACCTGTGAGTAGGGTTGGCTTGATACCAAACAGTATTGGTAGACCGCTGAATAGATGTGATAACTCTGCATTTGCTGTATCTCTTTAGTGTGCCGATATTATGGTTTTTCGAATATTCCCTTTCATGCAGTGTGTAATAAAGCTGTCTGTGCATGTAAATCTTCTTCAAAGTTGTAAAGTCGAAAGTGCACTTTATTGTCTCCCAAAAGAAAGGATCGACTCAGAACCACCTAAATAAGTCGTTTGTAATTCCAATCCCATTGTGGGATGGTTCTACGTATTACTGATGACTGCTTCTCAAATCGCGGGATTCGAAGAACGCTTGCTCTTGAAAGATGGGTCAGTAGTACCCAGTCCACCTCCTCAGAATCACAACCTGTAAGTATGAATAATTATTGATGTATTTATTTTCTGCCAGGTGTTCAAAATACTTAGTTTTGTGGTGTACGTTTCCAGCTAACCGGCTAACTCACCGTCTTACTCAAATACTTCTGTTAATCAGCTGTGGACCACTATTACCTAAAACTGTCCATTAATGCCAGGTTGTCTATTGTTCTTACTACTTTGAGTAAAGGATGGAGCAAGATTTCTTTTACAAATGTTTGTTACATCAGTCATTCACGTTAATGCTGGGCTAACGTATGCGCTGGTATTGATACAGTTCCCTCATGTGCACCACAATAAATTAGAAATATACACATCAATTTGTTGATGGACATACTCTTGTTAAAGCTGATGGTGAGGAATAACAATTGCAACATCTCATAATGTATCTCAAAATGAGTAGCACACCACTGAGAAACGTCCTGCTCAAGTCCTCCTTGCAATGGAGTTTCGGGTTGAATAACTATTGCTTCTAATGTTTCATCATCGGACTCGCGCTCGGATTGATATGGTAAAATGGACGTCACCATTAATGTCTTTACAATGTGTACAATCGCTAAGGACTGAGGAAGCCTCCTGAGCTGAAGGTCACCTGTTTAATAAAAACGCCATCCTCTCGTCACTTTTACAACATAGGTTTCCCAGAGGTTTGAGATTTAGCATGCTCCATGTCAACCTTTCCATGCCAAGCTGGAGCAACTTTTTTCTTTTTACGGATATGACCACGCGGTCTAAAATATAAACACTTATAACGGGCTTACCATAGTGAATCAGGGTAAGACAAAAACACATTTGGGAAGAAAGATTGATGGAATTTTGAAAAGATATATTGAAAAAAAACTTTAAATAATTCCTGTCCGAGGCATATGCAAAAAAGGGGTAAGGACTGTTTTAGTTGCATTAGTAGTGTGTTGAACCTCACGGTTATGGTAAGGGACATGAGATTTCCGAAACACGCTCAAAGCGGCTGATCAATCACAAAACACTGGTCTAGCCAACCAATCAGAGCACATTGCGCTTTTTCGGAAGGCGGGGCTTTATAGAGAAGGAACTAAACAGAGCGTTACTGACAGACTGGGAAGAGAGGTGTTGCAATAATGTAAAATATGTGAAAAATAACGGCTTTTTTTTAAACATTCAAGCATGAAAACTACACTTTAGACCACAAAACAAAATCAAGACTTTGTAAAGGGGATTAACGGGTCCCCTTTACATTTTAATTATAAATCAGTCAGTAAATTTGCTTTCACGGTTTCTGAACTGCAGAACTGTGATTGTTGTCAGGTTACCTTAATATGTTCAATCCTGGTATTGTACCAAAACTTTTTTATACCACTATACTGTGAAACCCTACCTGTGAGAGAGATATTGAAATTGAAATCAGTTCATTGGTCTACTGCCATTAAAAAACTGGCAGCGATTCTGAATTCAAACATATCAAGACCTGTCAAATCTGTATATCAGGCAGTGGTGTTTACATACTGAGACTATATTTTGATAAAGCATGCACTGTGGTGCATATACATCTAAATCACATTTTCACTTGGTTTGGTTGAGGCGATAAGGCCAGGAAGAGCTCATTTCATGATGAAACTTGGCCGTCACTTGTCATTCACTCCGGGGCTCTGAATGAATGGCACATTTTGCACTGCAGCCTTGTGTGTTTGCTTTAAAAAGGAGAAATAATTCATTGTTTGTTGGTTTAAATGTGCTGCTATACAGTTATTGATCAAATCTGTTTTTGTGCATCAATCTGAGTTAAACTATGTCTGTGGAAAGGGCATCAATAACAGAGTTCATGCAAAGTTCAAGTTTAGTTGGTTAATATGAGTTGACCCAGTTCCCATAGTTCCAACCACACAAATGTGTGATGTTGTATGTGAATATGTCTTTGAACTATGCTTTCAGAAAACACAGAACTATTGAAATGTGTTAGTAACAACGTAGTTGCGTTTTGGGAAACGTATCCCACATACTGTAGAACATGGGTCGGTGCACATTCTTGTGGTGCCAAAACCAGCAAGCAGATTTCCGATGGGAAAAGGTTTCTCCCTCAGGCTGGAGTTCAGGATTACTAGGGAGGTATTGGATAAGGAAAGCAGCCATCAGCCAACATCTGCTTGTCAGTTTGAAGTCAGCGGTCATTCCATTCACCGAGCGATTCAAGCTTGGCCTTGGCCTATGACTACCCGAGGGTGTGCAGGTTTATTGAAAGGGTAAGAAATGGCCGGTGCGAGATGATCAAATTATTCAGAGGGCTTCTTTTAAGAGGCAATGCATGATTATCTGAATGGCAGCACGGGAGGCTTGGAATAGATTTGTACTGAAAATAAAACTGGTTTGCTTACGGTATGATATAATGATGCTGTAAAAGTGCTTCAGAAACATGAATACTCCTAATAGCTGACCATGATTATCAAAGCTGAATTGAGTGCTGCTTGATTTTTGTCCACATGAGAAATCAGCTTTGCTCATCAATCTATTGTTAGAAGCTGAAATAGCCAACTTCATAGTATTCACTATTGAAAACGGGTCTCAAGCGCCATATAATTTGATTTTAATGGCTCTATAGAACATGAGTCAGCAAGCAGCCAGACAGTGAATAGAGCCGATAAATTAGCATTAATCATCCCTGTTCCTCGTGTCCCTAAACCGCAACTGATAGCATAATTGTAATTAATGGAGCTTTAAGATCTACATTAAAATGTGAGATCATTCTACTTATCATCTTGATCTGTTACTTGCCGCACAGCTAAAAGCGTTGACAACATGATGCAGTTGATGTCGAGATGGAGCCGCATTCGTTTGGCTGATGTGTTGAGCTAATGTCAAGCCCTGCATGAAAATCAACGATCCTGTGTGAAAGCCGAGATATGATTGATAGCATCAAACTAAGCATCATCCTTCAGCTTCCTCTGCCGGTAGTCTACGCTTTACAAAGTCAGGTAGATGCTCTCTCAGACAAATGACAGGTGTCATTGTAGTCTGTCAAGAGGAGACACATTTCTCCTGTGGAACAATCGCTGTCCTTAAGCTGATTTATCAAATGGAAGAAATGTGGGGAGTTGGCAGTATTTGCTCTCTTATACTGGGAACATATATGTAAATGCGATGTTTTAGTTTTTATTTGTTTTTGTGTTTTTGTTTTAATTTTCGGATGAACTGTTCCTCTTTCTTTATAAATGTTGTTTTTATATATATATATGCATCATATATATAGGTTTATAAAAAAAATTTGGATGAACTATTCCTTTAAATCTTTGTCTTTGTGGTTCTTAATTTAATTTATATTTATATTTATACTTTTTTTTTATTTTCATATGAGCTATTGTACTAATCTATTGTCTTTTTGGTCCTTTTTATTATTTTAATATATGCATGCATTATTATTATTATTCATCTTGAATTAAATATTCCTTTAAAATGATTTCTTTGTGATTTGTTCATTTATATTTTTTTTTTTGGATGAACTTTTCCTTTAAAATCGTGTTTTGTTTTTATTATGTTATGAATTATTGAAGTATTCCTTTGAAATCTTTGTCTTTGTGGTTCTTAATTTTATTTATATATATATATATTTTTTTTTTATTTGTAAGTGATGATCTATTCCTTTATAATCTCAGTCCTTGTTATTCTGGCATATATTCTATTACTCTATAAATAGCCATTTTCCATGGCCCTCACTTGCCATCCAGCACCTTCAAAAGATCCTCACTAGTCTCTAGCAGAGGGGCGGGGGCATTTCTTTCTTTCTTTTTTTCTTTTCATTGCAACAAACTTTTCCTATCTACATACACATTTCCAGCTGTATGAGCTCAGCCACAAGCTTTCTCTTGACATTAGATAAGAGGCTGAAATCTGTCTCTGGCACATCTGAAGAGAATTGCCAGTAATGCGTGCTAGGAAATCACAAGGGCCCTGAATATAACATTGTCTGGATTCTGAATTCTCTTGATCCCAGGTTCAGGCAAATAAAAATAGCTGTTCTCTCTCCACTAAAATGCTCTTGATGTCACAAATTGCATCTCCTATGAATGTCTTTATAGGATGACACCTCAGTCACAAAGAAAATGAAGATGCAGTGATTAGTTTTCTGCTTAAGCTTGTACCAAAATGGGTAATATTAACTTTGCATTGAATCGATTGTCCTCCTATATGCACCGCGTTTCTTATGACCTTCTTTGGTAACAAAGATTTAGTCAGTGACATGGCTATAAAATATCTTGAGCCAAAAGTCATTTAAAAGGCAGTGCAACGAGCTGTCAGAATTCCCGAACTCACTCTCTTTTTCCTTTGCATTGACTTCCTTTCTGGCTATTTTTCAGGTAAACAGTGTGTGTATAAGAAGGTGTTATGACTAAGCAAATCACAATGAGATTTGCCTCATTAACGGGGCATGCCTTGAAAAGGCCTGCTCACGTGGCGGCACCAAGGGTGGCTATTTTTAAACGTCTAGGTCAGTCTGTGTCCTAGGCAACCATGTGTAGCTAAGGAAATCCTTCACTGTGGTACCCATCGATAGTAACATGCTGGCAAGCCAGTCTCACCCACACAAACCCTCCAGTACAGTTGGATCTCTTTAGTACAGCCACCTACTTGCTTTCAGGGAGGTATTTAAAAATCAGGGCTTTCCTGTCTATGGACGTTTGCAGACATTACTACAGGTTAGGTCTAGTTCCATTTGTGATTGAACCAATTTCAGGCATGTTTCGACTGCCATTTAACTCTTAAAGTTATAGTCGTCGTTCACTCACCCTGTAATAGGCCTATCATTCCAAATGTGCATGACTGACTTTCTCTTGTGGATCAAACACGCAAAATAATATATTTTGAAGCATATGTAACGGACGTAGGCCAGTAAGAGCTGTGCGTGTAAACCTCAATCCTCCCGCTAGCGACTGATGTTAGCATCCTTCTTAGCAGTGGTGGACAGTAGCCTAACGAAGTAAATGTAATTCGTTACTGTACTTAAGTAGCTTTTTTGCGTATCTTTACTTTACTCAAGTATTTACATTTTGGGAGACTTTTACTTTAACTCCACTACATTTCAAAGTCAAATATCTTACTTTTTACTCAACTACATTTTCAAAATCAGTCGTTCCTTTTTATTTATGAGTGGATAAAAACGTAACTGGTCAAACGAGCCTCCAATCACAGTACAGCGCGCGCGCTTTGTTTTGAACTTGCCTTCGCGGTAACGTTATGTCTACTAAGCTTATATCTACTAAGCGCGAACCAGAGCCGTTAAATATGAGAGTTGCGAACATAGATGGTTGTGACAGTGATCTCGCGCCGCGCGGTCACGTTATTCGTCTATGCTCTCAATAGTTCCAAACAAATCGCGTTGACAATGATTTTAAGCGGGACAGAGAGCAGCAGCTATTATTGCAGCTATTATTGCAGCAATTATACTATAATCGGTAAGTATTGACGCATAATGTACATTGCTTACGTTTGCACTAAAATGACTTGCATAATAATAACTTCTTTTTTTTTCTGGGGAGTAGCCTAGCAGAAACACTGCATTAATACGTTTTTGTGTTTAATTTTGGAGGGAAATTGGTTGCTACTACATAACATATATATATATATATATATATATATATATATATATATATATATATATATATGTATATGTATATGTATATGTGTGTGTGTGTGTATATGTGTGTGTGTGTGTGTGTATATATTTAATGGCGTTGTGCAGGTTTATGTGAATGTATCATAACATTAAGATGTTAATAATTATGACCATCGGCGCTTCTTTTAATTTTCTGGGGAGTAGCCTAACAGAAATACTGCATTAATACGTTTTTGTTTTTAATTTTGGAGGGAAATTGGCTGCTCCCATAACATAGAATATATATATATATATATATATATATATATATATATATATATATATATATTTGTGTGTGTGTATATATATTTGAATTGAATAAATTTGTGTTTAATTTTGGAGGGAAGGGGACTGTTCCCATAAGGTATAAAACATTTACAGTATTTAGCCTACTGTATATATTTTTCTCCAGCGCCTATGGTCATAATTATTAACATCTTAAGGTTATGATACATTCACATAAACCTGCACAACGCCATTAAATACACACACACATACACACACACACACACACACACACACACACACACACACATATACATATATATATATGTGTGTGTGTGTGTGTATTTAATGGCGTTGTGCAGGTTTATGTGAATGTATCATAACCTTAAGATGTTAATAATTATGACCATAGGCGCTGGAGAAAAATATATACAGTAAATACTGTAAATGTTTTATACCTTATGGGAACAGTCCCCTTCCCTCCAAAATTAAACACAAAAAATTTATTCAATTCAAATATATATACACACACACAAATATATATATATATATATATATATATATATATATATATATATATATATATATATTATACTAATTCATGTAATTTCATTAATATATTGGTGTGCCAAGAGTGACATTAGTCTTCACTTTGACTGAGTTAAGTCTTGTGACAAATTATAATAGGACATTATAGCCTTAAAAAAATCAAAGTACTTGGATACTTAAGTACATTTGAAGGCAAATACTTTTGTACTTTTACTCAAGTGAATGTTTAAAGGCAGCACTTCTACTTTTACTTGAGTAATATTTTACCCTGAGTATCTTTACTTTTACTCAAGGACATGGTATGTGTACTTCGTCCACCACTGCTTCTTAGTGCACCTCCTCTCCGGTTACACATGTTTCAACTGTTTTTGTCCACACAAGAAAAGTCAGTGGGGTACAAAATTGTTTTTTAAACATTTTGCAAAACATTATGATATACTTGTAACACTTTACAATAAGGTTTAATTTGTTAACATTATAGTTAACATGAACTAACAATGAAAAATACTAAAAAAAAGTAATAATTAATACTAAAAAAATACTAAAGCATTTGTTAATCTTAGTTAATGGTAATTTCAACATTTGTAAAAGTTGTCAAAACTTGTCAAAAATCAAAGTTGTAACTGTTAAGATTATTTAATAGACCTGAGCTAACATGAACTAACTAAACTTACATTAAAGGGCACATAAGGCAAGGCAAGAAAAGATGATACATAGATAAACTTCTCATCTGGCAAAACACACTCTAGGAAATGCTGGGTTGTTAGACAAATATGGACAAACATAGCCGTTGGGTTACATTTTTACATAAAAATGTTTAACCTAACGGTTGGGTTCGTCTATATTTGGGTTGAAACAACCCTGCATTTTAAGAGTGCATGTTAATCTTGAGTGCCTATAGAGAATTATTGCATTCTTCATATCACCAAAGAGTCTTTAGTTTTATCAGATTTATAAAACAACAATATGCTGTACCGATTCTTTACGAAAACAGCCGAGGTCCTGGAGGTGTGCCGTGGGCAGAGCTAAAGAGTCACATGCAATAGATCATCGCATTATCCCTGGATAACTTTTGATTCACTATTTGTTTGTGTGATTAACATTAAATGCACTCACCGATTATATGCACTTATATGCCGATTGCCAACAAAACACAGACATTTGACAATCCAACTCTTTAACAGTGTAAATAAGTCAGAATGCATTAAAATAGCATTAGACATCCCCTTTAACAAAGATTAATAAATACTGTAACAAATGTATTGCTCATTGTTAGTTAGTTAGTTAATGCATTAACCGATATACTTTTACCCTAAGGTCATGTTGCAGCTGTTTAGGGCAAAAAATATCTGATTTACATAGAAGATAGCTTTTATCGCATTGCTTAATCTCATCACGTCTGGTTAGGAAACCTTTGCCTGCTTCTAAAATCGAATTGGTCAATAGTAATGTTGTTGCAGGTCAGGACCAATAAGAATGTTGATTCAGGAACATGTCCTACTTAGGTAAGTTAAGCATGTCTCTTTGGAGCAGTGTTGAGGTTATATTTTTATTTGAGCACACAAAAACAGCGTTTTACACTTATCTTGTTGTTCAGATGTGTGGAAAAATCCTTTAAACATTTACAAGCTTAAGTGGAATTAGTCAATGCATTATACATATTTCAGGTTTTTCTGAACTACAAAGTCAGCCAGTTCCTCATCAGTGTCACTTTGATCATACACATCAACAGCCGTAGCACGCATACAAAAACATTCAAATGGATTTAATAGAGCCACATAAACTGATAATGAGTTAAGCAGCCCCGCAAATATATAATTCTATTTTATGAGTGGTTATTCTCTTAATGAAAGCCTTAGAGAGAACATCATATTATCAGCATTCCAGATACCCCCATAATCAGCAGAGTGAATAGAGAATAATAACAAAAAAAGTTTATGCAAGAAGTGGTTTCTTAAATGTACTGTTGCAGAGTCTGCAATGAACAGAGTATCTCTTCGCTCCACTTTGACTGCCGTGTGTGTGTGTGTGTGTGTGTGTGCGTGCGTGCAAGCGTGTGTGTGTGTGTGTGTGTGTTGAACCATGCTTCAAATGGCAGCTAAGACTTTTATATTGTAAAAAAAGGCAGCATAACTTTTTTTCAGCATTAATAATGATAAAAAAATCAAATCGCCATATTAGAATGATGTATGAAGGACTGCTGGAAATTCAGCTTTGCCGACACAGGAATACATTACATTTTAAAGTATGTTATAATAGAAAACAGTAATTTGAAATTCTACATTTCACAATTATATATATATATATATATATATATATATATATGATCATTGTCTTTGTAACAATATTTTTAAAAATTCCATTAGGGGAATTTTCATTATTAAACACCAATGTTCCGACTAGAAAAACTGTCCTTGCTCAAGGCATAATCCACTTCCACTCCGTAGCGCTCACAAATTCATCATAAATGGTGTAGTTCAGGAGCAGTTTTTTTTTCTACTCAAGGTTTTTCTCATCCTTTTTATGTAATTTTTTTCTAATTGTTTTGCTTTTAGAATGAGTCATCCCCAAACTACATTGTCACTACATCATTGTCACTACAGTGCTCCAGTCGTGCTGTGATAATCACTAGATTCTGTGTGTAAGGAGGAGATGGAGAAGAACTAGAGGCTAAGACTGAAGCGCTGCACTGAGTTAATGGAAGATAGGTTTACTCACTACTTCAGAATGAGACAGGGCAGATTGAAGTGGACACCATTGACAGAGATTTGGAACAGAAACCGGGGAGGCATTCTGCCAGAGAATGCCACCTTGAAGTCAAAGGGTCATTTGCGATCAAGAGTGCACTGTGTTGCGTAGATAAATGATTAAAGACAAGCAAGGCTGACAACAAACCACTTTGCTTGTCTCATTCCTGCACTGCTTCTTGAAAGGCTAAAGGAGACTTTAGACTTCCAACACTCTCAAGGCCGGAACTTAAAGGATCATGGGCGAGTGTTTCGCAGTGTTTTCGAGTCTGTGCTTTGGTAAGGAGGGTTTTGCTTTTGCTTTAGAGAAACTGAGCAGAAAGCATTAGAACCTAAATAAAGATACCATGAGTTTTTAGGTTTGCACTGATACCCACTGGGGAGTCCATTGAGGAAACTATAAATACATATACTGCTATAGATCAGGGGTTTTCAAGCTTTCTGATGCCTAGAACCCCTTCAATATGATCCTCTTGCGCATTCCTAAAATATAGAGAGATATGGGAGGTTTTTTGTGTGTGTACAAAATCAATTATTTTATGTTGTTTCCTAAATAAAACAATGGTTCTAATATATTTTTTCATTGTACTTAAGCAAATTCAGTTCATTGCAACTTTATACTTCGAACTCTATAAAGATAATTCTTTATCATCCAGTCATGACAGATTCTGAATGGATCAGAAAATCTCACATAAAGTATGTTTAGCATATTTTATTTTTATTCATATGCACAAAATTTTACATTTCATTCTGCTTTCTAAAGACAGTCAGAAACCTTTAATTAATGATATATTTTTTTCTTTACTTTATATGTAAGATGTCCTGATCCTTTCAGAATCAGTCCTGACTGGATGATAAAGAATTAAGTTATGTGTCCTGTTGCAGTCAAATTTAAATGTCTCTCTGAAAGGACAATTTACAGTATTAAAACGAATACTTTCAGGCTACTCTGAAAGTATAAGACATTTAAAATGCATAACTCACTAAGCCTATTCTCCTTTTTTAAATATTTGGTATTTTTGTTCAGAATCATTTGCCAGTGGCTTTTGAACCAAAAATATTTATCAATTGTTGTGAAGAGACATTATCTCAGTCTGTGACTCATTTTCTGGTTAAATGGAATGCCAGCATGGCAACTCAGATTACCAAGATTGTTTTTGTGTTTTATCTGTTTCACGTGATGCACAAAAATAACTTAAAGAACACAGTTATAAAACATAAAAAGCACACTGAGCGTCAGTACGTTTTGGTGTGTTAGCTGTGCTCTTTTATTTGTAGAATATTTGCTATATCTTTTCAACCCATTCAATATTCTGACGCTTCTGTTACTGAGGCTGTCGTCTTCTTCACACAAGATGTTTAATTGCTTAAAACAGAAGATTTTTTCTGAGATAACACCAACATCCTACTCATTTTTTCACAAAGAAAATGATCTTGATTTCCTTTGCCCACAAAACATAGATGATTGCATGTAAATACAACCACTGCCATCTGCTATCATAATAATTATCGCTAGAACATTGTATTTCCAGCTGAATGTCATGAGGTCAGTATATTTTAATCGTGATTAAATGCATACTTTAGAACTTTTATTGTGAGGTGCTATCCAAACAAGCTTTGAATCTTTGAATGGTGTTTTTGCATATATAGGTCACACTTTAGATTAGGGTCCAATTCTCACTGTCTTTAGCCTCAATAAACTCTTATTTACTGCTTATTAATAGTTAGTAATGTAGTTGTTATTTGGTAGGATTGTAGAATATGGTCATGCAAAATAATGCATTAATATGTGCTTTTTAAGTACTGATAAACCAATATCCTAATATGCATGCTAGGCAACTAGTTAATAGTGAGAATTTGACCCTAAACTAAAGTGTTACCGTGTGTGTGTATTTTCTTTGCAACTAACTTTTGCTGGCTGAAAGAAAACACAAACACTATTTTTTTAATGAAATGTTTAACGGATGATTCAGGGACTCAATGATTCAAATCGCTCCTGAATGAACCAGTGTTTTGCACAAATCTTCTGTGATTGCACAAATCACAAATCTCATTAAGACAAGTTATTTATAAAGACACTTGTATCCAGGTGAAACTATATAATCTACACTAAGTCACTGAAAATACGTAGCTAAATCTACCCTAATGCGACTAACTTAACTTAAATGTTACTTAAAATTGCAGCTGCATGTCAACTTGAAACTCGACGATTGGAGATTGTATTAAATGCATTAAAGCCACAATCTATTTCATTAAGTAATGGGGATTTCACCCGGAAGTTTTCAATTTTCAAAAACAAAGTATAGATTAATTGCAAATACTGATGTGTTAGTAGGAAGTAAATATTGAATTCCTATGTGCTATACTTCACAGATAAAGACACAGCAGAAAAGCATACCACTTAAGCTATTCCAAAAGGTATGCAGTGCATTCATCCGGAACCTTTCCACATCTAAGACACGTATCAGACCCACTGGTCATTTAGGTCCTGACAGACCAGTTGGGAGTTAACCTGAGCAGTAATGTATGGCATAGTCCAGTGGACAGTGTCTCCTTTTCTACCTCCAGTGGGTCAACTCTGAAATCCTTACTGTTTGCATGCTGGATGCTTCAAAACAACACAAGGGAACAGATTGTAGCTGTTACATAGAACTCATCTTTTGCGTTTGACACAACTGCTGGCTGTGAGGCTGAGAAGTGATTTGCTTTTTCATTATGCCTGATAGAAGAGAAGTGCGGCTATTTATGTTCTCAAACTCTTTCCCAGTCCTATGGCGCTCTTGTGTTGTGCTTGGCTGCATGCTCACACATATAGACACAGAAAATTATTTTTGTGTTGCCTACAAATGCTATTGAACATTTTCACTGTTATTGCCCATAAAAAAAAGATACAGATTATTGAACACATTTTGACTTTCGATATTGAAGTATGCTGTAATTCTATACAGGGCAATATTAGAAAAGAAATTGAAAATAAACAGTTTAAAAAAAATGATGAAACAAACAATTCATGAAATAGCAAAAGTGTAAAGGCTAAGTACAGAAATATCAAACACTGAAAAACCACCACATTTTTTAAATAATTAAACACTGTATTGTCAAAGTTGATATTGTGGCTTTATATAGTATACTGCACACATAAATATGTATCAGAGAGATCATTCAGCAGGTCCTGGAGGGCAAACAGAAGTCATAGATTGTTTTTTTCCTTTGCATGCAGTAATGACTTCGAACATGATACGCTGAATTAGGTACTTATCAGGAATGCATTACCAATAGCAAACTCTTCATTAAACATGCATTAATAGCTAATTGACCATGGCATTAGCATTTAAAACGTGTGTATCAGAAAACTCTGTCTAAAACCTAATTAAACATTTTCAGGATGGATTATGCAATGCTTTATAAAAAAACTTTCCATAGAATACCACACACAATAATAATAATAAAAAATGCTCTCAAATGAGGGAATGTATTTACTCAAAAATAATCAGCTGTCCAGATTATGCTGTTAAGAAAAACAACATGGAACACGATGTGAACTCAATAATTCAAAGCAAATAAAAGATGCACTGCGTAGAAGAAGAAACACAGGCCTTGTCAAAAATTAATTCCCCTTCCCATTATTAACCATGATAATCAGCCAATTAATGCTGGAGAAGTTGCTCCCCAAACCTCCCACACACAAGGAACACGCAGCAGGCATCGTTCATCCCCTGAGAAGCCAGTGTGAGGGAGGTACACCATTCCCAAACTCCTTCCCTCTTTCATTGCCTAGAGTAAGAGGAGGAGAAGAGGAGGATGTGAAAGGCCTTCCACAAGATGAAGAAAGGAGAACACGCCGCTCTCAGTGTGTTAACCAGGAGCAAGCTTGATCTCTCCTGACGTTTGCCAACCAGGGGTGCGGATCACAAGCATTTGCAGCACAAGAGCAACACCTACGCCTTCTGTGCTGTTAGGGCTGTGACGGTAGGGTGGGGGTTGGGATGGAGAGGGGAAGAACTATTTCATCTGAGCTCAAGGAAAAGGTACAATCTTGTTGCATCAGCCATGTAATTTATTTAGGGCTCAGTTTTATACAGAACAGTCAGCCCACCTGATTAAATAGTGATAGGTTTGTGATGTTGAGGAAGAATGCTTAAACTAGGGTTGGTAGAAAAAAATGTATTAGTTTGTCCTGTAAAAATATCTATCTAATCTATCATTTCTGATGGACAGATGGGCTGAAATTCATCTCACTGATTTCATCACCATTGTGACAAATGCTGACGCACCGCTCTTTCTCCATTTCCATGGATATCAGTTAATTTGAGAAGAAGCTTGAGGGAGCACATGAAGGGCAAGTTATGAAGGCATCAGCCGAGCATATCAGCTTCTAACATGTCTCATTCTTGCTTTTCCCTTCTGTCAGAGCATAAATGTGATTTTAATGCAATTATTCAAATAACAAGAGCTGAAAGTCTCTCTCCACATTGGAGTGATGTGACCGTGGAGTGCACCTGAAGTCATAAGTGCTCATTGTACATGGCTGACTGATGTGAGTTGAATTAGACATGACATGACACTGTACCTGAGTATGATGCTAAATAACTAGAGAACAAATCAGATGAGTCAGAGTAAAAATGCCCTGTTGAACATTTTGTTCTTGCCTCTTCGTTTTAGCTCGTTGTGCACTCAAGGATGGCAACTATGGTCACTTTTAAATGAATACTAATTGAAAATATAGACACTTTAAAATCACTGTCCTCTTCAAAAAATAATTCCACCCTCCCCCATTCTTTTATTTACTGATTTTGTCTATATGAACATCGTTTTCTTTTTTATTAATGTAAATTGGACGTACTACGTTCGCCATGTTGTCATTATCATGTGACCTACCAGTGTCAGTTACATCGCTTCACTACCATTGATAAATCCTCTCCCGTGGCCTCATGGGATAGTAGAGTGTCCATCATACTTTAGAATCTCGCCGTAAGTAGGTCATCCGGGTACTTCTTGCCTATTCTTTTAGGAGTACTGTGAAAGGTGTGACTTGATAAACTACATCAAAAAATTTAAACCACATTTATCAAAGTTAAATTTTATTACTGGGTATTTTTATGACCTCATATTTGTTGAGATTCATCATGGGATATTTGCGCTTTTGTGAATTCATTTGTCACACTGCAGGACCATTTAAAAGAACTAATGAAGGCAAACAATGTATGATATTGATATGCATTTGGCAACTACCCATTGTGATTTTTACATAATTCATTGAGTTATGATTTTAGCATCCGTTTACAAACTAGAGATAATGGCAGGAATCCCTGCTTGCGATTTCAATCACTTTTGATGCTAGAAGGAAGCTGAATAGAAGGAAGGCATTATGTCATTTAAATGGAAAATATAAAGAGCATGCTAACGTTTTGTTGTCAATATTATGATTACAATTTAAGGAATTGTCATAAACATTGTCAGTTGTCAAATCGGTAAATAGACAAATGTATGATAGCTTGTAAAAAAAATGCTTCCATTGTAAATTCTTCAATGCAGTTAATTTGTTTTCTGGGGAAAATGAGCACATGCCACAGATATTATATACGTATAAACCTGTAGTATTTTCTTAATTTGAGGAAAGTTTTCCCCACTGTAACAGAGTAACAGTGATTTTAAATGTATGTAGTTTTATGTATATAAAAATGGCCCAATAGTAAGCATAATAATCAGCTTTATAGTTCATCTGAGGGAGCACACTGAATATTATTGGTTTTGTAGGGTTTTCTCTCTCTCTCTCTCTCTCTCTCTCTCTCTCTCTCTCTCTTCACTGTCTTTGCTGTAATAGAAATACAAACGTGGGCTGATAGTTGCACCTGCACAATGACTCTAAACATGAAGAGCACTTAACAAAACACCATTATCATTCCATGAGCATATGAATGCACCTAGTACAACTCAAAAAGCCTTCAAAACTCATCATAACTCAGTTCACTTCATTACACCATAAACCATCCAATGATTATTGCAATCCAAGGTCAGTATATAATTGCTTTTATTAATTAGCTGTGCCGCTGTGTTTTCTGCTTTAGCCCAACAGACGGTTTGATTTTCACCTACTCATCCATTGGTTGGCTGTTTGCACTGATTGACACAGCAAAGCGATACTATATGTGTCTTCACTAATGGCGCTTTTCCACTGCATGGTTTGGCTCGGCTCGCTTCGCTTTTCCACTGTGTGGCAGAGATGCTCACAAGTCTCTGAGCTAGAGTCCAAGTCAAGTCTCTGAGCTAGAGTCCAAGTCAAGTCTTTGAGCTAGAGTCCAAGTCAAGTCTCAAGTCTCTGCGCTAGAGTCCAAGTCAAGTCTGAAGTCTCTTGTGGTTATAAGTGTTGCATCACGTACAGCGACCCATCCAGGCTGCATAGAACATTGCATAGCTATATATATAAGGAATTCAAAGCATGTAATATGTTATAATGATCATTTATCTATTAGCATAAAGTATCAGCTTTGATTTTGGTATATAATCAGTGTAAACAGGCTATTGCAACATGTCAAAAACACCAAGAATGCTTTACTTTTATGTTAATATCTGTATTTTGCGGTGAAAAAATTTGTGCGATCTCTCAGCCGCGTGTGGCTCGTGATTTCCACGCCCCCGCCATCACTTGCAGATCCATGTAGACCTAATGTGCACTGCCTACGCAACTAATCATAAATATTAACTACTGTAAGTCAGCAACACATCCCAGACTCTCAAACCAGTGTAACGTTATAACTAAATGAAACAACAATAATCCTGTAAACTGTTTGCAGACAACGTTAATGATTAACGTAATGAAAGCCAGCGGCACGTAAATTATTACGTTATCGACCACCACAAGTTTGGCAATTAAACAAACGCTCATTAATATTTCATAAGGAATCCAGTCGGAGTTAACCTCCCGTAACGTTAGGTTGTAGCTAAAGCAAGAAGCAAGCTAACGGTAGATGGTCAATGCTGAGCTAAACATGTTTACTGACCTCAGGGTGTGTTTCAGATGCCTGATAAAATTAGATGTGGTTGAGCCAGAATCTTTTATCCTGATACCGCATATTTAGCATTGAGCGCTTCTTTTGTTTGGGCCGTCTTGTTTGAAGTTTTTAAACCCAAAGCTTACAATGAATGGCACAGCAGCGGCCGGTGCAGTTGACATGTTTGTTTGTTGTTCTCTTATGTGTGGTCGCGCGCGCGCAGCCGATACGTAGTACGTGTTACGTAGGCAGGCTATAGGTAACGGAGGGAGGGGAATAACAGCGAGCTCATCAGACGTTTCCTAAAAATAAACATTGTTCACGAGTCCCGCAGCTCGAGTCCGAGTCTGAAGTCTTTCGAGGACGAGTCTCAAGTCAAGTCTGAAGTCACTGTGTGTGCGACCTAAGTCGCACTCGAGTCCGAGTCTCAAACTCGAGTCCCCATCTCTGCTGTGTGGTACAATTCGGCTCGGCTCGTCTCGCTTTGCTTTTCCACTGCATTTTAGTACCGCTTCAAATTGGGTGGGATTATAGACTGCTCGTTAAAGTTGCTGAAAAACGTTTTCATTCCGGTCGCAATATCCAGCTCTCGCTGGATCCACTCCTCGGCTACCATTGTCTGCACCTCGTCTACTGGATCAACTAAGATCAACAAAGAAGTTAATCCAGGAACATGCTGTACTAGGTAAAATCACGTTCACCGTCTATCAGTGGTGTAAAGTAACGAATTACAAATACTCTCGTTACTGTAATTGAGTAGATTTTTTTAGGAATTGTACTTTTTTAAGTAGTTTAAAAACAGTGTACTTTTACTTTTACTTGAGTACATTTTAAGTGCTGTATCGGTACTTTTACTGCGCTATTTTCCCTGAACCTGCCGTCGCTACATTTATATTAAAGGGACACTAAGTAACTTTTTAGGTAATTTATAATCTAAAATCAATATTTTTATTCATAAATATGTCCTCAATGGTGCACAGCTTTGTGATGAACAGACCAAACTGCAAACAGAGTGAGCCAGTGAGTTGAACTACAATATGTGAATGAATCAGTTTGAAAGGTTGGTAACGCTTTAGATTACAGCCCGGAAAGTACTGAGTAATTAAAGCGAATTTAAGCGTAATGTTCGGTAATTATAGTGTACCTATAACGTACTTACAATAAGGTATAAGGGAACAATATTTTAAGTTTGGGGAATAAAGGTGTAACAACCAGGAGAATTAAACAATTATTTATACTGTAAGTATTAAAGAACTAAAGGGTGCTTATTCTACTATTATGATATAACAATCTTACATTTGGGAGCAATTTAGCAAGAACATACCTTTTTGAAATAATGGTGAACCAGTACATAGCATACTGTATAGGCTTTTTAAAAATTACAGGGTACATATCTATGCATTTATAAAGTAATCTTTTTAAAGGGACACTAAGTAACTTTTTAGGTAATTTATAATCTAAAATCAATATTTTTATTCATAAATATGTCCTCAATGGTGCACAAATACCTCTGCCAATTATCTGATTTATCCTCGTAAACAAAGAATTTATTATATTTATATACATGGGACGGGTAAGTCCACGGAGGCTTCCATGTAGTTCCGCCATCTTGAAAAACTATAATAGCAGAGAGGGACAAAAAGTACTAGGCCAACGCGTTTCCACAACACGTTTTCATTCAGAGCCGGCGTGACGTGACTGAACGCAGCAGAAGCGGAGGAGCAGAGCAATGAGAGTCGCTTGTCACTGCCCCGGTAAGTTTAAAAGGCTGCGTTGCAAATCCTCGTCGCCAGAAAAGTCCAAAATAGATCGTAAAAGGAAACGTGACCGGAGATTACAAAAAACACAAGTTAATGCAGGAGAAATATTTCAAAAGAGACGCTGAAGTCCTGCTTTCTTCTCGACAGGCAAGTCAATGTTACAGTCTTAATTACAAGCTTTTTTCATTGTTTGGTTGTGTACTTTATTTTATAGACAGATGAACATGTATAGTTAAAAGTTGATGATGATATCTAACAATGCACGTAGGCTACTTCAGAAAATATAACGAATAAAGAAGGCATAACTACTAACTAATTACAATAGTTCATGTTTTTGACACTCATTATTTCATACTGTAACATTCGTTTGTTCGTTGTGTCAATTTGAAGTTTGTTTGAAATAACAAACCTGTTCACCCGAAGGAAAACTCGACGAAGTGCTATTAGAAGACATCCTGTCATAGCTTTTTGGTACATAACGGCTACCGTAGATGCAACACGCATTTGAAAACGCGAGGCGCTGGAGAGCACAATTCGTTTGAATGCAAAATACAATTTCACCACTAGATGGGAGTAATTCTTACTTAGTGTCCCTTTAATATTTATTTTTATAATAAGTCATCATGTGACTCCATGCGTGATTCCCGTCAAATCAAATCACGCGCGGAAAACTTTGCATCAAACCAGCATCAAAAGACTTAGAGACACCTGGCGCCAATTTATTTTGTTCACGAAGTGACTTTCGGAGTGGATCTTGAGCCTGGAGGAAGTTCATGCATTTGTGTCTTCATATAGGCAAAAAAACAGCGCAAGCGTCACACCTCACACGTGCTTCAGTGTGTGTGTGTGTGTGTGTGTGTGTGGTAAATGAAACTGCGCGTCGGCTGCACCATTCATTCAAACAGAACATGCAGGATTCGTATTTAAATTGTCTTTGTGGTTTAATATTCACACTATATCGCGATTTGATTTCAAGTGTACTGAACTGCTTTCTATTTTTCCTCAACAAATTCCGTGAAATTCCGAGTTATAAATTCCTTTTTTATGACTCGATTTTGTCAGCATTTTAGGGGGGGCGGGGGTCGTCCAAAACAATGGTAGGGGAAACGCTGTATTTTTAGTGCTAGCAGTCAAAAATAAAACTGTTGGAGAAATATTGAAATACTGTTTCTTTTTTTTCTATGAATCTGTGATAAAAGAGTAAGCTACATTTTCAATTTGCAGGGTATAAGGTGGACTAACATTCATAGCATAATACTCACTACTCTTGAGTACTTTTAAAAGGGCTACTTTTTACTCCTACTTTGAGTAGTTTTTAGGACCGGTACTTTTACTTTACTCTCACTACATTTTTTGATAAGTAACAGTACTTTTACTTGAGTATGCTTTTTCAGTACTCTTTCCACCACTGCCGTCTATATAGATGTCCCTGTTTTGAAAATGTATTGATCATTATGAGTGCTTTTCATCACTCTTGTGGTCTCTCTACACTTTTTCATGTGACAAATTGGCCTGCTTATCACACAAGACATTTTCCCTTACGAATCAAATTGTCCATTATCTATCCCCAGCCCCCGTTATCTCCCACGCATACACTGATGCAGAGACACCCCTAGTCATGCAAATGACATTGTGCATTGCACTACTTGTATACACAATTAGCTCTACTGCAGGTGGATGTTTAGCAAAAAAAGTGTGTATTTCATATCAAAAGCTGCATTTCCACTTTGTGTTCCAATGCAGCTACTCCAGTGTGATCAAATAGATCCAATTGCACTGACCTGCATAAAATTGAGGTTAGCCATACATTTCCATACACTTCTTCAAAATACAGTTTTTAAGCCCCTGCAAGAACAGACCTGGAGAGACACGTGAATAAGGATTTGGGGAGAGAAACAAGTGACGAGTGTAGTCCAGATGAATAATTCAGGTTGTTGTGTAATTTTACTGTAGCAAGGAGTCTTGCATGTTTCCAGGTTTTTTTCCAAATTGACTTGCAAATGAAAATAATAATGCCGTAGCAATCAATCCAATGCAGACAATACAAGTAGTGCATACAAACTGACTAATATGTCTTAATTCAATTGACCACAGTGTCTGTTAAATAAAAATTGTCTTAAGTTGCAAAAGCAGAATTTAAAAAAGCCAAGAACGTGACACATTGCTTTATTGACAGATAAAGATGGAGCATGATGATTAATGTATAATGAGTATTAGTGCTGACTCACAAATGATTGTATATGTAGTTGAATCTGGAAAACAAAAACACATTAGCATTCCTATCTTTGTCGAATGTGGTCAGAACCTGTTCCTCCTGACAACCTCCTATTGTGGTTTCATTGATCCAATCCAGTGTTATTTTATTGTTACTGAGATACTATTATACTTTTTATTATGTAAGGGAAACAGGTCGATTTACCTCAATGGGAGAAAGAAAGTGAGGAAAGAATGAGTTTGAGGAGTGAAATAATGAAATCGTGCTGCGTAGTTACGCTGTGGGAACACCCCTGTGTGATTGCGTCGTGAAGCATGTGTATAATCAGTCCAATGGAAGAGCGAGACGTCATGGGCGGGTGACGTCATAGACCAGGAACCTATAAAGCACCCCTGAAAACAGATTGCGACAGCTTCTGATAAGCCTGAAGCAAGTCGATCAGGGCATGCAGGAAGTATGGCAGGCGAACGCAGCGTTTCGTTCCCTCTCAGGGAACTAAGGTTACATACGTAACCTGAGGCGTTCCCTATTAAGGGAACTCCTGCTGCGTAGTTACGAAAAAAACAAACAAAAATAACGGGTAGGCCTGAAACGAGACTTCAAGAGATTTCCACGACGCGCACGCGCGAGAACTTAACTGAAGTAGTTGAAGGAGATCGCAATTCTCGCGCATGCATCGCGGAAATCTCTTGAAGTCTCGTTTCAGGCCTACAAGGAAGAAAAGGAATAGTCGAATAAAGTCGTTATTTTTGTTTGTTTTTTCGCACAAAAAGTATTCTCGTCGCTTGATAAACTTATAGTTGAGCCACTGTTGTGACATGGAATATTTAAACATTTTCTTTAATGACTTTCTGGGCCGTCAAGTTTCATTCCCTTAGGGAGCCTATGTAGCAGTCATGCACCTCTCAGATTTAATCATAAATATCTTCATTTGTGTTCCGAAGACGAACGAAGGCCTTACGGGGTTGGTACAGCATGGGGGTGAGTAATTAATTACTTAATTTTCATTTTTGGGTGAACTAACCCTTTAACCTATGTAGTTGCCTTATAGTACTTTCTTAGGTAAGAATGCTGTAAATACATGTAAATGCACGTACTGTAAAATAAAGTGCAACCAGGAATTAACTAGGAATTATGGTGTGCTGATCCAATAATCATCACAAAAGAAACCTGTAATCTATTAATCAGCATCACACCTGCCAAAAAGGCATGTCTATCATGTAATCAAGAAAATGAGGCTTTTCCAAACTCATTTATGAAATTCTGATTTTTTTTTTATGCTGATATTGCCTATAAAACCTATAGGGTGTTTCCAAACTTTTCTAGTGCACTGTATGTAGACCACACACACACAAAAACTTTTAAAAATGTGTTCTGAAAGTCAGGGGCGTAGCCACCATTTCAAAAGTGAGGGGGACAGAATGTCAAGTGTAATACCAGTTTTTTTTTCTTCAGACTTTTGTTGAGGTTTTTGCTTAATTAGCTTAATATGCTATTTATTTTTAAAGCAATAAAACAGAAAGAAAGTTGTCCAATTCTTTATATTGCACATGCAGGGTTTTTCCTGGCTTAAAATGAGGCGGAGGTGGTAAAATCGTGATCGTGTATTTTAATAAGATAATAAAATGTGTGTTTTTCGTAGATCATCATATAGTCCTCTGTGGCACAGTACTTTTGTAGGTGGATCTCGGTACCTCTAGGGGGGCAATGCCCCCCCCGTGAGAAAATTTTGTACATTTTAAAGATAAATTCATTAATCTGGTGCACTTTAAGTCCCCCGAATCCACTGTTAAAAATAAATAATCCAACAGCCCAAACATATGATATTCTCTGATTTAGATATCTGATCATCGCATTAGGCCTACAATTATTCAAATTATCAGTGTTAAGCATGATAATATGGTTAAATATCACACTGAAGCTGATTTAAAAATATAATTTCCTTAAAATTAAAGTTCTTTTTTTGGCAAAATTACATTTTCTTACTAGCCAAAGTCTGTCTTTCTAAACTAAAACTTTCCAATTGAAAACCTTCAAACTTCAAGCTTTTAAAACTACTTCAAAATTTCTAGTTAGGCTTTTTCAAGAGAACTTAAAGTTTCTAATTTGAAGGGCTTTGATAACATATCTGTTGAAAATAAAATGCATTACGAGTAAAATAGATTGAAAATATTGCATGTTTGTTCGGGTAGTGAATTTACAACAAAACCTGTTAATTATTCAACAAGAGAAATAGGCGGAGTTATTCATCATTGTGCAACACAATTCGGATACATGACAACTTACTTACAATGCTTGACTTTTTCGTGAAAAAGGAGTAAAGAGTTTTTTGCCATTTTGAACTCTCTGAAACTGATGGATTTGGCGCGGGTGCGTGCATGGGCGTGTCGTAGGCTATTGCACGAGTGACTGATTACCATGGAAACGTGAAAGTCACGTATGTTAGATAGACTATCCTTGACTCTTTGGATTTTAAATCTCGATGTAGGGTATACACACCCGTGAAAACCTCAGCTTGTCGTAGACTCACTTGCCCTATGAAAAAGTGCGGGGGACGAATTTACATTGTATAAAAAGTGGGGGGGACACGTCCCCCCGTCCCCCGCGTAATCTACGCCTATGCTGAAAGTGCCTAAACAAACAATGAGAGTTTGGTGAAAAATCACTGACGTATGCTGAATAAAGTAGGCCATTAATCTAGAACTGTACACGGAAAATACCCGATATGAAATAGAGGCATCTCTCTCAGGGCAGCAGAGCTCACTTTATCTCAGGCGTGGGATTAATATACACACCACTGTCGTACAGCAGCAAAGGATGCATATATTAACAAATTTTCACATCTGGCTATTTCAGTACATTTCGGGTTGAGAAGGTCATGAGGAGTGTTCCCATGTGGGTCCTCTCTGCAGGTTTAGGTGGATCTGGCTGATTCAGCAAGATTGTCCCAGAAAACTTTTTCCTTCGTTTATAGCATTAAAGTTGGGGAAGTCTGAGAGGTAGCCTGGAGTGTGACACAACGACAACAACATGATAAAAGAAAAAGAAACATTTAGCAAAAGCACCAGTGCTCAAACAACAGCATAATGGTATAGCAAACATGATCAAATACAAAAAGGAAAACATCCCAGAGCTGTTGGTAAGTCCCAACACTCTCTGTCTTACAAACAGAGTGTGAACGCTAAGACACTATTCCCTTTGATCTCGCCTTAAACGGGATCTGTTCAAACCCTCAACATTGCTGTTGTACAGACAATGCAATGAAGACACAGCTTTCCTGTTTGAAATTAGGCTTGGTTACAGTAGGACACGACGCGCTATGACGTAGGATGTGGCAGAAAATCAAAGCTTAAATTGTGCACCTGCCATTTGATATGGAGATGCATATTCTCCTCGAGTCTGATAAAGTAGCACAACAACGATGTAAGCAGTGGTGTCACTATGTGCGCTGAGCTCCATACCTTCTCATTTGTTTGGCATAATGAGGTAGCTAGAAGTTGAACTCGATATTCATGCACAGAACATTTTTTTTAAATTAACTTAACTGTATTTGGTAGCCATTTATGCCCAAATGAGTTGCAAATTGGTGACCCTTAGAGAATTGATTGGCCTTCCACTTTAGTTCATTTCAAATCATGCAGCACATATAGTCATCCATCAAATTTTTCCTGTTTTATCCAATAAGTGTTTCCTGTTATTTTGAATCGCTGCTTTGATTTATTATTTTAGGGTTGGTATGAGTTCAGCTTTCATCTACATGATGGCTATGTGATATATTTAAAACTCTACTCTCTGGAGTACTTAATTCTGGTTGGTCTGTGGTCTGATTTGTCACTGGAATCCAATTTCCTGCATAGTAATATATTGTAGTTCCATATATATTTTTCTCACATATTAAAATTATTTCAACTAATATCATTATTTCATGTTCATTTAAAGGGGTCATGACATGGTTTTTTGTTTTGTTTTATTATGTTCCCTGTCGGTACACGATCCGTTCCACCTGCACGATCCGTTCTACGCATGCGTAGTAGACGCAGGAGAAAACGCACATGCGCAAATGATAATTCTGTTTTGCAACGCTGATTTTGATTTACGACGCTGCATAATCTGTTCCACGCATGCGCATATTTTGTGTGTGTTTGTGTGAGAGAGAGAGAGAGAGAGAGAGAGAGAGTGTGTGTGAGAGAGAGCGAGAGAGCGTGTGTGTGTGTGTGTGAGTTTTTACTCCTAAATAAAGATACTCAGTGTACTTCACTACTGTCCCACCGCTGGTCTCATGTCACTTCTGTGTGCACACATGCTTCTTTCAAGTAATTTCCATTGTCAGTTTGAAATACATAACGTTTCCCCAAACTTGTTTGTAGTTCTTTCTTCATGTAAGTGCAGATAGTCTAGGCAGAAATGCATATTATGTCCCTTATTGTCTTCTGTAAACAAAATTGAAGGGATTATTTTCCTCATTTAGATTGTATAGATATATATTAGCTTATATAGACGACCCATACTAATACAAAATTACTTTAACTTAAAAGTTAACTAATATTAGCAGGTTTTAATTAAAAAAAAAACGACACAAACCGTCTTTGACAATCCTACCTCAGACCAAAACACGGCAAGTTAAGTAAGTTAAGCCTAATACCATGCAGCAAAGGAGAGTATGGAGGAAACAGATCATGTATGTTCATGTAACAACTCACAACTCCTTTCTAATTTTGGATTGGCAACTACGTAAACACATCGTAATGCATAGCGTAAGCTACATTTAAAAGCATAAAAACAGACCCGCTGTGAAATGTTAAACACAATACAACTAACGTTACACAAATATGCCGCAAGTTGTGCCGCCTGGCCGTCAAGTGTTTCATCGCATGCGTGGTACCGATAGTGTAGGAATACCGTGACGTTACGCGCATGCGTGAAACGGTTCGTGCAGGTGGAACGGATCGTGTACCGACATTCCCTTATGTGCAAGTATTACTATAGTCTTTTGTACAATTTTTTTTTTTAAATGTAGTGATTTATGACCTTTTCCCACCCTATTTCTCCCCCTCTGATTCAAACAGTCTGTTTTGGAGGTGTTTCCCCTTTAACCTGTTAAGCTTCAACCCCACTTTTGAAAAATCCCCAGAAATGGCATACCCAAACTGAAACAGATACAGTTCATGAACCCTTTGTACTAAAAGCACAAGTAAGATCTCATTTGAAAGCTGACACCTGGCAGTTTATTGTAAATGTGGAATTAATTAGTGATACTGAAAAAAAATATATGAAAAATGTCTTCAAAGTTTTGTAAAGTTATTAGAAATGTATTTTTATGAAACATCTTCATGAAAATAAAATTGAAGTTGGCATTGTATCAATCTAGAAATGCACTGCAGCTAAAGCCACATGTCTGAGCATGTTATATTTAAAATTTGAAGAAGATAAGTTTAAAACTCTGCATTTAGTTAAATGTTTTTCAAGATCATGTCATATGAATTTATTTTGATTAGACTCTAAAATGCAAACTGGTGTTTATTGTCATCTTCTAGCATCTATTTAGACTATTTTCTCTATTGTTTTGTGGTGCAAACGAGCCCCATTCAGTGTCAGTCTCCCCTGCACACATTCACACCTCTCCGGCCTGGTTATGGGTCTAAATATGCTTTTCTTTTGTCTGCATTATAATCACTAACGACTGGCTATTCACACTGTTTCAATCCCTTTTTTCTTTTATCAAAGTTCTCACTTCACATTTGAAACTGTATCAAATGCCCTTTTTGAAAAAAGAAAAATTTCAGTAAGCATTCCTATTTAGAAAAAATCATAAAAATAACAGCTAATGTGCTGGCAGGTGCACAGAGTTAGCTAGCATGTTAGCTTAGCACACCATCAATACACGACAATTTATGTGATTAAAACCATGTTTGTGCTCCAAACTTACTTTATAACGCAAGTCGAGTGTTTTAAATAACCTTCTGTGATCTGATTTGGCTTCAGATGAAAAAATAAGACAGAAAATATATTAATTTATAGTATTCTGCAATGATAAACTCTATATCGATTAGCATTACATTATAAATATAATCTATTATTATGAAAATACCTGACATGGCTCGAAGAACACAGGTAAATCGAATATCATTGCAATCATGTTTATTGTCTTCAAAACATCTTTATCTGCATGTTACAGCGATCTCTGGAAGCTTTGTTTGTGTCAGGCTGTTCCTGTAATGTCACATGGTTATGGCTCTTCTTCATGTGTTCCATATATGGACTATTACTGTGCATAGAGCGCCGGCGCTCTCAGGCGGCCAGTATGGATTGAAAACACAGTACATCAGAGTATCCAGCGCTCATGATTACATCGACGCATTTGGGTATAAATTCAATAAATATTATTCCTGTCTATAGATATCTGATGTAAACCTATGAGAATCTATCAATATTTCTCCAAATCTGCACATGTTTGAGCTAAAAGCCCTGAGGGACGTTGTTTTGTCAAGCTCTGTCATGACGATCGCACAGGAGTTTTTTTCTGAATGGAAGCGGCTGACGCTCATAATTCATATTAAAGGTAACGACTCATTTTTTAATTACATAACTCCTGACACAAATTAAGACATAACTGTCACTATAAGTTTATCAGAATACAATAGTGGTCAAATACTGAAACTTGAGTCTTATATCTTTTTAATGATGTATAGTTTGTCAAGGTAATAACATTAAATCTGATAGTAACTTTGAACTATTTAAAAAAAAAAACGCTTCAGTGCGCACGCGCTCTGGTGAAGCTTAACAGGTTTGAGTTCAGTGTTAACGCCCATTGTTATGATTGGCTAACGTCAGTGCTGCTTATGCATAAATTATTAACGTTAATCATTTTGTATCACATGAAGGCTACACAATTCTCCGCCACGTTAAACTTCGGTCTTCCGATCTTTTACCATCGTGTCAATTCTCAATTGATTTTGATTCATATGCGCGAGGGAGAGAGAGAGAGAGAGAGAGCAAGACAGTTTGAAGGCGCGCGCGCGGCCGGGGCTCTCTCTCTCTCTCTCTCTCTCTCTCTCTCTCTCTCTCTCTCTCTCTCTCTCTCTCTCTCTCTCTCTCTTGTCGTTCTTTCAGTAACATGCGCCCTGTCACACTCATCTACATCACTCACCGAACAAATAAGGCTTTGGCGGGCTGCATATGCTGCAAATAAACTGCATCCAACTGCTTTCCCTGACGTCTGGATCGTTCGGCAGCATTCAAACATGTTGTTTGTCCACAGCCAGGAACAGCACATCTGCGTGGTGTAAACAGACCCCCTCGCTGCACGTCAACGCATGCGATGATGTCAAATGAGTAAGTTAGTTGTCTTGCGCTGGAGGCGGTCATATGCAAACGACTGGTACGTCACTTCGTACCGTGACGTCACTAAGTTCAAAGGATCTAGAACGAGCTGTATTTAGAGCTTGATTAAATAAATGGTTGGTTTATAATGGGGAGGACGTCTTAAGCTATGAAACTTGCAGGAGGTTTTAATGGTACAAAGACCTCTTAAAAACCAAAAGATCAAGGCAAATTTGGTTTCTCATGTCATGACCCCCTAAGTTGCTCTTTTATGAATGAGGTAATTAAAGTAGCCTAGTTAATTATTATATTTACTCTGCCTGGGTTCTTTTTCAATATTGACCATCTGGCTGTCCTGTACCTTATTGCTAGCTTTTAAAATCTCATTTACACATGAAATCATACCAGACTCAGATTTTTTTTATTGAAGGATGAAGAAATTCCATCTTGCTGCTGTTAAAATAGACTTTATTGAACTGCTTTTAATGTTGCCAGACAGCAATTTGTTCTAAAGGCTCTCAAAGGGATGTTTGGTTGTGTCAACAGGTAAACAGAATTTTATCTCAAATATTATATTTATCTTTCTGTATATAAACTATTTATCTTTGTCTGTCTCGTTTTAAAACGTTTAATCACTTTTTAAGCTGATTTTACCCAGTTATTTCCATGAATGTTAAGCTTAGATGTTAACATGACATAAAACAACAAGAGCAAGCATTGTAAAATGCTGTGGGTACAAAGTCTCTGGAATATTTTGAAGACTGCATGTGGCCCAATAGTCATGGGGATCTGTGCTCTCTGATTTTTACAACAGCAAATCTATTTGTGCATGTGCTGTTGCCTGGTTAACCTTGTGCGCCCCCAATTTCTTTTCAGATTAAACATACTAAATTTTTTTATGGTCTCTGCGATTCTCCTATTTAATTTCCTCCTGAACAATGCAGTGAGGAGGGGGATGACTGCCTTTCGTATGTAATCTGCCGCTGCAGTAAATCAGTTTATAACAGGAAACTAGCAAAGAGCATAGGACACAATGATGGGAAAGTGAGATGCAGGACCAGAACATGAAATTGCGTGGATGAAATTCCTGTGCTTGTTCACTGCATTCTAAAAATGATAGAAGCTCATCAGGAATTTAGTAATTACAGCACAGATGGATGCTAACAAGGTATTCAGGCCATTTTCTAGCAACATTCGGATTTATTACATTTATTTATCTAATTTTGTGTTCACAAAGATAGGCCAGATAAATGTGTCAGGGAGCAAAAGTAAATTAAAAAGTGACTATCTTGAAGGTATGCAACTTTTTTTGTTTTTTGTTGTTGTTCAAAATGAACAAAGTCAATCATTCTTCTTCTTATCATCACTCCTTCGTCAAAAATGTGTCTTACCCTGATTCCACAGGAGGACAGTAACAAAGTACATTTACTTGAGTACTATACTTAAGTAGGCTACACTTTTTGAGTATCTGTACTTGAGGTTATTTTTTTTTCTGGAAACTTATGACTTTAACTTCAGTACATTTGAAAGACAAATATCGTACTTTTCACTTTTGTTGACGATTCCTCGGCACAGTGCATGGCCATACTTAGAAAGTATGTTTCAGTTTTCTAAAAAGATTAAAGATTTGTTTCGTTTTAAATGTTTGCTTTGTTTGCCCAAAGCAAACTATATCACAACATTCAGAAAATCGCTGTCCAAACCTGCAAGGATATTGAGTTATGTAAACTTTTGATTTCTGGTGAAAGCTTCATATGGAAATTGTCTGTGTTTTTATAGCTAAAGTTTCAGTCTGAAGTATGGTCGGTCTCGGTCAAATTATTTGTTTAGGATTTGCCATAGCCTTGTGGATACACCGCTAACGCATGGTCCGACAATGACGTTAGTTAGCCTGCATAAACGTAGTTGGGCTAACAACATTAACTGAAGTCCTTTCAGAAATATGTTTTAGCATAATCTTGTCAAATAAACACAATAGGCCCTATTTTAACGATCTAAAACGCAAGTGTCAAGCGCAAAGCGCAAGTAACTTTGTGGGCGCTGTTGCTATTTAACCGGCGGGAAAAAAATGACTCTTGCGATCGACGCAAATCTAAAAGGGGTTGGTCTGAAGCAGCTTCATTATTCATAGGTGTGGTTTGGGCGTAAGGGGAAAAAAAACAATAAGAGCATCATATCACATTCCCTTTAAGAGCATGATGAACGAGGTGCGCTTGTTCCATGGGGCATTACTATTATAACGGCGCATTTACCAGGCGCGCTTCAGAATCGGTTCAGAGCCGAGGAGATGTGACATTGGGGATGGGACAAACCCACCCAAATTAGCTTCGGTTAAATATGCATATAATAATTTGGGTAAATGTGTAAGCTTTATGCCTATTTTTCCAATCGTCATGGACACAACAATGATTTCCCTCGTGTTTTAATATTTTTCCTTATAATAATGTATCATTTGCAAAAAGTAAAATGCTTCTGTGTAGATGAGAGAATCATCTACAGTGTATGCGCGTTGTTCACACTCTGTATTATGGCCAAGCATGCGAGCTTAAAAATAGCATCTGAATGTACGCGCCACTGACTTTAGACAAGGTTTTTTCTGGTCAGTGGCGCAATTGTTTTCTGGAACTGCAAAATAGCACCAGGGATTGTTTGCGCCGGAACACGCCTCCTTTTTTGCGCTGAACCGCCCAGGGAGCGCAACTTCATTCCCTAGTTTGCCGGCGTGCGTCTGTGGAGGGAAAAGTCCGCTTTGCACGGTTGCAAAATACGAATGATATATGCGTCGGTGTACAAAGTCAATTGCGCTGGGTGCAAGATAGGGCCCAATGTATCACACAATGAAACAATGTACACAATGTATTTCGATTTTAATTTTAAAGAGAGTTTTGTAACTTTTAAAAAAGTATTGAAATGAGTTCAAGGTAGTGCTAGCATGTCGGATGGAGCATCACTGACTGGCTTAAACCACCATGGCATGATGACAGTGTGTGCATTCATACAACAATGCAACAATAATAAAACAATGTGTTGACACAAAACTTTTGATACTTAAAGGGTTAGTTCACCAAAAATGAAAATTATGTCATTAATGACTCACCCTCATGTCGTTCCAAGCCCGTAAGACCTCCGTTCATCTTCGGAACACAGTTTAAGGTATTTTAGATTTAGTCCGAGAGTTTTCTGTCCCTCCATTGAAAATGTACGATATACTGTCCTTGTCCAGAAAGAAAATAAAGACATCAAAGTAGTCCATGTGACACCAGTGGGTTAGTTAGAATGTTTTGAATCATCGAAAATACATTTTGGTCCAAAAATAACAAAAACTACGACTTTGTTCAGCATTGTATTCTCTTCCGGTTCTGTTGTCAAGTCCGCAGTGACGCTGCTGACGTGTATCTAGTGTGTCCGTTGTATGGACTGCTAAAAGGGTGAATCTGAATAACTAAATACATCCTGCTAAAGACCAAAAAAGCCTGGACTGTAAAATTTACACACCCACTCCCACACACACACACACACCAAGCATATAACCCATGGCATCGGGTTACATCGGAATGTCCTCAGAACCCGGGGACATTTCTTTTGTTTAAAGACATTTAACAAAATATCTTCAATGTGTTTCTATGTATGTGTGTTTCCCCATTGTCACTGTGAAGTATTTAGTGTAGCATAAAGTGAATTAGAAATACCTTCATGTATTCCTTTAATGTAACATAATGTTCCTTGATATCTCCAGAACGCTTGTGGTATGGACTACCCAAATATGTAAAGAACTATTCAGTAAAATACAGTTTACCATGTTTTCCACCTTTGGAGTGAAAAGAAACAAGCAAACTAAAGACTCACCCTGTCATAAATAAGATATCGACAAGACAAAGGAAAGCCTTCGCGCCAGAGTTTTGTCGAATCTCATTGGTGAAGGTTGCTCCAGAAGGGGCGTGGTCTGCGTCCCTTGAAAAGGACACAGACGCAGTCTCCTTTCCTCTCTTGCAGTCTGACCTCCTCAGAGAAACATGTGATGCGAGCGATCTCCTCATGGAGATCTGATCCCACCATGGATCTTTTCTTTTGTTCGTCTAGAGTTCGTCTCTTCTTTAACTTACCCCCGAGTTCGTCTCCCAGGAAAGGGAATGGACTTTGCCGAACTATTTCCTCGGGTAACGTCACCTCAAAGACTTTAAGCCTTTCAAACACTCGCGCCGAATGCCAACGAACGCCACGTGATCCCCCATGGAACAAAGGGGCCACACGCAAGCGGCCAACCATGCACGCGCCGGGACGGGCCGTGCAAAAACGTATGCGGGCCGCACTCGCACGGAGAACAAAAGATCTGCCGTCCAAAACGCGGCTAGACCATGCAGGCCGCTCAAGGAACGCAACAACACATGAGAAAACCCTTCCACATGCAAGTAAATTTGGGTTACCCTGTTTTCAGAGCATTAAGAATGTGTTTTCGTGTTGTTTCAGGAAAGTTGACTGTCTAGGTGAACGTAACCCTCTCTCTCTCTCTCTCTCTCTCTCTCTCTCTCTCTCTCTCTCTCTCTCTCTCTCTCTTACTCGCTCTCAAGCGTGTAATTTATCCATACCTCTATCTCACACACTTTCTCGTTCATTGATGTCTTATTGTGTTGTTTATGTCGTTTTTGTTTGTAAATATATATATATTACTGTACCGTAGTAAATATATAAGTAGACATGCCTTTATTAAATCCATTATATTCATTTTGATTGATTCACTGTCTTTGCTCAGTTTCAAGTCTCTTAAGTGCAGATTTTATGCTACAAGCTTACTAAAATTAAATATACCTTAAAGAGTATTTGCTAATAGGGCAGGAAACCCCATTCTTGTGGCCACAGAATTGCGTTTCCTGAAATCCTATAAAGTAGGATGATATTGGGGATCAACCACAAATATCATTCTGAGAATTGAGCTAATTCATTTTACCTGTTTTGTGAAACGTGGTCCGTGTAATTAATTGCAATCAACTTGTGGTTAATTTCAAGGATTCACATGCATGCATGCAGGTAAAATGACAGATCCTCCCTTATCGGGAGATTTATTAACATGTAAGACTGATCTAATCCAAACCTGTATGAATAATTATTAATTACCAATTATTAATTATGATATGCAAATTCCCCACGGATTAGATCCGCCCTTGAGTCTTTACACCGTGTATTCGGGTTCAAATAAATATGGCTGGGCAAAAAAATGCAAGTCCTTAGACATGTTTGCGAAGATTGTTTTGTTTACAGCGTGCTTCTCCCTCAGACTGTAAACGAAGCTCGGGCGCACCAGACAACACGTCAGCAGCGTCTTACATCATTAGCGTCACTGAGCGCGGCTTGACAACAGAACCGGAAGAGAATACAATTCTGAATAAAGTCGTAGTTTTTGTTAATTTTGGACCAAAATGTATTTTCGATGCTTCAAAACATTCTAACTAACCCACTGGTGTCACATGGACTACTTTGATGATGTCTTTATTTCCTTTCTGGACAAGGACAGTATATCGTACATACATTTTCAATGGAGGGACAGAAAACTCTCGGACTAAATCTAAAATATCTTAAACTGTGTTCCGAAGATGAACGGAGGTCTTACGGGCTTGGAACGACATGAGGGTGAGTCATTAATGACATAATTTTCATTTTTGGGTGAACTAACCCTTTTAAAAGCAAGTACTTCTGTACTTTTACTTAAAGGGTTAGTTCACCCAAAAATGAAAATTAAGTCATTAATTACTCACCCCCATGCTGTACCAACCCCGTAAGACCTCCGTTCATTTTCGGAACACAAATGAAGATATTTATGATTAAATCTGAGAGGTTTATGACTGCTACATAGGCTCCCTAAGGGATTGAATCCTGACGGCCCAGAAAGTCAATGAAGAAAATGTTTAAATATTCCATGTCACAACAGTGGCTCAACTATAAGTTTATCAAGCGACGAGAATACTTTTTGTGCGAAAAAACAAACAAAAATAACGACTTTATTCGACTATTCATTTTCTTCCTTGTAGGCCTGAAACGAGACTTCAAAAGATTTCCACGACGCACGCGTGAGAACTTAACTGAAGTAGTTGAAGGAGATTGCAATTCTCGCGCATGCGTCGTGGAAATCTTCTCGTCGCTTGATAAACTAATAGTTGAGCCACTGTTGCGACATGGAATATTTAAACATTTTCTTTAATGACTCTCTGGGACGTCAAGTTTCATTCCCTTAGGGAGCCTATGTAGGAGTCATGAACCTCTCAGATTTAATCATAAATATCTTCATTTGTGTTCCGAAGACGAACAAAGGCCTTACGGGGTTGGTACAGCATGGGGGTGAGTAATTAATGACTTAATTTTCATTTTTGGGTGAACTAACCCCCTTAAGTAAAAATCTGTCTTTACAACTTTCACTTGTAACTGAGTAATAATGTAGTATCTATACTTTTACTCAAGTAATGGAGTTGTGTATTTTGTCCACCTCTGCCTGATACACTGTTAAATTCACTATTTAAAGTTTTTTATATTTTAGACCCAACGGGATGGTTTTCGTGGGAAATTGCGTACATGTGTCACTTGCCCGTGCGCGTCTCATCATATCCGTAAATAAAGACAAGTTGCTTCCACTCCTTTGACGCCTGTGGTGTGGGAGTGGCATAGGTTAGTTGCCACAACGAGCAAGAAAGGTAACATGGAGCACGCTAAATCTCGAACCTCCGGGAATCACTTAATTTTTTTAAACGCAGAATATAGGAGAGTCTGCTGGCAAAAAGAGAATGTGACAGAGCTCGTAATAATACGGGAATCAACATTGGCTGTTTGGAGATGGCGAGAACTGAAGGATTTGAAATGTTGTAAAAGCGATGCAGAGATAATGTAAGGTATTTTATTGAACTGATAAATTGCCATATGTAGCTCTCTTACAGAGTTCATTGTAAAGCATTATCTATTGTGAAGGTTCATTTTATTATGGGTTGTTGTAGCGCTGTGCTGGAATTTATTTTCAAGGTAGTACCGTCTCTATTATTGGGTATAGCTACAGTAACGTCTTTAGCTAGTCAGCTTGAGATCCTTTCCATCTAAACTGGTTATATTCCTTAATCCTAGTAGTGAATGTTTTATGAGCAGTAGCATAACCATATTCATCCACACAGTCACACAGAGCCAAAGCACAACCAAAACAATGTTCTTCCGCAAAATGCATTTAGTTTACCACTAGAGAGCCTCAAGTTACATGGTGCACTGTGGCGAGCAGGACGAGGCCGTGGGCCGTGGGAGGACGGAGCGAGGCCGGTGTCGTGATTACTGATGAGCGACACCTGCGTGACGCACCGGTCTCGTATCTCTCATGGAGGAGCGGAAGCATAAAAGGAGGAGCAACGACAGTGGAGATCGAGAGAGGCCGTGCGCTGCGCAGGTGTCGCTCATCAGTAATCACGGCCGTCCTCCCACGGCCCTCGGCCTCGTCCTGCTTGCCACATGCACATTTTGGTGTAGCTTTTTTCCAGTAATGAGCTACATTTTCCAATAAGTTGCATGACAAAATGCTCCATCACTTTTTAATGTCAACCAGCACACTCCTGCACAGCCCAGTGACCCGAGGCACTTTTCAGATGCTCTCTCCTGAACGGTCCTCTCTGTAGCTCTGTAACTCGCCCTTTGAAGAGTTTCAGTGTTGTTATACGTTCATAACTGGTAGTGTAGTTAACTATTTTGTTTCTTGACTGTCATTTTACTGCATGAAATAGTGAGTAGCTTATAGTTTCAAAGCAGCTTCCCCAACATAATTACATAGGCTTAAGGTTGCATCATAAATTATAATGACAGCTTCATATATTGAGTTGTTTAATATGTTTGACCAAGCACTTGTGATTTAATGGTCTGTTAATGATAAACCACCAGTGTGTATATCTTTGTATGTTCCATTTGTGGTATTTAGGTGTCATTTGTGATATGATCTTTTTAATTAAAGTGCGAATCTCTCACTTAAGGTTAGTGGTGACCTTTTTGCTTGTCTAACACTTTAATGGAAACCTTTTTAATGGATTCCTTGCTTTAATAATGCACAGATGAATAGAAAGCATAGACTAGCTTCATATAGGCAATGTAGGAATGTACAGTCTCCCTTAACGTTCCTACTTTGTTGCTTTGTAGTTGCTTTGTAGTTATTCACTGTGGTTATGTAATTATGTTGTGTTATATAATACTGTTTAGGTGTTTTCATTAACAGCATGTATTTCGAAGCAATTAAAGATAACAACCTAAATGTTGGTTAAATGTATAATTAAAAATATAATTATAATAAAATTAAATGTAAATTAAAGACATAAAGCTTTATTTCCAAGTATTTTATTCTATTATTAAGCATCTTTATTTTATTTGTCGCTCCGAGCAAGATGATGCATTCTAAACCTTTTTAATGTTGTATAGTAAAATTTAGGAATACGGGATTGTATGTATTGTAATGTTTAATGTATATTCAAATCATTTTATGCTAATAATCCGAGATAAATAATATTTTCTGCATAATTACGTAAATAAATAAATCTATTTTGTGTTGTGTCAGTTACCTGTTTCTGCAGTGTGAAGTGGACACACCCATCTTAACGATTTCTACAGTTCGCTCATCCTGCCTGAAAAGACCATTAACATTACAAATAATGTTTCAATTAATGTGTGTGCATATAAACTATTCATTTGTGACTGATATGTTGCAAATCGGGTGATTCTAGGTCAATGTGTTGCTGTAAGTCAACTCAACGCCGCTCAAACGCTTCAGGTGGCTTGGCAGTTTAGAACGCCGTGAGAAATCCCGTCATTTATAAAGATCAGGCCAGGATGCATCATAAAAAGCTGGATTGTAATGTTAGGGCAAATGTGGCTTCAGGGAAGTTGTGATATTAACAGCATGGCACAGAGGTATGATACAGTTTGTGTATGTGAACACTGCAGGGTGATCTTTAGCTATCTGAAAGATTAAGAAGAAAGCAGCATGGAATGTTTAGATCGAGTTCATGGCTTTGCCTCTAGCTTAGAGCCATAACCTATTTAGCTGTCTCAGTAAGGCTGGAAAACCCTGTAGTTCCCATCGATAAAATAACCCTGGGGTGTCTGTAATGAGGGCAACAGCATATGCCTCCAGCTCTGCCAGCAAGCATATGCAACCCTCTTTTGGGGGCTGAGGTTGACCCCGCAGAATTCTGCGGAATAATCATGAGCACTGCCAACATTTCTCCACAAGTCAGTGGCCCTCTTATCTGTCGCTTGGTCTGGGTGGGCTAAGATGGTCAGAGAAAAATTACACTTTTCACACCTTTGGGAAGGCTGCCTGCTGGAGAACATCACGGTCTTTATTTCTCTTTCGAGAGGGTGTGAAATAGAGGGTTTGAGTTTTGAAGTACCAGGTAAGCACCTGAGTTAGATGGTGAGTTTGAATGCGAAGAGAGATGAATGATGGAAAGAAAAGAGGGTAAAGCGAGAGAGGGAAGAACAAAGATTACTGTGGGTGTAAAGGTGAGTGCTTGAGACGGGCACGGACAGAGGGGAATGCGATGTGGAGAATGTGAATGTGCAAGAGTGGGGAGAAACTGCAGGGAGGTGAGAAAGGAAGGGAGTGGAATGAGAAGAGTGTACATGGAGGACAGAGGGAGGGGTGAGAAATGAGTTGGAGTAAAAAAGCACTGTAAGCACTTTTTCGCTTCACTGGAAAGTACATGAATCTGAAAAGAGTTTTCTCCAAGAGGGAATTCCTACAGTGAAACTGGCTTTTTCTTTGAGCGCTATTCACAACTACTTTGTGTCTATTCCGAGTCTTATGTAAAGCTTTAGTTCACCTAAAAAGGAAAATCCTGTCATTATTTACTCATTCTCATGTCATTTTTGAAGAGTATCCTGGACACAAATCAATATAATGAATTGATTGATGGGACTAGGGCTTTCAAGCTCCAAAAAAAAAAAAACTAACAAAAAAGCACCATAAAAGTGGTCTTTTCGACTCATGTGCTTTATTCAAAGTCTTTTGAAGTCATACAATAACTTTGTGTGCAAAAAGACCCCAAAAAAGTAAAAAGAGAAAAGTAGCAGTGTTTCATGATCTTTTGAATGTGAACTTTTCAATGAATCCAGTTCACAAATCATACAGATCTCACTGACTCGATAAATATTCTAAAATTCAGCATGTTCCTCACACAAAAGCTATATATTATAACTTGATACAAGTGGTACAAATTACTCTTATTATAATGTACAATATAATCTTATTACAAGTCCACATTAGTCATTTGTACCACTTTTATGATACGTTTATTGTGATTTTTTTTTTCCATCCTTTTTGAAGCTTGACAGCTCGAGTCCCCAACTCATTGTAAAAGTTTCATATGAGAGTGAGCAAATGATGACAGGATTTTCTTTGTTGGGTGAACTATCCCTTTTAAAACATGAACAGAAAAGAACAGGCTTGTTTCTGAAATTCAAAATGTTCACAAGGTCATCCTACTTTCTTTTAATTGGATAAAAATCAAATGCAGAACAGTTCACAGAAATTTCTTTAACTAGAGACTTTCACCAGGAGGTAAATTCGCAGCGTTTCAATGAAGACAAAAACAGCAAGCTCCATTATTAGGCCATAGGGGATGATAAGTGTTAATTAGCATTGTCTCAAGAGGATGAAAAGTGACTGTTTTTCTTTGAGAGTACAACATCTATGAGGAACTCACTCCACATGATATAAATGGTTGTGGCAGTTATTAAAAAGGCACACTTTAACACCAATCCAACTCCAGTGGTGGCGCTAGGCCGACAGCCTCCTAAAGACCCCTAATGTCTTTCCTGTGTTTTACTCTCTCTCACCTTCATTAAAAATAAAAGTCATTATAAACCTAAAAAAAAAAAAAAAAAGGTTTAATAATTGTTTTAATGTGCCTATAAACAATGGTTTTGATGGGGGAGGAGTCAATTGCACGCTCAGGTACTGGGAATAGCAAATAGTGATCATATTAAGCTCCTCATCAACAGCGGTCATAATAGATATAAATTCTTGCACTTTGTTCGCCCTAGCGTAGTGATGATGAAAAAGAGCAAATGTTGTTTTTGATCTTAACATAAGCTAACGCGTTAAACCGCGTCTTTAACTGTTGTGCTCATAGACTGTAAAAAGGTTGCGCCTCGTCTGCTTTTCAGTTTCTCGTGCTGTGTCAAGTTAAAAGTTCAACTTGTAAAAACACGTTTAGACACCCGGCGCTCGTTTTTAAAAGCACAAACGCGTTCCTTCATTTAGTTCACTCATCATTATCTGTTCCGGACAGAAGGTGGAACTGTCCCTAGACATAATAAATACATAGACATCTATATGTCTATGAGACTGTAAGTCGGCAAGTTTCAATAAAAGTTATTGATTGGGGATTGATAATATACAGTAATAATAAAAATATTCAGAGAAATTGATACGGTACTTAATAACTGTGCACACACACTTTACAATGTGACCTTTTAAATGTATAATTTAAGGGAAAATGGAAAATGAAACAAGTCCAACAGAGGCTGGGTATTGAAGTTATTGATGCACTTTTTTTTGGCAACACTTTATTTTATAGTGATGTAGTTACACGTTACTATGTACTTACTATAGTAATACATTATGTATAAGTACAAGTAACTAACCCTAACCCCAACCGTAACTCTATAGTAAGTACACGTTAATTAATATTTATCAGTACTTAAGAAAGTACAATGTAACTGTCACCTTAAAATAAAGTGTAACCTATTTTTATTAGCACCCCCTTTGAGCTGTTATTATTATTTTAAAACCATGCTTAGTCAAACTAATAAGCACAACATATTACCTTAGCAAGCAAAAACCATTGCGCATTGTAATTCGCACCAATGTTGCTGATGCTGTCAACACTGTGAGGAAATTTTACATTATATATTAACAATGGTTTCTCTGTGGTTTAAAGTTACCATTTTACAAGTTTGTTGACTCTGTAATATAAATGTGGTTCCTTGGAGTCCATGGTGTCCTCAGGAGACATAACACAGATCTGCAGCTCAGATGGAAACAGAAGTTTTCCACTGACTAATCTAAAGAGTTTACTCAAGCCTCCTGAGAATACATTGTTATTTCACAAGTTGCTGAATAAATGAATGCAAATATCTTTATGCTGTTTTTAATGGAAATTTCTCTAATTAACATTATATTACTGAGTTTGTAATTTTAAGATTAGCTAAATGTTAGTAATAGTATGGTCTGCTTTCAGAATTACAATTATATAAAATACTATACAATAATATACTGTTAAAAAACAAGGAGACATCTTGCTTTAACTGCATCTTTATTAACATAAAGGAAGAACTCATTGAAGCTGTGCTGACAAGTGGGAAACTTTTGTGTAATTAGGTGGATAAAATGTATATTTAATTAAATGGGAAAGCGTAGCACAAAAGTACAATTCCTTTCAGAGTTTGTGCTTTGAGAATGTATTCTTTATTCTTTCCTTTTTTGGTATCAAGAAGAGTATTCCTTTTTAACATAATTTGCCATTACAGTGGATGAATGCCAATCATTTTGGGTCTTTACAGAGTTGGCTGTGAATTAAGATTGTTCTCTTAAAGCTCCAGTCTTTTATAGATCGGTGTAAAGATAATTTAAAGGGTTAGTTTGCCCAAAAATGAAAATTATGTCAGTAATTACTCACCCTCATGTTGTTCCAACCCTGTAAGACTTTCGTTCGTCTTCGGAACACGAATTAAGATATTTTTGATTAAATCTAAGAGCTGGCTCACTCCTTCATAGGATGCTAGTAATTGCATCTGCCGGCCCAGAAAAGTTAGTAAAGACATCGTTAAAATAGTCCAAGTGACTACAGTGGCTCCACCTTAAGTTTACCAAGCGACGGGAATACTTTTTGTGCGAAAAAAAATAAATAAATAACGACGTGAGTTCACGAGAGCGCCACGACGCATGCGCGAGAACTGAGAAGATGGCGCTCACGATCAGTTGATGGGAAAGTGTGAAATGTAAGCCATTCATCTTGCGGCATTGCTAAGGCACTTTTTATGTTTTCTCGTTGGTTTCTCACGATTCGGACATCCAGGAAATGCACATTTTAGAACCATTTTAAACACTAAATCGAGACCCATTCCCGTCATCTTCTCAGTTCTCACGCATGCGTCGTGGCGCTCGTGAACTCGCATCAGAGGCCCACACAGAAGAAAATGAATAGTTGAATAAAGTTGAATAAAAGATAGTTAAGATATTAAATAGTAAACTTAAGGTTGAGCCACTGTAGTCACTAGGCCTATTTTAAACGATGTCTTTACTAACTTTTCTGGGCCGGCAGATGCAATTACTAGCAGCCTATGAAGGAGTGAGCCAGCTCTTAGATTTAATAAAAAATATCTTAATTTGTGTTCCGAAGATGAACGAAAGTCTTACGGGGTTGGAACAACATTAGGATGAGTAATTACTGACAGAATTAAAAAGAATTGGTGAACTAACCCTTTAATGTCTTAGTACAATACAAAACACTGATCTCTGCCATGTATGAACAAGCATCATTCAACATTACATCGTGCAGATTGAATGTATAACATTGGATTTTTTTGTAAAAATTTGTTTTTGGAAGATAAAGCGCTTGTGAAACTTTTCACTACAGTACACAGCAAATATACATCCCTAGTCTTAAATTATGTCCATTAAAGCTAAATAAAATTGATAAATACACAACTGGATTCATACTGATACTTTTGGCTACATTAAAATGGCTGCCAATGGGGAAAAATGCTTTTTGGGCCCAGACAGTGATTCAAAACGTTGACCCCTGACCCCTTTGTTTCTACTTTACAATTTCATTAGTTCTTGTTAGACTTTGCAGCAACATGCTCATTTGTTAATGTAACTGCACTTTTTGGTTGTCTTCGCAGGTTTTTTACATGTTAATTACTGGGCACATGAAGGATAGTTACACAGACTAGCATTTCTCTGAATATCCTAATGAAATTTGGCACGAAAGAATGAACTCTTTTTAACACTTTGGAACACCTCAGACCCAGACTCCCTGTGGTGTATTTCCTGCGGGCCAATCCCCTGTGGTCGTGTCATGGCTAAATGCCATATTTATTTAATGCTGCTCCATACCATCCCCCTGGACGTGAATGCTCCAGAGCTTGCATAACTCTGCCTTGGCCTGTTTTATCATTCATTCAACAGGCCTTTATTTATATATTCTCTTTCTCAGATGATAAATGGCGCAAGGAATTTAATTAGAGCTATGGGAGGAGAAGGGGCCTGATGAATCTGATACTGTGTGGCTCTCACACACAAATCAAAGGTGAAAGTGTGTGTGCGCGGGACAGCGGAGCAGGGAGATGTCATTACCACAAATGGCGTGATGTGCCTGTCAGGCGTGGTGGAATTAACTCACTCATTCTGATCTCAACAGCTGAGGGAGCCACTCTGCTCAGGGAAATCACTAATCTGTATGCAGGTCATCTGTGGACAGGACAGGAACCGGAGCAGAAAATTATTCCTTACTCACAAGAGCCTGGGCCAGACAATTTACTGTAATGAGTGATATTCCTACTAGTCCTTCAGAAATTTCATATGACAATATTTCCACTCTGAAATACTTTCAAAGAATATTTTTTGAATGAAGCTTTATGGAGGCGAGTACACAGGTGTAAGAAACGTCCCTTGGAGTTACGACACTTGGTAGAAATAGGTTATTTTTGGAAAACCGCTATCAAATGATACGTGCTTTGAGAGCTGAGGGTGGTTTTGCAAATAAATAATGAGTAATACTGATGTAAACTATGGTAATTGCTTATAAAAAGGATTATGCTTTATGGGACTACACAGACATTAAGCCATTCTGATGCCCACAAGAGTTCTCAAAAAAAAAAAGAATGTTCTGTCATTATTTTCTCACCCTCATGTCATTCCAAACCTATATAGTGTTATTTGTTCTAAGATGAGGTTTTTATTTAATTTATTTGATAGAGACAATGCTTATCAATCAACAGTCAGACACTGTAAGCCAGAGTTAGCCCAGCAGGCAAATTTTCAACTGTTGCCCCTTGCCAGATTTTTAGGTGGCAACCTTAAATAAACATGGTAAATTAATGGTCACATGGTTAAAAAAGTCTCCATGATTAAGTAATGTTTCAACACACACACACACACACACACACACACACACACACACACACACACACACACACAGGTATTCCTATCATTATGGGGACATTCCATATAGGCGTAATGGTTTTTATACTATTCTATCCCCGTAAACCTACCCATCGCAGAAAACTTTCTGCATTTTTACATTTTTAATAAAACATTGTTTAGTATGTTTTTTAAACCATTTTAATTATGAGGACTCAGTAAAGGTTCTCATAAACCACTTTTACAAAGACCCATGTCATTATACAAATTGCTGTCCTCATAAAACATATCAACAAGCACACACACACTCACATGTTGTGTTTTCATGTTTTAAATGAACAGTTCTTGAGAAAAACAACATAAAAGCTCTATAAAAGAACCCCTGTGGTCACTATGAACTGTCGTTGTTTGGCAAAAAATAGCATAAATCATTAAAAAGGTTTCTACTGTTGTTCCACTCAAAATGAAAATAGCAGCATATATTGTTGGAATGACATCAGGGTGACTACATAATAGCAGAATTTTCATTTCTGGGTGAATTAATGCTCGAAAGTGCATACATTTTGCATTGACATTTAGCTCATGGCTAAAGTAGACCTATAGCAATAGTAGTCGTTCTTCCTGAAATGCAATTGTACACAATGGTTATTATCCTTTGAATCAGCATCTACATTGAAACCAGCAGCTAATGAATGTGATGATATACAACCACCTCTAAGGAAGGGGAAATGAATTTTGTTTTTTATTAATTAAATAAGTCTTTCCATTGCAGTGAACCACAAAGCAGGAACCTTGATTTTATATGCATTCTCCACACATTACCCTTCCCACAGCAGTCCCGATGGATTATCCAGACAAAAACAAGTCTGGTGAAATCAAACTATGGCAGACTGTTAATAACAAAATTATTTCAATCCACAAACTGCCAACCCTGCTGAGTAAATGTGAGACCTATAAGGTATGTGAGGGTTTGCCTTGCGATAAAGACATCCAATGGGACAAAAACAGACCTGTTGCCACATTCCACAATAGGCCGTGGGAATTTTGCACGGGCACACAACATCTTTGCACACTTTTATTGTGTGTGTCCTGTTTACTAATGTTGTGGCGATGTAATTCCTTGTTTATCACTGCAGTAAAGAATCTTTGAATCTCCCCCGCATCGGCATCAGCTTAGAGTGCACACTCAATACTGTAAAACATTCTTTTTTTTCCCTATTTTTTCCCCCAGCGTTTGATGCTTGCCCGCAGCTTTGAAGCAGCACTCCAAAAACCTAATTAATATAACAGATTGTCACAGCACACAGACTGTGACAGTCTAGAACTCTCAAACAACAAGAAAAATGTTTACACTCATTTTATTATATGGGGATCATTCATAATCTTTCTGTTGAAAAGAACAAAGTTAATTTTACTTTGTGGATTATAAAATGGCAACAGCTTGACTCTAGGCTTCTTTGAACAAACAGACTCTTTCTCTGTTGTCTTTACCTTGTTTTTGTCCAGATGTAATGGAATCACCTCAGATTAGTTCTGTTTATTCGGAAGCTCAACACATTTTCACTTGGATGGCGATTAGACCTGAAGTGATGTTCTTTTCCGCCTACCTCTGAACTCCCTTTAGCTTCTGGAATAAAAGGTCACAATTATGGCCTGACTGCTCTCATGCCCACTGACTTGTGATAAATGAGACTGGGATTATAATGAAGAGACCCACCTTTGGGGAGAGATAGCAAAAGGTCAAATGACTGTCAGGCCGTCGCAGGTACGTGGGGTTGGAGGGTGACAACCACCATTAATTATGAAGGGGGACAATCAGTTTAGAGTCATAATAAAAGAGGAGGTGCCACTAAGACAGAGAATAGAAACTCTTTTGATGTCAAGGACCCCTAAATATAATGATCTCCTTCTGATCTCCCTTCATCCTAAAATATAACGGAATATACACTCATATTTTCCTGTACAACTGTATAGAAAAATATACAGTAATGTATGTTTTAATGAATAAAACCCACTTTTCTGTGTGACTTTTCTGTCTTAAAAGACATGTTGTTGGCAAAATAAAATAATTGGCTGCCCTGTCACAGTCCTAACGCCAAAACAATTATTAAGAGTGTATTAAGTTGGAAGTGTATCTTTTTTTCTACCAACTATTAGAGCAATGTTGTATTATATACACAGAGAGAATTATTTCATAGCGCTTTTCCCACTAAATACTGTTCCAAAGCAGCTTTACTGAGAATATTGCCTTACAGCCCCCAGTGAGCAAGCTGAAGGCAACAAACACGATGAAAAACTCTCCAGAAAGATACAGCACAAATACAAACTCATCTTCAAAGTATATGTACATTGCAAGTATACAGAGAAATGAACTCGTAGAAACAAAAATAAGAAATGTTTGTTAATAGAATAAAATATCATTCTCATTATTATTTCCTTTAAACGTAGGATGAAAAATATGTGATAAAAATATTAAATATCAAAATATTAAGATGTTATTGTGAAGGATTATTTATTGCATTTTTATTTATTTTTTAAATCCCTCTGAAACACTCTGCATCCCCCTCACACCACCTTTTGGCAAACTGTGGGTCTGCTGACCCCAGTTTGAAAACATTAAGAAACATTCAGAGCTCTTTTTGAATGTATTCAAGCAAGTATGAAGTCATCACATTGAGTTTGGTATTCACTATGGTGACATTTTAAGGAAGTCTCTGTCATGTAGTGCACAGATGCCTACAGTTATCTTGCATTTACTGAGTTAGCACAGGTCACATTGATCAGATTTGTGTGAAGGTTTGTGTAGACTTTAGTGGGGTCAGTGCACTTAAAGTGTGGTCGGTTGAAACGGCTGGAGTAAATTAGCTGGATGTTTATAGGGCTCTATTCAGACATCAAAGCTGGAATAGATAATGAGGCCATTAGTCTTCCTACCTCAAATCACTCCAAAGAAGATAGGTCTTTTTCAAATACACATTCACACACACAATGACGCGTAGGCACATATTTTGATTGGACTGCTTCCACAGAATAGTGCTAATCGTGGCAAGTGTTTGAAATGGAAATTGATTTTGAGCTATTTATGCACCATTTCAGATGCAGTGACTCTTACACCTCAGAGACCCTGTCAAACTTCTGCATTCAAGCTCTGACAAATTCTGCATTATAGGGTTATATATCAGTGAGACATTTACAAATAAATAACATTCATTAGTACTGATTAAATGCATATCCTCTATTAGTCTCTGGTTAACCCTATTATCTATTTTACAGCTTTCATTCTGACTGTAAAAAGCACAACAACAAAAACTCCATGGATTTTTTTTTTTCAAGCACAAGATTTAATGTACCATAATTAATGTATTAATGGTATGATCTGATTTCAAAATTACCCCTTTTTGGGGGCTAATTCAGACTAATGGCAAAGAACATTTATGAAACAGCTGTTAAGCTTTCAAAAAACTCTGGCCTCATTCAGTTTTTGTTGAATTGTTGTTGCCCTTTCAGCTGTGTTAAAAATATCCATCCTTTACATTCCCTGCTCAGTAAATCAAGACCTCTTGCCCCCCAAAACACACTACTGAAAATATATGAAGTATCAGATACCATCAGTACCCTGTGGTTTTAACAAATGTGATTGGGCATTTTTTCCTCACAGGTTGCATGGGTCAGATGCAATATTTAACCATGTACTCAAGTATGCAGCAGCCTTTGAGGGTATATACACAACTGCTGGGATTGTTTATAAAGCCTAAGAAATCCCTGAAAGTTTGTGGACCATGAGGTGTGATTATGTGTCTTTCCCCACATTCAATTCCTGTGGCTCCTACTGCCAGCTTGTACAGTGCCAGAACCTCATAATCCTTGTTAAAGTATCTCAAAGCTGACTCTGTCTTCCATCCAAACCACATTGGGATCAGCGGTGCTCCATCACTGAATACTGAATAATTCTGGCATTAATTTAAGGGCTGGTTCTAGGAATTCAGATTGCTACTGTATGGCTCTCTCATCAGAGCTGTTTAGGAATAAATCACAGTGGAAATGTGTTAAAAGTGCGTGCTAAAGAATACCGTTAAGGCCAGGTTGTATTAAAATGGGTTCAATTTTCAATATTCAATAGAATAGCAAGAATAGCGACATGTAGTTATGGTTTAAAAGTGATCACTATAAGAGCTTCAATATATAGGCTATTATTAAGTCAACATGTCATTCATCTTTCTTGATACATTACCTTTTTATTTTATTTCCACAGGAGTACCAGATTGACATAATTTTTGCACAGACATGGATGGACAGCCGGCTCAGATATAACAGCACTATGAAAATATTGACTTTGAACAGTAATATGGTTGGACTCATTTGGCTACCGGACACGATCTTCAGAAATTCCAAGAGCGCAGATTCACATTGGATTACTACACCAAATCAGCTACTTAGAATATGGAATGATGGGAAAATACTTTACACTTTGAGGTAAGCCAGCTAATATTTGATAATGAAACAGATGAATCAAGATATGAGTAAGATTGTGATTTTTTTTTTCACTCCCAAAACTATCCAATAAAAGACAAAAAATGGTTGATTAGCTGGTTTGCAGGGTCGATTATGGCATAAATATATCAATTTCAATATATCAATTTGATCAAATAAATATTGTATAATTTATCAGTTGCTTTCTATAATTATTGCACTTGAGCACACAGAATGTGCACAATTATTTTCTTAGAAATGTGAAATAAAAAGTCAAGAAGCATTTCCTTGACTCTGAAACATGAAACTCTTAATGTGAACCACTACATCAGTGACAGTGGGTCGCTGATTTTAAATGTCTTTATTGAAAATGTTTTTCATCCACTACTTTTCGCCATTGCATGATAAAAAATGGTGGAAAATAGTGAAATGTTGTTGCTGAACACAACCTACTGTCGTCTGTGTCGGTTCATAGAGAATCACCCCTACAAGGCCATCAGATGAAAGAAAGTAGATTTTTAATAACCCACAAGCTTTTGACAAGGTCATAACAGCACTGTATGAAAGGTATGAAAGATAAAAACAGGATGTTATAATAAAGTAGGCAGTTGGACAGGGTAAATGCTCTAATTTAATGTTTCTTGCACTTTTTTGAAGTGAGGGGTAAAGTACATGAGTAATGCTGTGTAATACCTAAGTATCATTATGTGAATTGTGTTTACTTTACTCAGTACTATTGAAACTAAATATTGTAGTTTATATATAAAATAGCCTATATAATATTAAATGTATAAATAAATACAATTTTATGATTTCATATATTGAAAATTACTGTATTATTACAATTAATGAAATTGTAAGGAGTAAAAAGTACATAGTATTATGCATATTTCACCTATTTATGTCTACATAGGGCAGGCTTAAAAATACCATTCCAGGTTAATACAGGTAAAATTCTTCTGACAGCATATGTAAAAAAAAAAAGAAAAAAATTAACAGAAATTGTGCTTACAGTGGAGAGTGGAGACCCAACAGGCAAGATAGCTGGAAGGAAATGTCAAGATGTTGAATTTTGTCAAGTGTTTAAACCGCAACAAATCATATTTTAAGTTATGATGTGTTGTTTTAAATAATTTTTAAGTTATGACAGTGAATTTTAAGGTATGGCTACTATATTTAGCTGGATGCTAACACACATGCTAATACTGCAAACGACATGCAAAAAAGAGTCATATCAAAAACATGAACTACTTTATTACAATAAAATGTAATAAATATTATTTATTTCACTTTTGCATAAATTTTTGACTGGATAATTTGACTTTTGAGTAAAATGTGGACATTGCATCCTTTTGTCGTTTGCCTGTAGTTTTTACACCCCCGTTTCTGAGTACTAGTCTCAGTTCCTACAGTAAGCATGATGTTTAATGCCTTTAATCAGTTACCCAGACTGTCACTTTGACATTTTAGGCACCTCTATTTCAGATTAGATCATCTCTTTCACGGTCCTTGATGAAATATCAAGAGCTGGGATGAATTTAGGCCAACGGTCATAAATTTAGGCCACTTTCCAGATCTAAAAAACCACAAAAGTCAGAAGTCACTATCACTGTCAAAGAGTATTCTCTGAGACAGCAAAACACAGTGTTCAGTCCTGATAAGTAATGTTTATATTTGATGGGTCTGAGATGTCTGTGTTATGATCGGAACATTAAAGACCACTGGATATGTGACCAAAGATCAACCAAACCTCTAGTTTCAAAACTCTCAGTGACATCAGTCCGTCTTCTGAGTTTTAGCTCCACTGTGAGACAGCCTTTCTGGTCTGGTGTGACTCCAGTGTCTTGTGATGTTGAGATGTGATGACACTCGTTCATATCCAACTAGCTACGTTTGGTTCAGTGCTTGTATTTGTGACAGATCTATTCAATAAGACTCTAGGCTAGGTTTGACCAAAATTAGGCCAGGTAGCTGCAGAAACTGCCTGTTATATTATTTAACAGTCCACTGCCAATGGGGCTTGTGAACTAACCATTGGATACCCTGCATGGGCAGCACCACAGACCTCTGGTTAATCTTTTATAGGGGCTAATCACACTGTGGATGAACTGCACAAAAGGCTCTGTTGCTAGAATTTTGTGGTGGACTTAAATACAATTATTTTGATTCAAGTGGCAGCTGTCACAAAAGTGCATTTAAGAAAGACTTTGCCCCCCTCTCTTGAAAACTATAAAGACATTGTCCATCCCCTGTTGATGCAGACAAGGACAACTATTTTGAGTAAGTGGCTTTGAGATAGCCCTCTCACATGGCGATTGAGTGATCATGATAAAGGATCTTTACGGAAGTATCTTAAAGGGATTGTTCACACAAAAAATGAAAATTCTGTCGTTAATTACTCACCCTCATGTCGTTCCAACCACGTAAGACTTTCGTTCATCTTTAAGAACACAAATTAAGGTCTTTTTGATTAAATCTGAGCGATCTCTGTCCCTCCATTTACAGCTACGCAACTACCACTTTGACGCTTCAAAAAGTTCATAAAGAGATCGTAAAACTAATCTATATGAATTGAGCGGTTTCTTAAAGATGAACGAAAGTCTTACGGTTTTGGAAGAACATGAGGGTGAGTAATTAATGACAGGAACTATCCCTTTAATGTTAAATTTTTTTCTTTCTCCTCTTTTTCTAAATTTGTTTATTTTTTTAAATAAAGCACCAGAGAGATAATGTGCTAACACCACTGTAGACATTACTAATGAGAGCAGTAATGTGAATTACAGTATATGCCTCTGGCACTTCTCTTTATAAATACATGTGTATCATCACGGCAGACTGGGGTGCACATGAGAAAGCATCATTTGCAACTAACACTGTTGAGAATGTAAGCAAATGGTTCACAGATTTTCTTCAGCAGTGAAGTATTATCCCAGTGCCGGCTAGAGCCCAAAGCTGCTAGTTAACAACATCAAGTTATAATGCGTAAAATCTTTTTCTCGCTTGAATTGCAGTGTCAAGTTAAGGATTCCAACTTTGATTTGAAGAGAAAATCGGAAATGTGAAAAATGTGGGTCTGTCACATGAAACTATTGTCTTTTCATAAGTCTAAAACTACTGCTGCAGTTTTCCAAATATAGTCAGATGAGTGGGTGTCCACTGAAGCCGACTCTGCCCTAGTTATTCACACATATACATTGCTTGTCATGTCCTTTTCAAGCTGTCCCATCAGAAAAGCTCACCCCAATGAGAACAACAGCAATATCAAGACCTTGTCTGCTTAGGTACAATCATGATTTAAAGGCCATGTGTTTAAATAAATATACTGAAAGAAAGTTGGCACAATGAAGCACTTTCACAAGAGTGAGAGTCAAGTCTGATATTCAGTACAAAACCATGAATGCTTGTATATTGCTGTTATAGCCTGCATTAATTACAAAGAAGTTCATATTGAGTAAAATTACACTGTCATTCAAAAGTTTGGGTTGTTTTTTAAAACATTTTCTTTTTTTAGAAAATTACTAGTGCTCACCCAGGCTGCATTTACTTGGTCAAAAATACAGTAAAAACAATAATATTGTAAAATATTGTTACAGTTTACTAGAACATTTTAAATATATTTTAAAATGTCATTTATTTCAGTAATTAATTTTCAGTGGCCTTTACTTTAGTCTTCAGTGTCACATGATCCTTCAAATATCATTGTAATATGCTGATTTGATGTCCAAGTCACATTTCATAATATTATCAATGTTGAAAACAGTTGCTCAATATTTTTGTGGATGCTGTGGATACATATTTTTAAAAGAAAGTTTAAAAGATCAGCGTTTATTTGAAATTGAATCTTTTTATGATTTCTTTATGAATATAAGTACTAATTTCTTTTTCTTTAAAAAAAAAATCATACTGACTCAAAACTTTTGAACATTAGTGTACATTTCAGAAGAGGTTTTGCCAGTAAGTATGTTTATTTTTCTTTCCAGTGCTGTTTTAGGAAATGTCAGCATTCTTGGAACGCCTCTTGTCCAATCAAATTAGAGAAACAAATGTAACTGTTATAGAAAGCTATAACTCTGACTTGTTTTGTTGCATTATTCACCTTAGGCGTAAACATGTTAATAAATCTTTTTATAGCTTTCCAGACCTATGCTAAATAATACTGTATACTTTCAGATTCTCAAGTACTAATGAAGGTGAAGTTAAAACAACAACATACAAACACTGAACAAACGTTGCTCTTTTAGCAGCAGAGATGTATTTTAGAAAAACAGCTCCGTGGTTAATGTATCTCAGGCAGGGCGATGGCCTATTCGGGTATCTCTCAGCAGCCTGAAGACCACAGCGTCTATTTGGACCAGAGGACATTTCACAGGCCAGTGGAGAGACTACATCATGCCGTCTCCAGTGCTCCGTGAAATATTTCCTTGGCAACAGGAGAAACAGCGCTGATGCTGAGGGGCAAATTCTGCGGATAAAGCCAATCTGGAACAAAGGCTAACTAGATGGTCCCATATGGAGCTCATGATCGATATTCAGTGACACAGCAGTCATGCAGCAGTGGTATTTAGGAGGAGTGTGAAGAGAAAAGGGTGCAGACTACGAAATGTCACTCTCTATTTTAATTGCAGTCATCAGAGCTTTGAAGTAAACAATGCTGGATTTTGTAAGTGCTGTAAGCTTTCTGAGCTGCGACGCACAGAGCTCAATGGCACCGATTCAGGTCTGAGCTGAGAAATGCGAAATTTGATTTGCCATACCTCTCCATAATGCTTAATATGCTGTCGGGCCGTTTCTTTACCAATATGGCAATATTTACCATGATGGCTTCTTTGTCACATATTTGCAAAGGCTAAGGTTGTAACAGTAAGCCAATTATTCACTGGCTCTATGTTACCCGCTGAAGCAAGGGATTGTGTTTAAATAGCCAACGGAGCACTGTGTGTCTGCTTGTCTATTCATTTCATATGCTCTAGAAACTATCCACCAATTTTTCTTGCAGGAGTTGGAATTTACCTATAATCTACTTGATGTTTATTTATCATATTGCTGTTTACAGACTTCAGAATAAAGGGGCAGGCACATTTAGTGCCTCAACCCATGTAACAATAACTAGCTGGAGAGACTCTACACCGTAAACAATGGCTGTAAAAAAATGACCGTAATTTTGACAGTAACATGCTGTTATCCATTAAAACAGCAATATGCCATAGAAAAAATGCATTCTGGGTGATATTTGTCATTTTCGAGAAAGTAGCCAACAGGAAAATACTGTGAATTTACAGCGCTCAAAGTCAACACTCAGAGTCTGTGTTCCAAATCACACCCTATACCCTCATTCACTACTCCCTGCATTAGTTCACTAATATAGTCCTCTTGACTGAGTGAATAATTTCATAGTTAATTCAGTTAAATTTCGAAGTTAATTCAGACACTGCTGAACACCTGCTGTTAACAAGCAGAATCATTGAAGGAAAGAGGAACAAGAAGAACAGAAAAAGACATTAATGTCAGATAAAAGACATTAAATCTCTGAAGATATTAGCAGAGGAGGATTAAACAACTCCACAAACAGCATTACCAGCTTCACTTATTACTAACCAGTTTGGCTTTATTTCTGTCAGACGTCTACAGAAGTTCTTATTAAAAGGTAACAGAGGTTTAGATGTCATTTTATTTTCGTTTGATGTTACCATGATGGTGATCAGTGTTTTCTTTAGTTGGGCTCTTGACCCTTGACTTTTGAACATTAATTTTTCTTTGGCTGCGGTAGCTGTGTCTTTAAAATAAATTTGCTATGGCAAAAAAAGCTGAAAGAAAACAGGATCAGATGACAATGGCTGTTTGTTAATGGTCACAATCATCATTTAGTGGCCTGATTCACTGATCTCATTTACTGTCTAATGTATTTATATGGGTTAGGTTTTGTATTTTTGATTAAGGTATCACTGTGATTTTGCAAATCGAGATCTATTGTAGTTTTGACAACCAGAAAATATGAAGGATTTAAAAAACTTTATGCTCAGAACATTTTGAACTTCTAGATCAGCCAGGCACTCACAGACATCAAGAATCGGCATATGAATCTCAACAATGGTGACAATCAAAAGTGTTATGCTGCAATGCATGCTGGGTACCAGCATAGTACAAAAAAAATCATCCATGACTCCCAGCATGCATTGCAGCTGAATTGTCTGGTTATTTTCTATAATTTTTACTTTTTGCTTTTATTTTTGTTATCGGTTTTGTGTTGACTTTTAGTAGCGTGTTTTGTAATGTTCAGATTTGTTGTCATCTTTTTTGTTGCTTGTCACCATTGGTGAGATTCAGTTAGACTGTCTAGCTGAAGCTGTAGTTAATTTATTTATTTTTTTAATCAGTTAAAAATCCAAATCAGTTATATATAATTAATTAAAGTAATATAAAATTAAAGGGTTAGTTCACCCAAAAATTTAAATTATGTCAGTAATTACTCACCCTCAACCTACTCACCCTACTCACCCTGTTCCAACCCTGTAAGACTTTAGTTCATCTTCGGAACACAAATTAAGATATTTTTGATGAAATCTGAGAGCTGTCTCATTCCTTCATAAGCTGCTAGTAATTGCATTTGTCGGCCCAGAAAAGTTAGTAAAGACATTGTTAAAATAGTCCAAGTGACTACAGTGGCTCAACCTTAAGTTTATCAAGCGGGAAGAATAGTTTTTGTGCGGAAATGCAACAAATGTGTCTTAAAAACACACAGTTACAGCAGCCAAAGAAAACCTAATGTTAAAGGGTTAGTTCACCCAAAAATGAAAATTAAGTCATTAATTACTCACCCCCATGCCAGGGGCGGACTGGGACCAAAAAGTGGCCCTGGACTTTCTGGCCCACAGCAGCTCACCACATCCCAAATCATAACACATTGGCCCATTAATGTGCAGAATATTTTTTAACACCACTTATAGCATAAAAATATAACAATACAAAAATAAATGCTATTTAAACATTTATTTTAAGTAACACAACATATTAGGTCATATTGTAAAACCAAAGGGAAACAAACAGAAGAACATTAAGACAACATTATTAATATAAAACTATCAAGACAGCATATCAGCTAGTCAGGGGGAGCTAGAGGCATCAGAGCTTGTTGAACTGCTACTCTTCGCGCCAAATGTGTTAATTTGAAGCATTTCACAGCATCTACCTCTAATGCTTTTTTTAACCGTCGGCTGAAATTGGTCCTCGTCAGCTTTTTTTCGGCCGATTCGACATGTCGGTGAAAGAGGGAACTCTGATTGGCTGTTCAGCTTAGTGAACGAGTCAGTGCACTGCACGAGAATAATAGCAAAACAGCGAGCAAAGAAGTCAAAACAGCACAGATAGAAGGCTGTTCTAATGTTACGTCATATTACCTGAGTGTTCCTTGGCGAATATTTAAATATTAACATGAGAGGAGTGGAATAAAAAAAGTGTTTAGCAGGATTGATATTCAGAACGGTAAGCATGCACTGCTTTGTTTACGGTGTGTGTATCTGCAGCCGCCAGCCGGCAGCGTCGGTTTCTCTTTTTGAATGACGAATATAGACGAATTTATCTGCAGAAATAGACAGTTGTCTCATTTACACCCAGGCGCAGAATGCGCATTCTAGCTAAAAGTCGGCTGTAGTTCTCTCGGTGTGTTCAAGTGCAGCTTTTTTCCCGCGACACAGGCGACGCGGCGATGCGAGCCGATAACACAGTCGGTTCCCTTTCAAGGGAACTCGAGCTGCGTTTGAGACGCGGTGGGAACGCTCTGCGTGATTGCGTCATGAAGCACGTGTAAAATCAGTCCAATGGAAGCCCGATACGTCATAGGTGACGTCATAGACCAGGAAACTATAAAGCAGTTTTACAGACCGCGCCAGCTTCTGTTGTCTTCAGCAAGCGCTCTCTGTGATTCTGTCCTTGTCTATTTATTGTTGTCTGTCCGATCATATTGCTATATATATATATATATATATATATCATGATGGCGAGCAAGCAAGATTTCAAACGTTGTGTTGTTCCCTGCCCTCGTTTCATTACGGGTGGGGACACACATCAGATGTGTGTTGCTTGTTTGGGAGTTGAGCATGCCCAGTCAGTCCTCGAGGGGGCTGATTGTGAGCATTGCATGAGTTTGTCCATGAAAACTCTCCGCTCCCGCCGGGCATTCTTTGAGGAGGATGGTTCGGCTCGTGTTCCCCGTGGTGCGGGTCCCGCTGCTGCTGAGGCACAGCGGCGGCGTGCATCATGGGGTTCACAGATGGATCTAGTAGCGGGGTTTGAGACGGGCCCAGCCCTTTCTCAGCCCTTACCTGCTAGTTCCGGTGTCCCAGCCCAGGAAGGAGCCCGCTCTGCGGTTTCTCCTCCCCAGGTTGAGGCACCAATGTTGCGGCTATCCAGTTCTGAGGAACCGGATGTCGTTGATATGGGGGATTTTGAGTTTTCGCCAGCTCATATCCCCGATGATGAGGAGTTAATGGAGGTTTTATCTCGTGCTGTTACTAAATTAAATATTGAGTGGCCAGCTGATGATATTGATGTTGAATCAAAAAAGAGTCTTCTAGATGATCGTTATTTACCATCTAGATCACGACCTCCTCGTCGGGAGCTCCCGTTTTTTCCTGATCTTCACACTGAGGTGTCTAGATCATGGAATAAACCGGCATCTTTCAGAGTTCATAATCCTCAAACTAGTAATTACAGTAAAGTGAGAGGTATTGATGATTACGGTTATTTGACGATGCCTCGTGCGGAAGAGACGCTTGCGAGCTATCTCTCCCCCGAGTCAGCGTCATCACTGAAAGCCCCGACGTTACCTACCAGACCATTAAAAAATACATCAATGCTGGTGGGTAAAGCGTATTCGGCAGCAGGTCAGGCGGCGGCATGCCTTCATACAATGTCGATATTACAAGCCTATCAAGCTGACCTGCTGAGGGACATAGATGAATGTGAGGAAGTTAGTGCTGATGCAATTCGAGAATTACGTCGCACGACAGATTTATCTCTCCGGGCCACCAAGGAGACGGCCAAATCTGTGGGCCGTTCTATGGCAGCCCTGGTGGCCACGGAACGTCATTTATGGTTGAATCTTTCTGAGATAAAAGACAAAGATAGATCTGTTCTTCTGGACGCACCGGTTTCCCCTACAAGTTTGTTCGGCGATGCTATAAATTGTGTTGTCGATAGGTTTCAAGAAAATAAAAAACAAGCGGCTGCGTTTCAGAGGTTTCTTCCTCGCCGGTCTAATGTCCCCGAGGCTGCACGCAATATAAAGGTTGAGCAGCCTCGTCCGTCTACGAGCTCCTCACACAGATACCAGCAGAAACAGAGCGTTGCTGCTCGGGCTCCTCCACAATCTGGGGTTCCCGAGTGGCGTTCGCAGTCCAGGCCTGCTGGGGGCAGACAGGATCTGAGGACTGTCATGTCTAAAAGAACCTGGACTAAGAAGAAGTCCTGACGCCAAGTGTGCCAGGCTTCTGAGGGTGGTCCCCTCCAGGGAGGAACGATTCCGAGGAACCGTTTCTCTCTGGCGCCCTCCGGGGGGCGGTTCTCCGAGGAGAGTCGCAGCGTTGCCACATCGGTTGTTCCCTGCCGGTTCGCCGTTTCAGGGCACCGAGGTGTCAGCGTCCCCATGCAATCCTCTGAGGAGGATTGTAGAACGGTCAGTTCGGTTGTTCCCTGCCGGTTCGCCGCTTCAGGGCGCCGAAATGATTGTTAAAATCAAATCCAGAGGCCAGTCTCGAGAGACTGGTTCCCTTATCAGAATTTCTGGCAGCGTGGAAACTTCTGCCAAATATTTCTTTATGGGTCCTGCATATAATAGAGAAGGGTTACAGAATTCAGTTCGGTTCTCGTCCGCCCAGATTTCAAGAGGTCCTTCCCACAGTGGTGGACCCACAGCAGGCTCTGGTTCTGACACTTCTTCAAAAAGGAGCGATAGAGGGGCTGCCTCCTCCCAGCAGAGAGTCAGGGTTTTACAGCCGTTACTTCATTGTTCCGAAAAAGGATGGAGGGTTGCGTCCTATTCTAGATCTGCGCCAGTTAAACAGCAGAGTTCAGAAACTCAAGTTCAGGATGCTCACACTCAAGCAAATTGTATCACAGATTCAGTCCGAGGACTGGTTTGTCACAATAGACCTGAAAGACGCTTACTTTCATGTATCCATCCATCCTCATCACAGGAAGTTCCTGAGGTTCGCTTTCGGGGGCGAAGCTTACCAGTATCGGGTTCTACCGTTTGGCCTAGGTTTATCACCCCGCACCTTTACAAAATGTGTGGATGCAGCTCTGGCTCCTTTGAGACTCCAGGGCATTCGCGTATTAAATTATATCGACGATTGGTTGATTTTAGCTCAGTCAGAGCAGTTGGCAGTTCGGCATCGAGATGTCGTTCTGTCTCACATAAAGGAGTTGGGGTTGCGGCTCAACATCAAGAAGAGTGTTCTCCTCCCTGCTCAGAGGACCACTTTTTTAGGTGTAATTTGGGATTCGACCACAATGCAGGCACGTCTATCTCCTGCTCGGATTTCTGCGATTCTCACAGCCGTAAAAAAATTTAAAACTAGGCCAGTCACTCACTGTGAAACAGTTTCAGAGACTGTTGGGGCTCATGGCAGCAGCGTCCAACGTGATTACTTTTGGCCTGCTGTACATGAGACCCCTGCAGTGGTGGCTCAGAACCAAGGGGTTTTCTCCGAGGGGAAATCCGTTCCGCAAGATCAAGGTCACGCGGCTATGCCTTCGTGCCTTGGTCATGTGGAAGAAACCTTGGTTCCTCGCCCAGGGCCCAGTGCTGGGGGCTTCTTGTCGACGCGTCACGCTTTCGACGGATGCTTCCCTCACGGGATGAGGGGCGGTCATGAGTGGCCGCTCGGCGCAAGGTCTTTAGCAGGACCATCATCTGTCATGGCACATAAATCGCTTGGAGATGATGGCGGTATTTCGAGCTCTCAAATATTTCCTGCCAGACCTGAGAGGCCATCATGTGTTGGTCCGTACGGACAACACGTCGGTGGTATCATATATCAACCATCAGGGGGGTCTGAGGTCACGTCACCTTTGCAAGCAGGCCCATTAGATCCTCCTATGGGCCCAAGGAAAGTTGCTATCTCTCAGAGCAGTTTACATTCCGGGGCGTCAGAATGTGGGAGCAGATATACTGTCAAGGCAGGGGCTGAGGCCCGGGGAGTGGAGACTTCACCCCGAGGTGGTGGAGCTCCTTTGGGAGAAATTTGGTCGTGCTCAGATAGATCTTTTCGCATCCTCAAATACAACCCATTGTCCCATGTGGTTCTCTCTCACGCACCCAGCTCCTCTCGGACTGGATGCGATGGTGCAGGTTTGGCCGAGGCTTTACCTGTATGCTTTTCCCCCGATATCATTGCTCCCGGGGGTTCTGGAGAGGGTTCGCCGGGAAGGGGCCCGTCTGTTACTAATAGCCCCTTACTGGCCGACTCGAGTGTGGTTCTCGGACTTGGTGTCTCTTCTGAGCGGCTCTCCTATGGAGATTCCAATCAGGAGGGACCTGCTGTCCCAGGTAGAGGGCACGATATTTCACCCTCGACCGGAGTTGTGGAAACTGTGGGCCTGGCCTCTGAGGGGGCCAGGCTCATAGAATCCGGTCTCTCGACTGAGGTCGTTGAGACCATTCTCCATTCCAGAGCCCCTTCCACGAGAAAACTGTATGTGCTGAAATGGAAATTATTCTCCACCTGGTGTGGTGAGCGTCAGTTAGATCCTGTTAACTGCCCTGTTGGTTCAGTTCTCGATTTTCTGCAAGACCGTTTCTCTGCTGGATTATCTCCTTCCACCTTAAAAGTTTATGTGGCGGCTATATCGGCCTACCATACCCCTCTGGGGGGTACTTCTATTGGGAGAGATCCTCTGATTACTCGTTTTCTCCGTGGTACATTGAGGTTGAGACCTGCACTGCACTCCAGAGCACCGGCTTGGGATTTAGCCATTGTACTTGAGGGTCTGGCTCTGGCTCCGTTCGAGCCCATTGAAGAGGTTTCAGAAAAATTCCTCACTTTGAAAGCTTTATTTCTCCTTGCTATTTCATCTATCAAGAGAATTGGAGATTTACACGCCCTGTCGGTTGCTCCGTCATGTTTGGAATTTGCACCTGGTATGGTGAAAGCATTTCTATACCCTAGACCGGGTTATATTCCTAAGGTCCCATTCAATGTTGGGGGCCCAATAGTGCTGCAGGCCTTCTATCCTCCACCTTTTAATACCCCAGATCAGGAACAATTGAACCTGTTATGTCCAGTTCGGGCATTGGATGCCTACGTTCACAGAGCTGCCCTGTGGCGTAAGTCAGAGCAATTATTTGTATGTTTTGGGTCACTCAAAAGAGGGTGCCCTGCATCTAAACAGGTTATGAGCAAGTGGATAGTCGAGGCTATTTCACTAGCTTATGAAGCGGCCGGTCAGCCTTCACCTATGGCTGTACGGGCCCATTCTACTAGGAGTTTGGTACCAAGTCTCAGCCATAAGTTAACCATATCAACACCAGAAACCCCAAAACTGAGCCATTACCCTTACCCAGCCTAATCTTATCCAAACCATATGAACAAATAAGTCACAGGAAAATTCAATTCTCAAAATTGTTTTATTTAACAATAATGCACAAGCCAAAAATCATTTTTTAAATTACATCTAGAATTGTGTAACTGTGTGAAGGCTATTTTTTTTAGTACATTCAAAGCGCAACATCTTATTACCTCCCGGTGAAAAGTCCCGGTGCTCCAGATGGCCAGTCCGCCCCTGCCCCATGCTGTACCAACCCCGTAAGACCTTCGTTCGTCTTCGGAACACAAATGAAGATATTTTTGATTAAATTTGAGAGGTGGATCACTACCACCCCACATAGCAAATGTTTTCTGGCCCAGCTCCGGGCCACACAATCACTTTTCCCTTGGCCCAAGTACCGCAAAGAATGACGGCCCTGAAATGGCCCAGAACTGGATTAAAGACAAGGGTCACGCATGGACCATAACCGGGCTCTCTCTTGAATCTCTTGAGGTCTCGTTTCAGGCCTACAAGGAAGAAAAGGGATAGTCGAATAAAGTCGTTATTTTTGTTTGTTTTTTTCGCACAAAAAGTATTCTCGTCGCTTGATAAACTTATAGTTGAGCCACTGTTGTCACATGGAATATTTAAACATTTTCTTCATTGACTTTCTGGGCCGTCAAGTTTCATTCCCTTAGGCAGCCTATGTAGCAGTCATCCACCTCTCAAATTTAATCAAAAATATCTTCATTTGTGTTCCGAAGACGAACGAAGGTCTTACGGGGTTGGTACAGCATTGGGGTGAGTAATTAATGACTTAATTTTCATTTTTGGGTGAACTAACCCTTTAAAGTCAAGGGTCAAGAGCCCAACTAAAGTAAACACTGATCTCCATAATGGTAATGTCAAATGAAACGAAACAACATCTCTGTTAATTCTCAATAGGAATTTCTGTAGACGTATGAAAAAATCAAGTCAATCTGGTTAGTAATAAGTGAAGCTGGTATTGCTATTTTTTGGAGTTGTTTAATCCTCCTCTGCTGAGATCTTCAGAGATGTAATGTCTTCTGTGGCTGAAGTCAGTTGTAGTTCTTGTGTTTTGCTTTTTTTCTGTTCTTGTTGTTCCTCTGTCCTTCAGTGGTTCTGCTTGTTAACATCAGGTGTTCATCACTAATGTTCAATCATCAGTTAATTATTCACTGAATTATATCATTAACTTTAACACTGCTTCAGTGTCACTCCAACACTCTGTAGTGTGGACAGAGAAGTATTCATTTAAAACTAAGGATTTTGCAGTGGGATTAAAAAGGTCAAAAAAAACAAAACAGTGAAGCGTAATTTAACGGTAATCAACTGTAAATTAATTCACAGCTGCCAGTAGATTAGATTGAAGGAAAAACAGTAATATACTGTAAAATGTAACAGTCAGATTTACTAAATGAAAGAAGTTAATTTCACTGAAATATTAGTGTTCATAGAAAAAAGTTATGCAAAGTCAATAACTGATAAGGAGAGTAAATATTAAACTGATGTGTTTTATGTGTTTTTGCACAAGATGATACCGTGATATCTCTAACAGAGAGATCTGTTAGTTTAATAAATTAGTTTTGTGGGTCACCATTGTGCTGGAGAATAAAGCCTGTGCTTCAATCAAATGAGCAGAGAAATACGGATGTTATGCTGCCGGTTGCTTTATTTAAAAGCAGTAACTGTGTAGTTGCTGATGCAGTGACAATCTCCTTGCTAAGTACATTAGCACATACATGTGTGATATTGTTTGCTAAATACGAACTGCAAATATTTTAGTTAAAGTCATGTTTTTAATTAATTCACCATTACACATTAGATCTTTGCAGTTTTATATTAAGAGATATTAATTTTCAGTGGACTCAAATAAAGTAAGTTCACAGTACTATCAGTATAAATACTAGTTTTTAAACTCGAACTGTTTGAAGCAATCGGTTTCTCAAATGATATGAGTTACCTTTATTAGTATTTTTACGGAAACATACTGTAAAAAATGAGAGCTGTAAATGAACGGTAAAAGGCTGTAAATTAACAGTACATTGCTGGCAACCACAGCTGCCAGTAGATTAATGTTATTTTACAGTGCAATTTTTTACAGGGCTATTTTTAAAATTACATTTTCTCTATTCACAGATTCCACTGTCATTATAACTGTTATTTTTTTTCCATTTCGGTGTTTTATTATTATTATTATTATTATTATTATTTTTATCCATTTCTTTTTTTCTAAAAATAATGAATATTATTTGCATATTAGCGAATTCCATTTTTATTTTTTGTAACTGGTATTCTTCCAATGAGATGGTTCTTTATTATTAGTATTATTATATTTCTTATCTCATGTCTATTTCCTTTGTTTTATTTAACTACTACAGTATGTGCAATACCGCAATATCAAAAATCTGACGTAATTTTTAATGGGACCACGGAACTTTTGAAATTCATGTCAATACTGATTGGCTGACACTAGCCGATTCAAAAGCAGGCTCACTAACAGACAGGGAAAAATATTCTAAATAAGATAATTTCACACTTTTGTGAGGCCTCAAAAAATAATTGAGCACAGGCACAACATCAAATACAATATAATGAAATATTAGCAATTTATATGTTTCTCATTTTATCAGAATACTGTCAATTTAGATTTTTATTACCAAATGGTGTAGTTACAGTATCTACCAGAATGAGTTAACTTGGCAATGCTAACTATAGCCAAAATACAGGTAACAGAATGACTCCATATACAGATGTCAAGGATAGGGACAGCTGTGGTTCATTATACCGGTATTCTTCCTGTGGGATATAATAATTAAAACTTTAAATCCTACACTAATGTATGAAACAGACGCTTCAAACGTCTGTGATTTCACCTGAGCGTCACTCGCTGGGCTGTCGGGGAATTAAAGAGAATTAAACCTGTTTTCGAGTCTGTCAAACAAGCTTCTTCAAACTGCCAATTTCTCATCCTGAAAATTGAAAGTGAAATAAGTGTCCCCCGTGAGAACAACAGCAGATATATACTGTAACAAAATGTCATGAATCAAAATGGAATCATCCGCTCCTTTTTTGTTTGCAAATGTCATGGCCATGTCTCTTTTATTGTGCACTGCCCTTCTGCTTTATATTGTGCTTTATATTCTTTTCCATTGTAAATGTATGTTGCTTCTTCTCTTCATAGATTGACCATAAACGCAGAATGCCAGCTTCAACTGCATAACTTTCCTATGGATGAGCACTCCTGCCCACTCATCTTCTCCAGCTGTGAGTATCTCTTCCTTTTAGTCTCCTCGGATTCACAACTTTAGATTTCCATTTCTTTTCTCCTTTGGTTGTGAATGTTTTGGTTTGTTCTTTGTTCTTTGTACAAGACAACCTTGCTCATTCAAGTAGCTACAACAATATCAATATGCCTTTTGAAATGCTTCATTTGAAGCATAGCAGTACAGTGTTGCCAGGGCTGGGGGGCATGTGTTCAAGTGAGGAAAAGGGAAACCCTCTTCTAATTATTTATAAAAAGTAAAGTTACATATTGTTGATAATCTTTCAATTAATTACACTATTTAACACTATACACTATAAAAGTGTTTTAACAGTGGTTTCATTTCACAATGGTGATAAACAGTGCCGAAGTTTACGGATAACACGATTGTTACCTGGCTGTCACCAATGAAGGCAGGTCCTGAAGACGCCAGTTACATTGGTGCCATGACCTTGATGGGGACCCGGTGAGGTTTAGGGGGGTGAGTGTAAAAGAGGTCAGCAGAGAGCTGTGTGGGTAAACCTCACTCACCTGATCCCAAGAGGCGCATTAGTGACAGATGCTAGATGCTGTGGTCTTTAGCGTCCTTGTTAGCGCGCCCACCTCCCATGCGCTGGTTCGAATCCTGCTCAGAGTGGGGCGAGTAGAATCAGACGGGTTACAGGTGCGTATAGGCTACTTCTATCTTTTTGAATGGTCAAAGCATTTCTCGCTCAGTTGCCTTTTATGCTGTAAATGTTCCGTTTAGAAGAACAATATGCCCTGAAATGTCTTTGAAATATCCACATATCTTCACAAACAAGCGAGAAATGTTCTGAAAAGCCACTATAGGATTCGATTATATTACATTTCTCTCATAACAAGAACACCAATAAAATTCTCATCCTATTGTTTGATTAATAGCAGGTAAACCAGTCTTGCCACAAAAGCAATTCAAACTCTATTTGGCAATATTTCACTTGTGAAAGGGGCGTTTATATTGGAGTCACAACAGCAAAAAAAATTTACTGTTTAATTTTAAAGGTGAAAAAGGAAGGAAATTGTCAATGAAAACCTAAATTATGGCTGTTTTGGCATAAAAGAAATTACATTATATATGGACTTCAGGGGGAAAAATAAGAGGAAATCATACAATATGACCCCTTTAACTAAGAAAGACAATCAGAAGTGATATTTAGCCTATAAAATCAGATTTTATGGATAATATTGCAAGAGCACATTTCTGATGGTAGACATGGTATTGCTCCAGGGAATGTGTCACAGCTGATTATGATTTCATGCTTTATGATGTAAAGTTTCATTTTTGCTCTCCATGTATTCTCTTATATAGAAACTAGGCCATGGATTTCATTGCATGTATACACCAAGGGCACAGATAGGCTGGTAATTACTCTGCATGTCCGATGGGCTCTTGAAAGCTGGCTTCATTAGTAGGGTGTCATGAATGACATTACTCAAGGGTGATTGGTAATGGGTGATGCATCTGTGGTGTTAAGAGTCCAGACAAAGAAGGATATAGGTAAATTGGAAAAGTTTGTGTCCCTGGGTAATATGATTTCTCACTTCTGTTTCTCACCCAGCCTCTGTTTCTACCCCCTAATTCACACATCAAGGCTCTCTGCTCTTCTCGAAATGTTTTTTTTTCTCACTCATTTGTGGAGCCATGCTCAGAATGACATACCGAACCAACATCCATTTACTGAAAGCTATGTATTACATCATGCCCATTTTCAGCAGTAATTTTATTAGAGATTGTGTGGAAAGCACTAACCAAAGATGTTCTTTCACAAATGAAAGTTTTATTGAGGAAAACACTTTATAATGAATGTTTAATGGTTGTTTACTTAATGATTGCATTAGAAGATACAGGGATTTGAATTCAAAGTATTATTAAAGTATTATTTTACAAATTAGCAGATAATTATTGAATGTTGTCTTTATATTATATGGCATGAAACATGACATTTGTGTGTTTGTATGTTTACTTATTGCTGATAATTAGTTTTGATTTGATTTGAAATATGGTTTAAAGCTTGGCCTCGATTTATTGAGTTGAATCACTGAAGAAGTTTCTACATCTAGAAATATTTGAGGGTTGCTATTTCATTGCCATGGAAACTTTTGATCTCACTCTTTTAGTTCTTTTGGCAAATAGTTTTTTTTTTTTTTTTTTAAATGTATTTATTTATTTATTTTTATCACGATTATCTCATGACACACATATCTAGATATTTCTGCAACAGCTTTTTTGCCTCACTCAAAAGGAATAATCAGAAATGTTAATAATGGTCATTGTAGTTATGCTAATTGTTATGGGTGGTGTTGGCAGAAGAAGAAGGTGAGGCACAAATGTTCCAATACAAATTACTTTTACTTCCAATAACTTTTGGTAATGGGTACAGGCAGGATAACACAACACACACTTTACATAAACGAGAACGGACCAGGAATGATGGAGAACACAGGGTTTAAATACACAGAGAACAGGTCAGGGAAACAAGGCACAGCTGGGGCAAATTAACACAACACAGGTGAATGAACTGAACACAAACGAGAAGCGGGAAAACTGGAACACAGGACTGAACCAAAAACACTAAGCAGGGGAAACAGAGGACACACATGTAACAATAATAATGTTAATATGCAGTATAATACGAGTTCAAAGAAACACATTTTTGCTTTAGTGTCGATGAAGAGGTACTTGATTCTTACTGATGGGGCTTTGAGGTATACCAAAAATGGCTGCTCTAGAGGAGAAAAAACAATCAGGCGACTATAAGTAAAAGTCTCAATTGGTCTACATTTAATTGAATTGCTGTCTAGGAGAAACAATTGATATATTAATGGTATTAAGTGAGTTTATGCTTTAAACAAGAAGTCACGTCCCGACGAAACAGGCGTGGCCTGGGCCTATAAATATAGCTCGATGGGCTGATATAATCTGGTTTTTCATCGCCGAAGCGAACCAGAGCGTGTTGCAGGCACAGCAAAGATACGCAGTACTCGTTCCCTCTTCTAGAGAGAACCGAGGTTACGTTAGAGGTTCTCTCGTACTGCGTAATATCTTATGCTAGGGGAACACAATGTAAAACGCCGTGCGTGCTGGGATCCAACACCAAAGTCCCAAGGGCAGGTGCCCGGGGCTCATATAGTGCATAATCACCAGGGACTCACAGTGAGTCTGAGAAGAGAGGCTAGAAGCATCATTCCCAATAAGTAGCATCCTAAGGGAGCTAACCACATCAACAGTGTTTCACACAGCCAGGGTGAAAATGTTCGGCCTGAACTGGGTAACGGTATGGATCTTACTCATTGCCCATGGGGTTATTTTATCGATCAGCGAGTGGTGCTCAAGCGGTTTCAGTATTCTGAGCCTAAGCAACGGGGCAGACAGTACTGATCTTTAGACCGACAGTAGTTTAGCCTGTAAAGCGGTAACCTCTAGGTTATAAAACCTTATAAATGTAGACGGCGAGGCCCAGTCAGCCGCCATACAGATATCCTGCAAGGTAATCCCACTAGACCAAGCCCACGACGAGGCCATGCCTCTTGTGGAGTCCGCTCTGACACCCAAAAGACACTGCAAGCCTTTAGAAGTGTAGGCCAGCGCTATGGCATCAACTATCCACCTGGATAGGCTCTGTTTCGATGCGGCTAGTCCCTTAGCACGTCCGCTGAACGAAACGAAGCGCTGCTCAGTCTGTCTGAAAACAGACGAGCGAGACACATAAGCTCTTAATGCCCTGACTGGGCAAAGGAAGCTCGCGTCCTTTTCCTCATTGCAGGGCAGACAGGGAAATAACCTGAGCCCTGAATGGTGTGTTGAGGGATTTAGGCACGTACCCGTGTCTTGGTTTGAGTATGATCTTCGAGTCATTTGGCCCAAATTCCATACACGTCGCGCTTACTGAGAGCGCTTGTAAATCCCCTATGTGCTTCACTGAAGCGAGAGCCATAAGAAACACTGTCTTGAATGACAAATGTTTCATGTCTGACAAATGGATTGGCTCGAACGGGGCACATTTCATGGCTTCCAAAACCGTAGAAAGGTCCCACATGGGGACTGAGCGGGGTCTGGGAGGATTCAGCCTCTTAGCTCCCTTAAGGAAGCAGATGACTAGATCGTTCTTCCCCAGTGACTGGCCAGTCGCGGGTTTAGTAAACGCTGCTATGGCCGCAACATAAACCTTGAACGTGGATGGGGTTCTGCCCTTATCCAGTAGCTCTTGAAGGAAGGAGAGAATTTCCGTAACCCCACAGTCTAGGGGTGAAAAGCCTCGAGCTTTGCACCAGCCAGAAAACACAGACCATTTTGAGGAATAGAGTCGTCTAGTAGACGGGGCTCTAGCCTGCGTGATCGTGTTTAACACTCCCTCCGGGAGGTTAGCGGGTACCCGTTGATGGCACATGCATGCAGGGACCACAGCTCCGGGCGAGGATCTCAAATCGAGCCCCAGTCTTTCCTCATCGGTACTGGCCATGATTGCTCTCCAAGGTTTCAGAGCTGAGACGCATTTCTGATCGACCTTGAGGAGAAACAGACCGGAGGCCCTTGCGCACGGTGGTACTCGCGCTTTTAGCCATAATTGCAGCGGGCGCATGCGAAGCAGGCCCAACTGGAGTACTGACGATGCTGAGGCCATGAGACCCAGCATTTTCTGAAACCTTTTGAGCGGGACTATAGAGGACTTCCGCAGCGAAAGGATTCCGTGATGCGCTGAATGTTCAGTCTGCACTTTGGCGACAGTCGCGCTGTCATAGACAGCGAGTCCAGTTCTGTGCCCAGAAAAGATTTTCTCTGTCTGGGAGACAGCGAACTTTTCGCCCAATTGACTTTGAGACCTAGCTTCTCGAGTTGTTTGAGTAACATGGTCCTGTGGTCTATGATCTCTGAGTGTGATCGAGCTAAAATCAGCCAATCGTCCAAGTAGTTCAAAACTCGCATGCCCCGAAGTTTCAGGGGTGCGAGAGCCGCGTCCATGCACATCGTAAATGTACGAGGTGCTAGGGACAGGCCGAACGGCAGGACTGTGTATTGATACGCCTGGCCCTCGAAGGCGAATCTCAATCGCCTGTGACGTGACGCTATTTGTATTTGGAAATACGCGTCCTTCAGATCTATTGACATAAACCAGTCCTCTTGGCAAATCTGTGCAAGGATTTTCCTGGTTGTGAGCATTCTGAACTGGCGTTTCACAAGCACTTTGTTCAGCTGTCTTAGATCTAGAATGGGTCTGAGACACCCGTCTTTTTTCGGTACCAGAAAATATATGCTGTACAGACCCCCTTCGCTCTGAGCTTGAGATAAAGGCTCTATGGCCCCTTAGTTTCAATAGTTCCGTTATCTCGGCTTGAAGTAGATGAGATACTTCGGTTTTCACCGTAGTTTCGACCCGCGCCGTGTAGCGGTAACTGCAGCGAATAGCCTCTTTTATAGTGTTCAGCACCCATTCTGATACCCCGGGAAGCTTTTTCCACGCATTTGCATGAATAGCTAGGGGTAGAATGCGATCTGGGCTCTAGCCGCAACATAGTGGCGACCGGAGAGCTTCGGTGTGCTGTATCGTAAACACTGTGCTTGCAGCGTTTGAGGCAGGGGGTGCGCCGATCCCTTATGGCAGTCTACTGAGAGAGAGCGAGCGGGGCAAAACCCGTGGGGTTTAACATGTCTGTGAGTGGATGTGGGCGCGGGCACATTTACTGCACTGAAAACACATCGGCCTGAGCTGACTGTATGTGTGTTGGTTTCGTTTTTACAGAAACTGTGGGACATGCATTGTGTAATGTTTGTGGGCACTGGGTTGTGGGCACACTCACTACGTTTAATGCACAACCGACATGAGTTTTATTTGTGCGAGCCCTGTACTGTGGCGCGCTGTGCGTGTGTGTAGGAATGAACACTGGGTCGTGGGCATTTTTATTACACTCATAACACCATCGGCTGTGGCCGGAATACCAGAAATTACACTCTTTATGTGATTTATCTGCGTCGCCGTAAAAACGGCGGTTGTGTGCAGGCAAGCGGGCCATGGTAGCGGCTTGTTTACTGCAGAATACACTGGAACAGTCGCATTTTCTGGAACTGAACGAGCGAAAAGTTTCGGTGGAAGTCTGGCCGCGGCGAGACTTGAACACCGTCGTTTTCCTATGAGGGTTAGGAAGACTTTGTGGCCTCTGGCTTTATCTCAATCTTCGGCCGGGGCCCACGCGGAGGGGGGCGGCGGCCGGCAAAACGAGATCGTGGTCTCTGGTCCCTGGTTTGACGGCGCTGTGAAGCGGCGGCGGGCGGAGGCTGTGGCTGGGAGCTTCGAGAAGACGGCTGTTTTGGGCGACCTTCTGCGGAGCTAGAGCGCTTCGGTAAGAAGTGCTTCATAGCCTGTGACGTCTTCTGAACCTCGGCGAATCTATCCGCAAAATCTTTGACGGATGATCCAAAGAGGCCAGCTGGGGAGATGGGTTCGTCGAGGAACACGGAGCGCTCCGAGTCCGGCATCTCCGATAGCGTCAGCCATAGGTGTCTCTCAGCAACGGTGAGAGAAGCCATATTCTACCAAAAAGACTATATGTATGAAAATAGATTTTATTTTATCAAATCAATTTCACAGACATTAAAAAATAAAATGAAAGTAAACCCTCAACAAGCTCCGTCTCAAAGTTCTTTGGCGTAGGCCTCGTCCTCCGTCCAGGTTTGGAAGTTAATTGGTAGGTCCTGCCAGAGGCCATCCTGGTGGTGGTGGGGAGGATGGAGGGTAACTTCGCTACGACACCTATAGGCAACAAAATAGGAGGGTAAGATCAGTCTTTTTAAATTTGATGTCGAGCTGTGATTGGCTGCGCGAAATTATGAATTAATGACGTGGCAGTGGAGTCTTTCTGGTAGAACTTACGCTAACGCTTTCATTTCCGCCCAATGGCCTGTGCAGCGGACTTTGCGGCGCGAAGATCCAGGTCCGTAGCGCTCCTCAAATCCGGCACGCTGATAGCTTCCGGCCCTTCCTTATCCAGTTTTCAGAGAAGGTTGGCTTGGAAGATCTGCAGTACGGCTATCGAGTTCAATGCCGAAACTGCCTGCCCAGCGGCGGCATAAGCGCGACTGTGCATGGCGGAAGTAACAAGGCAAGCTTTAGAAGGTAGCACCGTCTTAGCTCGCCGTTCAGCAGAGGGCGGGCAAAGATGGGCCGCTACAGCTTCTTCCACTGGAGGAAGAGAGAGGTATCCTCTGTCTTTAGCACCGTCCACCACGGAGAATGCTGCTGAGACAGAGGTGCGCACTCTGGCTGAGAAGGGGGCGTTTCAGGACTTTGCGACTTCTTCATGAAGCTCAGGAAGAAAAGGCGCAAGCCTAGAAGACGGTGGGGCGCGGTCCCTTTGCAGGAAACATCCATCCAGCCTGTTGTGCGCGGCTTGTGCGGGCGCCTCCCACTCAAGGCCGAGGCTCGCCAGACGTATCAGCTCCCATGACATGGGGTTATTTTATTATTTTATATTGTTTCCTGGGTTGCCCTTATAATGTTAGTATGTTTTTTAGATCAAAAATTGTCATAATTTAGAAATAAAAGGCATTTTTCCTGGACTGATTTTAGCCTCTGATTTGAACGCTCTGTTTGAAGGGGCGTGTCTGCTGTGGGATTCAGTGTAACCGGCCAATGCTGTGATTGGCTGACATGCTTGCATATGAAATAGCTACGTATTACATGTGAAACTCTCTCGAATACTTTTACTACAGCTATTATACGTTTTTACTATTACAGCTTTCGAGATTAACGAATCGTGAGATGTTTTAAAGTATTTAGATCTATTCCCATCACACAAAATGTTGCCGTGATGAGCATTGAGCAAGCAGATGAGTCTGCTGATCGCGAGAATGAAGATCTTATCATTGCAACGCAGTTTCTGCACTCTCTCTAATGCTTTCACCAATGCAAACACGATGTACATACAAGAGCTTCGTTGTGCAGTGTAACATGCGTCATTGATTTCCTAACGAGTTGTCCAGATAAACTCGCGCTGTGTGGAAAGATTGTTCTTTGATCGCTTTCTGTATATAATTTGTTCACAATTTAAATAGGATTATTTTTACCCTACTAAAAGAAACTGATATAAACTGAAACTGAAGTTGATATTTTAGTCACTGGCTTGACTTACTGATGCATAAACAGTATTGAACGATTTTGAGAGAAAGATTACCTGTCTGAACTTGAACAATTAGGCTACACATCAGAAATTGTTGCTTGGTAGCTCGATCGATTTATTTTCAGATGTTCATCGAGAACTAAAAAAAACGTTTGTGTTCATTTGTACGTCCGAACACTGATCAACTGCCATGCTTCGCTCGTTTGCAAGCCATGATATCTCGGGCGAGCCAAATTCTCTGGGCAGGCAAAGCAGAGAAAGGGGAGGTTACCTTTCCTCCGTATGACGACATACGGAGGAGATTCAAGATCAGCCCGTCTGAGCTTTCACTTTCTCAAAGGCAGAAAAAGATAGCCAAAGCTCGGTTTACACCGATTGAAATTTCTAGCCACTGGGGGACCATATACAGGCTAGAGAGCTCATATTAATGTTAAAAAACCACAGGATGTGAGAATTTCATGTCATGGGACCTTTAATGCATTTATTAACAGTGAATGCTATCATCAAAACTACAGGTGTGTTCTCTATTGTTTTTATAACATATTCATCTACACACACACAAAAACACTAATGAAAAGTTTTTCAATGAGGGGTTTTGTTATACAAGTTTTTCACCCTACCCCAAAATTTACAAACATACAGCACATGTTTACTGTTGTACAGTACTGCAATCACAGAACTTTATTGATCACGCCTCTAATTTACATCTGGCCAGAGAATTTCATCTACATCACAAAATATATTCTTTTCATGCATTATGGGAGGGAAAAAATCGTTGTGAATGTTGAATCCATGGTTCCCTTTCAGTCGAGAACGTCAGACGTAGACGACGACGACTGAATGGGGATCACGCTTAGGGAGCTTGTCTTCTTCGTACTACATTGGCATGCGTGATTACACGCTCTGCCCCGCGCACGGGTATAAACACGGAAGTGGATGCACGCACCAGTTGCCTTTCGCTTCTGAGCTGATCGGATGTCTCTGAAGAGTACTAATGTTTAAACGAGTGTGTCGTGTTCTTGCGGGAAGACCTCCCAGTGTTGGTGTTTCCGTGTCCCGCTCAGGGCGAGAAGTGAGTGCTTCACTGTTTCAGTTCGCTGATTCAGTGTTGCCGCGGTCATTCCCTGTGTGCTCCGGCACTGGTGATGGTCCCATTTCCTAAAAGAGCAACAATGGTGCGTTTGCGTCTTTAAAAAAAAAAAAAAAGATGTCATTCCGCCTGTGCGTTTCTGGATTCATTCTTTCCCTGTCTCTCTCTGAAACGGTCACAATTGTTGTGTTTGGGCTTATAGCACGCTGAAGCAGCTTTTGTGGACAGTTCATGTTCCCATTGCGGGAATATGACTGTTGCAGTGTTGAGGTCGAGAATCGCCTTCATCCTTGAAGCGCGAGTCCCCATTACCATGCCCTGCCTTTGGGTGCCGCGTGGGTGATAGGAGGATAGTGTTGGATGTCTCGCCCGGTAACCATTCCCTGTGGGCTCCTCACTCCTCTCTTCCACCGCAGCCGGTGGAGTCCCCCGTGGAGCGTGCTGGTCCATCTGTAATGGCTGGGCTGGCCGTTTCACTCAGGGCTCCCCCAGAGGACAGGACGCCGATTGCAGCATCAGAGGGTGAGCTGGCCTCTGGAGATGATGACTCGACTGCATTATCTCCCACCGGGAGCGTAACGTTTCCCGAGCCGGATCCAGAAGACGGAGGCCACCCGACAAATCCTGCCCCGGTGGCCCGCTGTTCCCTCCACCCCGCCGCCGGTGGCAGTTCCTCCACCTGCTCGTCACCGAGAGCATCCCCTGCCACTGCCTCCGGTTCCGCGGGGCCCCCGCAGCAGCCTCCACCCAGGCCCCAGAGTAGAGCCAGCAGCAGGCAGGCCGCCCGGTCTGTCTCAGCCACTGCCATGCCAAGGGGCAAGTGTCAGACGTAGTGTCCCTGAGACAGGCCACCCAGGAATGGGGGGACAAGCTCTTCAGATGGTTACTGTTCCGCCACTGGCTCCCCGGAGTCGAGTGATACCCGAATTGTCAAGAGAGCAAATTCCTCCGTCCCTGGGTCCCAAGAGGGCGAGGCTGGCGGTGTGCGACCCTGTAGGACAGCCTTACGCCCCTCAGCCCCCTCTTGTTCGCCAGCCGGCAGCATAGTGCGTTTGAGGACCCGGTCATCCGCCTTCTCACACATCCCCTGTTGCCCCATGGAGACAGGTAAGTGTTGCACCGCACAATCAGACCCCGCTTCGGGCCGCCCCCGGGCCTTCCGAGCCGGGGACGGCCTTTCGTAGAAGCAGAAAGTTCTTCCCAACTGGTCCGAACAAGACTGTGACCATCAGACTCGGCTATGCGATTCATTATCGCTCGGCACCCGCTCAAGTTTAGTGATAATCATCACACTAGGTGTTGAGCAAATATATTCCTGAAAGCTCAGTGATATTCATCACACCTAGTGTTGAGCAGTGCTCCTGTCTTGTGCACGCATGTCGCTGTCCTACTGGCGAAGGACGCGATATAGCCGCTCTCTCTAGCCGATATGAAGGCCAGTTTTTATAAACTCGTTCTTCATGTACCTAGTATGTGGTGGGTCATGACCATCTTGACCCTATGTCACTTGAAACGGCCCTTTCTCGAAAGCCTCCTTCCAAGTTGCTACACAGAGAGGCATTTTTCAGAATAACCCCCACCCACCCCCAAACTGGGTGTGCAGAGTTTGACCTGAAAGACATGTACTTCAGATCTCTAGCCCTCCGCACCACAGGCTATCCTGCATGTTGTGTTTGAGGGTTCGAAGTATCAGTACAGAGTCCTACACTTCGAGTGGTCCATAGCCAGTTGGGTCTTCATGTCAACTGGGAGAGAGTAATCTCGCCCACGGGCTGAGTATCTCTTTTCCGGTATGGAGATGGACTTGGTCCAACATGCCTCTTCAAGAAGAGAGTGTGTCCGGTCGGTGCTATACAGAAGTCAGAAAGAGTCCCACTGAAAAGATTTTTCAGAGGCTACTGGGGCATATAGCAGACGCAGCCGCATGGTTTCCTCCATATGAAGACCACACATCTCAAATAATGGTTAAATGTCATAATTACCTGACAAAATACACTTGTTGAATGATTTTTGTTGAATGTAACTTTGTGAAAAGTGTCTGGTTTTCTGATTTAAGAGACACATTCACAAATGATAAACTTCTTCTGAAGAATATTTTATTTTGAACCAACACAATTCAAAAGCTGCGGCCCAACATAGTCCGACTGACAAGTTACAATGGTTACAAAGGTTTTTAAAACTGTTTTTGGATATCTCTGGTCTCATTTTTCTGTTCAGAGCAGAAATAAAATAAGTAAACCTAGAAAAACTGAAAAGAATAGGCCTACTGTACTGTAGGCCTAACATACAACCTATTTAGATTCTAGGTTTGTCTTGAGAAATAACAAATGAGATTTAACAAGGCTTAACAATTAATATTTCTGCAATTAATATTTCAGCTGCCGATACTACAGCTTATTACAGCTTATAAGCTACAGCTTATTAGCAATACACACACATTGCCGTGGAATGCCGGGGGTTCATTTCATAAACTGTGGACAATGGTAGCTTATTTAATGTAAAAATTAATGTATATGTCCAAAAAACGTGTAATGTCATACTTTGTAGTGCTATCGTGGCGCAATAATCTGTTTGGTTGTAAAATGCATTAACTGAATGAAATGAAATAGAATGGCTGTATAGTCCGGTGGAATTTCACAGACAGCTTATGAAGATGTTCAACTAATAAAGATATTCGTTGCTGGTAAAAACTATGATGCATTTGCAGATTTGCTTTCACTTGACTGTACTGTAGGTCCACGGCCACTTCATCCAACGCTCTTGCTGTTCTTAAATCCGAGTCGAGTGGAAGAATGGAAAGCGCTTCAGATGATTCAGTGCGTGCAGGAAACTGAACAGATCATTCAAACTGAGTTGCGAACCGATTTAGACAGATCTGCCAACTTATTTGATGAAGTCTTTGAACATAACCGACTCAAAAGAGTGATTCATTGGTGAATTGAGCATCGCTCATGCCCAGAAGCAGCGCGCTTGGAATAAACTATGGATTTAACAACATTGCATTAAAATAAAGTAACGAGAGGAACGTCGCCCAATGTAACGAAGTAAAAGTACAGTTTTTTTCTTCTTCTACCTATCATGTCGTCTATCTCATGATGAAAAAGTAGAGACGATTGTAGACGAAAATGAAGAGAGATAATATCTTAGTTTTTGTTTTATGCAAAACATTTTAGTCTCGTCTTTTTTCGTCAACAATAATGCATGCTAATTTAGTCTTAGTCAGCGTTTTTGGACATTGGTGCAGTCTCGTCATCGTCTCGTCTTTGCATGCCCGGATTAACATAGTTTTGTGCCCTAGGGTGACCACAGTTTAAGTGCCCCCCTCCTCACACTTAATGTGTGAACAATTGAAATTCAGTATTTCTATGAAGACAATAGATGTACATGAACTTACAGCTAAAGTAAAGGCTCACCACAAATACTGCAGGGAATTCAATAAATCCGTGACAAGAATAGCGCGCGTAGACGTCTGTGTGATGGAGACGGAGACAAATCACAACCTGCTATGTGCGTCTGAGCAATGAGCGATCTATCGACTCGTTAGTCGTTACCTAGCAGCGAATGCAAACAAAATGAAAGTGAAACGAAAATACGAAACTCATATAGGCCTATGATTGATTAGGACCATGGAGCAGCAGCAGCGCCCCGAACCACTGACAGTAAAATAAAGCCCCGAACTTGCCAGTCGCGGGCCGATCTCGCTCACGATCCAGTTAAGAAATCAGTTGAGATCCAGTTAAGAAATCAATTGAATTCGCCTCAGAATTTTAACATCATTCATCACTACGAGATCCAGCGAGAAACATTCCGATTCCGCGCAGAGTTCTGTTATAAACCATAGATATCAGATCAAACAGCGCTGACATGGAAACCAGGAGAAACACTTATAGAAGGCTTTCAGTCCACAGATCAGCAACATTTACCATAGATTTGATTGTTTTTCTTTTTTAAGTTTTCTCTTAGCGCAACCGCTTAACTGACGCCTGTCCATTTTGAATTAGTCTGATTTACTAATTGGGCGGCAGTGTGTCACTGTGGAATGGACCAAGATCAGGGAGGGGTAGGGGGGCACTCACCAAATCGCAATTCCATCTTCTTCTTCCGCTTCATCTGGGGCCGGGTCGCGGGGGCAGCAGTCTAAGCAGAGATGCCCAGACTTCCCTCTCCTTAGACACTTCCTCCAGCTCTTCTGGGGGGACACCGAGGCGTTCCCAGGCCAGCCGGGAGACATAGTCTCTCCAGCGTGACCTAGGTCTTCCCCGGGGCCTCCGCCCAGTGGGACGTGCCCGGAACACCTCCCCAGGGAGGCGTCCAGGAGGCATCCTGAACAGATGCCCGAGCCACCTCTCGATGTGGAGGAGCAGCGGCTCTACTCTGAGCTCCTCCCGAGTGACCGAGCTTCTCATCCTATCTCTAAGGGATCGCCCAGCCACCCTGCGGAGAAAGCTCATTTCGGCCGCCTGTATCCGGGATCTTGTCCTTTCGGTCATGACCCAAAGCTCATGACCATAGGTGAGAGTAGGAACGTAGATTGACCGGTAAATCGAGAGCTTTGCCTTACGGCTCAGCTCCTTCTTCACCACAACAGACCGGTACATCGACCGCATTGCTGCAGAAGCTGCACCGATCCGTCTGTCAATCTCCCGTTCCATCCTTCCCTCACTCGTGAACAAAACCCCAAGATACTTAAACTCCTCCACTTGAGGAAGGATTTCTCCACCAACCTGAAGTGGGCAAGCCACCCTTTTCCGACTGAGGACCATGGCCTCGGATTTGGAGGTGCTGATTCTCATCCCAGCCGCTTCACACTCGGCTGCAAACCCTCCCAGTGCATGCTGAAGGTCCTGGTGTGAAGGGGCCAACATGACAACATCATCCGCAAAGAGCAGAGACGAAATCGCGTGGTCCCCAAACCTGACACCCTCCGGCCCCTGGCTGCGCCTAGAAATTCTGTCCATAAAAATTATGAACAGAACCGGCGACAAAGGGCAGCCCTGCCGGAGTCCAACATGCACTGGGAAGAAGTCTGACTTATTACCGGCAATGCGAACCAAGCTCCTGCTTCGGTCATATAGGGACCCCATATTCCCGGAGCACCCTCCACAGGCCGCCTCGGGGGACACAGTCGAATGCCTTCTCCAAATCCACAAAACACATGTGGACTGGTTGGGCAAACTCCCATGAACCCTCCAGCACCCTGTAGAGAGTATAGAGCTGGTCCAGTGTTCCACGGCCCGGACGAAAACCACACTGTTCCTCCTGAATCCGAGGTTCCACTATCGGCCGTATTCTCCTCTCCAGTACCCTGGCATAGACTTTCCCAGGGAGGCTGAGAAGTGTGATCCCCCTGTAGTTTGAACACACCCTCCGGTCCCCCTTCTTAAAAAGGGGAACCACCACCCTGGTCTGCCATCCCAGTGGCACTGTCCCCGACTGCCACGCGCTGCTGCAGAGGCGTGTCAACCAAGACAGCCCCACAACATCCAGAGACTTGAGGTATTCAGGGCGGATCTCATCCACCCCCGGTGCCTTGCCACCGAGCAGTTTCTTGACTACCTCGGTGACCTCAGCTAGGGTGATGGGCGAGTCCACCTCTGAGCCCTCAGCCTCTGCTTCCTCAATGGAAGACGTGACGGTGGGATTGAGGAGATCCTCGAAGTATTCCTTCCACCGTCCGACGACATCCCCAGTTGAGGTCAACAGCCGCCCACCCCTACTGTAAACAGCATTGGTGGGGAACTGTTTCCCCCCCCTGAGGCGCCGGACAGTTTGCCAGAATCTCTTCGAGGCCAGCCGATAGTCCTTCTCCATGGCCTCACCGAACTCCTCCCAGGCCCGAGTTTTTGCCTCCACTACCACCCGGGCCGCAGTCCGCTTGGCCTGCCGGTACCTGTCAGCTGCCTCCGGAGTCCCACAAGCCAGCCAGGCCCGATAGGACTCCTTCTTCAGCTTGACGGCATCCTTTACTTCCGGTGTCCACCACCGGGTTCGGGGATTGCCGCCTCGACAGGCACCGGAGACCTTATGGCCACAGCTCCGAGCAGCCGCTTCAACAATGGAGGTGGAGAACATGGTCCACTCAGACTCAATATCTCCAGCCTCCCTCGGGATCTGGTCATAGCTCTGCCGGAGGTGAGAGTTGAAGATCTCTCTGACAGGAGATTCGGCCAAACGTTCCCAGCAAACCCTTACAGTATGCTTGGGTCTGCCGAGTCTGTCCAGCCTCCTCCCCCGCCAACGGATCCAACTCACCACCAGGTGGTGATCAGTTGACAGCTCCGCCCCTCTCTTCACCCGAGTGTCCAATACATACGGCCGCAGGTCAGATGAAACGACCACAAAGTCGATCATCGACCTACGACCTAGGGTGTCCTGGTGCCACGTGCACTGGTGGACACCCTTATGCCTGAACATGGTGTTCGTTATGGACAAACTGTAACTAGCACAGAAGTCCAATAACTGAACACCACTCGGGTTCAGGTCGGGGGGGGCCGTTCCTCCCAATCACGCCCCTCCAGGTGTCACTGTCGTTGCCCACGTGAGCGTTGAAGTCCCCCAGTAGAACGACGGAGTCCCCAGTCGGAGCACTTTCCAGCACTCCTCCTAGAGACCCCAAGAAGGCCGGGTACTCTTCACTGCCGTTTGGCCCGTAGGCACAAACGACAGTGAGAGACCTATCCCCGACCCGTAGGCGCAGGGAAACGACACTCTCGTTCACCGGGGTAAACTCCAACACATGACGGCTGAGCTGGGGGGCTATAAGCAAACCCACACCAGCCCGTCGCCTCTCACCATGGGCAACTCCAGAGTGGTGAAGAGTCCATCCTCTCTCAAGGAGTGTGGTTCCAGAGCCCAAGCCATGCGTAGAGGTGATCCCGACTATCTCTAGTCGGAACCTCTCAATCTCACGCACAATCTCAGGCTCCTTCCCCGCCAGCGAGGTGACGTTCCACGTCCCTAAGGCTAGTTTCCGTGTCCAGGGATCGGGTCGCCGAGGCCCCTGCCTTCGGCTGCCGCCCGATCCTCTCTGCACCGGCCCCTTACGGCTCCTCCTGCAGGTGGTGAGCCCACGGGAAGGCGGTCCTACGTCGCTCCTTCGGGCTGAGCCCGGCCGGACCCCGCGGGGAGAGGCCCGGCCACCAGGCGCTCGCATACGAGCCCCAACCCCGGGCCTGGCTCCAGGGTGGGGCCCCGGCTGCGCCATACCGGGCGACGTCACGGTCCTTAAAAGTAATTCTCTCATAAGGGGTTTTTGAACCGCTCTTAGTCTGACCCGTCACCTAGGACCTGTTTGCCTTGGGAGACCCTACCAGGGGCATATAGCCCCAGACAACATAGCTCCTAGGTTCATTCGGGTACTCAAACCCCTCCACCACGTTAAGGTGGCAGTTCAAGGAGGGAATCGCAATTATATTTCTTTATTTTTAAATGCATAAATATGTATGTATTAAATATATATGTATCAAATATATAACTATATAGTGAATACATATACATTTATAAAATATGACAAATATTTTAAAGGTATAGTATTTGTTTTAATGATTTGGTGCCCCCCATTCAGTGTTAATTTTGACAGCAAATTTTGATTTAGTTTTAGTCTTAGTCTTTTGACTAAAATGCCATTTAGTTTTAGTCATATTTTAGTCATCTGAATTGTTTTAGTTTTAGTCTAGTTTTAGTCGACGAAATACAATAACATTTTAGTCGACTAAATCTACAGTAGATTTAGTCGACTAAAATATAATGGGTTTAGCTAAATTGTAATGCGGTAATTTAGAATTTCTCTAAAATTTCCAAACCCATATACTCCCGGAGGAAACATCTATTAACCTATTAATATGAATGATTTTTAAGTTTGAACATGCAATACAGACACAGATTTAACTACTGTGACTTAAAAATATCTTAAAATTAAATAAAACCACTTTTCCTAAAGTAGAACAGTCTTCTTTTCAATGAATATACATTCTTTATAACTACTTGCAAACATCATTCTTTATTCTTTCAAGCAGACATATTTATTTGTACGAATTAAATATAATTAATCCTTGTTAAAGCTATTAACAAACAGTGAATGCTTTTCTCTTTTTCTTTTGTTGCTTGATCAATATTAAGGACACAGACCGCATTATGTTTATTGCCACTGTTACTTTAAGACGTCAGATCATGTCCAATGACATGCGGATACAATTGCACTGATGATACACTCACAACTGTTTAAGACTTGACCAGCATAGTTTACATGAATACTCTCCAAAATGGACATTTAGACATACTGTTGTGTGTATTTGTCCATTCAGACACGAAAGAGAGCTTAATTCAGTCCTCGCGTGCTTGTGTCAATGTGCATGGCTGCACGCTTCGCTTCGGGTCGGGTGTGTGCGCACAGAAAACCGTACCGAATAGAGCTCTTTTTTGCATCGTCACTCTTATTCAGATCTATATGTCTGCTCTACTCATTCTCCCAGACGTTCACATTTTTTAACGTTTTATGAGACCACGGTAGATCACATTACAGCCTACAAATGTGCGCATCTACCACACACACGCAGGACATCAGTTCTGACGGATCGCTTCCCAAATCGTCACTAACATTTTCGTCTAGTTTTTATTCAGTGATGAAAATGTCAATAGATTTTCGTCATAATTTTTGTCATTCAAAACATTTTTTTATTTAGTTATTGTCTCGTTTTCGTCTGTGAAAAAATGTCGTTGACGAATAATTTTCGTCATTATTTTCGTCAACGAAATTAACACTGCCCCCATTGGCTGGTGCCCCTGGGCACTCGCCCAGTGTCACATATGGATAATCCGGCCCTGCGTCTTATTCATGGAAAAAAAGGTAGTTGACGAACATATTTAGTCTCGTCTCGTCTGACGAAATTAACACTATCTCCATGAGGAGATTCCGAAGGCGTTCGGTCATTTCAGTGCTTTCTTTCCTGCAAGGCTGGTTGGAGTGAGGGCTGTGTCCTCCACCCTCAAAATGATGTTGCCTCTATTTTTTCTTTGATGCACATCATGATGCAGTAGCATGGGAAGCACGTCCTGATCGTCAGGTTCCTGAGGGAGCAAGGGAATCTGCCTTGCGTCCCTCTTTATCCTCTTGGGCCTTACCTCTGGTGCTACTGCACTGCAGAGACCACCCTTGAGCCACTGTAGGGAGTGATTTAAAAATTCTGTTTTAAATAAACGGTTCTCCTGCTCGCTTGATCTCTGCTGGAGGGTAGGCACTTGCTCGCTTTCGGTCAATGAGTTGTGCCTGGAATTCGGGCCGGCTAACTCTCAGGAGCTGAGACCCCGGCCTGGATATGTGCCCAAGGTTCCTACCTCTCCCTAAAGGTGGGACCAGGTGGTGAGCCTGCAAGCGCTGCCCCGGAGGAGGCAGCCCCAGCCCTGGCTTTCTCTGTCCGTCCGCTTCATTGCGGTTATATGTGCACAGAACGCAAGTCTTAGGACCTCAGACCAGCTCTTGTCTGTTAAGGAAATCAGCAGAAAGGGAAGGCTGTTTCCAAGCGAGGTTGGCCCACTGAATGGTGGCTGCCTTCATCTTGGTGAAAATTCCGAGATGCATGTGTCCACTTCGGTGGTGAGCTCCTCTGAAGTGAGTGTGTGCTCCCACCTAGGCATTGACACAGAGTGCTTCGCTGACAGATTTTCTAAAGTTGGGGGCTGGGCGACACCTATAGTCGAACCGCTGCTTCCCATGGGCTCCCTTTAATGAAGCCAGTTCACTGTGAGCCCGGTTCGAAGTGTTGGCTTGCTGCGCCATTCCCCTTCTATGGATTGTATACGTGCGCAATTAAGAGGGAACTCCAGTAGAGTTCCCTCTTAAACCGAACCCTGTTGAGTTCCTCCACACCCTTTGGCGACCTGAGCCAGGCCTACCACTCGTATGCACTGGTGGAACTTGTGCTAGGCTGGGTCCATATGTTGCGATCCCCACAGTGATCCCATATGTGTATTCTTCCACGATACGGCTCCCTGCGGTGAGCCCGTGTCTTCCCTTGGTAGAGCTTTCTGCCGCCACTGACTGGTTAGTAGCTCCCCCTGTTATAGGCTGGAGCCTCCCCAGTGACATTCCATATGTTGTACTGCCCGTCATTCGCCTAGTCCATATGTGTATTCTCCACATTACCTCCCTGTGGGCAGGGTGTGGCTTCCGCAGCGTCCCTTGCTTCCATGTACAGGGAAAGCTTTCCCAGTGGTCCTATAGGAACAGTAGTGACTTCCCTGGCCTAAATCCCTGTCTCCTCTCCACCTTAAATCGCGGGGGATCAGGAGGCTTCTGTCTAGGCACTGGAAGGTGGCAGCACTAGTGGCGTTTTCAACAGATCCCCATTCAGTCGATGTAGACTACGTCTGAAGTTCTCGACTGAAAGGGAACGTCCTGGTTGCGTATGCAACCCACTGTTCCCTGAAGGAGAGAGCGGAGGACGTAGTCCCCTCGCCACTACTGCTGGACCACCACTGACTCCGGGGGCCGATTGGCTCCTCATTGAAAAAGCAACTGGTGCGTGCATCCACTTCCGTGTTTATACCCGCACTGCGGGGCAGGGGCAATCACGATGTTGAATTGGCTTGATTAAATAGTAGTACGAAGAAGACAGGCTCCCTAAGCATGATCCCCATTCAGTATAGGGTGAAATGCCATCGTAACACTTTGGATCTGTTTGCTTCTCTCAAGAAGCCATGATTTATTACACGGTCAATTAGGGTGAATATCATTACATTTGAAAGTCTGTATCTTCTATTGTACGTCTCTTCACTCCTCTTCCATCCTGCTTTCTTTTCATTTCTTCTTACAATTTCTCCTCTTACTATTTCCACTACACCAATGTCCCCCACTTTACCTATCTCTTCACCCTCTCCTTTTTCTATGCACTCTCTCCTCCGCTCAGTCTCCCCTCATCTCTTTCTACCTGTTCCACTCTTTCTCTCCTCCTCAACTCTCTCCACCACCTTCCATTCTTCCACCTTTCTTTTCCCCTTATGATGCTTATTCTCATTCTATTTTTTATTTTAGTTGTATAACAATGTTTGTTACTTTTTAAAATAGTTTTCATAGTTAATGCAATTGTGATCATTAGAAAATTTGCGTTTCTTGTGATGTGTGTATATTATTAATCAAGAAGATACTAGTTTGTGGCCAAATGAAATCATTCCATGTGCAATTGAGAACATGAAAAATGACAGAGTTTTCTGCGATAGGTAGGTTTAGGGTCAGGGGCTAGAAAACGTTATTAGCTCAGTATAAAAACCATTAAGCCTATGGAATGTCCTTATAATGATAAAGTAGGTGTACCATCAGGGGAAACAAACAGATGTTAGCCTTTATATAGAAATAAAAATATGTGAATGCTCCTTGACAATTTTGCATTCACAGGTGATTTGGCAAACTTGAATGACTTGGCATTTGTGGAGTGACCGTGTTCAGAAATTCACCCTTTTCAACTGTCTTTCATGCTGCTGCAGGAGAATCTTCATTTTTGACAGAATGGGCTCATTCAATATAACATGATTTAATTCTCATGGTTTGAAGATGTTTGAAAATGGCTTCATTAGTGGTATTACAATGGGAATATTCTCCTTGGCACTTAACCTTATCACGTAATGCCACTCCCAGATTGCTGCGGGAATTGCTTCAGTAGTAGGTATGCATTTAGATCACTGAGGGAATCACCTGCCTGATGCTGTGAATCAAAATCGCTGTGTGAGTTTGAATTGGACCGAAATGCCGATGTAGAATTGTCAGGACAACATTGTATGTAGCTCATAAGAGATGTTGTAGACCCCCACCCTCTCCTCCCCATACAGGGATGCATCTTTATGACATAATTTATGCCTTGCAAACCATCTGTCTTCTCTGTTTTGCCTCTGCACACTGCTGTATTTGGCACTGGTCCCTAAGATGCAGAAGTTGTGGTCCTCCTGTGTTGGACAATATGCTTAAACCAAAGGTGTTACATTTTCCTGATCTATACTATCAGTATACTATTATTTTTTGCACTGAAACGGTTGGATCCAGAAAAACTTGGACATCAGGGGGACAAATATTTGCCATAAACTTGAAATAAATATAACGATCAATTGCCCTTTAAATATCAGGGGATAATGAAATGTAACAGTCATTAGTAATTGCCAATAGGGTCTGTGTCATTCTGAATTATTTTTATTTTTTTTCGTTTGCCTGACAACATCATAGATGTTATGATTATGATGGTTAGTTGAGCATGACATTAAGGCAGAAACCAAGAGGATGGGATATGTCTAATTATTTGTGATCTGTAGTGTCCCCCTTTAACTCAACATGTTTGCTAAAGTGGGACACCTAACTGTTCAGTTGAATTATGATAGTTAATCATCATACTTTTATGAGCTACCATGAATCATGTTATACAATGGTTAGATATTCCTGATAACCTAATTGTATCTGCACTATAGCAATGATATTACAAATTGTATTCCAACTGATTGTAGCTTTTACATGCTAGTCGTTTATAGTCTTTTTCATGGTTCAATATTGGATCAGAAGAACTTCCACTTGATCGGGCTGAGATTTACTTGATATAGACCTTAATCAAGCTGATTCGGACTAATAGACCACCAGTAAATACATTCTATTTTCCAGATCTTATTTTGACAAAACTTGTATCAAGAAATTTGTATTTTGTGAGTGTGTGGCAGCAGTAGCAGAAGAAGCAGTAGTAGTATTTCCATTCCAGCAGACCTTTTCTATATAAATATAAAACCACTATCCCACTTTTGCTGATCACCTCACTTTGCACAATCAGTCCTGATTAGTTGACTGCTGTAGTACATGTTTACACTTCCTCTGATGGATACATAATGAAGTTTTGTAGTATAATGTGATTTTACTACTTGAGGTGTCAGGATGGAGATCAGGAATCAGCTATTATATGATGATGTAATTCAGTTGAGGCTTCTTGACAGAGGATGTAAGTAATGTTACTTTTTTTGGTATTTTTTTTTAGATCATTTTAATTATCTTTGTCTAATGCCCAGACCTTCTCCGTAGGGCCTCTAAAACAAAGGAAAGGTCCGAATGTTTACTGTTGAGGAAAGGAGAATGAGCCATATTAAAGGGTTAGTTCACCCAAAAATGAAAATTAAGTCATTAATTACTCACCCCCATGCTGTACCAACCCCGTAAGGCCTTTGTTCGTCTTCGGAACACAAATGAAGATATTTTTGATTAAATGTGACAGCTGGATCATTCCTCCATAGGCTGCCTAAGGGATTGAATCCTGACGGCCCAGAAAGTCATTAAAGAAAATGTTTAAATATTCCATGTCGCAACAGTGGCTCAACTATAAGTTTATCAAGCGACGAGAATACTTTTTGTGCGAAAAAAACAAACAAAAATAACGACTTTATTTGACTATTCCTTTTCTTCCTTGTAGGCCTGAAACGAGACTTCAAGAGATTTCCACGACGCATGCGCGAGAATTGCGATCTCCTTCAACTACTTCAGTTAAGTTCTCGTGCGTGCGCGTCGTGGAAATCTCTTGAAGTCTCGTTTCAGGCCTACAAGGAAGAAAAGGAATAGTCGAATAAAGTCGTTATTTTTGTTTGTTTTTCGCACAAAAAGTATTCTCGTCGCTTGATAAACTTAGTTGAGCCACTGTTGTGACATGGAATATTTAAACATTTTCTTCATTGACTTTCTGGGACGTCAGGATTCATTCCCTTAGGGAGCCTATGGAGGAGTGATCCAGCTGTCACATTTAATCAAAAATATCTTCATTTGTGTTCCGAAGACGAACGAAGGTCTTACGGGGTTGGTACAGCATGGGGGTGAGTAATTAATGACTTAATTTTCATTTTTGGGTGAACTAACCCTTTAAGCAATCCCTCAAGCTTCAGGACCCCCTTAGACCTTTTCTTCCTCTAAGCTACTTTCTTCCATTTCCCTGCTGCATTTGGCATTTGTTTTTGAGAAACCAGCGCAGGGTTTCCAAGCTTTGCATTTTAAATTCAATTGATATGCAAATGAAGGGTAATGCCCATCAGGCAGGACCTTGCAGACCTTTTCATGTTAGCAGGCATATAGAAGCGAATATACTCGGACTGAAATGCCTCCCCTGTATCAGTCACAGAGAAAACGGTCCACCATCTGCACCCAAGAGGAGCAATTTGCCAGAAAGATTATTTTAATATTTCACACCTCACTGCCCAGCACAGCAGCTTGTCCTCTAAAGCCTATTTAACAGACTCAAACATACAGTGCTATAGTCTCTATGTGCATAAACAAACAAACTAATGAAACGCTCCCCAGCCAGTGTGTCTGTACCTGCCCTGCAGGGAACGAGGAGTTCTCAGGTGTTTAACAGACCTGACACCAGGCATCAGGTTTGTCTGCTCTGGTCCGGTTGAAACAAGCTGACGAGAGCAGTGGGCACTTTTCTACCCGTGTTTATCACCTGCCTCCTGGCTATGACCTTTCACTATCTAATGACATTAAAGTGGCATTATTTTTTTCATATGGGCCTCTTGTCTTTTATTTCATCAGACAGTGAAGTGAGGCCGGAAAAAGGATGCAGGCCTGACTCTTAACTGGTAGACTTAAAAAAACAACAAAAAAAAACCACACACACACACACACACACACACACACAGATACATTTTAGACGTTTAAAAGGATATTTCACCCAAAAATGAAGATTTTTGTCTTCATATGCTAACTTTCATGTAGGTTATTATACGTATAGCTTTTGTGTGCGTGTGTGTGTGTGTGTGTGTGTGTGTGTGTGTGTTGTAATGGAAGAATAAACAAGGCAGAATTCAAATGGAACAAATATTTACACACTTGCCATACTATAATGGTCACTACAAAGGCACATTATTCAGATAAAGCAATATCTGGTTGTGTTTATGCATCATGCATACAATCCATCAAGACATATGACCTAAATACCGTTTGGAGACCTGTTGAAAAGTCATTGGTCATGAAACTCTACACAGTCTGTAATGAAGATAGATGGATTGTTCAGACTGATTTAAAAGGTGGGAAAGTGCTGCTTGTGCTTGTGATTCCTGCAAAAAAACACCTTTTGTGGCCCTAACCGATGGGAGCTGCTTTTCCTGCCGCACAGAATCACCTTAGTGCCATTAACTCATCGAATTGCTTTTACTCTGCATAGAGGCAGTAATGAATGCTCTCATGCTCTGATGGCACTTCCACTCAGACATGCCTGATCATTTATTGGTCATGTTCAAAGGATGGTTAAAAACAGATCTAGACAGATGTTGGCGTTATTAACGGAGAATATTCCAGATAATAATTTTCTCACATTAATGTTCGCAATAATGTGTAAGAATGAAGAAGCGACAGGTTACACAAAATGATGAAGAGATTTGGAAATTATAGGAAGTGACTAATGCAAAAATGCAGTTCACAAGATAATAATAATTTCTAAAATCAAATTGACTGGCAGCTTTTTAGCAGCTTTTGCTTCTGCTGTGCAACACATAAATCATGATTTCCATTACACGAGAGTAGATGTTAAAACTTCATGTTGATTTGCACTCGGCTTTCGCCAAGATAAGCACCACGACGTAGCTTTAACCGTATCCTATGCGTCTCCATCCTTTTACGCTTCCTTCCAAATGGTGATGTGAATATCCTTCTGTGTGGTGTTAATGGCTGAAGTATATTTCCTGGCACGTCAGCACACACAACGGGTGCGATGCTGGCTCCGGGTATCAACCACAGTGCAGTCTCCCCAGCGGATCAGCATGACAACCGTCTGGATTGAGCTGAATAGAGTACATCTCTGGGGTCTTCAAGTGGCCACCTTCCGTCCTCAGTGTTTCGTCGACTAGCCCACGACACCTCAAGAGGGCTCGACAGTGATTCTGGCGTCCCAGTGTCCCACCCCCCTCCGTCCCCCACTCAACTCAGCCCAGCTTACTTACCTGTACATCAGCGTTTCTTTCTTTCTATTGTGCTTGAGATCCCTCCTGCTGCTGAGGTTGCTCCTTCCCCGTAGTTCAGTGGCATAAACCCTTGATGTGACCTAACCACAATCTCTAACGCCACAATCTCACCGCAACCCGACCATACGCGCCAGCCCGTTTGACTAAGGCTGTCGAAGCCCCACTGTCGTCGTTAAAAGCAGGTTCAGTGGCAATGGTTCCGTATGGCATACTACCTACTACAACACACAACAACCGACCATACGCGTCAACCCGTTTGACTAAGGCTGTCGAAGCCTCACTGTCATCGTTAATGCAGGTTCAGTTGCAACGGTTCCGTATGGCATTCTACCTACCGCAAAACAATATCTGTCCAACACAAATCCTCATTCACGCAAAATACAGTACACGGGATTGTAATAACTATGAAAACTATACAAATAATCAAACAGACTCTTCAAGTTTTTCAAGAATTCTTCAAAACCATAGCGTGGTGGCCTGTACACAGCCAGCTAGAATCTTTCTGTCTCAACCACAGCCAGTTGCTGCTCCTCTCTGCTGCTTCAGATAAGTTCTTCACTGTGCGACGCAACTCTTGGCCACTGAATCCGACGTCTCTGAGAAACCGGGTTGTAGAGTGTGCCACAAATCCTCGACAACCCACTTCCACTGGATAAACCTGGACTCTCCATCCTCGCTGTTCTGCTTCAGTGGCTAGATGAGCATACCACAGTTTCTTCCTCTCATACGCCTCATCTACAGTATCCTCATCCGTTGAACAATGCGTGCTGATCCAGACCACAAGACAATAGAGGGAATGCATTAACGTCACTTTCCCGCCAGAACACGCCCCCCTCAGCCGGACTGAGTGGCAGAAGAGCTGCTGCGTGACTGGAGTTAATAGGGGAAACAGCGAAAACGCGAGTAAAACAAACTGTTATCAGTTTAAACTAAAAGTTGGACTCGATATAGTGTTCCTTACAACTTATCAAAGATCCAGTGATGCATGGATATTGACATGCAGCCAGGAATCGTGTTTCCTGACATTTATATGTGCCTGATTTCGACGCCCGGGAAATAAATTAAGAGAATTTGCCTGTAAACGTTTTATATAAATAGAATATAGATAGGTCTAAATCCGAGTGATCACTTACATTAATGTTATACTGTATATCATCATATCGTCCAGCCCTAAAACTTGTATAGTTTTTTGTCAGTGTTTGTTTAAAAACATCCAATTATGCAGAATATAGTCTGTTCTGTAGCTTTTTGCAGTCTGTAAAAATATACAGTACCTCAGATTTCTGGTCAAATCTAGTTGTACAGTCAATCGCAAAGCTCTTTCCAGTTTTAGATGTGTTTTGTGTGTTTTTCACGGCATTCACGCTGAAAACAACTGCCGCCGCTCAGTCTTTTTGCCACTTGTGGGCGTGACCGCATTCACTCTGGCCGACGGTGACGTCATGCGCATACCCTCTATATCGAGTCGAAAGTTACTGGTGGCAATCTCAGGTGGAAAAATAAGCCGTTGATCAACATCTGCCAGCATTTTCCAGTCTCTAGCAGCTTCCAGTTGTCCTGGGCGATAATTGGTTTTAACACCTTTTCTTGGTGGTTTTTCTCCTGGGCGGAGGAATATTGTCTTCTGTGTGTAATATTAGTGTGTAAAGGTGGCAACTTAAGCCTGGTTCACACGGCAGGATAATTAGGCCGATTTTAGCCCCGATTTACCCCTTCCGACAATCTTAAGTATGCTCCGATTATCGTAAAATAATCTGATCAGATATTCCTGCCGTGTGTGGTGTGTTAAGAGTGCTCTCGTCTGCTCGGAAGGACGTCGGGACCGCTCCGATCTCAAATCGGGGATATCCAACATGTTGGAGTTTTTTGGCCCGATTTCTCCTCGTGTGTGGTGTCCCCCGGGGACAAACGAGCACGCAGCCTGTGGACTGTGGCGTGTAGCCAATCAGAAAGCGAGGTGACGAGGCGCAGAGGAAGCACCGGGAAACAAAATCAAAACAGCCGTCCATGCTCGCGTTGTCTCCACTTCTTTGACCATCGCCTTTTCTTTTGATAACGTTTTTTTTTTTTGGTTAAAAACAAACTATCGCCACTGCATCCTCTTCGTCCACCATGATTGTTTACTCTGAAGTCACGTTTGATCTTGAGGGATTTTGCGAGATTTCCCGTCTGACCTGGGAATGCTCTGGAGTCAAATCGGTTCGTGTGTGATGTGTTGATTTTGCCGTGTGGCTGCGCACCACACACTGTACAACCAAAACTGTTAGACCCGTGATTTTTTATCGCCGTGTGTGGAGTCTCTCAGGTTTGGAAAATCGGCCAACAATTTTAAAATCGTCCCGTGTGAACCAGGCTTTATTGGTCATGTTACGCTTGTCTTCCAATGCTAAAGCCAAACATCGCAGTACCTGGTCATGGCGCCAAGTAAACCGTCCATGGCTAAGAGACACCTTACATCCTGACAAAATGTGCCTTAATGTGGCAGGTGATGAACACAAATGACATGAGGGATCCTCTCTTACCCAGAGGTTTAGGTTCTGCGGTGATGGGAGAACATCATATGTTGACCTGATAAGGAAACTGATCCTACTCTCTTCCATTGACCAAAGGTCTTGCCAGCCCATCTTGCATTGTTCCACACTCTCCCATCTCATCCATTCTCCCGGCCTGGTCTGGGAAATGGCCTTTATACACCTCATCCTCAACACATACATCATAATAAACTTTGAGTCTTTTTTATTAGGAAATTGAATAGGAATTCTTCTATTAATTAGTTTTATGCTCTCTCCACTCTTATCATCTGCAACATATTGTGGTTACATCTCTATATTTTCAATGTTTCGAATGTTGTAATAACATGTCAACTTCAAAACATCTTTTCTCATTCAGTTTAATGATCCCTCAAGTAATTTATGGGATCAAATCACTGTTATGATCCAAACTTAAAAGGTCTGTGAAATTAGAGGACCTGCCCATTATCTTTACTTACGCAACCATCAAAGGCTTGCAAACATAAAGGTGATACAAATATAAAATAAAATAAAAAGTGATTAAAAAGTGTATGCAGCTGAAAGTTTTCAATGTAAATGGTATATATTTGACAAAAAAATAAAAGGAACACACTCTTATTTTCAATCAGTAATCGTGTGAGTTGAACAAAGGGAGGATGTTATGTTTCAAAATTGAGCAACACACTCAGACACCAATTATAGTGCAGATCTAGGACAAAATCAGCTCATTAAATAAAGTGGGAATTTTTAAATGATGATAGGGACTGTTGTGATTACCTTTTGATCATGCACCTCTTCTGTTTGAAACACAGCTCTTTCTTTTAACTCTATCTCTTTTAATGCCTAGATATCAGAGGAGTTGGTGAAGATTAATGATTAAGTATGGCTGGGAAGTGGGAAAAAAATGTCCTCAAGTAGAACTAGATTATGTTAACGCACAGAAAGGTATATTACAAACAGCAAATTTTGGTGAAATGAATGCCCGGCCCTCAGTAAAAGCTCAACCCAATAGTAAAGTTGCTGCATATTGGAACTTCAAAACAAAAGAATAACACCAAAGAAGTCCAAACAACATTGGACCTCATTGACCACATCTTTTGTGTTCCACAAAAGAAAGTCAATCATATAGTTTTGATGATTAGAAAATGTATAGCCATTAGCTGCTCATTTCTCATTCTCCGCATCATTGAAAATTGCCTTTTGGTTTGATCAGTGTCCAGATATAGCATGTTATTTGTTTTAGCAGAAGATATGCAGAAAACCTGAAATATTTTCTAGCAGGACTTTTGCTTGCCAAATTAAAATTGGTCACAAGTTCTTTTGAGCACTTGAATTGGTTGAAAAGAAAGACTGTTACCTCATGTTAAATTATTTGTGCATAACCTAATTAAAATTATATGAGCTGAGCCTTTGTCATTTTATGGTTTCGTCACCCCCATCTGTCTGTCCCCAGAATTTTTTTAAAACAAAATGATGCCCACACTATGTCTGTTTCTCGCTGTTACTCACATTAATCAATACCTGCGCTAACATGATGTCATAACTTATGATTTAGCTCTTTTGAGCCAGGTCAAAATATCCTGATCATTTTACTTGCAGAAACATGTCCAGTAATTTGCTTGGAAGATGCGTGACTCGTGTGATATTGCTTTTACACAACAGTTCAGGAAATAAGACTATTGTGCCAGTTACTTTGTCTATTTTTTATCTGACAATGAAAATAATTCCAAACAAAGCTGCGGCAGATCTGTTTCCCATTTTCCAAGCAACACACAGAGGGTGGCATGAACAAAACGGTTGAGTGAATGATTCAATGACGCACTGATAAAAAAAGTCACTTAAAATTGTTCCGGAATGAATCAAAATGTTTGAATTAATACAAATAATTTATTTGATTTGAATTTGAATTTATTTATTTGTCTCATTAAGACATTCACTTGTCGCCACCTACTGGTGTTATATTGTAACCTGCAGGAAGAGTCACTGAATGTAAAGTATATAAATACAAAGTTCTGGCATGAAACTCTAGATCAGGGATGGGCAACGTCGGTCCTGGAGGGCCACTGTCCCACAGAGTTTAGCTCCAACCCTGAAAAAAAAATTACCCGCCTGTAACTTTCTAGTAATCCTGAAGAGCTTGATTAGCTTGTTCAGGTGTGTTTGATTAGGGTTGAAGCTAAACTCAATGGCCCTCCAGGACTGAAGTTGCCCATCCCTGCTCTAGATGGTGCAGGCTAATAGGTCCTTTAACTCACCTGTTCACAATCACATCGTTATCTATAGGGCACAGTTGATTGGTTCCTGCCGTATTCAGTAGCCAATGAGCTCAGCAGCAGCATCGTAGCAGATCTATTCCGTCAAGACCAAACATGCAACATTGTCATACCCATTACCATGCCAATCACTCCGAGAGTTGTCATGACAGAAATTGATATATAGTTCCCACAGCCAGGCTGATATTAAAATGACCTCTTTTGAAGCCCTGTTTTTTAATTCACTCTTTCCTTTTTTGATTGTTTACTCTTTTTACTATTTTTGGCTTGCCTGTGCACATTTTTATAACTCCTCTCTTCTTGTGTCCTCTGCATGGCCCACAGCTACACTGAAATCCGTCTGCGACACCCACTTTCAGCAGATCTAAAACTCCCTAGTCATTCATCCTCAATAACCATCATGTTTATTTTCTTCTTTAGTACTTAAGGCCAAATCTGTCACACCATCCTTGACTAAAGCCATTGTTTTACCCATGTCTCAGCTGGTCTGAATGTGACTTTGTCTCTGTGCATATTCATGCTAATGTTGTATGCTAGCTGTTCTGATTATTGAGCGAAGAGGAGATGATTTTGCAATCTCTTTTAAAAATGTGTGACTAAAGAATTTTCTCGCTCTGCTTTTGTTGGTGAGATATAAAGCTCCACTCTGCTTGATGATTCCCCACATCTCTGTATCAATGGTGTCGCTCAAGATTATTTTCATTGCTGTATTTCTCTTCTCCCCCTTCTTGCTCATCAAATAACAAACGATAGAGCTTGTGCTAATTTTATTCAAATTGTATTTGGAGCTGCTTTTCATAAAGAAAGAATGTTTAATCGAAAATTATTAATATATCAAATATTGACACAGAATAATGCTATAAGGGTATATCGTTTTATATGTTTAATTTATTTTTATATAGGGGAGAGCAGTGGATAATTTTTACACATCAAAGGAAAAAGTTTGGTTTTTGCTTCTTTTTTTTTTCACAAGCATCTTTGACAAATTACAATTAATATTATTAATATTACGTTCTGTATTATCATAATGACCCTAAAACCAAAAATATTTTTTTACTTAACTCGTTAAAAAAATCACTACCGTTTAAAAGTTTGGAATCTAAGGTTCTTTTAAATGTTTTTCATTTATGCTAACCAAGGCTGCATTTATTTTATACAGAATACAGTAAAAACATTAATATTGCAAAATATGATTACACTTTAAAAGAACTGTTTTCTATTTGAATTTTAAAAGAAATTAATACTTTTAATCAAGAACTCATTAAATTAATCAAATCTGACATTAAAGAGATGTCAACAGATTTCTTTTTCTTTTTTTATATTCTATTAAACTTTCTATTCATCAAAGAATCACGGTAAGAACGGTTTCTTGAGTACCAAATCAGCATAATTGATTTCTGAAGGATCATGTGACACTGATGAATGGAGTAATGATGCTAAAAATTCAGCTTTGCCATTACAGGAATAAATAAAGATAATTCCAAATATATTAACATAGAAAACAGTTCTTTCATTTGCAATAGTATTTCACAATATTACTGTTTGACTGTATTTTTGATCAAATAAATGCAGCCTTGGTCAGCATGAAAGACTTTGTATGGCCTTATTTCAGTGACTTTATTCACAAACCACTCATAAACATAATTTTCTCAAAATTACAAACTTTGACATACATGCTGCTCACATATTATTGTAGCAGAGTTTGTGCTCAATACAGTGTAATCAAACTTTAGCCATGAAAATGTCGCAGTAACAGAAATAGCCACAAATGTCAGGGCATGTCAAAACACAGAAAACACCTCAGACCCCAGAGGGTTAAAAAAGATTCCAAAATTTTGAGTGGTAGTGTATATCTATGTCAGTTGTTTTGGAAAGAGGTAGTTTTAGCTCTGACAGTGTTTATTCAGAACCGGTCTGCCTGCCTTTGCATGCTCTCTAATCTCAGTCGACACAAAAGCCAACCAGTCAGCTCTGCTTTGAGACTATTAGTGTTGTGCTCTAGTCCTGCACTGATAAAAACCCGATAAAGCACCTCATGTGTGGACAGGGGTCACAAGGTCTAAAACATCCCTTTTTCCAGGAATTTAGATTTTTTTTTAATAATCAGTTACTATATCAGTATATATATATAAAAAAAAATCATACTAGGAGGCACTAGTGTAGAGGTGTGTGTGTGTGTGTGTGTGTGTGTGTGTAAAATGATTCAATGTTAAACTAAGATCAATCTGTTTATTCTTTCCTTATTTGATGGTTTTGCTGCGGGTCATAAGATGAGCCATGAATCTTTTTTGCCCACATGTCCATGACATTCTCAGGCACTTTGGCAGACAGAGGCAGGATGTTTAAACTAAAATGTATGACTCGCGTTTAGTCTTCCACAAATCAATAGTAAGCTCCTTTGTTGATGAATGATGAAATTACAATGTTATTTGTTGTGCTAGCAAGGCATTCTCCACACACCCTATTAGGTTTAATTCTCATAGTCTTCCTCCCGCTGCCTGATCTTCCCACCATCACGGGAAGCTCTTGCATGCTGTGATTCATCAGTGCCCCTTTCTTCACCCACTGAAGCCAATGAATGGTGTTCTGGTTCCCATGGCGATGGCTATTTTTGATGGCTATTTTTTCCTCTGATTAAGTGGAATTTGCTTGTACCTTTTAGCCCATCATATCCTAAGGGTTATACAGTAATGAACCGAGAACAATGCAAATGGGGTAGGCAGAGACGGGGTGGCAGCAGGGCAACTTTTGGGATCAAATGAAGCTGGAATGTATCTTTTACACTGACCTTGGATAATTATCAAAAGAAACTTAAAGAGATCTCCACTGCCACCTAATGAACTGAGTATAATATAAAGAGAACAGAAGAACTGGACACAGCTGGCTACTTTTGATAATGTCTGAGGAACAAACAGTTTAACAATATGATTGAAAGGGAAACAGTAGGTGTTTTTACTGTTTAGCTTGGAGTTAGAAAAAGGCATTTAGAGTTTGACAGAGGCCATGTATGTACTGTTAAGTAACATCTAAAAATCATAAATGAATGCTTCCTGCTGGCACAGTAAAGCTAAAGATTTTGGCTTTTGCACAGTACTGAATGTCTTTAATTTGATTTGCTCAGCATGATTTACATCAGATTAAAACAACAAGGGTCGGACTAGCTGTTTAAACCATGCACTTATTTAGCAGTTAGTTTCTAGTAAAGTCCATCCAAATGACCATTAGCTATTTTTTTTTTACTTGCCAAATCCAATTTTACTTTTGGCACTTGTTGAGCATTCATTTGGACCTTTATACCACAAAAAAGGTTTTCAGTCAGCAGATTGAGATTTTAGTTTAGTTATAAACTACAACTATTCATATCAGCTATAATACAACTAAAAATATCTTTTTTAAAAGATCTTTATTTGTTATATACTCAAACAATGATAATACAATTTCAGCTCTGGCCCACTGGTACCCCCTTAAATCATTTGTATGCAGCATCTATTTTACCATCATGTACACAGAATTTTAATTGAAAATATTTTTGCTGATCCTTTGCAACCTCTTTATGGCTGATTGAGCCAAGAAGTAGTAAACTCTATACAATACTACTAATTATTTCTCAAAGTTCACAGGGATGGCACAACGGGATTTACTCAGAGTGAGGATTAAGATTTTTCAGCTTATTTCTGTGCCAATTAATAAAGTTAAATTGTGAATTTAATGGATGTCCAGCAGGTGTTTATGACACACCGGGAGTATTCTCCCCAAAACACATAGTAGTAGTATTGCTCAGTGTAAATAGGTCTTTAGATTTGCGTATTTAATTCAGAATCGAATTAATTCTGCATATGCATTCAGCACAGAAGGGATAGTTTAGAAAAAATGAAAACATATTTTAAAAATGTCTTTTTTATTATTTCATTTTGAGTAAACTATACCTTTAAGACCCGTTGTATATTTCAGCAACATCATACAAATCTGATTATTATTCGGTAGTGTAAAATGTCCACCGATTGTGATTAAGACCATCTTCATTGCTACTTGAATGCCCTCTACATAGACCAAGGAGATTTTAATAAAACAAAATTAATAAATAAAATAAGAAAACATTTTTCATATTTAGTGTGTTTAATCTGTTAAGAGAATGACAATTACCTCAGATGGCTATTAGGCTTTTAACAGCACAGGTCATTGTGTGTTCAACAGAATTAATATGTATTTGTGTGGAAATCTAATCATGCTGTTTTATTAATCACAATGTCTGGGTGAAGTGCATCCACTCACTTTTTAAAGACTGCTCTCTTTAACTCTTTCAAATATCTATTGACATTGTGGAACATGAGTAGCTTGAACACCAGCAATCTTGCTGCTTGAAGGGACGGTTATGAAAATTCTGTCATTACTTCATGTCTTTTTCCCAACCTGTATGAATTTCTTACTTCCTTATTTCATTTTGAAGACTTGTTTTGGTCACCCTTTGCAACGCAATTACAATAAACCGGTACTGAGTCGTTAACAAATAATTCAGACCAGTTTAAGAACTGTAAGCATTGAGAGAACTGATTGAAAAGATCCGATTCAAGTCTGGCATCACATCTTCTCTCATGAACTAGGCAAGTAGAGGCACTTACCAAGCTTTTCAGTGAATAAGGATTTCTTTCCAAAGTATGGCTATTGTATGGAAGTGTGGCGGCATGCATATTTTTGTTTTATCACATTGAAATCAAAAATTCTCTTTTTAGAAAGCAAGTCATATGGGTTTGCGACGACATGAGAGTGAGTAAATTATTACAGAATTTTCATTTTTGAGAGAACTATCCCTTTAAGGCAGAACTTTAAAAAAGAGTGTGAGACACCATACACTTAGCAATACTTAAGAGACATGGATAATCGACTCAAAAGCAGCATCAGTGATCATTTTTAAGATTAAAGTTTCCGAACCTCAAAAGACAGCTGTTTGAAATCTCTTTTCTGGGCAACAGGTTGTACGCGAGAGGCATACGTCTCAAGGTTAGGTGTCAGCATCAAGATGGATGCTGTGTATAATCGAACCAAACTTCTCATTTACTTGTTCTCTCTCTCTGCTTTTGTCTTCTTTGTGCCTGTGATGTGCGTTTTATTAGCATGCTCTGGGCTAGAGACAAATGCTGCAGTTGGATGCCTGGCACTGGGCTGCACTCAGGCATCCATCACGAGTGAAGGGGGCGCTAGGGGTCACTGGCTTATGCTCTATGTAATTACAGATGGATACCCACGAGATGAAATGATTTACAAGTGGAGGAGGAACTCAGTGCAGGCGGCTGATCAGAAGTCATGGAGACTTTACCAGTTCGACTTCATGGGCCTGAGGAACACCACAGATATAATTAAGACAACTGCAGGTAATTTTCTACTCTGATCCAAACAATGGATCAAATGAAAGTATAACAATCAATTAAGTATGATTATTTATTAGCCATTGATAAATATAATTTTTCAAAGGCTGATGTAAACTACCATTCAAAAGTTCGGGGTCAGTATTTTTTTTTTTTTAAATTAAGTCTCTTATGCTTACCATGGCTGCATTTATTTGATAAAAAATACAGTGAAAACTGTAATATTGTGAAAAATAATTACAGTTTAAAAAAAAAAAATATATATTTATAATTTATTGATGTCAAAGCTGAATTTTCAGCATCATTACTCAGTCTTCTGTGTCACATCTTCAGAATTATCAGTGCGCTGTTTAGCATTTTTTGCTGGAAACATGATTTTTCTTCATGATTCTTTGATTAATAGAAACTTCAATGAACAGCATTGATTAAAATAGAATACTCATCCAACGTGGTGTAAATAAAAATGATCAGTATAATATCTCCCTTTAATTTACATTATTAAATTATGCTAAACCAGTGTTGACCTATTTTCTCAAGCAACTACCTTTTTATTGTCCTGGATTCATCACACCATTGTATTTTCTGGTAGACAAACATTTGCATTTGTTTAATGCTGCTTTTATGCTCTATAGAAGCGACCAACCAATGATATATGAGGTTGTTTCGCTTGACAGTAAATGTATGGAATTTTTGTTATAGTATGTGAACCTCCTGCATCTTAATGGACCCCACATTAAGATTGAAATCTCTGGGTCCAGAAGATTGTAAGCTGTTAAAATGTCTCTTCAGTTAAAGCTATACTGTACAGGCATTATTGAATGAGATTTTCTCCGGGCTTAGTAAATCTTAGTGGGAACATGGTCAATGGCTGAATACAATTTTTTATTTCCTGATATTCATATACCAAATGTGTTATACAAGGAAGGATGATGCAAAATGGCATTTTCTGGGGTGCATCACAAACTGATGTTACATTGAAGTTATATTAAATCAAAGTTATATAGTATTTTTTTCCAATTTTCAGAGAGAGATAAAAAATTGCACCAAGCTTCATTTTTATTTAAGATACTGATAATATTAACAAATGAATATTGCATACAGTACAGTAGCGTTACCATCAGTTTTCAAATTATCAAGATATGTGAGAACTGCAGCACAGCATGAATAAAAATTGTTAAAAAAAAAGCAATTAGACTATTTTTCACATATTGCAAACTATTTTGCCTGTTAAAACAAAATGATTTGCTATCATTTTACACACTCTCAGTGTTTACTCTCGGCCTGTGAAAATGGATAGAAACTGTCTATCACTGTATAAAGGGGGGGAAACACTTGACACTTCTGAAGGCTAAGAAAAGTGAAAACGTTTTGTTTAGGCCGCCAGACAAAACAGTAATACTGACTGAAAGACAAAATTCTGAATATCAGTGCAACATGAAAGAAGCAAGATGCTTTCAAACATTTCAAAACTTCAGATTAGGCCAAGTATAAAGCCTGTGAAATTTAAGGGAGTAACCATACTGTGTATTAGCATCGCTAATAGCATAGCTGAAGAATCTGCTCAATTGAGAGTTTTTGCATATTAGCTTCACCCCTAGATTTGTCTCTACTATATCAAATGAACACTTAAAAGTACCCTTGATACAATAAAATGATACTGTAGATACAATGACAATAAAGAAATGAGACCAATTCTGAAAGATTTGAATTAAATCTGAGCTAAGATATTTTCAAGGATGGTCAGTCTCTTACACAATACAAAAATTAAAACTGGCAGGAAGGCTTTTCAAAGAAAAGATAAAGGCAATATGACCTTCAAATTTCAGAAGTGTTATTGGTTTGTTAATGAATGTATGAATAAAGTTTAGTCATGAAGTACAACCATGTATTTGAGACAACCATGTATTGGTTTCTTCTTCTTCTTTTTAGAGATGTTTCATTGGCAACATCTTTTTCTCTTTTAGGTGACTATGTGGTGATGACTGTATATTTTGACCTAAGCAGAAGAATGGGATACTTCACAATTCAGACCTATATCCCCTGCATACTTACTGTGGTGCTCTCTTGGGTCTCCTTTTGGATCAAAAAAGATGCAACTCCAGCCAGAACAGCACTAGGTACATTCAGTAAATACAGGGACCTGATCCTTGTGTGATTCATTCATGTGTGGCTTGATGTTTGTTTCTTTGGGGAAAAAAAAAATTCTTAAAAAAAACTATACAACTATCTAATATACAACATATTCAAAGTAACTTTGGCCATGTACACACTGCAAAGGTTTAACATTTAAAGTGCCCCTATTATACTATTTTAAAGGTTCCTATAGTTTTGCTTTGGTTACATTGTAAATGTAATACAAATGCGTCAGTCATGGCCTTAACGCAAGAGTTTACAGATGGTATGAGATGTTAATACCGACCGTGTTATGGAGGATGATTAGATTTCTTTTAATTTTATTATTAAATTAACTTGTGTTTACTTGCTCAAATAATGCGCTTGGCCAGCTACAGAGAAATTGGTAGGCCTGCAATAGACAAGTGGTGACGTCACTACACATTCTAGCATGGTTCAGCACAGTTCACCAAACATGCTGAGAATTCCGGGTAGAGAACAGTTTGATGGCATTGTTCAAGTGGAAATAGAACTGGAACCGTGCCTTACCGTTCTTAGATTGTTCGGCTCGACTGTGAAAAGGGCGCTTATAACTCGTCGTTCTTTGAATTTTTCATACCTTTTACATTCATAAACAGCTATATTACACACTAAATAAAAGGTAATATTCAAAAATGCATAATAGGGGCACTTTAATGCTATAGTGAATACCCTAAATTATCATTCAATGTGTATGAAATACAGAAGTCATTCACAAAATTGTAAATGGTTGATAAATGTTTTGCTTTATTTACAATCCAAGATGACATATTATGAGAATTAAATGTTTTTATAAAAAGAATATCTATGTGTTTTCTTTTTAGTGTGTCCTTTTGTTCACATTTATTCTTGTTTCGTTACAGCACTTCATCTGTTTTTTGTTGGCTTTACTCATTTCTTTTATAGTTTCCTGCTTTGATTAAGTCCATGTCCTGTCCTGGTAAATGTCAGTTTTGTCAAGGTAATTTTTCTTTTTTCTTTTTTCATTTTTCATTGTTTCTTTTAATTTATCAAATAATTAGACCTTGATCATTTAAAGTATCCCCATATTGTTCAATGAGAGGTCTGCATGTATCTTGCAACATAATTTAGAAAGGCTTTTAATCTGTCTCGTGACGTAGCTTGATTATCTTGCCACTCTTAGGCTGTCTTGTTCGATTACCTCGAGCACACAACAGATAAGTGTGGCCTGAGATGGTGTTCCCACTGAGTATTCTCAAGCTAACAAGCATATGAGCTGTGATGGTCATAAAAAAGGGATCATAGACTGACATTAATTGGGTATCTACACTGATCCTATAGCTAACTGGAAGAAAAGGCCCTGTGCAATCTATGTGTGTAAGAAGGAAATAAACTGGCAACATACTCTGAGAAGAAAAAGAAGGATGAATGCAATTAATCTGTCTGACAAAAGAAGTCATTATACCTTCAGAGGAAAGAAAGGGAGTAGGAGAAAAAGTAGAGATTTGCTTTACAGGCACAGGTTGATCGATGAAGTCCAGAGAGAAAGGCAGCCGAGAGAGAGAGAGAGAGAGAGAGAGAGAGAGAGAGAGAGAGAGAGAGAGAGAGAGAGAGAGAGAGAGAGAGTGTGTGTGCTTGGGCTCACAGCCGTGGAAATGTCAGGTTAGAAAAGGATGTGACTAAGACAGAACCCATAAAAAATAGTGAGGGGTCAAGTATAGGGTGGTCAGTCAGTCTTTGAAGACATGAGCAACTTAATCTGAGAATGTATTGGAGATACAAAAAATTGTCCGTAGGTGTGAATGCGTGTGTGTGCGCGAGTCACACGCCATGTAGGGTTGGGGAAAGACCTGGCAACCTAAGACCTTGGCAAGAAATTATCATTACTATCATTTTAATCAAATTCAATATATAAAATAAAAAGAGCCAGAAATAATAAAAATACACTACCAGTCAAAAGATTGGAGTCATGAAGATTTTTTATAATTTTACTCAGCAAGGATGCATTAAATTGATCAGAAGTGACAAAGAGATTTATAATGATACAACATTTATTTGTAAATAAATGGGGGTTAGGGTGGAACAGGAAAATGATGTAGGGGAAGAATAGGAAAGTACCGAACAGCCCTAACAGCCGGTCTACATCATTACTAACTCTTTCAACCCTCAAACCAGCAGCCTGGGTACCAGGAAGTACCACATTACAGTTATTTGAACGTCCAGCCAGTTGTTATGTCATTCTTATCCACCGCAAAAACTGATGAGAGAACTAATGAGGCTAAAATGCAGCTAAGCAGTTCAGGAAAGAGTGCCATTTTGAAATGCATATATTTCATACACAGGCTTTTCCAACTCAGGCAGGCAGTCATTTAACTAAGTGCCACTGTAACAGAAGAAGTCAGTCTAACAGGTGAAGGTAATCACCGTGGCCAACAACAGCAGAGGAAAAAAGGAATGGGGTGCGAAATTTCTCTCTGAAATAGAAGAAGCTTGCTTGTTTCCATAGAAACCCTTGCAAAACGGGCATAGTCACTGGTTCTCTGAGGCAACTCTAAATGTCCATGCAAGAGTGGAGCTAAGAATGCTTCAAAGATTCTTGGTGTTTGTGTGGGTGGATTTTTTTTATTATTATTTGCAGGTGTCTCTGTTCCTATCATATGCAAGAGAAGGACTTCAGCATCTGGACAGGTGTCAAATTGAAAGGAAAAACAACAATAAAGGCATATAATAGTGTTGTTTAAAAAAAAATAGTAATTTGCGGTTGTGTTGAATTATGGTGGTGGTTAAAAGTATTTCTCTTTTTCTTTCATTTTGCCTGTATTAAAGACCTGCCTATGTAGAGCTAGTCAATCACTTATGATGTTCTATTTTAGATAGGCAGCCTAGTGTGGAAGCTCACTAGATTTTGGAACAAAGCTATTTTTTTTATTGCTGTCCAACAACAACCAGTGCAGTGGAGTTTTAGATGGAACTTAATCAGCTCTGCTCAGTGAAAAAGTATCGCATAATTAGCTTAGAGCCAAAAAATAACAATGTTTTGTATTCAGCCGAGATATCAAACTACATTTTACTCATGCTAACCATGTCAGCGTACGCTTTAGATGATTTAGCTCATATTTTTCATTAGCAGGCATTTCCCTTGTTACCAGCCTTTCCATCTAATATCCTCTTCTGATTATGCAGGAATAACAACAGTATTAACGATGACAACGCTCAGCACGGTGGCACGGACATCACTACCCAGGGTCTCATACGTCACAGCAATGGACCTTTTTGTCACTGTCTGTTTCCTGTTTGTTTTTGCGGCTCTCATGGAGTATGCCACGCTTAATTATTACTCCTACAGTGCTAGCAAACCAACCTGCAAAAAGACAAAAAGATCGGTGAGTACCATGTTCTGCACGAACCAAGAGTTTATGCTGTTCTTCTTTTAGGAGAAAGCTATGCATCCTGTTCACACAATATATGTAAGGGATTTATTTATTTTTTTTGCTTGCTCTAGCCACCTGTCAAAGTTTCATGTCCTCCATGTACGTTAAAATGAGCAATTTAGTGAGCAATCAGCTTGGGGAAATTAAAGGTACATCATTGTGACAGTGACAGACAGTGTTTACCGCTTGATGGCTGATGATCCAAAAATAAGTTGACTATTAAAATGAACATCAGTTCACAAATAAAATATATTGTTTAAATTATTACTGCCTTATTATTACTTTGGAATAAATGTAAAAATACTTAACACTAACTTGATGAGATTTATACTTGGTTTTGATAAATAAAACATTAATTTAATTTTAATATAAAAATACAAACTAGAATTGTATTTGGTTTCTTTTTTTATGTAATGTAAAGTAATGTTTATTTAACCAGGAAAATGTGTAACATTAAGTGTAACCGGGACACAAATTTACATTTGATATAAAACAAACAAGACTTTGCCTCCTCATTTCAGAGCACCACTGAATGCCACTGATAAATATATATACACAAATGTTCAAAAATGTGGGGTCAGTAAGATTTTTTTAAAATGCTGCATTTATATGATCAGTAAAATGCAGTAAAAATCGTAATTATGTGAAATATTATTACAATTTAAAATAACTGTTTTATTTTCTATTATGGCCTATTTAAAAAATGTATTCCTGTGATTGCAAAGCCAAATTTCAGCAGCCATTACTCCAATGTCACAGTGTCACATGATCCTTCAGAAATCATTATAATATGCTAATTTGGTGCTCTAGAAACATTATATATATATATATATATATATATATATATATATATATATATATATATATATATATATATATATATATATATACACACACACACACACACATATGTTATATAAACACAAACTTTTAATGAAGTATTCACTCCCAATCCAAGTATATTGACATATCAGGTAAGTCATTAAATCATTACTTTTACCCTTTCAAATACATTAAATATTCATCCAATTTGACAGAATAATGACTTTTCTGGTAGAATCTATTATTGTTGTACTTTTATAACATAGTGATGTACTACTACTATCAAATATATGCAGACAGAAGTCCCTTTTCGCATATGTGTTTGTTATAGGCGATCTCTCAAGATGGTATGGAAATATGATTTCATTAGGCTGATGTTGTTAGTCTTTGTCTATGTGTGTAATGTGATGCTAAATTATGGTTGAGCAAGCACGTCTTACTTTTTATTCATTGTGTTCCTCCGGTGGCGGTCTCCGCAGGTGAAATTTTCCCACTCTCTCGCCGATCACTCATTCTGATTAGATCTTATCTCTGCTGAGAAGCACGGATAATTACCATCACAATTTTACACGAAACAAATATTACCCTATAGGTGATCTTACATAGATTATCTTTCAGTTCTGTAATTACCATGCTTTGCTAGTTATGTCACTATAATGAGACAAATAACTGGAAATAAGTGGTAGAATACTATTGGAGATTTTTCCTTGTGTGGTCTAAAAGGCTTTAGAGAAAGAATTTCGACAACCATGCTCAGATTTTGTGGTCATTGTACCTGCCCGTGAGAGATTGATGCTGCACTTGACTTGCCCACTGAAGGGAACGCTGTTAGTTCAAGTGAGTGGGAATCTCTTAGAAGGCACCATGATCTTATGCTTTGATTGACAGCCCACTCTGAAGGATTTGTTTTGCTCATGGCATATATTAGATGCACACGCATACACTTCGACTACAGTTTTGTTGTTCGATTGGATGAAATATTGTGTACAGTACATGCAAAACACATCCAAATGGATGACTCCAAGAAGAGCCCTTCAAATTCTAAAAGGATATTGTTTTTGTCCAACAGAACTACTCAGTACTGGCTGTGGGTCCTCCTCCCACAGTTATCACGCTCAACAACTCCATGTACTGGCAGGAGTTTGATGATGCCTGTGTTTATGAGTGCCTGGATGGAAAAGACTGCCAGAGTTTCTTCTGCTGCTACGAAGAGTGCAAAGATGGAGCGTGGCGAAAGGGCCGTCTGCATATAGACATTTTGGAACTCGATGCATACTCTCGTGTCTTTTTTCCCACCTCTTTCCTACTGTTCAACATTGTCTACTGGGTAGGCTACTTGTATCTTTAGCAGTCCCACACACCTCACGACGCAAAGGACTTGACTTTTGGTTCTCTCAGAGCATAAACAAAGAATAGACTGAACCAGGACTTTCAAGGTACAGTTAAAAAAAGAGCGGATACTGGTTTTCAGAGTTGAGTTGTGGTAGTACAAGGACTTCTCCAGAAGAGACATGAAAATGAAAAATGAGACTTCAGAAACCGAAAGCTACAGCAGATCTATCAAAACCCTTAAAACCAGGCTGTTTTTATATGGTCAGGAAGGATATTTCCACGAGCTCTTTAAGTGGTTGCAATTCTCTGGCAGAGATCTTTGCCTTTTGTTCTTCAGGTACCAGGGGGAAGAAAAGATTCACAATGTTCCTCTCACACAATCTCATCTTTGTATGGGTGAGAGAGCAACTGGAAGAAGTCAAGGTGCGAAGAAATCCTTAGGCCAAGTCAGCGTGAGAACAAAATGCCTTGCATAGCATGTGACCCTCTGACTTTGGTGTCTCTTACAATCCTGGTAGATCGTTCACATGAATGGAAACCTGTCATCTAGCCATCAGTCAAAACCAGACCGGCTTTCATGTAAGCGGAGCTTTCAGAGCCATCTATAGTGCCTTCCACTGGAGGAGAAGCCATCAGGCAGAGAAATCTTAGAAATGATGGCAGGAGCATCATCTGGTCTTGACTGACCGCTGATGGTTTTGTTTTGGAGTTTATTCAACCTTTAGTTATAGTCACCCATTATTTTAATGCATTCAACATGTCTAAACTCATTGTCACTGCATGTTATAGTAAAGTTAAGCTCTACCCTGAATCAGCACAATAATGGCAAGAGAGTAGAACCATTTTGGAAGATTTGGAATATTAATTAGTATGTAGATTGCAAATGTTTGCTTATATTTCTAGATTTTTATAGCATAATTTTCCACACAAAAGAAAGGTTATTTAAATATTAAATTAATATATTATACAGTAGACTATATTTTATTTTGAAATGCCTAAAGTCTATTAGCATCAGTTTATTAGTTAAAAAGTGCATGCATAGAATGTATCATAAGTTCCATAGACTCTCACCCTTCAGTCCAGTTGGCAAAATAGTTGCCATCCATGTCTACGCCAAGTACAACAAACGCAACACCGCCCAAAGGAAATCAAGGAAAGTGAGTGTCTCTGGATCTTTATGGACACATTTGCATTTGCAGATTTGATTATTCTGTCTAGGTCTTGGATCTACAGACCCATCCTATGATATATCGCAATACATTTGACACCTGTAAGTTCATTTTAAAAGTACAATTCTGTCATCCTTTATTCACTTTCATATACATTACATTTTCCACTCACAGAATACAAAAGTTATTTAGCAGAATGTCTAGCTTGCATTTTTCCCAAAAATAACATTGGTTTGTGCTCAAAAAATATTTTGGCTACACTTTATGTTAAGGTGACCGCGTTACAGTTATACATTAATTATACTGTATAATTATACATTTAAGTACTGAGTAATAACAATTAACATTATATAGGGTTAGGATTGGGGTTTGTTTAGGGTTAGTTGCATTAAATTATTCATCATTTATAGTTATAAATGTAGTAACTATGTGTAACGTGTAACAAGGGTACTATAAAATAAAGTGTTACCAAAAAATCATACAGGTTTGGAGCAACATGAGGGTAAGTAGATAATGACAGATTTTTTTTTTTTTTTTTGAGTGAACTATCCGTTTAATAATAGGATGAAGTGTCAGAATAATACCCACAATCAAAACAGTTATTAGTAACACCTTACACAAATGTTTCAAATGATTGCATCATTGAAATAACGGTAACACTTTAGAATACTGTATCTTACTGCATAACTAATAAGGAATTATTGAAGAACTAGTAGGTAATTCTTCATTCACTGCTGTTAGCTACTAAGGAAGATGTGTTAACTAATCAGTATGTAATAGAATTTTATGATTGTGTTAAGTTACAGTTAGTTGATCAATAACTAATGAATTCTGTCATACCTCCTGAAGAACTACTACTAATTATCTACTAATTAAGGTTCAAGAAAAATAACAGAAGTAACTAATGAACAGTCATACAAAACTAACCTCAGATTAGTTTTTATATACAGTACTAGTACTGTGTGTGTGTCTCTTTTCCTCAGCATAGAATGCCATTGAGTAAATTCATGTATTTTATGCAACAACTGAGGGGAAATGAAAATATAGGGGAACTTACTAGTAATTAATAAAGAATTATTAGATAATTCTTCAGGAATGACTTAGAACCTGAAACAGTATTATAAAGTGAAAATATAGGGAACCCATTAGGACTAGTAATTAATAAAGAATTACCACATACTTCTGACTCAAATAAAACTTACTGTAAAAAAAAACTCTATTAACGTAATCATCTAAACCTTTGTAAAATACACTACAATGACTCGTTTAAGCTATATGATATCTTCCTTTATTTCAGATGATATCTGGTTTTAACATGTATACTGCCTACATTTAAACTCATTTAACAAACATTTTAAAATCAAAAGTTAAACCTTTAAAAGTACTAATTCAAGTAATCAACTGGTCTCGTTTCCACGGTAGTGGTGCTGGATGGATCTCTTGCGGGAGCTGGGCTCGTGTTCAGCGGGGAAACTGCTTTAACTTCATACCGCAGCCCTGCGTTTCACTCACAGCCGAAATATGCTGACTCCATAACCTGCCCATAAACAAACAGTGCACAGCTCTAAGAACATATTTTAACATTTGATGTAAATAGATTTACTATATTTATGAATAAAATAATTTGTTTTAAACAAGGGATAAGGCGTTTCTATCATGCAAAAAAGACCACTCCTTAGCTAGGTATAGGCTAACTGACATCGCGTCCTTGTATGTTGCCTTGCATAAAATAAAATGACTTACAGCACAGTAATGATTTTATAGATTAAATAAAACGTCTTGCATCACCAAATCACTGTAAAATAGGCTACCGTGATATTGCCGGAACTTGAATGGTGCAAAATAAGTTTAAAATGTATAAGAACTAAGTTTAATTATATGCTTTTTACTTTTTAAGTACTTTAAAAATTAATTACCTTTGTTCTTTTACTAAGGTAATTTTGAAAATGGCCTAATTCTAATTTTACTGGAGTAATATTTTATTGTGGTATCTGTACTTTTACTCAAGCACTTCATGTGTGTACTTCCACCACTACAACGCTAAAAAAAAAACGGGATTATTGTAGTGACTACTGTGTATGACTGTTCATTAGTAGTTACTTAGTTATTTTTCTTGAACCTTAATTAGTAGATAATTAATAGTAGTTCTTCAGGAGGTATGACATAATTCATTAGTTATTGATTAACTGTTACTTAAAACAATCATAAAATTCTATAACATACTGATTAGTTAACACATCTTCCTTAGTAGTTAACAGCAGTGAAGAAGTGGTTAATGAAGAATTACCTACTAGTTCTTCAATAATTCCTTATTAGTTATGCAGTAAGATACAATATTCTAAAGTGTTACCGAAATAACAATGAACAACATTTTTTCAGCCTTTATTAATCTAGGTTCATGTCAGTTTATACATATACGGATGTTCATTGTTAATTCATGTTCATTCATAATACATTAACTTGTGTTAATTTATGCAACTTGAAATGTTAAAAATGAGTTTGTTTACATATAAATTAACATTGATTACATTAACTTTGATTAATAAATGCGGTTAAAGGGATTGGTGAATTGGAATAGTGAATTGGAATATGTTGTAAAGTCATACCAAACATTCTTCAGCACACTGCAGTAAGGAACCCTACATAATCACTGTGCTCATTACCAAACTGTAATTCACAATAAGAGTTGTTACTGTGTTGCCTTAGGGTCGCCTGCACAGAGATACTGTGAGACGATCCATTAGGAGGGATCAAATGGATTAATATAAGGTATCTACTTCAAATTATAGTCATTACCAAAGGATTCACACTAGCTGAAAACATTCTGAGGCAATCACAAGCTTTTTTCTTTCCTTGATTAATTATTTTGTAGTCATATCTTCATTATCATTATTGTCTCATAGGTAAATGTTAATGTGTGATGAACACCAGAGGCAATATTATTGTTATTTTCTTTCTCAATGATTGTAGCATTTTTTTCCCCTCTCCATCTGGTACCACTGTGGTGGGCTGTGGATTCTACCAGCTTCAGCTCTAATACATCTGACCTATAGAAGGTATCAACATTTAATCAATCAAATCCTTTCCACCCGCTCTCTGTAACTTTAATCTTTGGAGTCAGGTTTTTATTTGATTTCATCTTTGACACTTACTCATTTTAGTTTGTGCCAAGCGTCTTTGTAAGATAATTTTTAGGATTGGTAACAATATTCTGAATAACCAGAAATGTGCTGTGATTTGCTGCCATGCCGCTTCTCCTCTTGCATTTCACGACGCTACAGTGATTTTTTCTGTTGTGGCTTCTTGAAGGTGTCAATCCACTATTGACCTGTTTTGCGATTCTGTTTGATGATAATCTGTGAGTGCTTCAACATGTTGTTATTGCGGCTGTTAATTCAGTTTGACGTACAATAATTATTAGCTGTTGATTTATAGTGGTGCTAGAACTTCAATCCATCATTCCAGTTCAACCATCATTCGAGAGCAGCGGTTTTTGCTCTTCACACCCAAGGAATCAGACAAATCTGACTTTGCCAAAAGTTCATGTTAGTTACCTAAAGCCATATTCTGGAATTAAATCCAATTATACTGCTTTTTATAGTGGCCTAATAATGGCATTAATTTCACTGACAAAGTACTCCGAGGAAAGAAATAGAAAATCTTGAGCATTAGTCCTTGATGTATTTCAAGCTTATTTGGTCACGTTTTGTCATTGGGTGTAGACGACTGGATATCATTCTTCACCATTCAAGCCAGGGGATCTTTTCAGCGCAACAAATATAATGTTTAGTTGGTTTGATTTTTTGTTTCCAAGGAGAAAAAGATTTTCACATTCAAGTGACCTTTAATAGGGTGGATATACTATCCTTAATGATATATAACATGCATTCACTGAACACTCAGTACTCTGCTGAACGTGATTTCGCCAAATATGTTCCTGGATCAACATCTTTGTTTATCTTGGAACATCATTCTAATCAATCAATCAGATTTGAGGGATAAGTTTACAGTTTATGTCAAGATTAGGCTTACAACCAGGGTTTGGTGCTTCTACATCAGTGTTATTCACCTATCATTTCCCATTGATTTTAAGGATAAGTTAGTGTAGGCTTGGGTTTAGGGGTAGGGATATGGATATGGTTAGGACGAAATTTTCGGAGAGGAATGTTGTTCCAGGATCAACAAAATTATGTTGATCCATGTCTTACTTGGCAAAATCACGGTGACCCATATAGCATCTTTCCCACAGTTCAGCCACTAAGCAGACCAGATAAATCTGGTTTTAAAAGCGGTCATTGCTTCCTTTCTTTTCTTTTTTTTCTTGCTTTCTTTTTTTTTTTTTTTTTACATCAATGAAATTTACTTGTAATTAATAAAACCTTCAAAGTGCAAGTCGACCGTTAAAGGCTGAATGCCAAAGAAATCTCATTCACTGATCTGCTATGAAGATGCCTCCCCCATTCATATAGTTACTTTTGCTTAATAATGTTGTTAGGATCTGTTTGTTCATTACAGTTACAGGACGGTAAATTACACTACAGCATAATCCTCACTTTTGAAAGCGTCTGAAAGCCTTTTGTTTCAAGTGGTCAGATTAGTAGCAATCAATGTCAGTTGCCTGTACTGTTTTTGGGAATAGTCTTAAAATATAACCACTGTCCTGATGGCGATAGTAATAATACCATAATAATAATAATAACTCTTTTCTCTATTGCCCCAGTCACACAGGCACACTTTGTGCACCTCTTTTTTTCACATTAAAACACAATCTTTCATTGTAGATTATTGCTTTGTGTTTACAATGACAATTTGGTGTGTATTTCTCATGTTTCTATGGTTTGTGAGTGCTCACAATGTGCAGTGTTGTCAGTGGGGTTGTCATTTGGATTTGATAATAGAGGGTTTATGTGAGTTTTTGGCCTGTCTATAAACTCATTTTTATTTCTTGTGATATTTTCATATATGTAGTTCTTTTATAATTGAATTGTAAAGTGCAGAGGTGGATCAGAAGATGTGAAATAAAACTTTGTTTTCTTTTTTCCCATTTCTGTATATCACTGCAATCTTATCTGCACTTTATAAGTGACTTAGTTCAATGTATTTACAACAAATTAAAGGTATTTTGGAAGTAGGAGTTTCTTTTGCTATAGCTGGAAGATTTGACTCTTCATTCATTCATCTGTTTTTATCATCCCATTTAACACTGTAATTAACGGTATGGTCCGGTTAGACTGATGTATGAGCATGTTCGAGTCGATTCCACATTGATTTCTGTCCCAGCAGCTGTCAAAAACAACCTCCGTGCCTATGCATCAAAATAACCATTGTTCATATTCAGTTTTATCTGCCCTCTTAAAGGGATAGTACCCCTAAAAATGAGTATTCTGTCATTATTGACTAACCTTCACGTTATGACTTACTTTTATGGAACACAAAAATTGTTCTTTTGAGTTGAATTTTCAATAAATCAGTTGATTCAATACAGTTCGGAAGGAATTATCCACAAATGATACTTATATGATACTTTCATTGTTGTTTTTTTCCTGTTTGTTTTCTTAAAGCTTAAAGGCCGAATGGGTTTGGAACGACACGAGGGTGGATAAATAAGTGCAGAATTTTCACTTTTGGGTGAACTATTCCTTTAAAAACTGCTTCTGCGTTCTCATGTGTTCTTGATGCCGTGCAGCTTACTCAGCAATAGTTGACTGATAAAACGGCATCTCAGCTAAAAGAAAATCGCAAATAAAAAATCCTATTTTCTGATAGGAAATAAACAATGAAAACATCAGAAGCAGTTAGCATGTAAACCTGGGGATCTAAAAGTAGGTTAATACTGTTAGTGATTCATATGCATCCACAAAGGCCCTGCGCTCTCAAAATAATTCACTGAGCATTACCAACCTTGAGAACGCGGTATCTACGGTATGAAATGCACAGGGAGACGGGTGGATGATTATATTTTATAATGTCACAGATAAGATTCCCTGGGCAAACGGATGGATGATACATGATGTCAAAATAAGAGATAATGATGTATCTGACATTTCATCTAAAAGATTACCCACTAAAGTTCACTAACCCGGGAGAGCCGTGTTATTACACTTTAAATCACACTTTTTTAATGTTTTTTTGAGGGGAAAGGCAATATCAAATGGCATTTGAAATATGACAAATGATATAGAGGGTTCACTAACACTAGCCCTTGAAATTACTTCAGTGAAAATGCTGATCTTTTAGATGCATGTCTTTAGAATTGAATCGAACACAAAATACTCCCTAAATTTAGTTGCCATCTAAGTACAAACTGATAATATAGCAAGCAAATTAGGAGTGAAAATGAATTTAAACATGTTTGAAATGTTCTTCCTGCCTCTATTCTGATGAGGCCTGAATCTCTCTACCACTAAACTTGGAATGGTTGCTATGGGAACATTGTTCGTTCTGTGTGTAATGAAGTGAAGCCAAAGATGAGAGATGACTGATTTGGAACTGGAGTTTCTGACCTACTTTTTAAAGACAATTTAACTCCTTGTCTAACTTACATGCTGTTTGACATAATCAGTCAACTCTCACCAAAGATGAGTTTATCGCATCGGGCCATCACACATTTCCCCACCAACTTTCCTGAATGAAGCATCACAAGATTCCAATTTAATACAATATTTAACATATAGCTTAAAATGTAATGCTCCGAGGTTTCATTCATTGTAGTTTTACCCCTCACCTCATTTTTAGATATTTTTTTAGAAGGTATTTCATTATAAATGTGAATGTTCAGTACCAACCACAGTGGGTAATGGCATCACCCACAACCTGAATGCTAGACGTGATAATTTTTATTAAAATATTCATATCCTATTTCAGTAGGAAAATAACTATATGAAGGAAGCTTGTTTCCACCACTGAATAAAAAAGGTAATTGTAAAGGTTTTCTTGCATTTGTATGTTTGCATTTCGCAATTTTAACTTTTTTTCTCAGAATTGTCAGATATAAAGCGAAATTGCAAGTTATAAAGTTTGAATTGGAGATATAAACTCGCAATACTGTGAAACAATCTTAATTTTATTTCTCAGATTTGTGAGATATAAATTCGCAGTTGCAAGAAAATTCTGAGAAAAAGTCAGAATTGCAAGTTGTAACCTCGCAATTGCAAGAAAAAAAGTCAGAATAAAATGTAAATAAATCTCTAATTTAAAAAATGATCTTTTGTATTTTTGTATTCCGTGGCGGAAACAAGCTTCCATAAATAAAGGAAGTGTTTTGGAAAAACCTGGTTGAAAACAAAAATGACGCTTCATCTTTTCATTTTCTTTTAAAACCACAATTTTCCATTTGATTAAGAATAATTCAACATAAAAAACATGAAACTTTCAGTGAAAGAAGTTATGTGACCTTACCATGTAAATGTAAGGTGACTTGCGTCAACATAGTGATGAGGATCAAAAGTGCTGCATCATATTCATTATAATACGAGAAAGCATGTCCCCAGATGATCCTATCAGACTGCATTATATCATTGAACACAAATCCATCAGACATTTTTGCTGCTTTTGCAATGAATTAATCACAAAAATGTAAGTTATTCTGCTCAGTTCAAGAGGTTTAATTGTCCTCAGGCTACAATATTAACAAGTTAAGCCCTTCCTATCTCAGAATAACAGCAAATCTTTGTTAACCTCATACATACTCCAAACCTTTGATATGTGCACTCACTGTTCCTGCAGGGCATTCATTTGAATGTATAAATGATTTTATCGCTTTACATACGCACTTTTTCGTGTCCATAACCTAATAACACCTAAATAAATTTGAAACACACATTTATATTGCCCCAAAACCCAGTTTCAGTAGGCTAGAATTATGAATTATTAACTCCATTTGGCTTTTACTTTATGAAGTTATGTCTTCGATGTCCCTGAACACAGTGCAGTGTTTATATAGGGAGGGCGAATTTTTACCTTTTGTCATTCACTTACAGACTAAATAGTGCGGAAATTTACTTTTTTTCCTCTAAAAAACTACATGCATTTTTTATTGAAGTATGCACTCAGTATTAAACATTCATATGTTCTCTTAACCCAGGTACAGCAAGTGTTTAATGTCTCATGCAGCCAAACCTTTATTTTGTATTTTTATTTATTTTTATTATATATATATATATATATATATATTTATTTATTTTTCATATATAAAGCCTGGTCTCTAAATGCAACCAAAGAGCTTTCAGACAAATTGAAAAATCTGGGGCTATAGCCTATATCATGCAGAGAAGGGCCCATGACAGCATGATATCTTGTATTGATGACCAACATGAGCATTTCGAGTGTTTCGCCGTCCTAAAGAGCGTCTCCAACTGAATCAATACATGCAGTGTTCAGAGGCCATGCACCAATAGAAGATATGGAGTGTATGTCTCTGTCATTTGATTCAACTGATTCTGTGCGCCGGAGAAAGTAATGGGTTTTAAAAATAAGAATTGCACTAGATCTTGATCTTCAGGCACAAACGTGTCCATTGATATATAACAACTCTGTGGTAAGTTTTCAGAAAAAAACATCTTAATAGATGGAAATGAAATGACCATTTTTGTTTGTTCATTATGTTATTCAAAAATACATTAAAATGCAGTTTATACAGACAGTGACTTAATTGATGAACACTTTTTGAACTTATATATTAATACAGAAAATTAACATTTGTTTAGCAAATGTTGTGGGGCTTAAATTCAAAATGTCTAGATGGTATAACTTCCAAAAAAAAGGACTAAATAAAAGGCATGAAACTTATATATTTAAAAATCTAACAAATCTTTACAGTAGTCTTTTAGAATAATCAGGAAACTTTTGGGTTTCACTATTATTATTATTATTATTAAGTGTAAACCAAATAAAAGTGGTGCAAGCAACATGCAGGAAGCTATTTTTATTATATCACATAATTATATCACAGGGAGAATCTAATAGTAATTGTTTTAATGTTTTTTTTTTAGATTTTTCTTTGTTGGTGAATGGATAAGGTTAGTTCATTAATATGTATAAAATATATGTTGATCTTTTTAAAATGTATACACTTGATGGTTACACTCCTTGAGTCATTACTGGATATGAAAATTGTTTTTGAAACTGGCATAAATGTTTTTTCAAAAATGTACGAGACCAACATGAATACAGAAGAACTTGCCACTTACACTGTGCACATTTACAAGATTTATCCTGTTCATCATCTCAGATATCCCAATTTGTCACTGACCCTATAAATTTCATCATTTACATTCGGAGTAACAGTGACATTATTTGGTCATTCTCCCTCTGTCATTTTCACTGCTGTCAGTTGCAGACTTCTAACGCATGCTGCTGTTTATTTATATGAAGCCTGCATGGTTTCCAGATTGGGTGATGGATGTGTGTGAATTTAGCAGGACAGGATGTCACGGTCTGTCTCTCATCTTTCCCATAACCAAGCATTCTGCCTCCATAGAAAAGCCTGATGAAAGTCCATCAGCAGCAACAAGCCTGTACATGAAAGACGGAGCGGTATTGAGTGCGCTTTACAGATCCAGCTGAGCTATAGGCCTCTCCTCTTTTAAGGTTATACCGTACATCCTTCCCATCCCTTGAAAGCTTTCACAGTTCAGTTGTTCAGCTTTCCAGCACTAAGAGCCTTCATACGAGTCCCTCTCCTGTCACATCTATTAGAGGGCCAAAACATGATGTTTGTCTATCCAGAGAAAAAAATGCTCTAACAGAGTGACCAGTGTCAAACAGGATGTTTCTAAATGTTTCCAGGCAAAGATTCTTCAGCAAAAGAAGCTGTAATGTTAATGAAATCTGACAAAAAAATGGCCAAAGATCTCAGCATTACACATTTTCTTGGAGCAATCAATATCTACCCCTTTCTATTTAGTGAAATCTCAACTAGCTATTGTTACTAAGGCAACAGGGAAGACAATGAGCGAATTGAAAAGTCAGAATTGGCACATCAATTTCCTGAGAGAGAGCTTTTCATTGAAAAACATGTCTAAAGGCTCAAGCAGAATTTTTACTGACCGATTTGAATCTCAGACTTTGCGCTTTATTGAAAATGAGATTTGATGAGAATAACCTTTTTTGTCTTTTTTTTTTTTTTGGGACGGGACAATTATTATTAAATTAAATATTTCCATTCACATTCCAATTTCCGAAAAAGACACTATACTGAATTATAGCCACTGATTAGTGTAGCAATAGCAGGTTGGAGGTGGAAGTGGAAGTTCATTGTTCAAGCAATGCCATTATTGTAGCCGTAAAGCACAGAAATGATTATAGTCATACTTATTATCATCTCATAAATGGACGGAAACTAGACCACTTCATAATTACATTTTAATCAGGAGAGTCTTTAGAAGTTCCTTTCTGGGTCTGTAGTGATAACAAAAATAACAATTTCCCTTTCAGCCCCTGCTTTTCTTTATTCCTCTTTACTCATTTTCCCCTCCAGAATCTTGTTCTATTTGCAGATGGTGTAAATCCAGTTTAAAAATAAAATAAAAACAAATATCTGTTTTTCTGGATTCTCAGCTGTTTGCCTCAGCTCAGGACTCCAGAAGTTTTGTTAAAGTTAAAGGACTCCCTTTAACGCATTCTGTTGACTATAGTGTAAAGTTACACTTATATGTCTACTAACTCTCATTAGTGTGTAGTAGACTGGTAGGGTCGGGGTTAGAATAAGTTGACATGTAGTCGGAAAGTTACTTATAGTCAGTAGAATGTCTGTTGGAGGACCATCACAATAAAGAGTTAGCAGATATGAAGCAGATACTCTACTAATACTCTAGTGAGAGTGACTTGGCATGTAGTTGCAAAGTTACTTATAGCCAACAGAATGTTCAAAAGGGACCATCTAAGTGTCACTGTAGTTTTCCCTTAGTCAATACTAATGCCAACAGCTTGACATTCCAAACAACAAATGTGTATTATTTGACGTATTCAGTAGCTCTGTGGTAGTAATAGCTGCACCTTTTGATCCTCAAGCAATTTGCTTGAGTGTTGTTCTTAATTGGTTATACTTTGGATTGTAATGGTTCACTGGGAATTGTGAGCAATGATGAAGCACCCAACTAACTCACTCTGTCTTTGTCTAATTTTCTCTTTTGGCTGTTGTTTGCTCAGTTCAGGGCAATTGATCATTCTGCAGTACAAGGTACCGAGGTTGCAATTGGGATGTTCAGTTAAATGTCTCATGGGGTTTTCAACTGGAACCTTCATGGGCCTCATACAGTACAGTCAAAGTGAATAGCATTTCAAAAAATGCTATTCACATAAAACTCATAAAACTTTTGAGTCTCTACTTTTTCAAAAAAAGAATCGCTACTTTTTCAAAAACGAATCGCTACTTTTTCATTGTTCTATACAGTTTTTAAACTATGTATAGTTGCATTGTAATAAACGTATAATTACATTATATTAAATGTATAATTACATTGTAATAAATGTATAATAAGACTAACAAATGTATAATTAAATTTTTTACACTATTTTCAAAGAATCCCTACTTTTTCAGAAAAGAACTTTTGCAGAAAATGAACTCATAAAACTTTTGAGTCTCTACTTTTTCAAAAAAAAGAATCGCTACTTTTTCAAAAAGAATCGATACTTTTTCGAAAGTGAATCGATACTTTTTAAAAAAAGAATCGCTACTTTTTAAAAAAGAATTATGTAACAAAAAAGAATGTACCAAATGTATAATAGTAATGATGTAACAAATGTATAATAACACTGTAATAAATGTATAATTACATTGTAATGTATAATTACATTGTATCAAATGTTTAAGACTATAATAAATGTATAATTACATTATTTTAAACTACTTTTTCAAAAAGAATTGCTACTTTTTCAGAAAAGAATCTATACTTTTTCAGAAAAGAATCTATACTTTTTCAAAAAGAATCGCTACTTTTTCAAAAAGAATCGCTACTTTTTCAAAAGTGAATCGCTACTTTTTCAAAAATGAATCTCTACTTTTTCAAAAAGAATCGCTACTTTTTCAAAAGTGAATCAATACTTTTTCAAAAATGAATTGCTACTTTTACAAAAATGAATCGCTACTTTTTCGAAAGTGAATCGATACTTTTTCAAAAATTAATCACTACTTTTTCGAAAGTGAATCGTTACTTTTTCAAAAATGAATTGCTACTTTTTCAAAAAGAATCGCTACTTTTTCAAAAGTGAAGTGATACTTTTTCAAAAATGAATCGCTACTTTTCAAAAAAACAATCGATACTTTTTCGAAAGTGAATCGCTAATTTTTCAAAAATGAATTGCTACTTTTTCAAGTGAATTGCTACTTTAAAAAAAAAAGAATCGATACTTTTTCGAAAGTGAATCGATACTTTTTCAAAAAAGAATCGATACTTTTTCAAAAAGAATCGATACTTTTTCAAAACAGAATCGATACTTTTTCCAAAAGAATTGCTACTTTTTCCAAAATGAATTGCTACTTTTTCAAGTGAATCGCTACTTTTTCGAAAGTGAATTGCTACTTTTTCAAGTGAATCGCTACTTTTTCGAAAGTGAATCGCTACTTTCAAAAAAGAATCGCTCCTTTTTCAAAAAGAATCGCTACTTTTTCATAGTTCTATTCAGTTTTTCATAGTTCTATACATATTTTTAAAACTATGTAGTTACATTATAATAAACGTATAATTACATTGTAATAAACATATAATTATATTGTATTAAATGTATAATTACATTGTAATAAATGTATAATAAGACTAACAAATGTAAAATTAAATTTTTTACACTACTTTTTTTAAAAAGAATTGCTATTTCAGAAAAGAATCGCTACTTTTTAAAAAAGAATCGCTACTTTTTTTTAAATCGCAACTTTTCAAAAAGAATAATGTAACAAAATAATAATGTAACAAATGTATAATAATAATGTAACGTATAGTAACACTGTAATAAATGTATAATTACAATGTAATAAACGTATAACAACGCTAATGTGTAATTACATTGTAATAAACGAATAATTACATTGTAATAAATGTTTAACACAGTTTTTCATAGTTCTATACATATTTTTAAAACTATGTAGTTACATTATAATAAACATATAATTACATTGTAATAAACATATAATTACAGTGTATTAAATGTATAATTACATTGTAATAAATGTATAATAAGACTAACAAATGTATAATTAAATTTTTACACTACTTTTTCAAAAAGAATCGCTATTTCAGAAAAGAATCGCTACTTTTCAAAAAAGAATCGCTACTTTTTTTTAAATCGCAACTTTTTTCAAAAAGAATAATGTAACAAAATAATAACAAATGTATAATAATAATAATGTAACATGTATAGTAACACTGTATAATAATAAATGTATAATTACATTGTAATAAACATAACAACGCTAATGTATAATTACATTGTAATAAACGTATAATTACATTGTAGTAAATGTATAATAACACTGTAATTAATGTATAAATACATTGTAAAAAGCGTATAACTACATTTTAATAAATGTATAATTACATTGTATTAACTGTATAATTATATTGTAAAAAATGTATAATAAGAATAACAAATGTATAATTACATTATTTTACACCACTTTTTTCAAAAAGAATCGCTACTTTTTCAAAAAGAATAATGTAACAAAATAATAATGTAACAAACGTATAATAATAATAATAATAATGTAACAAATGTATAATAACATTGTAATAAATGTGTAATAAACGTATAATTACATTGTAGTAAATGTATAATTACATTGTAATAAATTTATAATTACATTGTAATAACGTATAATTACATTGTATTAAATGTATAAATTACATTCTAATGTATAATACGACTAACAAATGTATAATTACATTATTTTACACTACTTTTTTCAAAAAGAATGTGACAAAATAATAATGTAACAAATGTATAATAATAATAATGTAACAAATGTATAATAACACTTTAATAAATGTATAATTACATTGTAATAAACGTATAATAATACTGTAATGTATAATTACATTGTAATAAACGTATAATTACATTGTAATAAATGTATAATAACACTGTAATAAATGTATAATTACATTGTAATAAACGTATTATTGCATTCTAACAAATGTATAATAACACTGTAATAAATGTATAATAACAACCTTGAAAAGAATCGCTACATTTCTCAAAAATAATCGCTACTTTTTTACTTCAGAAGTAAACAGGTGTAGCTGACTTAATGTTTAGCTGACACAATGTTTATTTTTAAACCACAATTTTTAAAACACAACCCTCTCTAATGTCAGAATGTTTATTTTTAAACCACAACTTCAATGTGTCTCTTTTACAGATATATTTAACAATATCTTTTGCATTTCTAATCCAAACAATGTTATATTGTAAACTCACAGTAAAAACACTTTTTTAGTGCAGTTAGATACCAGAAAAGTCCTACTGTGAAAGTAATCCAATTAGTAACCTAGAATATACTGTAATTTCACACTAAAATGTTTAACCGTGTTACAGTATATCCATATACTGTATCATGCTATAGTTCACACAGAGTGGGTGATTTAGAAGGTTAACTAAAGGTTCAAACTGTACATAATATCAAAGCCAACAATAGTGCATTGTTTCTTTGTATACCCGATTTTCTGATAAGAAATCCAATTAGGTTCAGGCAGAACCAGTCTCATTTCCCTTCCCTGCAATTACATGTTTATAAATGATAAGCCTTTGTGATTGAAATATGTTTTAGTCATAGATATGCAAATAACTCATTATAGCAGTCGAGAGCAAGAGGGTCCTCTATCAGCTCTGATCAAAAGAGGCATCACTTTGGTACTTGCCTTCTAAAACCTGTATTCTTCTCATCAAAGTATGTTCGGAGAAATTGTGGGGTGCCATACTGAAAGGCTACAGATTTGGTTGACAGCAACACTAAGTGTCAGGGAACACCAGCAATTTCACGGGTAAGGATTTACTGCCATTAGCCATTGTCCAATGTCGTTCCTCATGTGTCCTGAGTGACTTTCTGAACACTTTATTTAATCTTATTAAAGTACACATGCATTTTTCATAAAACACTAATTCTAAAATGGATAATTCAGACTCTATCCACAGAAGAAGAAAAAAAGCACACCTGTGAACGCAAATTCTATATTAATGTGCCAAACTGCTGCGTTGCCTGGCAACAGCATAACAGCCTAATGTTATTATAACGAACTACTTGGAAGAAGAATTGTTTATTTGATAATTAGCCATAATAAATGTAACTATTCATTTCATCATGGTAGCCTATTGTTGATGCCATTTTACAAAAGCAGAATGATGCTTCTGGATGTACTGTAACAGTGATTTTACCACTGAGTGCTCTAAAAAACATTGTTTGTGCACCATCTCAAGTCTTATTGCTTTAATATTTCTTAGACCTTCAGCAAGTACTCTCTCTCTCTCTCTCTCTCTCTCTCTCTCTCTCTCTCTCTCTCTCTCTCTCTCTTAAATATATGATTTAGAAAAGCAGTCTAATTGCTCATTCGTCATGTTCTCTTATACTATATTTTTGAGCATAATAACAAGGTACACAGCAGACCAGACCACCCACTGAGCTATGAGGCTTTGTGCATAAATCTCACCGCTTGTCAGGGTTGTAGAAATTATACTTGTCATTGCATATACTGTAGTAACCTACATGACAACATTTTAAGGTGTCCTACAAACCATTGTAGAAATGACTGATGGTCATATCAGCCAGCAGGCGGTGATAAAGATAATTAAAGATTGATCTGTCCCAAAAACGAATGCCGTCTTCAATCTTAAGGCAGCCATTTAAACCCCAGTATATCCCAGAGGACTGTGCTTCAATGAATTTATTGTTTATACATTTATTGTACTTCAAGTCACTATGGATAAAAGTCATATAGCAAATAACTAACCAGGAATGCTTTGTTTTGACAGTTCATCAAATTGCAATAGTGCATTAATATACATGGCGATAACTGGAGGAGTGTGTAAATTTACCAGCAGTCCATCTTTCATCCGTCTTTCATACAGAGTATATACAACATGACATAGCATCCAACCCAGTTCCCTGAGATATGGGCCTTTGATTTTAAAATGGAGGTGAATTAATTTTTTATTCAGAAAAGTGTTTGTCTATCATGGAGACTTTGGACATCCTTTCCATCCCATCATTCAGTAGGTAAGGAGCAACCTAAATGGAATCTGTTCCTCTGAAATGCATCTTTTCAGGCTTTATACATCAGTACACTGTGGGCTCTCCAGAAAGCTCTAAAATGGCTTTCTTTAGCCTCCATTAGCTTTTCATCTTTTATAAGATGTTCGGCTTCTTTACAGCGGAAGCAAACTCTAATAACCTCATACACATGTTAAGAAAATGGAATTAGATTTAGATAGGTTTTAGTTTGTTTACTTGTTTGTTTAAAGGAATAGTGCATCCAAAAAAAAAAAAACAGTGTTTACGTCAGTATGACAATATACTTCCTTTCTTCCATGGAAAGAAATATATTATCAATTGCAGTTAATTAATTAAAAAAAAAGAGAGAGAGAAAAGGCATCATAAATGTATTCATGTCTTCTGAAGTTATATGATAGCTTTGTGATGAACAGACCAAACTGCAAACAGAGTGAGCCAGTGAGTTGAACTACAATATGTGAATGAATCAGTTTGAAAGGTTGGTAACGCTTTAGATTACAGCCCGGAAAGTACTGAGTAATTAAAGCGAATTTAAGCGTAATGTTCGGTAATTATAGTGTACCTATAACGTACTTACAATAAGGTATAAGGGAACAATATTTTAAGTTTGGGGAATAAAGGTGTAACAACCAGGAGAATTAAACAATTATTTATACTGTAAGTATTAAAGAACTAAAGGGTGCTTATTCTACTATTATGATATAACAATCTTACATTTGGGAGCAATTTAGCAAGAACATACCTTTTTGAAATAATGGTGAACCAGTACATAGCATACTGTATAGGCTTTTTAAAAATTACAGGGTACATATCTATGCATTTATAAAGTAATCTTTTTAAAGGGACACTAAGTAACTTTTTAGGTAATTTATAATCTAAAATCAATATTTTTATTCATAAATATGTCCTCAATGGTGCACAAATACCTATTATATTTATATACATGGGACGGGTAAGTCCACGGAGGCTTCCATGTAGTTCCGCCATCTTGAAAAACTATAATAGCAGAGAGGGACAAAAAGTACTAGGCCAACGCGTTTCCACAACACGTTTTCATTCAGAGCCGGCGTGACGTGACTGAACGCAGCAGAAGCGGAGGAGCAGAGCAATGAGAGGCGCTTGTCACTGCCCCGGTAAGTTTAAAAGGCTGCGTTGCAAATCCTCGTCGCCAGAAAAGTCCAAAATAGATCGTAAAAGGAAACGTGACCGGAGATTACAAAAAACACAAGTTAATGTCGGGATAGCTTTTTCCAGGTGGATAGAGCTAATGCAGGAGAAATATTTCAAAAGAGACGCTGAAGTCCTGCTTTCTTCTCGACAGGCAAGTCAATGTTACAGTCTTAAAGGGACACTAAGTAACTTTTTAGTTAATTTATAATCTAAAATCAATATTTTTATTCATAAATATGTCCTCAATGGTGCACAAATACCTCTGCCAATTATCTTGTTTATCCTCGTAAACAAAGAATTTATTATATTTATATACATGGGACGGGTAAGTCCACGGAGGCTTCCATGTAGTTCCGCCATCTTGAAAAACTATAATAGCAGAGAGGGACAAAAAGTACTAGGCCAACGCGTTTCCACAACACGTTTTCATTCAGAGCCGGCGTGACGTGACTGAACGCAGCAGAAGCGGAGGAGCAGAGCAGTGAGAGGCGCTTGTCACTGCCCCAGCAAGTTTAAAAGGCTGCATTGCAAATCCTCGTCGCCAGAAAAGTCCAAAATAGATCGTAAAAGGAAACGTGACCGGAGATTACAAAAAACACAAGTTAATGCCGGGATAGCTTTTTCCAGGTGGATAGAGCTAATGCAGGAGAAAGATTTCAAAAGAGACGCTGAAGTCCTGCTTTCTTCTCGACAGGCAAGTCAGTGTTACAGTCTTAATTACAAGCTTTTTTCATTGTTTGCTTGTGTACTTTATTTTATAGACAGATGAACATGTATAGTTAAAAGTTGATGATGATATCTAACAATGCACGTAGGCTACTTCAGAAAATATAACGAATAAAGAAGGCATAACTACTAATTACAATAGTTCATGTTTTTGACACTCATTATTTCATACTGTAACATTCATTTGTTCGTTGTGTCAATTTGAAGTTTGTTTGAAATAACAAACCTGTTCACCCGAAGGAAAACTCGACGAAGTGCTATTAGAAGACATCCTGTCATAGCTTTTTGGTACATAACGGCTACCGTAGATGCAACACGCATTTGAAAACGCGAGGCGCTGGAGAGCACAATTCGTTTGAATGCAAAATACAATTTCACCGCTAGATGGGAGTAATTCTTACTTAGTGTCCCTTTAATTACAAGCTTTTTTCATTGTTTGGTTGTGTACTTTATTTTATAGACAGATGAACATGTATAGTTAAAAGTTGATGATGATATCTAACAATGCACGTAGGCTACTTCAGAAAATATAACGAATAAAGAAGGCATAACTACTAACTAATTACAATAGTTCATGTTTTTGACACTCATTTCATACTGTAACATTCGTTTGTTCGTTGTGTCAATTTGAAGTTTGTTTGAAATAACAAACCTGTTCACCCGAAGGAAAACTCGACGAAGTGCTATTAGAAGACATCCTGTCATAGCTTTTTGGTACATAACGGCTACCGTAGATGCAACACGTATTTGAAAACGCGAGGCGCTGGAGAGCACAATTCGTTTGAATGCAAAATATAATTTCACCACTAGATGGGAGTAATTCTTACTTAGTGTCCCTTTAACAAAAGTGCACTGAAAACGAAAACTATTGCAACTTTTGCTTAAATATTGGGGAAAGATACTCTTGTTTCATGTAGTGGTGCTTGTTACCCTCTTGGTCCATGTAGTTACAGGGTAAGTACAATAAAAATGCATACACACAATCTTATATCACTGACTCGGAAACCTTTATTTAAGCACCACTTACCCTGTAACCACATGAAACAGGATTTATTTCCCAGTATATTTAAAAAAAAAAATGCAATAGTCTTAGCTTTTCTTGCCTTGAAACATGTTAGCCCAAACTTAAACATCTGCACTTTTGCTATCAAATATATATATATATATATATATATATATATATATATATATATATATATATATATATATATATATATTTATAAATGCATGGATATGTACCCTATCATTTTTTAAAAGCCTACAGTATGTATTGCCTTGGTACACAATTATTACAAAAAGGTACGCAGTGTATGTTCTCGCTAAATTGCTCCCAAATGTAAGATTGTTGTATCATAATAGTAGAATAAGTACCCCTTAGTTCTATAATACTTACAGTATAAATATTTTTTTATTTATCATGGTTGTTACCCCTTTATTCCCCAAACTTTACATATTGTTTCCTTATACTTACATGTAAGTACTTTATAGGTACACAATAATTACAGAAAGTTACACTGTAAATTCCTCTTAATTACAGTACTTTCTGGGCTCAGTCTTCCGAAAGGTTCAGTCTGATTTATAAACCAGATCAGATGAACAATTCATTCGGTGATTTAGTTCTCATATTGAGTCTTTTTGTTGTTGTTGTTGTTGTTGTTTGTTTGTTTGTTTTTTATCAAAATTTCTTATGTTTGTTTTTGCAAAACATCCCCATCCCCAACATTCATGGATGTATATTGTCATAAATGCATTATTTGTGGAGGTAGCATTTGTACAACAAATAACAGGAGCAGGTTACATTACAGTCACATTATAGTTTGTTATTCTATTCTATTCTTTATAATCTCATTTTATAGTGACATATCTAAATGTATTGTAATGCTTTCCCATCTCCCTTCTTTCCCATATTTCTGCAAAGAAAAAACATCCATCTTCATTTGTAGGCAGTCCTTTTGAGAAATCTATTTGCCTTGATTCTTTGAAATAAAATTTTCTTATGACTTCCTCCAGAGCAAGACATCAATGAATAGTTATACATCATCGCACCATAGGCCCCGCCTACTGTCATTCAGCTGCTTAAAGGGATAGTTCACCCAAAAATTTAAATTCTGTCATCATTTACTCCCGTTTAAACCCGTAAGGCTCATCTTCGGAACACAATTGGAGATATTTTTTATGAAATCTGAGATATTTCTGTCCCAACTACCACATGATTTGACGCTTCAAAAAGTTCATAAAGAGATCATAAAATGAATCTAAATGAATGGAGCGGTTTAGTCAAAATTTGCTGAAGAAACACAATTGCTTTATATGATGAACAGATTTAATTTAGCCTTTTATTCACAAAACAAAAACGCAACCATACTTGCTTGATGTGTGAGAACAAACCTCATTGGTTCTTTAACGGCTGACATTTGCCTACACTGGATGTGTGTCGGGTCAAAGGCAAATGGCACCTACTGTATTATTATAATCACTGTCTACACCGTCTACTACAGTATACAGATGTGCGTTCAGTTTCTGACATTCTCCACGCACTGGAGTTTGTCAACAACAGGACAAATGGAAGAGAGAAAGAAAGTTTGCTTAAACGTCCAGTTTAAACAGATCGTTTGCATCTCTGTAAGACTTCAGAAGGATCCCAGAGTTGGAAACAAGTGGATGGTTTGTTTTAATGGTGGCACGGATCACGTCAGAGGATTATATTTTTGTTTGGAGCATTTTTGTTTTGTAAATGAGGCACAGTGTAATGGAGTGTTCGCAAAGAAACTTTTGTTTAAAGATGAACCATCCAACTGTATTGAATGTGACATCAGCTGCATCACAAACTATAAGTAAATGATTGCATAATGCTTTGCCTGCAAATTATATATGGATACATTGAACCTCAAGGAACATATTAATGAAAAAAATCCATGTCATGACCTCTTTATTATTTTACATTATTTAGAAAAGGATTTTTGATGATAATAATAATAACCAGTGAACCAAGTGCACCTGCAACTTATATACGAGAATGGTAAGAGACTGACTTCTTTCTATTTTTGCAGCGTAATGTTTGCTGTGTAAATAGAAGATGTTTAATCTTTCTAAACACCTTCTTTCTCAAGGACAGCAGATGCCTTCTGGTATGAAGAGGCATTTCAGTCTCAATTATTAGATTTTGTGTCTCTTCTTCTCCTATCCGGGGCTGCACTGACAGCTCTGCCCTGAGGTTGGATTTCTGCTTTGCGCACCCTAATAGATCTGATTTCTCCTCAGCCTGATGGGATCGGTAGATTGATTGCTTCAGTCTGGCACCACACGGTGGTGTGGGAGCAAGATAGAAGGTTCCCATGGAGACATGCCCAGATGTGTCTAACACCAGGAGAAGTCCAATATACAAAAGCAAAGAGACAAAACAACTGTAAGGACAGTATACGTACAACAATAAACCCGTGTTTCTTTAAAAATAAATAAATAAAATAAAAGCATTTATGAGTCTGTCAAGCATTTTGCAGGAGTGAGGGGAAAAAAAGAAGGTAAAAAAGTGATAACTTCTGAAAAAAGAATAGTTTGTCACACAAGGTAGATACAGTTAAATGAACAGTATAGTCTTTCTGTAGCAGGGACACCTCAGGCTGCGGCAGAGAATCACTAGCCCAAACAGAGCATGAATGTTCCCCACCCTCCATTACTCTTATTATGTCTGCAGGGATATCTTACATCCAGAACCTCTGTCAGATGCGTCCTCTCATCTCTTACCTTCCATCGGTAAGCCTGGCAAATGGATGCAGAGATCCGGTACTAATGAGCTTTGAAACATTTTCAAATCCTGTCCTATATGCCCCGCACCACTTTTCTGGGATTCACAGGTAATAAAAGCAACACTGAAGACAGCGCCGGATAAAAAGGAAGGTAAAAGTGAAGAATGTTCAGTATATGGGTAGGTAACATGTCATGCGAATTTACTGTTCCTAAAGAAAAAAAGTTTCTTTCAAATATTTAACTAAAAAAGTTTTCTAATAAAGAAAGTTTTTTTCTAAGATTTTTTTTCTCCCTCATTTGACTGGACAGCAAAAATGTTGTCTTTAAATAAAATTTACTTAAATTGTGTATGTAAAATGTAGAAATTGTCCTGCTGTGTGACTGCCCTGCACAAAAACTGTGAAATATAGAAAACGTCTCGGTTACGGATGTAACCCTCGTTCCCTGAGTAGGGAACGGAGACGTTACGTCGGATGACGGAGAATGGGGGTTTCGCCTAGAAAGCCAGTCCTCTTTGAGTATTAAAAAGTTAGCAGAGGCTCAAAGGGAGCCCTCTGCAGGGCATTTAACACCACTGAGAGGTCCCAAGAGGGAACGAGAGGAGGGCGAGGAGGATTCAGTCTCCTCGCTCCTCTCAGGAACCTGATGATCAGGTCGTGCTTTCCAAGAGACTTACCTTCAACTGCTTCGTGATAAGCGGCGATGGCGGCCACATACACCTTCAGGGTGGAGGGAGACAGCCTTCGCTCTAACCCGTCTTGCAGGAAGGAAAGCACGACACTGATCGAGCATCTCCTGGGGTCTTCTCGGCGAGAAGAGCACCAGTTGACGAAGAGGTTTCACTTCAACGCATAGACATGTCTCGTGGACGATGCTCTAGCGGAAGTGATGGTAGTCAAACCTGCCTCGTCCCGTCCAGGAGCCACACGTGGAGTCTCCAAAGATCGGGACGAGGGTGCCATAGGCCCCGTCTCTGAGAAAGGAGGTCCTTCCTCAGAGGAATTGGCCAAGGAGGTGCTGTCGCGAGGAGTATCAGTTCGGAGAACCAGGTCTTGCTGGGCCAGTATGGGGCGACCAAAATGACCTGCTCCTCGTCCTCCTTGATCTTGCACAGAGTCCGTGCGAGAAGGCTCACTGGGGGAAACGCATACTTGCGTAGGCCCTGCGGCCAGCTGTGCGCCAGTGCGTCCGTGCCGAGCGTGCCCTCGGACAGGGAGTAATACAGGGCGCAATGGGATGAGTCGTGGGAGGCAAACAGATCTATCTGTGCATCCCCGAACTGGTCCCATATCAGCTGGACCGACTGGAGATGGAGTCGCCATTCGCCAGAGGTTGGTCGGAGCCATGACAGCTCGTCGGCTGCAAGGTTCCGCACTCCTGGAATGTAAATAGCACGAAGGGACCTCAGGTGCTTCTGACTCCATAAGAGGAGGTGGCGTGCGAGTTGCGACATACGGCGAGAGCGTAGACCACCCTGACGGTTGATGTACGCTACTGTCGCGGTATTGTCTGAACGGACTAGTATGTGTTGACCCTGGAGCAACACATGGAAGCGGTGCAGGGCAAGGCGTACTGCCAGCAACTCGAGGCAATTGACATGCATGAGGCGCTGGGGTCCTGTCCAGGAGCCCGCGGCTGCATGTCCATTGCACATGGCGCCCCAGCCCGTGGCAGAGGCATCTGTGGAGACAACAACATGCCTGGAAACTCGTTCTAGGGGAACTCCGGCCCGTAGAAAGCTGAGGTTCCGCCACGGGGTGAAGGTCTGACGGCAGGTCGGAGTTATTAGAACTCTGAGCGTACCGCGATTCCATGCCCACCTCGGGACTCAATCGCGAAGCCACAGCTGAAGCGGTCTCATATGAAGCAATCCGAGTGGCGTTGTCGCGGCTGCGGATGCCATATGCCCCAGGAGCCTCTGAAAAAGTTTCAGTGGACCGCACTCTTGCCCTCGAACTGTCGAAGACAAGTCAGCAGTGAGTGTGCGCGCTTGCTCGTAAGCTGCGCGGACATGGCGACCGAGTCTATCTCCATACCGAGAAAAGGGATCCTCTGCACGAGGCAAAGTTTACTCTTCTCCCAGTTGACCCGAAGGCCCAGACGGGCTAGGTGCCGGAGCACTAGGTCTCTGTGACAGAGCCAGCCCGAATGGGAGAACCGCGTACTGGTATGCCTGCTCCTCGAAAGCAAACCGAAGAAACGGTCTGTGTCGAGGTAAAATGGAGACATGAAGTAGGCATCCTTCAGGTCTATCGCTGCAAACCAACCCTGGGGCCGAACACATTTGAAAATGTGTTTGGCCGTAAGCATCTTGAACGGCAGCCTGTGAAGGGTGCGGTTCAGGACGCGCAGGTCCAGGATCGGCCGTAACCCACCGGTTTTCTTGGGGACAATGAAGTACGGGCTGTAAAACCCTGACTCCACCTCGGCTGGAGGGTCAGCCTCGATTGCACCCTTCGCCAGCAGGGTGGCAACCTCCGCTCTCATGATCGGGGCATAGCCACCGACCACAGTAAAGCGGACTCCCCTGCAGCGGGGAGGAGACCGTGCGAACTGAATCGCATAGCCGAGCCTGATCATTCGGGCGACCCAACGGGACAGATTGGGGAGCTCTAACCAAGCCACCAAAAACTGATCCAGTGGAATCATCCGAGCCACAGGCGTCCCCCCGGAGGGGCAGCGGAGCGGAGTGACCGGCACAGGCGAGGGTGGCATAGCGACCCTGTGCGCGTGCACAGTCATGCTCCGCGTCCTGACAGAGGAGACCAGGGAAGGACCAGCGTTCCACGGGGGTCTGCTCTGCCAGGGGTCTGGCGATAGAGGGGGACGAGAGTGGTGTGGTCCGGAGACGGCACGCACTGTCATCCGCACCCTCAGAGACAGAGGGGAACGAGAGTGGCGAGGCTTGGGGGCGTCGCGCACTGCCGTCCGGCTCTGTGTGCTCAGAGATGGGATGCAGCTCTTTGTTTAAAAGATTCTCCCCCAGCCCTCCACCGGGGGAAGGAGTGGGCCTGCAACCACTCCCTGAAGAACTGCAAGCCATATCTGAGCTGCCCGTAATGGGAGCGCCGCATAGCCTGGCGTACAGCGGGGCTGGTACGGGCAGGGGCACCTCCCTGCGACCACCTCCACGGCCCGGCCCGGTGCTGCTGGGGCCGGGCGGGAGGGGGCGGAAGTCGCAGGAGGGCGCATTCGACGGCAAGCGGACTGAAGCGTCTGAGCCGCCGGCTGATTGGCAGCAGAAGCCGCAGGGTCAGAAAAAAAGCCACAGTCCACTTCTGGGCGGCCGAGAACTGTTGGGCAGAGTTCTCGACCGCGCCACCGAAGAGGCCAGCCTGGGATATGGGGAAGTTGAGGAAACTGGTTCACTCAGCCTCGCGCACATCAACCAGGTTAAGCCAGAAATGTCTGACCACGCATGTGGACATCACCTGACTCAGGGAGCGTGCGGTCACCTTCGTCGCTCGTAGAGTAAGGCCGGTGACGGCAGGCAGCTCAAGGATGAGCCCTGAATCAGCCCTACCCTCGTGCATGTCATTGAACACCCAGAAGGATGGCAATAACACACAGTGAGGTGGCAGCCTGCCCCGCAGCTCTATAGGTCCCCGCCACCGGAGTAGACAAGAACCTACAGGCATTGGAGGGGTGCTTAGGGTTGCCACGCCAGGTGGAGGCGCTGTGGGGACACCTAAGTGTTGCCACAGAACACTCCACAGGGAGGAACCCCAGTGTACCGTAGACTGCGGCCTCTACGAGGGCAGAGAAGGCGGAAGAGGCCGCTGAGCAGTCGCGAAAAGTCAAAGGAGACTTCCACAATCTCATGGCCTCTTCATGCACATCCGGGTAGAAAGGATTTGGGTTCGCCACCCCCAAAAACCAATCATCAGCCTCAAGTGCTCGGGATATGGCAGAATTTTCCACACAAACCCGATACTCGTGGCAGCCCGAGAAAGCATAGCTGTGAACTCTGAATCAAGCTCGCTATGCTAGCACATCCGAGGACAGCAGCACAGATGAGCCATCTCCAGAAGACTCCAGCTCACCTTGTGATGCAGCGATAAATATTATTTCATCAGCTGGTGGACCGAATGAGAACGCGGCGAACCCACTCGGGACCACGTGGGTTGCAACGTGAAAGACGGGGTGTGGACCGAGGATTTTTCGTCGGTTTAGTTCCAGACCTGACGTCTTAGTCACCCTGGCCACCAGCCGAAGTATTATCTCACGTGGAGAAAAATAGATCGGGTGGTGGATGAGGGGACTCTCACTCTATTGAGCTCACGGAGTCTCGACCGTATACATTGCGATGGTCACGTTCCCACTGAGAGAACGTGACACACCCACGAGCGCTGTCTGAGCGTGATCAAAGCCCAGGCACGCCAAACAGCGCTCGCGCCCAACAGCTGAATCTATCAGAATACCGCACTCAGAAATACACGGGCAGATCGTCTTTAGAAAGACGCGTCTTTAAAAAGACGTGCCGCGTGCACGCTCTTTTAGTGAGAGGAAAAAACTCTGCGGATGTTGAAGCGACCAGGGAGAGACACACAGACCGGCAGACCACTGCTCAGATCGCAGGCAATATGAAACTCGCTGGATACCGCCGTCACACCAACACCAGAGAGTTCGCTCGTCTCGAAGAGATGTAGTCACTGAAAATACTCAGGATTTGGCTTGTGGAGTGGAGAGATTATCTTGGCTACGAAGCGAAAAACATAGCTGCGTTTGCGTCCGCATCCTCCCTTTATACCCACGTGGTGAGGCGGGGATACGCTATGCAAATTCCGCAGACCCATGGCATTTCCTTGCCATTGGCTCGTTTTTTAATACTCGAAGAGGACTGGCTTTCTAGGCGAAACCCCCATTCTCCGTCATCCGACGTAACTCGGAGTAACTACGAAAGGGAACTATTATACATGTATATCTATATCTATCTATCTATCTATCTATATATATATATATATATATATATATATATATATATATATATATATAATGTAATATAATATATATAATACCCCATATATATATATATATATATATATATATATGGTCAGTTTATTAAAAAAAATACTGGTCATAAATTTACATAGTACTAGTACTAATAAAAGCAAACAAATAAACTAACTAAATAATTAAATAATTGCATTAATAAAATCATCTGTACAATTATTTCGTCTTGCGGAGCGACTCACATTTTTTTTTAATGATTGGGCAGTTGCTAGGGAAGAAAATTATGTCTTTGAATGAATATAATACTATATAATAATTAAAAAAGAGCAGCTCCATAGTTACATGCTTCTTCATTTACTTTACTCATTCTTGATGTACTTACGTGAAAGCATGAACACTAATGTAAAGTGTGACCAAAAGACTAATGTAAAGTGTGTTTACATTAAAGACTAATGCAAAGTGTGTAAACTTTACACTAATGTAAAGTGTGACCAAGTGTAACCTCTGATGGCAACAGGAAAAGACGGGTTTGACACAAGAAAATATGTTTCAAAAGCGTCAAAAATTAAGTGCATTTTGATGTACATGTAAATAGATTGTCAAGATCATTTCAATGACATGCTTCAGGAATCTATTGAGATTTTTTGAAGTGTGCTTAGAAGGTAAAACACAATCAAGACAAAAAATAAATAAATTTAACAATAAAACAGTTGATCCTGTAGATTAAGATATGATTTCCCTGGAGATGGAGCTGTCTGTGTCTGGAGCCTTGGAAACTGAATTAAATTGAAGACACAAATCTGTTTGGATAACTATGCATGATGTCCTATTATGATAGTTCAGAGATGACTGTTGAGATTCATTCATTCCTCTACAAACAAGAGAGATAAAATTCTTCTCTTCAACCACAAGCCATCCTTAAGCCATCCATAGAAGGGACAAAAGATCACTTTGCATAGACATTTTAAGGCTATCCTGATAAGATTCGAAATGAAGTAAACAACTCCTTGTTTAAGAGGGATGTTTAGCAATGAGATAAATCTCTTGTGCATGCAAGAATGTTCAGAATACAAAATAGGATGTCTACAAATAAAAGTATTAGTATAATACTTCCGCAAACTGTATTAGCCTTTATTAATGTAATATATACACTCACCTAAAGGATTATTAGGAACACCTGTTCAATTTCTCATTAATGCAATTATCTAATCAACCAATCACATGGCAGTTGCTTCAATGCATTTAGGGGTGTGGTCCTGGTCAAGACAATCTCCTGAACTCCAAACTGAATGTCAGAATGGGAAAGAAAGGTGATTTAAGCGTGGCATGGTTGTTGGTGCCAGACGGGCCGGTCTGAGTATTTCACAATCTGCTCATTTACTGGGATTTTCATGCACAACCATTTCTAGGGTTTATAAAGAATGGTGTGAAAAGGGAAAAACATCCAGTATGCGGCAGTCCTGTGGGCGAAAATGTCTCGTTGATGCAAGAGGTCAGAGGAGAATGGGCCGACTGATTCAAGCTGATAGAAGAGCAACTTTGACTGAAATAAACACTCGTTACAACCGAGGCATGCAGCAAAGCATTTGTGAAGCCACAACACGCACAACCTTGAGGCGGATGGGCTACAACAGCAGAAGACCCCACCGGGTACCACTCATCTCCACTACAAATAGGAAAAAGAGGCTACAATTTGCAAGGGCTCACCGGAATTGGACAGTTGAAGACTGGAAAAATGTTGCCTGGTCTGATGAGTCTTGATTTCTGTTGAGACATTCAGATGGTAGAGTCAGAATTTGGCGTAAACAGAATGAGAACATGAATCCATCATGCCTTGTTACCACTGTGCAGGCTGGTGGTGGTGGTGTAATGGTGTGGGGGAGGTTTTCTTGGCACACTTTAGGCCCCTTAGTGCCAATTGGGCATCGTTTAATGCCACGGCCTAGCTGAGCATTGTTTCTGACCATGTCCATCCCTTTATGGCCACCATGTACCCATCCTCTGATGGCTACTTCCAGCAGGATAATGCACCATGTCACAAAGCTCGAATCATTTCAAATTGGTTTCTTGAACATGACAATGAGTTCACTGTACTAAAATGGCCCCCACAGTCACCAGATCTTAACCCAATAGAGCATCTTTGGGATGTGGTGGAACGGGAGCTTCGTGCCCTGGATGTGCATCCCACAAATCTCCATCAACTGCAAGATGCTATCCTATCAATATGGGCCAACGTTTCTAAAGAATGCTTTAAGCACCTTGTTGAATCAATGCCACGTAGAATTAAGGCAGTTCTGAAGGCGAAAGGGGGTCAAACACAGTATTAGTATGGTGTTCCTAATAATCCTTTAGGTGAGTGTATTTGCCCTGATTGTGATTCATTTTGGGTCACACATGGAAAGACCATGTCAAATATTGTAAGAAGGCACTGTTTGTCACTCATATTGTTAAAGCAACACCAAGTAACTTTTCCACTGCGGTCGCCCTACAGGTTGGAAGTGGAATTGTCCATTACCGCTGTCGTAAATAATTTAGCCTACCGCAGCCTACTGTCGCACGCTCACTCGTTGTTTATCCAGCACCGCCTTTGGAATGAACGATGTCCACAGGTAGAGTATGTTGCATGATTTCATGAATGTATGATGTATTGCAACATCAGAAACGAAGAAAAACAAAATATTGACTATTGTAACGCTTGGCGTAAAGCAAGTCAAATTTGTAGTTTTCTTATGTCTCATTAGAACTACAGAAACTCGACCCGAACTGGCAATCTTACATAGCGTGGTTATAGCAGATATAGGACCGCAAAGCGAATCCAGAATGCCTTACAACCTGTTACGACTTAATGAACCACTGAAACGATTTTGGAAACATTATTTTAAGGTAAAAAATCTCACTTAGTGTTCCTTTAAAAACGCTATATAAATGAAGGTGACTTGACTGGACTTATTAATGTCACAAATGTTCACAAGTTATTTAGTCATTTTACTTTTATATTTCTAAAAGTGAATCTTCCAGTGAGGATGTATGTTGAGCTGTAAGACCTTTGAAAAAAAGGTTTGTGATGTTTAGATGACAGACTGAAAGGAGTAGAGTTTGTTACATCTACTGCTTTTCAAATTAACCTTTAAGTGAAAGGATGACATTTCGATCCTAGTTGGCCTGCATCTGATTAACATTGATCAGATTTTGATGTCCATTAAATAAAAGATTTGGGACACTTTTTCCTAGTCATCTCAATGGCAAAAAGTGTCCCAATCAACCTGAATTCACCAATACAGTTCTGGAGTCTATTAGATTTCTATATCAGAATATAAACCTTACAAAATTAGTGGCAGGTATTATTATTATCATTAGGGGTGTGCATTAACATAGATAGAATTGTCATTGGAGGTAATCAAACTTCAATTAAGATTATAATTTTATCTGAAGAGACAAGAAGTAGAGTAGATACAGTATTTAAGACGTAGGCTAATTACTCTGCAGAAAGGTACTGGTTTGAATTCATTACTTCTTGTTGCCTGCAGGTCTTCTCATTCCCAACTTCAGACTAGCTTATGCAAAAAGCTCACTATTGTATTGTATTGTATTATTGTCAGGGTTCTGTGACTTTGGTGTGTTCATTCTTGGTTTGGTGACAGAGCTCTGACACACCTATGGCTTGTCTTGTCATGGTGAGCATGCGGTTCTGAGTTCGACACGGCACGGCTCGGTTCGCTTTAGCTCGGTTTGCTTTTCCACTGCAGTTAGTACCGCTTCAAAGTGGGTGGGATTATATGGGTCCGGTGGTAGCCGTGTGTGGCTAAGAGCTGAGCTACTTCTTGAAACACTTTTTCATTTCGTTTTGCCCCATCAAGCTCTCGCTGACCACGATTAAGCAATTTCTTTTTTTTCTTTTTTTTTCTTTTTTCTTCAAGCAAGTAGTTTAAAAACAGCTGCTACAGCGCTGGCTGTTACTGGCTATTTAAATCTAGCGGGTTTGGTGTCTCGTTTCGCAAATACAATGACGCTCGTAGTGACGATTCTGTCTGACCAATCAGTGATCTGCAGTGTTTTCATGTCACATTTTAGTATCGGTACGGTACACTTGGAACCTCAACAGAGGTGGTACCATTAAAGCGAGCCGTACCATGCAGTGGAAAAGCGCCACAAAGTGAGCCGTACCGTATACCATGCAGTGGAAAAGCGCCAAAGCGTGTCGTACCGAACCGTGCCATACTGTACCATGCAGTGGAAAAGCACCATGTTTCCTTGTGCCATGTACTAGGAACATAGTCTAACCCCAGCCATCTTGTTACCCGATTATTGGTTCAGTTACCCCACCTGTCCTCCCTCGTTACATGCCTTGTTTGCTCCCTATTTATTCTCCTTGTGTTTTCAGTCCTATGCCAGTTTGTCACCAGTTTGTCATCTTATATACTGTTTGTATATATAAATAAAGCCCATAACTCTGCATATCTGAGTCCTCGCCTCATCCCTTTACCCTAAACCCTGACAATTATAGCTTTTAAAACTGAGATCTAATGGTCATCGCCAACCTGCCAAATGTGGGTGGATTTCAACAATGGTGTGTAATGCAATCACTCCTACTACTCACTTTGGCTGGTTGAATTTTATATATAATATATGCATTTTTCAATTGTAGTCTTCATCTGAAATAATAAACTAAGTGCAATGTGGTCAAAATGTTTGATTTTTTTATACATCGATACTGAAATATCTGTAAGGCAAGGCAAGTTTATTTATATAGCACATTTCATACACTATGGCAATTCAAAGTGCTTTACAGAAAGGAAATAATATAATCACAAAATAAAAGCAAGGAAAATTAAAACAGTTATAAAAGAGATATATGATACAGTTATCAAATGAATTAAAAGAGTAAAACGATGATACATAGATAAACTTCTCATCTGGCAAAACACCGGTGTATCATATTTTTCACAACTCCCATGAGATTTTCATGAGATTTTCCCATGGTGATTACACTGTCCGTGGTGTTTGCCAATGGGAAATCTATTGGACGTCTCCGATGGACCTGATTTTCCCCTAAAATCGGACAGGAGGAGCTCTAGGACTGACTCACATGGTAACCTCGAGTTCACTGCCCCATCAGTCCGCACCCCAAAAACCCATTTGTTCGGAAATTCTAGGAATGGAATCAATCCAGTCCGCACCCCACAGAGCCTTCACATCAAACTCACTACTCCAACACAGAGCCAGGCCATCAGCACGGTTTCATCTCTCTTACACAATTCTCAGTGCCATTTGAGTGCAGTTTAGAATAAAAAGGAGGATACAAAATAAAATATAGTGTAATCAGCCGGACGTACAGTGGCACAGTACTCATTCAGTAAATGCACAGCTAAACAGATGTGTTTTGAGTCTGGATTTGAATGTGGCTACTGTAGGAGCACATCTGACCTCTTCTGGAAGCTGGTTCAGCTGCGGCTGGCATAGTAGCTAAAAGCAAACTCACCATGCTTAGAGTGAACCCTTGGTATTTCTAGCTGATGTGATCCTAATGACCTGAGTGATCTGTTAGGTTTATATTTAGTGAGCATATCTGCAATATATTGAGGTCCTATAGGCCATTGAGTGATTTATATACCAGTAATAATACTTTAAAATCGATCCTAAATGTAACTGAGAGCCAGTGGAAAGACCTGAGGACTGGTGTGATATGTTCATATTTTCTGGTTGTGCTCAGAATCCTGGCAGCAGTGTTCTGTATGAGCTGCATCTGTCTTAGGAAGGTCTTTTTAGGAAGGCCAGTGAGGAGTCCATTACAATATCCACCCTGCTGGTGATGAAAGCAAAGCAAGTCTTGTCTGGAAACAAAGGGTGTACTCACACTAGCCAGTTTGAACCGTGCCCGAGTGCGTTTGACCACCAAAACGCGGTTCGTTTGACTAGTGTGAGTGCTCCGAACCGTGCCCGGGCGCGGCTCGATTAGCCGGCCCTGGCCCGCTTGGAAGAGGTGGGCCAGAGCACGGTTTAGTTGGACTCGGGTGCGGTTCGCATGCAGTGTGAGCGCTAACCGTGCTGGAGCACGGAACAGGACGCGTGACGTCATGGTTTTGAGACGCTCCAAAACCAACATGGCGGGGAAAGGGTCGCTTTGGTCTACGGCAGAGGTGCAATGCTTGTTGGAAATTTGGGCAGATGAGAGCATACAAGAACAGCTGGACAAAACGCATAAAAATTTTTGAAAATGTTTGCGCCACTAAGGCGACACATCTGTTTAACAACAGGCTGTGAGAGGGCTGTGGACCACCGTGGACAAAACGACACAAAATTATCCACAAAGAAAACAGAGCGATGGACTCCATTGTGTTCAGAGAGCGCCGCTCTTCTTGTTTATCCCGAAACCGTCGCACCATAATGACGTAAGCGTGCTCCGGCACGAATGCTGAAACCCTATGTGAGTGCAGGCCAGAGGGGGAGTGGGGAGGGGGGACAATCGTACTCGGGCCCGGTTCATGGCAACCGTGCCTAGTGTGAGTACACCCAAAGCATAATTCTTGCAATATTTTTGAGATGATAGTATGCTGATTTAGTTATTGTTTTGACATAACTACTGAAACTAAGGTCTGACTCCAGAATCATCCCGAGACTCCTGATTTTTAGTTGTTTGACCCCTAGCGTCAAGGTATGCGTTCACCTTGAGAACGTCATCTTTGTTTCCAAACGCAATGACTTCAGTTTTGTCTTTGTTTAACTGAAGAAAGTTTTGGCACATCCAACTGTTTACTTCAATGCATTGGCACAGGGAGTCAATGGGGCTGTAGTCGTTAGGCGATAGGGCTAAGTAGAGCTGTGTGTCGTCTGCATAGCTGTGGTAAGCAATTTGGTTCTTTTTCATTATTTGGCTTATTGGGAGCATATACAGGTTGAGTAAGAATGGCGCAAGAATTGAGCCTTGAGGGACTCTGTATGTCATGGATGTCCACTCAGACTTATGGTCTCCTATACTCACATAATAACCTCTCCCTCCTAAGTATGACATCAATTTTTTTGTTATTTTTGCTGCTTATTTTGCTTAAACAGTCAAATACACAAAAAATGGCAATCTTGGCGAGTTTTCACGTAAAACACAGTCAGGTATGTTTTAAGTTAGAGTAAACAGTTTAGAAAAAAACGCAGGTGTAGTATAATCGATCCGTGTGTCAGGTCTTAAAGTGACAGCAGTGTAGCGTATCTGGACTGTGTCAGTAAGTAAGTAAGTAAAATTTATTTTTATAGCACATTTAAAAACAGCTTGCACTGACCAAAGTGCTGTACATAGCGTCAGATTGACTCATTCAATTCTACATGTGAAAATGCTTTTAACCCCTTTGACTCTTATCCGTAACTCTCGCCTGGCACCACCGAGTCTGCGTTAAAATTGCTAATTGACACTTTTATGGCATGCAAATGTTTACACACAGCTATAGGTTTGGGCCTCAAAGAGACCAGTATCTCCTCAAACACCTCCTTTCTGCGAAGAAAGGGATGTCAGGTGGCCAAGAAAAGCTCATTCCAAAACGCGCACACACAGACATTACTTTATTGAAATCTATATTTTGACTAATTCTGGAAAAAATACAATGTATTCCTGTATATCTTTGTGTTTCTGCTTGTGTACCAAGCCTAGTTATGATGTTATAATCGTGTAGTTTAAACTCTAAGTGCTCATATCAAACCTAAGAGTATATATCCACCTTTATACTATGCCAAACATAAAGTTATTGGTACCAAATTAAACCTCTCAGTTAGCCCTGGCTGAATATATATATTAGGTTACGATAAAATGTATTTTACTAGGTTTTACCACCTTCTCAGTGAGACTGACCGCGTTTCTGTCACTGCCATAAACTATGCAGATGAGTTGTCCTGACAAGACAAAAGAATTCTCTCCCGCGCAAAAGTTTCCGAGTGTTATTGGTCAGTTTACCCAGGAGAGGCATGAGCTAAGCTTTCCTTAAAACAAGGTGACTGAGATCCATCTGTGTTCTAGTTTCCTCTTCAGCTTCTTCGTGCTAGTTCCAGCTTTCCTTTTTGTCTTCGTATTTTGTTTCTTTTAAGTTTTGTTTTCCTTTTTCGTATTCTACTTTGTTCATTTCCACAGACGAGTGAGTGAACGTAGCCTGAATTATTTTTCTTTGAGTAACTTCACTTCAAGAGACCTTTGAATTCGCCGCTCCTCCGCACACCGGAAGAACCATGGAGAGCGTGTGACGCTCAGAAGGAACGACAACCACGCTCTTTCCTTACTCAGCAACACAAGAGAACCATATGTGAAAGTATCCGTCTTATCGAGCTTTCAAAGCGTTTAAGATTTGTGTACCCTATTGAGGGTGATTTGATATATTGGTGTCTCTGTATCTCAAGGTTCCTGTCTCTGTGATTTTGCCATACTGTTGACCACTTTCTACCTCTTTTATCTTTCATTTTCTTTAATTCTTTTGTTGCTTTAATCTGTGTATATACATATATTCCGTGTAACTTTAGTTCACCTGTATACATAGTTTTCCTTTATTAAATACATTATATTCATTTGATTGACTCTGTCTGCTGCTCACATTACGAGGTCCCTTAAATGTGCTGTCAAGCTACGAGCTTTACAAAATTTGTCAATACTTAAATAGTATTTTTATAGAACAGGAAAGTTAATTTTCATGGCCAGAGAATAACTTCTCTTGAACGTCTATAATAACTTTCATGAGGTTCGATGATGATCGGACGATCAGTTTTGCTGGACAAAGCAGATCATTCGATAATAAATTGACCCCATGCAAGATTGTCCTGACAATCGATCTATCTTAGACAATTGACATATTAATATTTAATTATAATTCGTTGTGATTGATTATTGATGTATACCAATTGATCTAATTTTGCCTGCCTGTATGGAGCACTGACTATAATTATTTGTATTCAGTTGTCCATATAGACCGTTGGTTACTTATTCCCTTTACGGGTAATTTTAATCTATGTATGCGATTACTGGACATATTCATGACCAGGTATTACAATTATATTCCCTTTATTTGAGCTAAGAATCGCTACAGCAGGTATATGCCAAATTGTGAGAAAATATTAAAAATGCTTAAGTGACTGACCAATAAAATGAACATATAATCAAAAAAGGTGCAAAATTTATATAAAGAAAAGGAAAAGAAAATGTAGACGTGCTACACAGGCTATGACACAGTATGAAGGTCATTCTGTCCAAGTGTGATGTCCTGAAACTCTAGTTCTCATGGGACATGGCTCACACACAAACTGAAGACTCTGTGCATCAAATACACTTTTACAAGGCCATTCTTGCTAAAGAGACCTATCGATGTGACAGATGGTGTGTTGCTGACGGAGCAGAAAAGATGTTCTTTGCTGTTAAGATGTGTCACTGATAGGGTGAGCGGACACTGGGTCACCTCCTCTCACTGGGGGCACAGCTAACAATGCAAAAGATGACATGTCAAAGAAGGACAGACTGGCTCCACCATCCAAACTTCGTTCTTGTGTATTTTGTGACTTGCTATAGTGAGAAGGAACCCTTCAAGATATAGGTTACCTGAGCAATACACACATATTTTGTAATGTACAAAACAAAATGCAGAAGGATGGACAATTTTTTAGATTACTAGCCACATTGTCCTGAAGAAAGTTTACTGGAGATTGGAATTGTGTACACTATTGTTAAAAAAATAATAATTATTATTTTATTCAGTAAAAAGACACATTAAATAGTTTAAAAGGGATGGTAAATACATTTATAATGTTACAAAAGATTCCCATTTCAAATAAATGCTGTTCTTTTGAAATTTCTATACAGTAAATGATACAAAAAAAAAAAAAAAAGCACGTTTTCCATTACAAAAATTAAGCAGCACAACTGTTTTCAACATTGATAATAATAAGAAATATTTCTTAGCACCAAATCAGCATATCAGAATGATTTCTGAAGGATCACGTGACACTGAAGACTGGAGTAATGATGCTGAAAATCCAGCTTTGCCATTACAGGAATAAATTACATATTAAAATGTATTCAAATTAAAAATGTATTTTGAGTTGTAATAATTCACATTACTGTTTTACATCACTGTAAATGTAATCTCTCTTAATCTGGTTTAAAAAATAAACGATTATCTTTTGTGGTTGCAAATAAACAGGTTTCTTTGTTAATATAGTCACATCTGTCATTAAACATTTTAGGAAGATAGCTAGTAGATAATTATAAACTGTTCAGAACCATAAAAAAAACATTCCAGACATATCAGAAGATTAATGTTTTTTTTATAATCTTTGTTCTCTGTCATGTTTTTCAAGTAAGCATTGAATTACACCAAACTGTTTATAAACAATAATAGCATAGATAAGCAAATTCAATATCTATAATAATTTTCAATGTGCATCAGTTTAGTACTTTGAAATATACAGCTATCCATGTGCTACATAGTACAACATCTTTGGGTTCTGCATTTTCATAGCATCACTGGAGCTGTAGAACTTTCTGTTCCAGAAAAATAATAAAACAATAAAATCAAATAAAACAGGCAGGGAAGCAAGGATAGACCGGATAGAAAGAGAAAAGAAAAGACAACAAAGGAGAGACTCATCCTATGTTCATTAAATGAAGAAGATTCTTTGAAATTCTTGAGAGAATAACGCAGATCTTCTAAGAAGGGAAGATTAGTCACTACGTCTCACGTAACCTAAATGTAATTTGTTGATAGCTAAATTCAGGCCAGCTAACCTGAGAATGAGGCCATGAGGAATCTTGCCCCAGCTTTTTCAGATCTTTATTTGCACTGAGCAAAGACAATTGTTACATTTGCAGAGTTCATGGGCATTTGTGTCCATCCTCTTTCTCGGTATAACGCCCAGTTCCCCCAGGCCTCATTCTCATCATCTTTAAAACACATCTGGGTTCAAAAGTTCAATGTGATAGTACTCGAATCTCTATTTATTCATGAGATCATTTAACTTTTCTGAGCAAGGCCTACTATTTTAGGTCTACTCACAGATGAGATATGATGAAGAAAATATTTAGACATTTCGAGTGCAATATTTTTTTACTGTGTACACTCAAATCTAAAACAACAGCAATCAGAGAAAATGCCTCTGTTTTCTGTGTCCGACAGAGCTGAGTGCTGTTAGAGTACAGCAATCACTGTTCTCATATTTATTATCCTTTAAAAGATAAATGCATCCATGCCTTTAAGTTAGTATCACTGTTTCCCTGACATATTATAGTACTTCATGTCTATCACCTCCAGATTTACCCCAGCTGATGGACACACAGATGATGGGTCCAGGTTTTTCATGCACTCCCAACATAAAAGCTGTTCCAAAAAGGTCCTCCTAGATATTCCTCCTCATGCAGTGGAGAGGCAATTTTGTCTCTGAAAAAATATATATATCCGATATGGTGGACGTAAGGACTAAATGAAAATAGTTGGGTGTAATTAAAAAGATTAGATAGATAGATAGATTAGAGATAGATAGATAGATTAGAGATAGATAGATAGATAGATAGATAGATAGATAGATAGATAGATAGATAGATAGATAGATAGATAGATAGATAGATAGATAGATAGATAGATAGATAGATAGATAGATAGATAGATAGATAGATAGATAGATAGATAGATAGATAGATAGATAGATAGATAGATAGATAGATAGATAGATAGATAGATAGATAGATGGCTATATCGGTTCTTGTACTTGCCCTTTTAAAATACAACATACAGTATTTGTTCACATTTTTGTACATCAATATAGTTCAATATAATGTAGGGCTCAGCAATGTTAATGAACTGTAAAAAAAAGAGGGGCTAACCTTGAAAACAAGATGCAGAGAACCCAGCCAGCCAGTAAATAAAAAAATAAAAAAATAACTGTATCTGTTTGACAGTAGAAAGCTTTTGGCAAGCGCCAGTCGCCACCATACTGCTGAAGGTAACACTAATGAGAGGGTCATCAATATGAATGTCACAGTGACTAGACTGCTTTCACTGGCACTGACATGACTTGTGTGCCTGTGTCTGTGTAGCTGGCTTTTTCTAAAGCCCCCCAAAACACCCCTTCACAATAACAGGAAAACATACGGCATGCCATTGCTGTATCCATGGATACAAGAAGAGCCTCAATATTAGCCAGGGATTTGAAGAAAACTCTTTCAAAAGTGTCAATTAACATCTTTTGAAGTCACAGCTTGTTATAGGTGCAAAAGTATAATATAGCTTTCTGAACATAAAACAATTTTAAGAAATTGAATAAAATAATATAATTAATAATAAAGGTCTAATGCAAGCAAAAGTGATATGAGACATTTTTTATAATATCCTACAGAACTGTTGAATGCTTGAATCTGATTGGTTAAGCACAGGTCTTTACCGCATTACAGTTCCACATCACTTCGCCAAATGATTTCAGTTATTTCAAAAGCTCCTTAAAGGCTACAACAGCAAAAAATCCCAAACCCACAACAACACTGACCAAACAAATAAATATAGTAAACAACAGGATAAAAAGGACAAACTATTTCCATGTTTTTGCCACAAAATTACATTTTATTATGAAAAGTACATAACCTCTTTCTCCCGCTTTCTCTCCCACTCAAATGCTCACACACAGTACGGACACACACTCGCACAGAAACGTGTTGTCAGCGCTGCTCTGGCGATTTTATCAGTAAAATAGTTTAGCAAAATAAAAGCTACATGACATTTCTCATTAGTGAGGTAATAACGGCGCTGTTCTTGAAGCAGACAAACTTAGCCTACAGTTTCGCTATTAGTAGATGCTGCTGCCGAACACTGTTGAGAGATGCACAGACTCAGGCAATTCACACACGCATCTCTCTCCCTCTCTCTCTCTCTCTCTCTCTCTAATAACTGCATCAATAACTGATCTGATTATTGATAGTCTGCTATCAATGGCTCAAGCCTCCGTTACTATCTCTATATTATGTTTTGGAATTCGCAACGGAGGCATGGGATGAGATGCGTAAGAAATTAGTCCTTTACCAAGAGCGTTTTAAGGACAAAAACCTGACAAATAGAAAATAATGCACGCCCGAGGTGTAACGGCTACTCTGCTTCTCGTCCTGGCTGTATTACTACCTTGGGTGTGCATAGTTTCTAATAATTCAAAGGACCATCGTGAATTATTCCTTACATAACCTTGAGTATGTAGTCTTTCTGTATTCTGTATTCTCTCTTACCTTGTTAGAATGTTATCCTGGTCTGTTTTGCGATTGTTTAGTTTAGAATGAGCTCAGGAAACATATGCTGTTTTTGAAATAAATTTCAAAGGTCATCCCTGGAAACACAGAGAGGTTGCTGACTGACAGCGCCAACACTGATCTCATCTTGTGTCTTATTACTTTGTGCTTCTACAGGCCAAGGTTCGATTATTCAGAAACCTTCCACCGAGTCTCCCCTAAGCTCTAAACCCAACTTCTTAATTACAGTCGACATAACCCATTTAATCCCATTCTAATTAATACGGGACTCGGCATGCAGTAGTATTGGGGAGAGAAGGGCAATGAAAATTAGACACAGACTACAATCAGGGAGAGAGCAAACTCGGTCAGAGAGCTGAAAGGACAATTACAGTATCTGTCTTGGTAGAACAAAAGAATAACAGTTTAATTCACATTGTAAAACCGCCATGTCAGGCGAAGCCTCCTACACAGCTTACCGGGTATTTTTCCTATTCAACATCATGCATAAAGGAGATTACAGATTAGTCAAATGCTATATTCATATGCAAATTATGATACTGTATGTTTATGAATGCTTCCAAACAGCATCATTCATTATCCAGTATGCTCTCTTTAGCCTCTGTGATTTGAAAAAGCGTAATATAGACCAAGATAAATTTCAAGAGTTTACTCAAAATGAATGATGCAATTAGTCTCTGGTTCTGGTCTACTCAAAATAAGTAAAAAACAAAACAAAAAAAAAAGTGTTATTTTGACAAAGTAAAACGTTTTTGCAAGCAACATTTAAAACAGCTGTGCGGCTTAATATCTTTGTGGAAACCCTGAAACCAGGAATATTTGATGAATTGAAAGTCCAAAAGAACAGCATTTATTTGAAATATTATATATGGTAGTGCATATATTGCTAGTATTTTTTCTTCGTATTATAGACTGCCTTTCATGGCCCGGATAGTTACTTGTGAATTGTTTGGGACTCTGTGTTCCTGGGACTCTGTGTTCTTCCATCAGTCAATCAGTGTCCTAATTTTCCTTCAGCGATGTCACACTGCCTTTTCCTGTCGTCTTGCACAAAGATTTCATACTGGGTACTTGCAGGCGCTCCTGGACTAGGCAGAATGAACCTGCCAAAATATAACTCTTGGCACTCATATTATGTTCTGAATACTCTGGACTCATAGGTTTGGAGTAAATCACAGACTAGAACTAAAACTAAAGGAATATGAGGTTGGAAAAGATCCAAATGCTTCTCTCCCTTAGGGATCAGCCCTCAAACCAGCGTAAAGCACGTAGATTAGATAGTGGGTGATGTAGCACCACAATGATGACTCATTCAGTGCTAACTAACGTTAATCACTGCTGGCAGCTGAGGTGCAGATCCAGCTCTTTAAATGGCATTTACATTGCATATTAAGCCTTGAAAGGCTAACCTGGAAGAAAGAAACTCAGAGGGGGCACAATGAATGAAGGACAAAATTGCATCAGTTTAGCTATAATGAAATTGTATCTTCACGTGCTTTGTTGCCACCACCCAAAAGCCTGTTTAAGCCTTCGATAATGCAATTTCCTGACAACCTCACTGCCTCAGAGATGTGATTTTCACCTGAAATAAGAAAGAAACAATGTAATTTTTCTGTGAAATAAAACGGAAAACAATACTTTAAGGGCACTGCAGCAATTGTGAGATTCCCAAAGGACTGACAAGGCATGATGGCAAAACTACAAAACAATTCAAACGGTGGCCTTTACTGGCTTTACTCTGAATCAAAGCACTGCAAAAGTTCCTATTTTGTTTGCCATACTAATGAAAACATTTGTGAGACATGGAGATGCAGTTGTATTTTATTTCAGTATGAGAAAGAGAAATAAAAGGAGTAATTCAACATGGCCTTCAAATTATCAGAAACAAAAAGAATTCATATCATAAAAGATTTTATAAATTGACTTTTAGTAATCACAGAAATACAACAGCTAGATAGAATTACATAATTTGCACATAAAAGAGGTTGTATAATACATTGACAAGCCACTCATGCCAATGACAGTTATTTAACCGGTGGAGTACCAGTATGGACTTGAAATCTGCCATCTTTGCTCATACCACAGAACGTTTTCAGTCGTAAATGCCATGTAAATATATTCACTCTGCAACTGGAGGGAAATGATATCCACAAGAACAAATCCACACACAGTCCCAAGCCCTCCATTAGTGACAATCCTGAGTTGTGACGTGAAAGAAAGTGACAGAAAAAATATATATCTGTCCATTTGGCGCTTTTAAAAGCCCTTTAAAAAATAAGCGGGCACTGGTAAAACCAGTCTACTAAATTATACAGTATATTACCAATAATCCTGGTAACAATCTTGACCCTCCATTGTAGCTTATTTTTGTCTAATTTGCCAGCCAAAAGAAACTGAATTTACAGGACAGACTTGATCGCAAAATAGAACTGAACTTTAACTTATTGAATTTCCTCAGCTGGTAAAGCAAGTGCAATTTACAAAAATACACATTTGATAACATTGCAATATATGGCACAGTCAGTTTCCATACACTCTCTAAAGGTTATATCACAAAGGACATGCTAAAGATTGATGTTTTGTTATGATTCAGACTTTCAAAAACGCACAAAATGGTTTGATCGAATCAAACAAAGAAACAAAAAATGATCAGCAGAATCATCTATAGCTAAAAAGATCTGTCAAAAAATACATTTTTAGACAAATTCTTTAAAAAAAAAAAACTCCCTTTCCATCAAATTCTGCAATACACCATTTAACACCCTGGAACATAACGTAACACCTCAGGAACGTAACACATGATGTTAAAAGCTATTCTCTGCAGCCATTACCCTAAATCTCTGCATTACCTTATTTGATAGAAAGTCAAGGGAACAATAATCTGGAAACTAATGGAACCAGCTGACAAATGTTGCTGACAGAGATTCAAAATTCAAAAGATCAAGAAATGAATTGCAAAAATGTTAGCATTGCTGTGTAAAAGGGAAACGTTTAATATTTCAAAAAGATCATTTATAGGTTTGATGGAAAATGTTTTGAATGGACAGTTCAAAATTTCCGTTAACATTGGTCAAAATTTGTCTCTTTTAAGTCTTATTTTGCATCTTATGTCACAGCGATACTAACACTGTAATACTGACACAGTGAAGTAACTCTGTCAGTATGCTAATGCTCTAAAACATACAGTGGATTTTCAAGAGATGAAGATGCTCAGCAGATGTTGCCACGGCAGAAGTGTTATCTTGCCATGTGTGCATCTGTCTAGACCAGTGTGCATTATTCTGAGACTGACTCATAGGGGAACTGACTTAACATTCTCTCTTTCCCAAGGCTACACACACACACACACACACACACACACACACACAACCTACACACGAATCCACAGCCATGTACATACATATAAATTGCTACAGACAGTAGAGCTGTGCTATATGATCAAGACCACTGCTGTAGCTTCTTGAGAATATATGAAGAGTTCAGATGCAAAAGCCTCTAAGTGCCATCTGAAATTTTCATCTAGAATGATCATTTTTATCAAGCTCGTATATTTAAGTTCAGTAATTTCACTTAAATGACAATGAAAATTACCTATTAATTGTCATTTAAGTGAAATTACTGAACTTAAATATACTGGCTTGATAAAAACGATCATTCTAGAAGAAAATTTCAGATGGCACTTAGAGGCTTTTACATCTGAACTCTTCATATATATATATATATATATATATATATATATATATATATATATATATATATATATATATATATATATATATATATATAAATAATTTTTTTTTTTTGTAGAACCATACTTATATAAAACAATATAAGAACAATAAATCAATGTGTATTATTACTCCAAATGCTGTTTTATTTTTGGTAAACAATATCCCAGATTTATTTGCCACCCATACAGATGGCACAACATAAAAAAGGAAAGATATTTTAGATGTTTAGAAGGTTCATTGTAGGTTTGATTGCAGTTTGATGATACTTATAATCTTCTCAGTTTCTTTGTCTGCTTGTTTTCTTCTGTATGAAAGCCCATTTCAACCACATAAGAAAAAATAAATCATGCTTTGGTAAATCAAAATTATAAGATAAAGTCATAATTATAAGTAAAATTTTTTAGAAGTTTTTTTGTAAAATTATGAGATGAAAAGATATTTCATCTCATAATTGTCAGTGTCGTCATTGACTTTTATTCAATATCAACTAAGACTTTTATGTCATAAATTTGATTTAGGCTACGTCTACATTAATCCGGATACATTTGAAAATGGCGTTTTCGTTTCAAAACACTCTCCGTCCAACACTAGCATTTGCAAACGCTTTCCAGAAGTTTCTCATCCACACTGAAACGTCGGAAAACACTAAATTCACCTTACTACGCATGCGTAAAACCTCATAAAAGCTCACTGAGATTATATACGGAACAGACACCATAAAGTTCTCATGCTATTCTTCTGGCAGGATACTTTTATTTAAAAAATCTCACCATAAACTGATGCGTCCAGGTTGCACTCAGTCACCACACGTTTGGTCTAAAACCAGCAACCATATCAGCAGCCATATCACCCTGTAGCCCAAGACTGGTTGCCCACTGAAGCTAAGCAGGGCTGAGCCTGGTTAGTACCTGGATGGGAGACCTTCTGAGAAAACCAGGTTGCTGCTGGAAGAGGTGTTAGTGAGGGCAGCAGGGGGCGCTCACCCTGTGGTCTGTGTGGGTCCTAACGCCCCAGTATAGTGACGGGGACACAGGAAAAGAGCACCGTCCTTCGGATGAGACGTTAAACTGAGGTCCTGACTCTCTGTGGTCATTAAAAATCCCAGGATGTCTTTCGAAAGAGTAGGGGTGTAACCCCGGCATCCTGGCCAAATTTGCCCAGTGGCCTCTGTCCATCATGGCCTCCTAATAATCCCCATATATATATACACTGATTGGCTTCATCACTGTCTCCTCTCCACCAGTAAGCTGGTGTGTGGTGAGCGTTCTGGCGCACTATGGCTGCCGTCGCATCATCCAAGTGGATGCTGCACATTGGTGGTGGTTGAGGAGATTCCCCCTTCCATGTGAAGCGTTTTGAGTGCCTAGAAAAGCGCTATATAAATGTAATGATTTATTATTATAAAACGCAACTGCTCGTATTGCCGCATGACAGCAAATTTGAGGTCATTTTCTGTCATCTTTGCAGGACTGATATGAAGAGTTTGCAAAGTAACATATTTTAGCAACAGTGTGAAAGTGAATAGCAGATACCAGGCAATAGCAGTATAAACATTCATATCAATCGGTATAATTTGCATCACATGACTAAACTTCATCATCGTTTTCAGATACCTACTGTAGCGACAACGAGAATGAACCAAACACAATTGAAGCTTTTAGGTGACTGTTAATACATAATCCCACAAAGAGTCTTCACATTCCAGAATCAAATCACCAGACCCAGAGGCATAGGCTCCAGAGAATCTGCAACCGGAAGGACCTTTTATTGTTTAACTAAAGGAAGAACGTTGTCAATGTTTTATAATTTGGCAAAACAGATCTGTTCAGAAATGGTGAAACAAGAGGCCCTAACAAGAGGTCACCTGACCCCTGCGACTAACAGACTACGTCTTTCTTAAGGACCAAGGTCCCATGACAGAGATGTAAAACAGACTTCCCCTTTCTTGAAGACCTTTGAATTACCTCATTGTTGAGACCTCTTAAAAACCCCTGAGACTTCATATAAAATATAAAAATGCATACAATCATCACAAAACAATTCTTGACGAACTTATAATCAAATATCGTTCAACTGCTTAATTCTATATTGTGTCTATGACCCTGTAGGTGTCTATTATGCTTAATCACATATAAGTCATCTAATTGTTGTAACTATTACCTGTGTGAATGAAAGTGTATCGTGTCTCCTATCAATGCGACCACATATTCTTAATTCAGACGATGGCTTGATTGAAATCTGTGTAAAAATGTTTATGTTCTTAAAATGGAAATTATGTCTAAACTGAATCCTCTGTTCGAGCTGATGAGTAAGCAGACCACAGATAACACATGATTCACGATGAGGAAGGGGGGGGGGGGGGGGGGGGGGGGGGTGGTGGATAGAAAAGACCCCCTTCTCAAATAACCATATAGTATCTTATTGCACGAATTCCAAATTCCTCCAGGAGGCGGGACAAAACATTGGAGTTTAAAACCTTAGACCCGAACAGAACTGTAGGAAAAATAATACAGAAGAATAATGCTGTAGAATAATGCGCTAGAAGAATAGAACAAGCCGGGTGGAGCCGACGATGGTTAGGCTATAGTAACCATGTAGACGCAGAGACAAATGACCCAAATCAAGATATGGGTTAAAACAGATTTATTTCAAGCCATCTCGTCTCACCTTCCTTTCTTTTCCTTTGTTTCTTTTCCGTTAAAAGTCTCGGTTCTAAGTTAAGTTTTGCTGCAAAGTTTCGTTTAAAACGTTTCGACTGCAGCACGCTTCCAACTTCAAAGACTTTCATCCATCCGCCAACACACCACGTGACTGGCTCCCCAGATCTATCAAGCACGAGGAGACCGCCAGCCAAACGAACGGACTGGGAAACCCCCTTTACCACGAAAAAGGAATCCCCAAAAGCAACGCAAGGACAAGCAAGTAGCCTCCAGACTCTTAGCTGAACTGGTGTATATTGATAAAATTGCATAACCCGCCTAAGAAACGATAGAAGGGTTAAATTAATGATTGATGGTTTGTTCAGGTCATTGTTCAGGTCATAAGTGCATATAGAAACTTGGGATTTCACCATATCACTCTTAAAACTCTTTCTTCCTCACTCTCTTTCTTTCTGCAACTCGTACGAAAGTGTGTGTGTGTGTGCGTGTGTGTTAGATATTAGTTTTATGTGTTAGTCTTATAATCAATAAGGTATTGTTCGTGTGTGTTAGATATTAGTTTTATGTGTTAGGCATAGGCTGATAATCAATAAAGTATTGTTTGTATTTGAAAAGAGAAGCATTACTTGTGTTATGTGCTTACGAATTTATTGTCTTGAACTGCGATCTATAAGCTACTTATGCTTTTACCCTTGAATTATTTCTTAATTTAGCTGTTAGCCGGGAATTAGTCTTTCTTGGCCAGAAAGATATTATATTTCCTAGAATTAATAATTGTTTATGCTTTACGTTCATTGGATGAACTGATAAAATGATCATACTATTGATTCTGCTACAGTAAATTCTGAAAATAATCAAATAATTAATTATTGATCATAACCCGTTCTGAATAATAATTAATTATATTTATACGTGCGTATAAACGCTACATTACGTTTTGACAGTCCACACTGCTACGCGAAAACGGCATACTTTGGAGAGCATTTTCAAAATGAATTTTTTTTTCGTTCATAAAAAATGCTGTCTCAGTGAGGATGGAAGGCCAAAACGGAGAGAAAAAGATGCTTTTTCAAACAAAACGTATTGTGGCCATATCCCAAAATTCCAAGTTTTCCTGTATGTATGTATGTATGTATATATTATATGATATATGATATATGATATATATATATATATATATATATATATATATATATATATATATATATATATATATATATATATATATATATATAAACATAACATTTCTTCTCTTTATTAATCTTAATATCTTTTCCCCTTTTAAACTGATTGCTGTTCTGAGATTCATTGTTTCTTCCCATGCATGATTGAGATGCTGGGAACAAAGAATCTTAGTACACACAGGAGTTTTGTCTGATATGTTTCAACATTTGAATATGTAGCTGATGCATGAAATATTGTAAAAAAAATGCACTGGATCAAATTCTCAAGTGAAGGTTTGATGGTTCTTTTTACTGTACAATGGTTGTTAGTCCCAGTCAGAACATGTACAGACAAGATCATCTTTACAGGTTTTCAGGAAGTGTTCATAATGGGGGTAAAAAAAAGAATTATTCACCAGGGGCAACATGAGTTATTAAGAAACATGGGCGATTATATTATTTACACATGACTCTCCTAAAATATAATCCCTACAGGCAAGTTCTTACTTTAAGAACTTACACATTTAATTCTTCATATAGCTGGTAGTTCTGTAGTGGATTGTGATAGAAATGATTAATTAGGTGCTGAAATATCCAAATTAAAAAATGGCGTGCGCTGATTAAAACACAGAAACACTATGCAATCAAATGCGAGATGTTCTTGCTGTTGCAAACAAACAGTGACTGAACAGAAAAGGCCTGGGAACACCCATAACACTTTCTATGTGTCCTGTATCCATAATGCATTATAGAGGTCTTCAGTTTTATAAAGTTATTCACATTTATACTGTAAATAACTGTAACCACAATTAATAGTTGCATATTTACTTTTAAAGTGCCTTAACACTCATTGTTATTTTTGATCAGTGTTTAATGTATTTTGGTTAAAGTTACAACAATTAATAGGTATAGTAAGCATTATAATGTATTATAACTGTGGTTACAATTATTTACAACACAAAAACGTACTCGGTTACTAACGTAACCTCGGTTCTCTCTAGAGAGGGAACGAGTACTGCGTAATATCTTACGCTATGGGGAAAACCTCTTTTCCACGAGATATTGAAGCCAAAAATTATACTTAATTTTGATTTAATGTAAAACGCTGTGCGGCAGCATGCAGACATAGGCAAGACGGCTCGTGTGCGCCTATTGGCTGCCCTGCGGCAACAGCAGCAGCCTCTCGAGAGAGGCCCTGCGGGACGTGATACCCAATGGGGGCGCTTCGCGTCCATTTCGTCACGTCCCGCCAGAATAGGCGTGGCCTTGACCTATAAATACACTCGACAGGCTGATACAAACTGGTTTTCATCGCTGAAGCGAACCAGCGCTGTTGTATGCACGGCAAGATACGCAGTACTCGTTCCCTCTCTTACGTTAGTAACCGAGTACGTTCTCTTACGAGAGTATCTCTCTTACGAGAGTATCTCTCGTACTGCGTAATATCTTACGCTATGGGGAACACAATGCAACACGCCGTGCGTACTGGGATCCGACACCAAAGTCCCAAGGGCAGTAGCCCGGGGCTCATATAGTGCATAATCACCGTAGACTCACAGAGAGTCGGAGAAGAGAGGCTACAAGCATAATTCACAATGAAATAGCATCCCACAGGAGCTAGTTATGTTAACAGTGTTTCACACAGACAGGGTGAACGTGTTCAGCCTGAACTGGGTATAAGTCCGGGTTATTCAACACCCATGGAACTGTTCTATCGATCAGTGAGCGATGCCCAAGCAAAACGCCGGCGCAGCGGGGCAGATAGTACTGAATTCTAGACCGACAGCAGCTTGGCCTGTAAGGCGGGAACCTTTTAGGTTATAAAACCTTATAAATGTAGACGGCGAGGCCCAGCCTGCCGCCATACAGATATCTTGCAAGGAAATCCCGCTAGACCACGCCCACGACGAGGCCACGCCTCTCGTGGAGTGCGCTCTGACACCCAAAGGACACTGCAGGCCCTTAGAAGTGTAAGCCAGTGCTATGGCATCGACAACCCATCTGGATAGGCTCTGTTTTGATGCGGCCAGTCCCTTGGAGCGTCCGCCAAACAAAACAAAGAGCTGCTCGGTCTGTCTGAAGATAGACGAGCGGGACACATAAGCTCTCAGCGCCCTGACGGGGCAAAGGAAATTAGCATCAGCCTCCTCATTATTCACCGGGAGGGCGCACAGGGAAATAACCTGGGCCCTGAACGGTGTGTTGAGGGATTTGGGCACGTACCCGTGCCTTGGTTTGAGTATGACTTTAGAGTCATTAGGCCCAAACTCCATACATGACGCACTTACTGAAAGCGCTTGTAAGTCCCCTACGCGCTTCATTGAAGCAAGAGCCACAAGAAATACCGTTTTGAAAGACAGGTGTTTCATGTCTAACAAATGGATTGGCTTGAATGGAGCACCTTTCATGGCTTCCAGAACCGTAGAAAGGTCCCACACAGGGACTGAGGGGGGGTCTGGGAGGATTCAGCCTCCGAGCTCCCCTGAGGAATCGTACGACCAGGTCGTTTTCCCCAGTGACTGGCCAGACGTTGGTTTTGCAAACGCTGCTATGGCCGCCACGTATACTTTGAGCGTGGATGGGGTTCTACCCTTATCCAGCAGCTCCTTAAGGAAGGAGAGCACTTCCATAACCCCGCAGTCTATGGGTGAAAAGCCCTGAGCTTGACACCAGGTAGAGAACACTGACCATTTCGAGGAGTAGAGCCGTCTAGTAGACAGGGCCCTAGCCTGCGTGATCGTGTTTAGCACTCCCTCCGGGAGGTTAGCGGGTACCCGTTGATGGCCCATGCGTATAGGGACCATAAATCTGGGCGAGGATGCCAAATCGAGCCCTTTGCCTGAGAGAGGAGGTCTCTCCTCACCGGTATAGGCCACGGGGCAGTGCTGGTCAGCCGCATCAGGACTGGGAACCAAATCTGGTTTGTCCAGAGCGGAGCCGCGAGCAGCACTGGGCATCCGTTTTCCCTGATTCGTTCCAGTACTTGAGGCGGGAGCGAGACGGGGGGAAAAGCATAGAGGGGGCAGCGGGGCCATACATGGGCCAGCACATCCCTGCTCTTGGAGAAAAAGTTCGGACAGTGAGCGTTTTCCTGGGACGCGAAAAGGTCCACCTGCGCTTTGCCGAATGTCTCCCACAGCAGTTGGATCGTCTGCCGGTGCAGCGACCAATCCCCTGCTGGGTCATTGTCTCTGGACAGTCTGTCTGGTCCCAGATTCAGGTGACCAGGCACATGCGCTGCTTTCAGTGAAAACAGGTTGTGCTGAGCCCAGACCAGGAGGCGTTCCGTCACCCTGTAAAGGTTTCGGGACCTGACGCCGCCCTGGCAATTTATGTATGCCACCACTGACATGTTGTCCGACCGGACTAGGACGTGGTGGCCTTTTATCTGGGGACAAAATCGCTGTAGCGCATTGTAGACTGCCAGCATTTCCAGACAGTTTATTTGTAGAAGCTTTTCCCGTTCCGACCACTGGCCAAAGAACGGTCTGCCCTCGAGCAGCGCTCCCCATCCCGAAGTGGAGGCGTCCGTAGACACCACCGTCAGACTCGAGGGAGTCCCCAGACTCACGCCCTTACTGATACTAGTCGGCTATTTTCCACGGTTCCAGAGCCGAAACGCATTTAATGTCGACCCTGAGGCGAAACAGACCAGGGGTCCACGCCCGGGGCGGAACTTGCACTTTCAGCCATAACTGCAGTGGGCACATGCGAAGCAGGCCCAGCTGAAGTACCGAAGATGCTGAGGCCATGAAACCCAGCATTTTCTGAAACCTTTTGAGCGGGACTATAGAGCCGCGGCGGAAGGATTTCGCGGCGCGCTGAATGTCCAGGTCCGTGCTCCGGCGACGGACGTGCTGTCATAGACAGCAGTGAGTCCAGCACTGTTCCCAGAAAAAAAAAATTCTGGCTGGGAAACAGCGAACTCTTCGCCCAATTGAGTGAGACCCAGATTCTCGAGATGCTCGAGTAATGTGGTTCTGTGTTCTATGAGCTCTGAGTGTGATCGAGCTAGAATCAGCCAATCATCCAAGTAGTTCAAGACTCGCATGCCCTGAAGTCTCAAGGGTGCGAGAGCCGCGTCCATGCACTTGGTAAATGTACGAGGTACTAGGGACAGGCCAAACGGCAGGACTGTGTATTGATATGCCTGGCTCTCGAAGGCGAATCTCAAGAATTGCCTGTGACGTGACGCTATTTGTATTTGGAAATAGGTGTCTTTCAGATCTATTGACATAAACCAGTCTCCCTGGCGCACTTGCGCGAGGATTTTCCTGGTTGTCAGCATTCTGAACTGGCACTTCACAAGCGCTCTGTTCAGCTGCCATAGATCTAGAATGGGTCTGAGAGCCCCGTCTTTTTTCGGTACCAGAAAATATCTGCTGTATAGCCCCCCTTCGCTCTGAGCCTGAGATAAAGGTTCTATGGCCCCTTTGCTCAGTAGTTTCGCTATTTCGGCTCGAAGTAGATGAGATACTTTGTTGTTTACCGTATTTTCGACTCACGCCATGTAACGGCGGGGACGTCGAGCGAACTGTAGCGAATAGCCTCTTTTTATAGTGTTCAACACCCATTCTGATACCCCAGGAAGCTTTGCCCACGCTTCTGCGTGAATAGCTAGAGGCAGAACAAAAACCGGGCTCTGGCCGTGGCATAGCGGTGGCCGCAGAGCTTCGGTGTGCTGAGACATTAACACTGTGTTTACAGTGTGCGAGGCGGGGGGCGCGCCGATCACGGCGGGCAGCCTGGTCGCGCTCAATTTCTTTATGACAGATTGTGGAGAGAGAGCGAGCGGGACAAAACCCTGTGGGGTTGAGCGTGTCTGTGAGGGAATGTGGGCGCGGGACAGCGGGCACACTCACTGCACTGAGAACACCTGTCGGCTTGCGCTGACTGAATGCGTGTTGGTTTCGTTTGTTCAGAAACCGTGGGACACGCATCGAGTAGTGTTTGTGGGCACTGTGTCGTGGGCACATTCACTATTTTTTTTTTTTTTCACAATCGACATGAGTCAATTTCATTTCTGCCCTCCCTGAACTGTGGCGGGCTGTGTCTGTGTGTGGGAATGGGCACTGAGACGTGGGCATTCTTACAACACTCATAACACCATCGCCCGTGGCCGGAATACCAGAAAATACACTCTTTTTGGGATTTATCTGGGTCGCCGTAAAAATGGCGTTTGCGTGCAGGAAAGCGGGCTGTGGTACCGGCTTGTTTACTGCAAAATACACTGGAACAGTCACATTGTTTGGAACTGAACGAGCAAGAAGTTTCGGTGGAGTCTGGCCGCGGCGAGACTTAAACACCGTGGGCCTTTCGTTTTACAGAAACATGGCACATGCAGTGTGTAGTGTTTGTGGGCACTGGGTTGTTGGCACATTCACTACATTTAATGCACAATTGACATGAGTCGATCTCATTTGTGCGAGCCCTGCACTGTGGCAGGCTGTGTTTGTGTGTAGAAATGAACACTGGGCTGTAGGCATTTTTATTACACTCATAACACCATTGGCTGTGGCCGGAATACCAGAAAATGCACTGCTTATATGATTTTTCTGGGTTGCCGTGGAAACGTTATTTGTGTGCAGGCAAGCGGGCCATGGTACCGGCTTGTTTACTGCAAAATACACTGGAACAGTCGCATTTTCTTGGAACTGAACGAGCGAAAAGTTTCGGTGTAAGTCTGGCCTCGGCGAGACTAAATTTTATCTGCTGTGAGAGCTAGGACCGAACACGGGTCTCCCGTGCGAAGGCTTTAGGTTTCGCCACTGAGCCACAGGGGGAAACGACAAAAGCTTAAAATAGCCCGAGCCGATAAAGAGCGTCATCACAGTTTTGTGTGTCGTCGTTTGTTTCGCGCCCCCCATTGGGTATCACGTCCCGCAGGGCCTCTCTCGATAGGCTGCTGCTGTTGCCGCAGGGCAGCCAATAGGCGCGCGAGCCGTCTTGCCTATGTCTGCATGCTACCGCACAGCGTTTTACATTAAATCAAAATTAAGGATAATTTTTGGCTTCAATATCTCGTGGAAAAGAGGTTTTCTCCATAGCGTAAGATATTACGCAGTACGAGAGATACTTTCGTAAGAGAACTGATTATAAGGTGCATTGCAAGGCATTATGAACACCATGTCATAGAAAATGCTATCCAACAACATTTTGTAAAAATTTTACTTTTGTCAGTAAAACCTTTGCAATTAAGTTATAACATATATTATACCTGTACTTTGAGGTCATAAATCAGATGAAACAGTGCTGACCAGTTTTGTGAATTAGATAATATCTAACTAATTGCAGACTGTGATGGGATTTTTTTTAGTTTATGCATAACATTATTTAGACACCAATTAATTAATTTTATGAATTCTAAACCATTCGAATTTCTACATTTTAACAATTGTGGGCCACAGAGTATCCCTTTCAAAAATATCACAAAATGAAAATGTCGTAATCCAAACTGCGCATCAATAAATAAGCAGATATCTGCATTTTGTTTAGAAAAAGGACTTTTCTGATTTTTTTTTGTTTTTTTTTTGAGCAAATATAAATAGGTTTTCCAAAAACCTCTCACTCATCACATTGGTAGCATTATCACAAAACATCAGTAGCACCATAGCAGTGTGATACACTTGTAAGAATTCAGCAGATGATCAGATGTTCCCATGTTTTATCTTCTCCGTACCTCTCCTGCATGTAAAGCTTAGTCTCTCAGGATGAATAACGTCTCAATGCGTGGATCCATCCAAGAAAAACAGACACGAATTCGCATCTACACAAATACAAACCTGAAGACACACCAAAAGTCTTTCTGGCTCACCATGTAGAGGGAAAGTTTATGTGTTCCAGCCAAGTCCGATGTGAGTTGCGAGCAGGTAACACATGCCTATTGTGCAGGTCATCAGCATCATGGGGAAGCCCAGCCTATGAAATAAAGCACAGTGAGAATTCATTTTCTGAGGCCCTACATGAAAGTTCCTATCAAGATGAAAATTGAACCTTAGAAAGTCTGAAAATCCCACACTGCTACACAAAAAAAAAAAAAAAAGTATGAAGCATTTGGGACAAGAATCTGTATTTTTCTTTATGAAAGACCACAGATATTCTTGTGTCCCAATGAAGGCTCTTCCCTCAACATAACCTAGCATCTTCTTACGTTTAATACCCACTCCATCGATCTTTGTTCCTCTTTCTATCAAATGACGATCTCTGAGCAGTTCCACATTATTTCCTCTTCTGCAGTGCATTTGTTTATGCCTGTGTTTATGTGTGTGTGTGTGTGTGTGTGTGTGTGTGTAATTCGATTCTGAACAGCAGGGGTCTCGATGCTCTCCTGCTGAGGAGCGTGGCAGGCACGTTACCCGCTTCATCGAAGTGGTATTTAAGTGTGAGTCTTTAAACATTATGGCAGAGTCAAAAGCAGGGGACAACAGCATTAAAGTATGATCTCCAGGCATTAACAGTGAAGTCAAAGGCTGGAGACGCAATAGACTGATGATACCAGTCCCCCCATTTAACGTAAGCTGCTTTCCTCAGCCTCTGCAAAGCCGTCAACTCTCAGAGACATGTGGACCGTCCTTGATGCACTCGCTTGTAAAAGCATCCATCTGGAGAGTGGAATTACCATTGTAATTACAACTGGACACTGGCCTAATCTCAACACTCGATCGGCATGCATCAGTGCCCTTCTGACCCTCAGTTCAACATGCTGCGTCTCTTCTGTCCATGAGGATTATACTGCATGCTGTCTAACCTCACTTATTTTCAGCAGAACTAAGAATTGCACATGGACACTCAGTTGAGTAAGAAATCAACCGATTATAAAGGGAAGTGGAAAGATTATACAGGGAAAATAGCACACAGCAAACTATATAACTATATAATCTGTTTTCAAAACAATGTCTGCGCCCAACCCTCCCTTTATCAAATAATCGAGACCAATTTAAATGAGATTCTGTCACTATTAAATCACCCTGATGCCAATTCAAAACTGTGTGCTATTTTTTTTCTGTTCTGTGGAACAAAAAAGGAGAATTTTAAAGCATCTATAGCTCTTGTTCCATATAACAAAGTTTATAATGTTCATGGCTGGTAGACTCCAATAATGACAGGTGTGACGGTTTCGGGACGAACCCGCACTTTAATTATTGTATGAATGAATGAGACTAACCAATCAGGAGACAGACAGAGGATGACGCAACGGGTATAAAAAGGAAGCGGAAAGGAAATGAAGGGAGTTCGGTAAACGAGAAAGGCAGCAGTGGAACAGTCAGCAGTCACAGTTCAAGTTCTCTTTGTTCACGCTTGAATCTTCCTCTTGCTACTAAGATTTTGTGTGGAAGTGAACTTTATGGGTGAAGCTGGTTGACTCGGATCACCTGTGTGGAGCGTCTGCAGCGCGCGTTGTTTCCAAGTTGGTCAACGGAGAGAGAACGAGCCAAAGGGGTTTTCCTGCCGTGTATCTTTGGAACCTTTCAGATACCAACTGCAACGCGTTGATCGTCCCTAAAGCCTTACCGTCTCAGGTACTCATACCAAACTCAAGCCCTGAAATCCTCAACTGTGGTGTTGTGCATTCACGACAGTGACCGATGAACATAACAGTATACACCCGCCACACACCTCCACACGACTGCACACACACACACACACACACACACACACACACGCACACACATACGAGCTCACTCAATCCACGCTTAGTGCGTGCGCTTTTGTTTTGTTGTTGTTTGGTTACATGATTATGTTTTTGAGAATGACGATCGGCATTTGAATGTAACTGTGCGTGGTCTTGCGGTACTAATTTACATTTGTGGACTCTTTTCGAAATCTTGGACTATTCATTAAGGCAAACCTACCCCACACAACCTTCATTCATTGTGAACTGTTAATATACCAAACTTCATGTGTGAAATGTTACTTTTTCTGTTTGTTTTGTAAAAAACGAAGAATATAAATATTTACTTCGAACCACTTTGGTGGAATGTTTTTGTATGGGTTTATTATACCTTTTGTTTTGTTTGTAACTGGTGGCTTTTTGAGCTATCCGGCCTAAACCATTGAAGGTGGTAGACCTAAATCTACCTGGCGCCCGAACTAATTCATTTCAAATTTAAAGAATCTTTTTACAAGGGTGTGCCACCGTTACATAAGTGGCGCCCGAACAGGGACATGACCTTTTCTTTTGTTCTTTTGAAGATAACTCAGACTCAGATATTTCTATACTTGTGTGGTTATATTGTTTGACTTTTGAATTATTATTTTTTTTAAATTGTGTGACTTATTCTGGGAAAAAGGTGTTCAGAGGAACTGATTTATTTTGCTTTTAGTTATTTGTTTTTTTTCTTCCTTTTTTCCCTCAGGCTAGGAAATGTGAAGGCTTGGCCTATATTAAATCACTGTGGGGAATAATTGAACATTGTGAGTTTTTTTTTTGCATATGATAATTGTGTATTTTGTGTGACTTACATACACACCACACCCATTGAAAGACAGTACCTTTATTCAACATTTTATACATTGACTGATATATACTATACATATGGCCACTTATGTAACTGTGGCACACCCTTGTAAAAAGATTCTTTAAATTTGAAATTAATTAGTTCGGGCGCCAGGTAGATTTCGGTCTACCACCTTCAAACGTACCAACGTTTCGACCAGAATGTTGTCGTCAGACAACTTGCTGTTTGCCTGACGAAGACCTTCAGGTCGAAACGTTGCACATTTGAATAAATTGATTTTTGGAAGCAGCAGTGGCAGTGTGTTGTGTTTACTTTATAATATAGAGTGTTTAGGAAACCTGTTTGAAAACCTGTTTTATTTTTTTGCAAGTGTGCTTGGTGTAACCAAAAAAGCACAAATTACGTACGGCACCTTTAAGTAGCAAATCTGTGTCTTGTTTTTGCTCAACAGCGTTCTGATCTGAGTCTGCTTAGACTCTTTTCACAGAACACTAAAAATCCACATGCAATTTTAATAATTTCTGTTCTCTTTACTTCTCTGATAGTTCATAAAAGTGCCAGTTCTTGTTGCTGAATAAAAAGTCCCATAAAAAGGGATTCTGGAATGAATAAATGAGTGAATAAGCTGCTGAGATGACGAAGCACTTGTGAGGATGAAAGCTCTGGACATCCATTTAGCCCAAGTGCATACCTTCAGCAGCCCAGTGGATACTGACTGAGTGCATGGGTAAATACAGAACATTTGGGGCATAGAGAAATCAACAAGCTAAGAAGAGCAAGTAGGCACTGATTGAGAGGAAAAGAGAGGGAGGCCGATGGAAAGCAAATGGATGATAAACAGAGCGAAAGAATACGTAAACGGGTCAGAGAAGGAGAAACAGGGTTTCTCATAAATGTTGCAAATCACAATCTCAAACAACTCTTGTCAAAAACAAATGTGATAAGTTGAGGCTCAAACAATCCTTAGGCTCAAACATTATAGTCAATCTCAAAGATGTTACAAACTGATAAAATGTATAACTTAAATGCGCATTTCCAAGATGCATAAATGTAAAATTGTAAAACTGTAGCCATTTTAGTTTGTCTCCTTAACACTAAAAAAAGTGTAAAATTAGGAATCAAAATAATGAATCGGTGAAAGAATCAACAGAGAAAGGGACTGTCAAAGCACACAATTCTAGAAAGAAAATGAAACAGGAAGGTAACACAATCGCATTGGAAATTAACTAAGTGTCCTTCAGTGCTTCCTGTCCTTTATTTCATCTATTTCTAACATTCTCTAAAATTAGATTAGATTTTAAAAAATTAAAAATTATTTGAAAGCACATATTTAAGGTCAAGTATTGCTAAGATCACAGCTGGTCCAGAAAACACGCCAGGTGTTCAGTATCCGGAAGGCAAGTGGGGAGGCTAAATGCTGGATTGCACAAGGAACAGGTGTGTATTAGCTGTATATGGCATTTGTGTGATATACATCAAAGCAGGTGCACGTACCTCGGGTTGTGAGGGCAGGTCAGGTTGCTAATGCACAATTTGACTGATGTGAATGAAACAGCCAGGTGCCTGATTCATAAGTAGTCAAGTGAACAAATCGATGTGCACCGAAACACAGAGTATCAAGGTTGTGAGTTGCACAACCTGAAAAGCAGCTCCACATGTGGTTTGTTAAACTGTCTGAATAAAATAAATAGCACATTAAATGGCACTAAGTACTGCATAAAGGTTCCTAAAATAAAATTCATGTTTCCCCCCTCATCTTTAACAGCCTAAAGAAAGGAAAAGTAATGTGACTAAAGGTGATACACTCCATTATGACCATGTTGAAGACAACAATGACTTCAGTGCATGACATTCACATTTATTCATTTAGCAGATCTTTTATCTAAAGAGACATTCATCTTTTTTTTTCTTTTTTTTTTTCTTACTACAGGGACAATCACAGTAACCTTAGTTTAAATACCTTGCTCAATGATAACAAGGCAACTCATTAATTGTTCCTTGGGTTCAAATCTTCTTTTCAAGAATTACAAGCTTAGATATTTTACCATAACAGCACCTATATACATAACAAAAAGCTTTGAGGTGTCTCAAAACTACAACCCTCATGGCGGGATGCTCAAAAAACAAGGTGAGGCGCAACAGGCAAATACCGGTAAGACCATCTGAATGCATGGCTTGATCTCATAAGAATTTGTGGTAACATGTACACATATATACACATATGTTTGATATTTACAAAAACTTAAAATATGGATGTATTGAAAGCTTAAAACATTAAAAAAGGACTTGCATATGAATAGCTTTGAAAATATAAAACTGCTTGTGAATCCTATAATACATTTATTTGTACATTTTACAATTATACAGATATTTCAACCATGTAAAATGTCTAACAGTTAACACAGCATGCAAATGGTCTTTAAACCTAAAACATTTGAATTAAAAGCTCAGATTTTTACCACTAAACTACAACATCTTTATGCATGACCTTAGAAAAAAAAAGTTGAGTGAAAAACGGATGATTCCTTTATGCATTTTGTCCACCCTTCCTTGCTCAAGGCCATCGACTATGTGGCACATTTTTTATTAAAAACCCTTGACATTTCAAACATGTGATGAGATCACAACAGCTATCTGCCACAATCTCACCCACTCTCACTACAAGATTGCTGATGTACACAACATTTCCTTACGACCGTGAAAACCCATCTCATGTGGCTCAAAAAGCATCAGAATGTGTTTTTTTTGTTATAACTTTTTTTTTTGCAAAAAAAATAGAAAGCCATTAAAACTAGTGAAGGAAATGACTTTCTCAAAGTCACACAAAGACACGGTACTGAGTGGAAATTAAGGTCAGTGTTGATTAGGTCTTATATTTCAGACATTATTATAAATGCCATCATTGTCATCATTTAGTACTTTTCAATAGGGACAAACCAGATGGTTTGTCATTTGGACATCCACCATTATATTACATGCCAGTATTAGGGGGCACATGATGGATTTTGAAGGCCAAAGTGGCTTGGCTTGGTGCTGGGAATAACAATGTGATCCAAGCTCTGGGTTTGTTTGTACAATAGGCCGTGATTGCCCATGGTTGCACACACATATGCTGCTTCTCTCCTCTGTACAAGCACAGAAATACAAGTATATTCACATCAACAGATGGGGGAAAGAGACAGACTGGAAATGGAAAAAACTAAATATCAAAATTGGCTAGTAGATTGAATTTCTGAACAATTTGTTTACAAGTCGTATTAATATTAAAGCTGCAGTCCGTAGCTTTTTGGTACATTTTTGAGCAAATACATAACCAGCCAGCGTTCAAAACTATCTGCTTGCTGTTGCTCGATTCAAAATGGTAAGCTTGTTATAATGTTTTTAATTCCAGTGGTACTGGTGGATTTCCACAGGAAATTCAAGCATGTCTTTGCGTCATTATGTCAGATCTGTACACATAAAGAGGAGTCTCGGCTAGTAGGCTATGTTGTGTGTGAGGATGTTCGAGGTGGAGATTTAGAGCCTTTTCTCACAGCACTTGATATAATTAAACTTATCAATTTGATGGCGGATCCAGAAAGGTCCAAACGACAATCACCAGTGACAACTGGAGATTCACCCGTTGTAAAATGCAAAAGACTTTGGACTGAGTGTTTGGAAAAAAAGACTTCCACCGGGCCCATGCGAAAACAAGGATACATATCTGAAGGGCATTAAATGTAGTCAAGCAATGCTGATGTTGTTAACATTAACAATTTGAGAACAAAGTATGATTTGCATGGTTTGACCTGATATGATAAGTGATCGTTAGATTTAATCAGTGCGATTTACTGCAATGCTTTTTTCCCCTTAGTTGGTCAGAACAAAAGTGGATGTTACTTACTTGTTCAGATGACAATTTAGGGTGAAAATACTTATGTTGGTGGTCATACTTCCAAAAAGAATAATCTTTGATTCTGAATGCCAGTATCCACACCGGCGCGGCGACTGACAGCCGCACACTCTCCTCAAACATTGTGTCCATCCGTGCTGTGCCATCCCGAGGTACAACTCACGTAAAGTTGATAATTGCAGATTTCGAACAGAGATGGCGACAAAGAGGAAAAACTGCGGACTGCAGCTTTAAGAAGCCCTATTTAAGCTGTTTTCAGGCACCAAATGGACACATTTCTTGGGTACGTTTACAAAAGACATGTTCCTGCCTTTAAAAAGTGTTACTAAGAGCAACAGACTACAACAAAATATAGGGATCTCAAGACTAATTTTAAGTTGACATGCAACACAATGGTTGCGAGAAGGGTTTTAAAGGGTATATACAAAGTTCTGGCATGAAACTCTAGATGGTGCAGGCTAATAGGTCCTTTAACTCACCTGTTCATAATCCCATCATTATCTATAGGGCGCAGCTGATTGGTTCCTGCCGTATCAGTAGCCAATGTGCTCGCTGCTCAACCTTCAAATACTTGGGTAGCATTTGCCTTAGCAGTAGGGATGGGCCTTTTTCAAAAATATTGCATTCGAATATTCAGGCTCATAAAAATCGAATATTCGTTTATTTAAATGACGTTTAACGGAAAAGACGTTATTTGTGTTATTTTTTTTAATGTTTTTGTCACCATTTCTGAACAAGCTTATGATTAGGCAATATGCGTACCTCTGCCTCTGCTGCATTCTCCACGGTGGATGGTGCGAAGGACAGAGGGTACCTCTCCGTTCCTCCTGTGGAACCAGCTGTAGCGTCTCATCTCTGCCCACCCTCCGCTGGACGGCGCGCTCAGGGTACCTCTCCGTTCCTCCTGTGGAACCAGCTGTAGCGTCTCATCTCTGCCCACCCTCCGCTGGACGGCGCGCTCAGGGTACCTCTCCGTTCCTCCTGTGGAACCAGCTGTAGCGTCTCATCTCTGCCCACCCTCCGCTGGACGGCGCGCTCAGGGTACCTCTCCGTTCCTCCTGTGGAACCAGCTGTAGCGTCTCATCTCTGCCCGCCCTCCGCTGGACGGCACGCTCAGGGTACCTCTCCGTTCCTCCTGTGGAACCAGCTGTAGCGTCTCATCTCTGCCTGCCCTCCGCTGGACGGAGCGTTCGTAACCTTGCACGTAGAGAGCGCTCTTAAGAGCTAAGATACATCGTTATCGGGAAACCTGGCCCTGGGCTCGAATTTCGGCGCGGGATTGCGGGTATTGCGCATAATTCTAATCATTCCCGCAGGTCTCCCATTTATAATGCGGGAAATTCCCGCAATCGTAATCCACACAGATAATAAAACCAAATCATTCTTTTAACAACTATCTTCCAGACGCAATTTCACAAACAGCGTGAGTGTTCAGCGGTGCCGCGCGCGTCTTCTATCTCTTCTCTCATAATGTGTTGTGCAAGGCAGGCGCTGCATGCGGCGATAATACACACTCGCGTTTTGGAGTCGGGACCATAGACTGTAAAAGCCTTACCAGTTTAAACATTCAAGCAATTTTAAACTAATCAGTGCTCGCGCGCTCTCTGAGAGATTATTTTCTATGCGCACATTCATAGAAAATCCGCCTCAAAAACAGCTGGCCAGTAACTATTTTTCGCGGATTATATTGCTTGAACACGCAAAATTGTCAATTTCGGTCTTTGTGAGTAGGCTATACTCTAAACATAGTCGGTTTTGTCTTTAATAGGCATAAAACGCATGCCAGTATAATGAACACAGGATCCGTGCACTAGCTCTTAAAGTGACGGAAGCCATATGTGTCTGTCATTAATTTTGTTGTCAAAACAACAAAAGACGGCTTTAAGTGAAAGGAATCAGGATTAATAGCCTATGTATTTAATTTATTCAGGACTAAAATACTACCCAGTGTTATTTTCCATTTGATTACTTTATTCAGTTTCTGTATGTGAATACTAGTGTTAGACCTATTCAAAAACTTTTCTCTTTAATTGTCTTTATTTGTATCTTTATTCTATTGTATTTATTTGTGCTACTTTTTTCAATTTAATTAAACAATTTAAATCAAGCTTCCTTGTGATGTGTAAATTCTTAACAACAATATTACCCCATTGTAAAAATGCAATGAGCGTAAAAATTTTGGCAAGATAAATGTAATAATTTTGTTTGGAAAAAATATTATATATTGTACTATATACGCTATATTGTACAGCAGCAGCATGTCTTACTTGCTCACAGCAGTGTGTTGTGTATGTATTGGCAGTAGCAAGTCCCGTACTTGCTCTGCCGCAGCAGCAACAACCTACAGCAGCAGCAGCAGCAGCAGCAGCGTAGCAGATCAATTCGGCCAAGACCAAACATGCAATATTGTCATACCCATTACCATGCCAATCACTCAGAGAGTTGTCATGACAGAAAAAAAAAAATATATATTTATGTTAATAAGTCGACTAAGACCCTTCCCTATAGTGCAGTGGTTCTCAACCAGAGGGCCTCAGTAAGGGGGCCACGAGATAACTTCAAATTAATTAAAATATATTCATATAATTCCCTTATTTTATTATAAAAAAAATTGTTGTACATCAGGCATGCATGAGTCTGTTATTATTGCACATATACTGGGTTATGTTATATAACCCAGTATATGTGCTCTCGGGTTACTGATCGTAGTTGTCCAAATGAATGTACTGTGAGTGTTTTATAACGGATGCTTGCCGAAGCGTGTTTTTGAAAGGTTTGTGAGGAACAGTGGTATTTATGTACAGATGAGAGGAACTCTTCACTGATGAAATCGACCCGTCTTCAGCTTGCAGAGTTTCCACACATTCATGTTTTTATTTTTCATTTGTATTTTGGTGTGTTTAATCATTCTGAATGGATCTGTATAGAAGCTAGATGCAGTCCTTTGGCATCTTTAGCATTTTTTAAATAAAAAAGTATTGATTCAGAGGGGGGAGAGGGGCTTGGAGTAACCACTTGAGAACCACTGTTATAGTGGAAACCTGGATGACAATTCTGAAATTAAAATAAAAAGAAGAAGAGAAGGAAACTAGACAATACCTAGACAAGATGATATCATATGATTAAAAAAGATTATAGAAATTGCACTTTTACTGCTGAATGAAGGTAAGGACATGTTATGTTCCACAAGGAATACCTCACATACGGTCATTATGGTCATTTTAACCAACCAATTCTGCATTTGCAACAAAACTGATTTGAGGAATAGAAGTGAATCAAAAAAACTTTGTTGGTGCAGTGTACACCATTTAGGCCTGGATTGTCCACCACTATGAAAGTGGTAACTGAATAGTCGCATTAGAAATGACAGAAAAAGAAAAAAATTTAATGGAGCTCTCTCGATATCTTTAAAAATGTAAGAACTTTTAGAAATCTGTGGATGTAGACTAGCTGAGGACTATAACAGAGCTGTCTACTCTAAAGGGTGTAAAACTGAGGCGAACAAGCAATGAGCGATTCCACTCACTACAAAAAAAGAAATAGAACAATGTTTCTCATTAGGTCCATTAGATCAATCTGGTCTCTCTAGGGATAAAGGTCTCTCTAGGTAAGATAAGTGAAACTGGGTGAAAATAAAAAAACAGGGACAGCTTAAAAAAAAAAAAAAACAAGCTTTCTGTATCTACAGTAGATGAAGATATCACAATGCTTTAACTAATTGGGTAATTCAAACCCAGGATATGAAAAGTACTAATTTGGTAGCATTTTAATACTAAAATTAACAAGAGAAAAACAATATTTTTCTTTCTGTTGGAACCAATTAGGTATCCATGCTCTTACAGAGAGGCAGCTGTTTTGAGCAGTGAATGATCAAATGCACTTCTGGTAAAAATGCCCACATTAGTGGGATATTAATGTAAAAAATTTTTTTTTACAAAAATGGATATCTAACATTAGGCCTTGAATAGCAAATGGAGCTGAAATATGTCATATTATTGACAAACTGTATTCATTTATTTCTTTGATCTTTACTGATTATTTATTGGAATACCTTCTTGAACAATTTGAAGCAATATTTACTTGTAATATTGAAGGCTATATGCCATCATTTCAATTTAGTGTCTAATCATTTATATATATATATATATATATATATATATATATATACACAATTAAAATAAAGGAGTATGTTCAATAGCATATTTGATTTGGAGTGGTATTGAAAAAAAACTGTAAATATCAACTGTAAATATCAACTAAAAATTCCAAATATCAAACAAAATAAAACTTACACACCATTCACTGTTCTCGTGTTAAATTAATAAACCGAGCAACAATCAAAATGCAGTTAAATGATAATTCAGTGTTCTCCATTAAGATTTATATCTAAACTAATTTAATGTATGGAGTACACAAATGGATGTGTGTTTTACTGAAAGCCTGAATCTCTCTCACACACAGACTCAAACGCGGATCTTTCTTTGCCGTGCTGTAAACCTGTATACCCAGGTGTGCCACTTAAATTCCCTCCCTTAATTACAGAAGCCTGACAGCATCCATCATGCTACCAATGTGACTACAGCAGGAGCTATAAATAGCTCCAATCTAGGTCCTCCCTATCGGCAATAATGGGCTTCTAATCATTTGCCAAGACTCGCCTTCAAACACACACACAAAATCACACGAGGCTTGAGGTTGACAGCCTTTAGAAGTACAGAACCTTAATAGACAACGTCAGGATCAGGATCAACTTTTAAAAGCCTTTTCTCTTTGTTCTAAATGAATGTTAAAGAGGAAATCCATTAGCATGTAGTCCGATTTCTAACAAGCATTCCTATGTGGCCAAGACTTTTACAGCGCTTCAAACAAATGGGAAAGGGATATAATTTGACATGGAGAGGGGGTCTTATTGCAGCACGGTAATAGCATGAAACGTTGATCATAAAAGGTCTGAATGGGCAGAAATATAGCAAAAAGCTATTGCATAAAGGTTTAAAAAAGTGGTTAAAGTGCATGTACTCTGAAAAAGAAACATTTAAGTGCCTCAGTTCTCAACACTTACAGGCCAATTGTACAATTATAATCTCTAAGCACAGCATTAGAAATGGACCCAGAAACAGTTGAATGACTTTGATAATCTCAGTACAATCTTAGTGAAATTGAATCTTTCAATAAAATCAAAGCAGTCATACAGCAACAGTTCGACTAAATAGCCTGACCTTATTAATTTTTGTAATGCGAGGCTGCGAGGGATAGACATGCATCTCTTCAATGGGTTGTACTAAAAATTTCAGCAGACAAAAACGTCCAACAATATAAGCTATGGAAAATTATAAGTGATCTAGGAGCTTTACACAGCTTTTAACAGCAGATGCCATTGAAAACACGGCAAGTCTTTCCCTCACAGCCTCACTTTCATACCTGTCATAGCGCTGCTCTGAATAAGGTCTATAATGCAATCTTTTGGTATGAAGTATGAAGAACAAGTGAAACCTTGTCTTTCTGTTACACTTTTTACACTATCTCTTGAGTTGATCATATGCAATGTGCCATTGGCTTGTACGTCTAGATTTACCACACAGCTTTATCAAGCACACTATCTAAAAAAAGGAAAATCAAATCGTGAAAGAAAGAAAGAAAGAAAGAAAGAAAGAAAGAAAGAAAGAAAGAAAGAAAGAAAGAAAGAAAGAAAGAAAGAAAGAAAGAAAGAAAGAAAGAAAGAAAGAAAGAAAGAAAGAAAGAAAGAAAGAAAGACAGAAAGAGACAACTGACTACAAATCAATTATTCTGAATTGTAATTTTACGATTGATGTGCTTAAGGTTCCCATGAAATCACTTGATAAGCTGAGTTTTAAAAAAAGAGGAAGAACAATGTAGTTAACTCATATCCATGAACTATGATTTGCTACAGTACATGCTGGTTGGTCACAGGGGGCTCAGTCTCATAGAGAGCACTGGGTTGGGCTAAAATCTGTGGAACACCATGAGCCATCAATATTTGATTCACATTCCTGGAAGAGAAAGACTATACATTTTAAATGCGTATCTGATAAAAGTGATTTTTTTTTCAATGTTTAAGCATATACAAGCTAATAGATGCCCTCAGAGCTAACATACATATAATGTGTATTCCATATTTTATTTTCTACAGATTCTAAGGGAATTCTGCATGCATAAACCATGCTTTGATTTTGCATTTGTGCCTCCAGTAAAATCAAAATCTATTTACAGTAGTTCTAAAGAACACTTCAATGCATTGAAAACTAAAGAAAAACTTTCAAGGAAACCTTTTTATGGCAACTTTTTTGGTTTTTCTTGAATATCTCCTGCTTATCTTTATCACTTTTGTTTAAAACTTCTTCTTGAAGGACAATACAGCTTAACAACTTTATCTCAGCACTTTTGCAACTCTTTGCAAAATTGATAAGTTAAGCAAAGCACCAAAAGAGTAAGTCACATCCATGTTTGAATGTGTCTGCTCTCTGTTTTCTTTTTATGTAAAAACCTGCCCTGCACTAGACCTAGAAAGTTTTCCTTAAACAAATATGCTATACAACAATGAAATAAACTGTTTTATTGTTATAAAGTACATTCAATATTGTCTTAAAGCCAGAAGGTAGCAGAAGGTGCCTGACTGAAGCTGTGAAAAAGATTTGCTCTATTATTTTCTCTTTTGTACAGCTATTACATCTTGAGAAAAGGATGTCTGTAGTGGTCTATGCAGAATGGGATTCATTGTTCTTGATTTACCATACAGGGTAAGTAACTGAATCAGTGCCGAATGCAGATTACACACCCTGCAGTCTCCAAGCACAGGATATGGTTTTGTGTGTGGCACAAGGGTATCAAGACACAGCGGTTGAAAATGGGAATGCTAATTACATCGCATGATGTGGGAGATCTGCAGAAGAGGAAAGCGGGGCTTCGTCTATTGGAAACAACAGAATGAGGCCCTTAAATCAGCCAGTATTGTCTCTGTTGTTTTTAGTTACACCGACTGTTTATCTGCCCTGAAGAAAGTCGATGGTATTCATGGATTCTTTGCTGGAAGTGTTTTGCAATAGACTCAGTTTAATTAATTCAGCAGCATTAATGAAAATGCTGATGCATTTGTATGCAAATGCATACATTTATATTTATACCTATCTTAATCTAAACCACATTCACACACATACAGATGCAAATATACATCTTGTATAAAATACATGCATTACTGAAACTAAGTTTTCCTTTCATTGAAACTACCATTATAGAGTACTGTGTATGGATTAAGCACAAGAGAATAAAAGTAAGGAAAACTAGGAAGGGCGCATGTAAATGATCATTCAAATAACATAATAAAACAAAATATTAAAGCTAAAGTGTGTAATTTTACAGCACTAGCACCACCAAAATAATATAATATAAAATTATATAATTTAATATAATTTATGCACAGACACACAGATACTTAGGCTCTCAAGGTTTTGAGGTATGAAATGAAATAATATTAAAATTTTTACTAAATATATAGTTACTAGTGTGCTAGTCAATTTAACTATGTTAGATTGGTCTCTACACGAGAGCAGCTTCTTACAATTTTCACTAATGTCTTTTCATCAGTGTAAAGCAAAAAGAAATGCAGTAGAGTCTCTAACTACTCATTCTCATGTATGTCTCTTGCTGACCTAAAAGGCAAGCAAATATACAAAATATGTTCGCAATCAAAATGCGATGGTTACTTTCTCTATTTTGCTTATATATTCCACCAGCTTCTTCTTTTGAGAGCTGCTCAGGACACACTTGTGTGTTAAGGTGTCAGGAGGCAGACTTAAAGCCTATCAATAATGTGGGATAACTGCATATAACATGGAATTACAAGCTCTGCATCATTAAAGTTTTATAGCTGGTCAGAATATGTCTCCGTATGTCACTTCATTAATGCTGCAGTTGACTCAGAAGGCTTGGCCAGAGATGGAAAATGCCACCAGAAGATAGATGTTGGAAAGAGAAAAAAAGTGCTCAATATAGGCAACTTGCCCTGGTGTGATAAACATGCTCCATTTAAGAGCAGGTCCTCAAAGCCTTGGTCATTTTGACTACCCTCCTCATCCCAAACACGGTCAATGATGTTTATCTGAGAAAAAAGTATATATGGAGGTCAGAGGGACAGCGCTGCAAAGCCAAGCGAGTCATCACAAGCCAATATCACCACTATTGGGATAGGCTAGGGTGAGTGGAAAAGGGCAGGAGATTGACAGGAAAAGAGAGTGATGTGAGGTTTAATAAAATCGAGACTCATCTGAACACCAATAAAAGACTTTCTGTCACTTTCAAATAAGAGATCAGACCAAGACTTTTGGAGCAAGTAGAAAGTTTAGATTAAATGAATTTCATTGTCAGAGAACAACATGGAATGCAGTGTTGACACTTTTACACTTTCATTGAAATGTATTAAAAATTATTCATTAATAAATGACATTAAATTTAACATTAAACTTAATATTCAACAATAATATTGATCTGCCTGCATTGACACTATTATACAAGAACTGAACTGAGCTGGACAATGACATCACGGTTTACTCCAGAGCGGCTATATACATATATAAACGAACTAAATTAATAACTTTTTTAAAACAAAAATTAAACATCACTGAATTTACTTAAGCTGGACTGTGACGCTATTTTCTTCTGAAAACAAACTTTTTTGCATTATTTTCCTGTTATCTCTGTGAAGCTGCTTTGAAACAATCTGTATTGTAAAAAGCACTATATAAATAAATGTGACTTGACTTGACTATGACATGGGTAAATTGTAAATATTCTATATACACTGTAAAAAGTGATCAGTTGACTTAAAACTTAAAAAAAGCAAGGAAACCAGGTGCCTTAAAATGAACATAACTTATTTTTTTGCAAATACACATGAAGTTTATTTACTTAAAAAAGGGAGGAACCCGGTTGCCTTAAAATTATTAAGTTAAGTCAACTGATCACTTTTTACAATGTAGTCAGTGAGATGTCTAACCTACTAGCATTTTAAAAAATGGTATTATTTTAAATTGAACACGCTGTTTAAAAATGCACTGATCTACAGGTATGTATGTATGCAGTAGAAATTGCACACACATCAAAACATTCAGGAGCATAGAAACCCTGTGAATGTTATAAATAAAACAGTGTCGCTCCTGAAAGCTACATACAATTTTTCTTCGCTGTTTTTGTCATTGCTTCACTATTACACAGAGATGCTGTACAGACACAGGTAATTCACACTCACAATCTCTCTCTCGCTAATTAATTCGAATTCATCCAAATATAATCTTCTTACCGCACAATTTTACTTGAGAGTTCTAGATCTAATGAACCGTAGATCTGCTGGTCTATATCCGCTCAATCAGATTTTACACTGCAAACATCCATGTCCGCTTTTAACTTATCCGTGCTGGCAAATAATCATGGTACCACCCGACGTGAATTATATAAATAATTGGTAACGCTTCCTTTTACAGTCCTGTTACCCATGTACATACTATGTACTTATTATAGTAATTACAATTACTGGGTAATAACTAGGTACTAACCCTGAACCTACCCCTAAACCTACCCCTAACCCATGTACTTACCTTATATTAGCCAGTACTTTCTAGGTAAGTACACTGTAAGTACACGTAAGTACTGTACTGTAAAAGGAAGCGTTACCAAATAATTTTAATAGCCCGGCCACTCAAAACCCTAGGGTCAACCATGTCACATAGTAAAGCGATCACCAACAAAATCATTTTGGGTGGGGATTAATGTAAACACAGATATCGGATACCAGTCATGTCTAATAAGAATGTAAACAGGTGGGACAAAAAAAATTTATTTGGTAGTACATTAGCTAAAAAGATTGAAGTTTAAGCAAAAAATTTTTTTTAAAGTATGGTGTAAATATTGGTTTACAAATCAGGAGAGGAACGTTAAAGAGGAACATCGGCTGCTTTGTGATCAGTGGTGTTCTATCACTAGTTTTTTAACCAGAGTGCCAGAGAAAGTCTCAGTCCCCTCTTCATCCCCATAGCAACCGACCAATCAGCCAATTACCGGTTGAGCTGAGGACTTACCCATTCATCACAAAGTTCTAACCATTACAGGGCATTCAAATGAAGCCCCAAAATGCAACAAGCGAAAATTCCAGGATTGCATCGCAATTTATCTACTTCTAGGACTGTACCTAAAGTGGTATAAAGGCGGTTCAGATGATATGCAGCAGCTGATAAGGATGACTTGGATTCTCTGTGAGAATCAGGCAGGAGGGAGGTTATTGATGAATGAGCAATTACTCAAACATCTGCTGCCGCCCTGTTTGTTTTCCTAGCACTGCCAAAAAAATAAGATCCCAAAGGCGATTCCCTCCTCCCTCACCCACCCCGCTGCCACCAGCCCATCCCCATTTGGCTCAACCCGGAGTCACCCAGCTGCTCTACCTGCCTCTGGACAGTGCTTTGGGCCCTAGAACAAGGAAGGAGTGAATCTCATGAGTGAAAGCAGCGAACAGGTCTTTGGCTTAGCGGAGGTGCTTCATTACTGAAGCAGAATCGGAAGCAAGTGGCAGCTGTTCAAAAAGTGTAGAGCGAGGCAGAAATCTGGGGTTCTTGCTAACACTAGGACGGATTGGATTCACTCCCAAGATTAGCTTGAATTGATCTACCTTATCTCCCTGTCTGATGTGCAGTTTAGACTGAGCTCCCGTTCCTTCCCTTTGTTGAGCTGTGATGCCTTGGGCTATGTCTAATGCCATTGATTTCTCCTGTTTCAGGGTTTAAAAGTGCCAAGGCCACTCTGACAGACAAGCAAAAGAACCACAAAATAAATTGCTTGAAAATTAAGATGGATGGTTAATGTTATGTTAAAATGTTAATTATATTTATATATAATATTATATGTTTTACATAATGCATTGTGTACTGTATATATACTTGTATATATATATATATAATTTAATTATATTTATATATAATATTATATGTTTTACATAATGCATTATGTACTGTATATATACGTGTGTATATATATATATAATACACATTTTAATATTTGTATGTATACATTTTATTTATTTATATATCGATTATAAACACAAATGTAACCTTATTGTAAAGTGTTACTATTAAATATGTAAACAATATATACAAATTATTAAAGGGTTAGTTCACCCAAAAATGAAAATTAAGTCATTAATTACTCACCCCCATGCTGTACCAACCCCGTAAGACCTTCGTTCGTCTTCGGAACACAAATGAAGATATTTTTGATTAAATGTGACAGCTGGATCACTCCTCCATAGGCTCCCTAAGGGAATGAATCCTGACGTCCCAGAAAGTCAATGAAGAAAATGTTTAAATATTCCATGTCACAACAGTGGCTCAACTATAAGTTTATCAAGCGACGAGAATACTTTTTGTGCGGAAATAAAACAAAAATAACGACTTTATTCGACTATTCCTTTTCTTCCTTGTAGGCCTGAAACGAGACTTCAAGAGATTTCCACGACGCATGCGCGAGAATTGCGATCTCCTTCAACTACTTCAGTTAAGTTCTCGCGCGTGCGCGTCGTGGAAATCTCTTTAAGTCTCGTTTCAGGCCTACAAGGAAGAAAAGGAATAGTCGAATAAAGTCGTTATTTTTGTTTGTTTTTTCGCACAAAAAGTATTCTCGTCGCTTGATAAACTTATAGTTGAGCCACTGTTGTGCCATGGAATATTTAAACATTTTCTTCATTGACTTTCTGGGACGTCAGGATTCATTCCCTTAGGAAGCCTATGGAGGAGTGATCCAGCTGTCACATTTAATCAAAAATATCTTCATTTGTGTTCCGAAGACGAACGAAGGTCTTACGGGGTTGGTACAGCATGGGGGTGAGTAATTAATGACTTAATTTTCATTTTTGGGTAAACTAACCCTTTAATGTTATATAATATTTTAATGACATAATAATCTAATTAAAAATATAATATGCCAATTAATTAACAGAATTAATCGCAACTCAACTTAATTGCATAACTCAATATTTGCTAAGAAAAGCCACCACATGATAATTTAAAAGACATTTAAACAACAAAATAAAATAAATTTTTAAAAGATATTTCAATGACATTATTGGCAATAAAAAATAAAAATTAATTAGAAATTAATGGAGAATAAGCCTCAATATAAAGTATAGGGGGTTGAGCACATTTCAAAGCAAACTGTTAGTAGCATGTAAGTAAATCCAAAGACACAAAGACCCAAAGGTATCAGTGAAAGTGTAAAGTGCCTTCATGTCTGGCTCTGTGCTAGGCATGTCTAAACTTCCTTTTCAGATTCTATATACTGCGATTGAAAGACCCCACTGTCTCCCACCGGGATCATTTCACAGTCCAATCAGATGTGCATTCAAGTTCCTCTTTTTCACCATTGACCACCAACACCCCACCAACTGGGAGAAAGCCAGATATCTGTATGCATCTGCATGAGCATGGAAAGCACTTCCATCGAGCAGGTGGTAACAAGCAGGGAGAACCGAATCAAAAGAGACGGTGAATATCTTCGCAAGCCTCTCACCAAGAGGTAATCAGCGAGCAGCTCCTCTTCCGCATTCAGATGTATTTGTTGATACGCTAGAGAGTGCTTGAAATCAAGCTGTCTTAAGAGTCTCTCTAAAACTAGATCTGTCACTTCTTAAAAAGATAGGCACACTTAAGGATATTTTTGGAACATGGCGAACATGCTCCATTTACATTGATTTTACACGAAACATGTAAAGACAAATGTGTTCACAACAACAAATTATATTAATACAGAGGACTTACAAGAAAGTTTATATGCTGTGCTTCTCTTGTGACAATAAGTAAACAAAGTAGAGTAACCAATAAGTACATTTATATATTAGATTAGATTTTTGCATATACGAGCTACAGTCTTCATCTCTCTGTCCAAGTATACAAGGCACAACAGCTAATCAAATATTTAAAGGATTAAATAGTCGCCTGTGTTTTTCAGAGCAAGCGCATAATAGCAAGACCAACTATAATGTGATAAAAATGTATACATGCTGGACAAAGCTGGAGTACAAATTGCATTATCTCAGTCCTGTTAGTCCGAAAGTATGATTTCAGTCAGACTAAAGCATTTACATTACATAACATTTACATAATGGAGGAGCTTGTGTTGGGTGCCATTTTGATTGTAACTGACGGTTCTGTTGTTCTCTTTGTGATTTTGATATTGCTCCACTTTTAAATGGTGTATTTTATAATGTGAAGACTAGAGAAGGGAGAACATAACCAGAAGCAGCTGCTTGTGAACAGTGTGTCAGAGTTTGCCCTGAAACAGACCTCCTAAGTGTAACTTACTGTAAGCTACCACTGCCCAACAGCTTTCCCTGAAGAGTGAGAGTACATGCAAAGGCTATAAACATCTGGATATAAAGCTAGGGGATTGACTCTTACTAGGGCATACTTTTAGCAATCTGTTAGCAATGCTAGTTTTGACAAAGAGGAAAACATTTTTATTCCTGTAAGAGTTGGGTGCTCATTGAAGAACTGCCCACTAAAACAGAAACAGACCACCTGACCAAAATGTCAAGCAACCAATCTTAGAGTCATGTGAAATTGACTATACAGAACGAATATGACTTGTCTCTTTAAAAGACACTAAAAACAGCAGAAAATAGGTGCAGAATTTGAGATGAATTTCCTACCACAGTTGGGCACAAAAGACTCTCTATTTTTAATAAAACCTGTGGATGAATACATTTGTGCTCAATATAAATACCTGAAGAACTCCATGAAGGAAAATCCATAGCCGTGCTGTTCAGCAATCCCAGCACACACTACATTAGCAGATGCTCCAATCAGTGTCCCATTTCCTTTCATAGAAAGAGAAGAAAAAAAAGAATGACTATCTTGCAACTCTGATAGCCTGAATAAACATAGACATCCTGAGGATTTGTAAATGTTTAAATAGCACTACATGTCCTCTACAAACACAGCACTGCACAAACATGGATCTTTATAAACGAATATTAGAATTGATTTGGTGCCAATGTGCACAGCAGATTTTGTTATGCTGATTGCAATTTAAAGTTCTCCACTGTGCAATCACTCCTGTTAGAGTATCAGCCATGAAATGACCTTCAGTGCTAAATTGCAGAGGAGATTAAGCAAGGGTTCTCTTTCATCATCTCGTGTTCGAGATCCACCTATGGGAAGGGCATCCGTACCTGACCTCTGCAGAAGCATCCAATTGCACCAAGTCTGGCTAGACAGACAGAAGCGCGCAGCCAATGCCAGGTGAGGCCACACCCCCTCACCTACGGGCATATAACATCTGGGCGCGCTGCTATTCCTCAGTAAGTATATTCGCTTCTCGTGCGGCAAGCGGGGCAAAGCTGGTGGATCTCTTCACTCGATGTTTCAGAGAACCGGGGTTACGATAGTAACCTATTGTTCTCTTTCATCATCTCGTGTTCGAGATCCACCTATGGGAGAGACATGGACAGCTCCCCGATTGCCCAATACACTCACAGTGAGGTTCTGAAAGCCAGAGAAGGACGGTCACCTCGGGGAGGCGGTGCCTGACACGTCCATTAATCATGAACCTGCAAAGGTGACGCCACACCAAACTGCTGTGGACAAGCAGGACATGAACATGCATGAGACACATACATGATAGCAACCCCAACCCACCAAGGCACATAAACTATACCCATAACGGGAAGTAGATGTTTGGTGGCAGGAATGAACATGGCCAGCCGGCCCATTCACTCTTATTGGTTTCAACAAGGTACAGGGAAGAGCTAAGCATTCAGCCTCTGATCCTCCAGAGAGGTAAAAGGTGGAGGGTGAAAAGCGGACAGCTCCAACACCTCCGAAGTGAACGCAGGGAAGCACTTCGGCATGAAGGCCGGGTTAGGCTTAAGGGAAACCTTATCTCCACTGAGGGAGAACTTAGTGCACGAGGGGTGAACCGAGAGTGCATGTAGCTCACTGACACGTTTAGCAGATGCCAAGGCCAAGAGCAAAGCTGTCTTGAAGGACAGCAGCTTAAGGGAAATACTCCCCAGAGGCTCAAAAGGATGTTGAGACAGTGCTTCCAGCACCATGGAGAGGTCCCATTCCGGAACAGTTCTCCTGATGACTGGCAAAGAGCGGCGTGCACCCTTCATAAATCTGCGGATTAGAGGGTGCTGCCCGACAGTAGAGCCCTCAAAACCCACATGACAGGCTGAAATCGCAGCCAGGTAGACCTTAATGGTGGAAAAAGACCTGCCTTTTTCCATGAGGTCTTGAAGGAAACACAAAATATCAGGAACTGAGCACTGATAAGATGTGAGACCGCGCACATCGCACCACCCTTCGAACACTTGCCACTTACAGCCATATAAGGACCGTGTAGAGACGGCCCTGGCATTCTGAATAGTGGCGACCACACGCGGCGAAAGCCCAAGTGCATTCAGGTTCGTCCTCTCACGGGCCAAGCCCAGAGAGCCACCCTGTCCGGGTGGGGGTGGTAAATCTCCCCGTTGGCTTGGGACAATAGATCCGTGCGAACCGGAAGGCGCCACGGCTCGGCGTATAACAGAGGAATTATCTCCGCCAGCCACGGTGCTTTGGGCCACCTGGGTGCTATCAGAATGAGAGACAGGCCCTGCTCTCTCACCCTGGCCAATGTGGGAATTATCAGGCACAGGGGAGGTAAAGCATACAGGAGCACTCTGGGCCATGGGTGGGCCAGTGCGTCTACCCCAAGGGGCGCGTCCATGTCCCTTAGAGAGAAGAACATAGGACAATGGTAGTTTTCGCGCGAGGCGAATAGATCTACGCTCGCCCGTCCGAATCTCATCCATAGCATTTCCACTATCTGAGGGTGAAGACGCCAATCTCCGTAGATTGGGTTTCCCCTCGATAGCAGATCGACGTGAGTTGCGCGTAACGACAGGAAAACCCGTCTGCTCCACACCAAAAGCTTGTAAGCTAGAGCATGGAGTTTTGACGAGCGCATGCCACCCTGACGGTTGATATAAGCCACAGCCGTGGTATTGTCGCACCGTACTAGAACGTGATGTCCCTGCAAGCGAGGCAGAAAATGATTCAGAGCTTTCCAAATGGTTAAAAGCTCTAAATAGTTTATGTGCGCTGAACGTAGTCTGTTTGGCCACAGACCGTTCACCGTTCTGCCCTCCCTACCCCAGCCTGTCAAGGACGCATCTGTCGTCACAACTTTCCGCATCGCAACCGCCCCCAGAGGGGTTCCCCGTGCGTAAAAGTCCTCGCTCTTCCAGTGGCGCAAGGCTGCCGAGCAGGCGCGTGTCACTGTTACCGAGCGGCAAAGGTCGCGAATCGGGCTGAAATGTAGTGACAAAACCCATTTCATGAACGCCCTCATCCTCAGGAGTCCCAACGGCACAACTTGGGTGGATGAAGCCATGAGACCCTGCAGCCTGAGACATGTGCGATATTGCACTTTCGCCCCTTCTCTGAACTGCGTCAGACAGTTCATCAGAGAGCGAACGCGCTCTTGAGAGAGACGCGCTCGCATGGAGACCGAATTCAACTCTAAGCCCAGAAAAATTACATTTTGACTGGGCGTGAAATTGCTCTTGCTCACATTCACTTGGAACCCGAGCGATGTGATGTGCGCGAGCACACGGCCGGTGTCCCGCAACACCTTCTCCTTTGATTCGGCTATGATGAGCCAATCGTCTATGTAAGTCAGGATTCGCAGACCTGACATTCTCAGAGGTGCTAAGCTCGCCTCCGCGCACAGACAGAAAGACCGGGGACTCAGACTGAGTCCAAACGGAAGAACTGTGAATTCGTAACATATGCCCTGGTAGGCGAAACGAAGAAACTTCCTGTGCGGAGGATAGATGCTTATGTGAAAGAAAGCATCTTTCAGATCGACTGATGTGAACCAGTCGTTCTGTTTTATGGCACGGGCGAGTGCGCCTTGTGTCAGCATTCTGAAATTGTATTTCCTCAAATGTTTGTTCAACACTCGAAGGTCCAAGATAGGGCGGAGAGAGCCGCCTTTTTTCGGGACCAGAAAATAACGGGAATAAAAACCCTGGTTTATCAGATTGGGGGGTACCGCCTGAATCGCTCCCTTGTTTAAGAGAGATGAAATTTCCTCTTTCAGAATGTGAGAGGCGTTCTCCTCCGTGTGAGAAAGGAAAATGCCGTTGAAATGCGGGGGTTTTACTGCGAATTGCAATCTGTAACCCTGCATTACTGTACGCATCACCCATTCGGGAGCTGAAACGGTTCGCCAAGCCGCTTCGTGACTCGCGAGTGCTCCCGCTCGGGCCAGAGCGGAGCTGTGTGAGACCGACAGGTTTATTTGTGATGCAATGGCGCCATCTAGTGGGCACACTAGAGGTGACATGCAGGGGTTCGGAGGGATTTCCTCTCTCTGCAGTGAGATGAGTTCTCTCTGCGGAGAGAGGTTTTCTCTCCAAAACGAATTCATTCGATTCGTATTTTTTTGTGTTTTTTGTGTTGGGCAAACACTGGGGCCGAAGCCTTTATTGAGAGAGTGAGGGGAACAGAGTGTGGGCAGTGTGGTGTTACTGAGCTTAAACTTTCCCTCACAAAGGGCCCCCTGAACGTGGGGGGAAAACACACACTTCTCGAACACACGAGCTGGGCAGTCTCGTTTACAGGCGGAGAGCTGACCCATCCGCGGGACCCCCTGGGTCTTTTGGACGGGGGTCCTAGAAGAGGAGGGGAGTCCGAAGGGCTTGCGGCCCGTGAACATGGACTCGATGCCCCCATCGGTTGAACATCAGGCAGGCCGCTTGCGTTTCGAGTCGGTGGGGTTGGAATTCGCAGGTCTCCCGGCCACGCCCGCGATGCGCCGTTTCTCACTGTCGGGGAGCCCTGACAGGTTCAGCCAGAGCGCGCACTCTCCAACCACGGAAAGCGCCATACAGGCTTGGACAGCCTGCCGAGCGTCACGGAGGACGAGGTCATTCACCGTGAGGATTTCCTTCCACAGGGTTTCAGAGGGATTTCCCTTTTCCAATTGTTGCCCTAACTCTTCGAGGATCTCCGCCTGGTAGGCGTAGAGGAGTGAAGAAATGTTAAGGGCCCTGACAGCCACGGCCGAGGACTTATAAGCTGCCTGGTGAACTGAGGCAGCAAAACGGTCCATCTTGTTGGGCAAGACCGGCTTAGGGGGAGCGAGCAGCCCGCCCTGAGCGGGGTTAAGGTGCCTGGCGATGGACGGCTCAACGTCGGGAGGTTCGCCCATACCGTGCGCCGCCATGTCCTTAACCTCGAGTCCCGTAAGACCGTTTCTGAAGTCGAGCGGGTCGCTCCAATAATTCCTCATGTGCTTCGCGCACGCCGGGAGGATGGGGAAGAGTTGTTTCCTCGGGCCGGGGGGGGGGGGGGGGGGGTGGTCCCAGCACTTTCCCATCATAAATATCCCTCTCCTGGTCGGTGGCGCTCTGTGGTGCCGGCCATTCAATGTTGAGACGAGCGGCTGCTCGCTCACACACTTCCAGGAGGATGGCTTGAGGCAGAACCGCGTGGGCGGTAGCCTGGGGAACGCCAGAGGGCGGGATGGCCTCCTCGTCCTCTGAAAACCCAAGAATGGCCGCATCCTCCTCTTCGCCAGAACCGGGCAGTTCGTGGACGAGAGCGAGGTTGTCCCCGAAGATGTCCTCCTCGGGGAAGGCGGGATTGGGCTGGTCAGCCCAGATAATAATAATAATAATAATAATTCATTACATTTATATAGCGCTTTTCTAGGCACTCAAAGCGCTTCACATGGAAGGGGGGAATCTCCTCAACCACCACCAATGTGCAGCATCCACTTGGATGATGCGACGGCAGCCATAGTGCGCCAGAACGCTCACCACACACCAGCTTACTGGTGGAGAGGAGACAGTGATGAAGCCAATCAGTGTATATATATATATGGGGATTATTAGGAGGCCATGATGGACAGAGGCCACTGGGATTTTTAATGACCACAGAGAGTCAGGACCTCGGTTTAACGTCTCATCCGAAGGACGGTGCTCTTTGACAGTATAGTGTCCCCGTCACTATACTGGGGCGTTAGGACCCACACAGACCACAGGGTGAGCGCCCCTTGCTGGCCTCACTAACACCTCTTCCAGCAGCAACCTGGTTTTCTCAGAAGGTCTCCCATCCAGGTACTAACCAGGCTCAGCCCTGCTTAGCTTCAGTGGGCAACCAGTCTTGGGCTACAGGGTGATATGGCTGCTGGCCAGATGAGAGACGTTGCACCCTGGGAGGCCCCCGGTAGCGCGTCGTCATCACCGTGTCCCCCGTCCGAGTCAGAAGGGCTGAGCCCGGAGCACTGTGTCACTGCCACCTTAAGACGGCGTTTAAGCAGCTTCCTAGGCAGCATGAGGCAGAAACTGCAATTCTCCGGGTTCTCCAGGGCTTCCCGAGCGTGCTTAAGACCCAAACAGACCACGCAAAGCTGATGAAGGTCCTTAGCTGCGATGAGGGCACCACACGCGGCCGGGCAGGCCCGTGATGTGCTATCCCCTGGAGAGGCTGCAGGCTTAGACAGTGACATACCAGCAAAGAAAACGGAGAAATCCGTGGCGGGCAGCCGTGGAGAAACGGTGAAAATAGCGAGAGCGTGGGCGGCTCCGAATGCAAAGCAGCAGTAGTTGAAATATAAACAACTGTCACGTCCGGCGGAGGCTGATCTGATCGATATGTCCTCCTGAAGACACGAGGTGAGCAGGATCTCTCCACTCGATGTTTCAGAGAACCGGGGTTACGATAGTAACCTATTGTTTCTTTTTGTAGTACCTCCTTTGGTAATGCATGGCACAAAGAGGGACTTCTGTCCCAACTCAAATCACAGGCATAATAGTTTTCTGATGAAGGACAGAGGTCGTCAATTCATCAATAGCATGTCTAAAAATGTTTACTCGGAGTGTCTAGACGTGTTCTTCAATTTATTGTCCTGCCTCTGATCCAAGTGCCTTCATCAGTTGTAGTACGGGGGAGATTCACAGACATTTAATTCCACACCTCAATCTCATAAAACTTGCAAAACTGGGATGAAACTGCCAGTGTGATGTGCCTTTAACATATGGGAAGCTTCTGTTTTAGACTCTGGTCAGGTCATTTACATTCCCTTATCATTCAAATGCCATTTCTATTTTGTCTTGGATTGTAAGTGAAGAAAGTCCATTATATAAAAATATATATATTTTGTTTACTTTGATCTTCTAAGCAGAGTTTGAAACAATCATAATTGCATGATAATTAATTATTTAAATGTATATTTTAAACAAATTACAACATAATGTAAGACAATAAAAAAGACAACAAAAAATGTAGGTTAATATGAAGGTTCTTGATTCCTTCACAAAAGTATTGCCCACACATTTTCAGTTTAATTCCTAAATGTCTTATAGGGGTTGAAGTTTCTAAAGGCAGTTTACAGCCATCAATTTGTCATTTCCTAAAGGACATATTTCTTAAAGTGTGTTTTTTGGCCTTGTAGAAGAATGGTCTTGATATGAAATGTTCACATTTTAAAAGGTGTCCATGTGACAACAAAACCAGAAGCCTGCCTTGCATTCCATGGATCGATACTAGAGCTAACACATCTCTTGTGATTAGACTGTAGGTCTGCCACATCACTCTCCGTGTCCTTAGAGCCAAACACGCAATGAGGCATTTTCAGATGGCCTTGTAAGCATACGACATTTGTAAATGTAGAACAATCTATTAAGCTCTCTTGTGCTTTGAAAGCAAGTGGCATTGAAAAACTACAGCTTATCAGGGATGACACGATATAATAAAATTCTGATTTGAAAATATTAATTACTAGCATAAAATAAGGTATATATCACAGAAAAAGTTAGGGCGAAGTAATTCTTTGCTTAGAGAAGGTGGCTTGCAATTCAAATGAAATTCTACGAAGGATGTCTTCTAAAGGCAGTGGAAATTTCAGTTCATCAAACCTCTTAAATCAAGGTTGCTGTAATAGTATGTTTGTTTTAAAATGCAGTTATATAATATATATAATACAAGGGAAAAAATGTTAACTGACCTCCAAGGCAAGCTCCCATAGCCAACGCAAAAATTAGAGGTTTGACTGGCAGGTTGACATCAGCATCTTGACTGAGGTCTATAAGCACAGGAATCTATGGGGGCAAAATGAGATGATGGATGGATGGATGGACAGAAGGCACAAATAACCTGATCATAATTCTCATCTCAACAATTATGCAATGCCTATTACAAACAGTCATCAGTCAAAAACTAAGCATTGTAAATGTCAGGATCATGAAGAGTGTTATATTCAACAATTTTGACAGCCGTTCAACCTATTAGCAGATTGAGTCATATTCTACTACTGCACAAGTCAACAAGAAAATCAATAGTGGATGACATTAGATTTGTTACCCCCTTTTTCCTCTCTTTCTGCACAGACACACAGTTCGAAAAAACAGCAAATAAAAACCTCATGAAACAGCATGTATGAACCAAGCTTCACTGCACTGGCCCAGGCATGAAATCTACACAGATATAAACAAGACAAAAACACTTATGGCTCCACAATGGCTATAGATATCAGTACTTATCATCAACATATAACGGTGAGAAGCAGAGAATGCATCCCTGTGGTGACAACAAGAAGCACGCATGCATCCATTTCTCATAAGCATTCTTAATTTCAAGATTGCATATTTGCAGAAAATGACTTCTGCCTCGAAGATTTCAGTGTGTAGCCACTTGTCTGCGACACGCTGGCCTCCCAGCTAACAGCGGCTTCAGTTGCAATCGACTTGAATAAATTACACAGCACAACTGTGATTACATTTTCTACTACATTTGCCATCCGGTTCATTCAGCCGTGGCATCGCCACCGTGGATGAGAGGGCACCAGGAGCCAACCATACACTTGTGCTGACAAGAAAATAGCAGTTTTATGTTTGCAGTGGAGCGCAAATAGCAAATTTTAATCTGTGTGGAAAATCCTAACTTGACACAGGTGGCATAGAAACATTTTCGCAGATCTCAAACATGATCTCTGTAATCATAACTCATATTAGCCTATTTATTATACATAAAACAGCTGTTTGATAATTAATGTGGATTAAACTTTCATTAAGTTGTCTACACAGGAACAGCTACCAAACAAGGTTTATGGAGACATTTCTTCTTTTTTACACATGTGAGTAGATAAGTTTTATATCTAAGGGATAATGTACAGCCAGACAGGTTGAAATCAAAAAGTAACCCCCAACAGAGCAATCACAACCATAAGGATAGGTGCATTGTATCTTCTAGAAGGTTTTTTTGTTGTTGTAATAACTGGCTCTATAAGCAAATAAATGGGAAACATATTTATATTGATATATACACAACCATTCAATAATTTGTTGTCAATTGTTTTTAAAGAAATTAATACTTTTATTCAGCAAGGAAGCATTTAATTTATCAAAAGTGACAGTAAAGACTTTTACACTGTTACAAAAAAAATGTGTTTCAAATAAATGCTGTTTGAACTTTCTATCCATCAAAAAATCCTGAAAAATGTATTATGGTTTCTACAAAAATCTTAAGCATGTTTCCTGCGACCCAAATCAACATATTTGATTTATGAAGACATGTGACACTGAAGAAAATTCAGCATTGCCATCACAGGAATAAATTACATTTGAAAATAATTTAAAATAGAATTTTCACTTTACAATTTTACTGTTTTCGATCAAATAAATGCATCTTACTGACCCAAACCTTTTTAACTAGTGTATCAATAATGAAATATGAAATTATTTTATAACTTGAGAAAAAAGAGACTGGAGCGATATAAGAGACTTGGAGAAGATTAGTGGCAAGGGACAGTGGTAAAATTTACAAAACAAAAGTGGTTTAAATGGTTTTGCATAAGGACCAAAGATATATTATTTGTATATATAATTATTTGTCATCAGATGTGGATATCAGTGATTGTGTCACGTTTAAAATGCATAGAATACTCAAACTGAACACACTGTGTCTTATACATGGACCTAGACATGACGAGCACATGAAGGCCAATTCAATTGCTTTATGCATGGTGTGATATAGAGTCAATATAATACAATTATAAATTCTGACCACAGAAATGCACAGATATTTGCTGTTTAGACCAGCATGCAATTCCATGCCGCTATATTCTATTTAGTGATGGTTTTCAGCAAAACATAGTCTTTCTAATGAAGCTGGTTGTTCAAATGAGACTAAAGGGTTAGTTCACCCAAGAATGAATTTTCTGTCATTAATTACTCACCCTCGTGTCATTCCAAACCCGTGAGACCTACGTTGCAATGACGTTGCTGCCTATGGGACAGAAAGCTCTTGGATTTCATCAAAAATATCTTAATTTGTGTTCTGAAGATGAATGAAGGTCTTACAGGTTTGAAACGACATGAGAGTAATTAATGACATTATTTTCTTTTTTGGGTGAACTACCCTTTTAAAGTGATGAGTAATGATATTTAACAGTAGTCAGACTTTGGTTAAGCTAGTTATGAGGTCTGATTGAGCACACCAGCATCCATACCACTTTTCAAGAGGGCAGTTCAAAATAATTGAATGCATGCTGATTTTTGTTGTTGGTGGAGTTCGAAACAGGCACATTCTGTGCTCAAGAAAAGTGAAGCGTGTGTCTAACTGCATGGCCTTTTTAGATTCAGATTGTTAGAGGGCACTGCTGAGATGTTTTTTCTGTATTTATACAGTGACGAGTCCTGCAAAATCAATGCAATCCATTACCACCACAGGTGTATGCTGAGCTCAAGTCCATTTCACCCTCTTTATCTCTTCTTTTTTGACAAAGCGAGAGAAAGAGTCAGACAGTGAGAAAGAGAATGAGACAAAATAAGAGAGCTGTTGGTCAACCAGTGGTCAACTAGTCCAACAGTAAGACCTTTATGTAAACGCTCCCTAAGAAACATAAATAATCGGTAGGGGGTGTAACGATACACGTATTCGTATTGAACCGTTCGGTACGAGGCTTTCGGTTCGGTTTTCGGTACGCATTTTTACACCGAACGGTTCGTTGGACCATTTTTCCTGCCGACCAAAATGTCGTTATTTCAAATGTAGGCACGTCGCGCGTGGCAAGCACGCTCATAATGTGAGACGCTGGCGTGACCACAACATTGCCCAACATCAAATGGCAAATGTAATGTAAGCGGAACGAAACTGAGCTACTCGTTATTGTGTGGTTGATGGACCGTTTATCAGTTTGGACCAATGCAGCGCGAGCCGATCTTAATCAAGCGGCACTGTTACTACACAGCGAAATCCAGTAACGAAAAAATTGAATTCGTCACTGAAGTAATAACATCGCTGCGAGATCTAGTGAGAAACATTCACATTTCTCCATTATTAACGGATCAAACAGCACTGACGTGGAAACCAGGAAGAAACATTGTGCCATGAATGAACTATACAGTGTCCACAGATCAGCAACATTCACCATGGATTTACTGTATAACACTACTAACTGTAACCATGGAAGTTTGGCAGGAATAGTAGGCTATAATGCTTTCAAGTAACATTACATCGGTTTTATTTTGACATTATGAAAACAATTACTGCCCTCAAATGTTAATCTGAACTAAAATAAACCTTTGTTTATAACTAGGCTACTACATTTCATTTTGTCCAAGGAGCTGTTTTGTTTTATATTATATGTATATGCTCCTAAGTATAGCTCCATCATTGCTCAAGTAAAAAAATATTATACTTTATGATGTTAGTTTTAATATAAATATAATTAAAAAAATTAAATGAAGGAAATTTCCTTGGCATTTCTTTCTTTTTGCTGTATCGAAAACGTACCGAACCGTGACACAAGTGTATCGTATCGAACCGTGAATTTTGTGAACCGTTACACCCCTAATAATCGGGGTCAGATTAACTGGCTAATTAAATTAATCAACTAGTCTTTCAGGCAACCTAACAACTAGTTTTAAAAATACCGGTATGTAGTTTTGCACATCCCTACTACACATGAGAGACGAGAGAAAGAGAGAATACAAGTAAGAAAAGAGGGCAAAATAGACAGATCAAATGAAACGTGTGGAAAATGCTGGAGAAGGAGGAAATGAAAAGGCTTTTGAAATGCTAAGTGATTTCTGGAGTGACTTGTCTCTTCATCTGCCCTGCATTCTTCCCTTCTGCTCATTTGGCAGTGAGCGATTGGCAGCACAGCTCTGTCTGTTTGGTGGCATGTTCATCATATCAGCTCACAGTACGTGTTCCTTCATGATACACATGATTCATGCACTGCTCTGATAGCACATCATCACTCACTATACTGTTCCTCACACGTATAGAGGATAAAATGCACTATTTTCACCTATTTGTCAACAGAACATGGGCAGTTGACACGACATGTCAAGCAGTGACAGCAGTGTCCTGCAGCGTGACATGCTCTAAAAACTATTTGAAAAAAAAAACATATTTTTTATTAATTTATAAACGTACAACAGGTCCTGTCTTCTACATTGGCCAAATATTGTTAAGAAAGTACTGGAAGGTTGCACATTTTACTTTGTTTGCAGGAGTTAAATTGAATGTGCCGATACAACCTTAAAAAAAAAAAAAAAATGTATATAATGGAGAAGATGTGAGAAGTGTGATTTTAGAGCTAGTTTTGTCTTATCTTTGTGTTTATGTGCAAATGATTGACAAAGTGCGTGTGTTTCTTACCATAGTGGCAGTGAAGGGAATGTTGTCTATAAGAGAGGAGGCCAGCGCTGAGACCCACATGACCAAAATGATGGCGATGGCCAACCGCTCATCCTCTGGCACTGCCTGGGAGAGAAGATAACAATAAAATATGTCAACCAAACACACACATACACAAGCCCTGTCTCTCTGTCAGTCACAAGGCCTATAGATGCCAACACAAAGGTGGGAGGCTTGCAGACAATGTATTCATGACACAGTCACATTGAATTCATTATTTCACGGTCTGTTGCTTTCATAAACCAAAACACAACACCACACATGTACACAAGCAAAAATAAACACACTTTCTAACCACATGCTTGTTTTTCATCCTGATATTATATGTGAAAAAACACCATAGCTTTTTGCATGTACGAAAGCTTTTTAATAAAACACGGATTTGTTTCAGTCGTTTCCCCACTATTCTTCTCTATGGTTGTTTATCTACTGTACATGGTCAGATTTTAGGGGTTCTGGTGCTGATGATTGGATTGAATGCATGAGAGCTCCACAGCAGCACCTGTCACGAATAATTACGGTGATTGTAAAATGCCCACACACCAAACACAAGCTGACGGGTCTATCAGAGTGTGATCGCCAGCCAGGCAAAGCTGGACACTTCCAGGCCTGTGGAAATCTCTCTATTTATGACTTAACACAGCCCCACTACTGGATCAAAAAGATAACAATAATTTCAGCCAGCCACATTATTTAATGAGGTTCATTTGACCGGTTTTCAGTGTTTTTATATGTGTGGAAACACGTGCTCTTAGAATTATGGTGTACCTTTTCAGGGGCCTTGGATTTTTCCTATTTATTCCTTTCTATTCATCACATCATTATAAACTTTAATTTGAAGCAAACATGTATTTGAAAATCAGACAAAAAACAAAGGTACAAGACTGTGTACTTAACATCTTCAATGAGGGAAAGAAAAACAAATCCTTGAAGCATCGCAAATGAAAATCGAACTAAAAACAATGGAGAATTAAAAAACTATTTATTTAAAACAACAGAGAAGTATAAAACTATTTATTTAAAGATGTTGGTATTTTATGTTCATTGCAAAATATGTAAATGCTGTATACACAAATATGTACAAATGAACAAATACTTAAGTAGTTTAAGAAAGTAGGAAGATAGAATCTATTATGTCATTTGCGGTGCTTCATGGGGGAGGGCAGATACCTTTGTTGCGGTTTGCTTGTTGTGATTCTCTGATTGGTGGAGATTTTCTTGCTGATATTAAAATGTGATTTTAAATCTCACAAAGTGACTTATTTCTCAACATGTGGCTTTACAGTATCTTGCAAGTGCAGCTTTGTTTCTCATAACTGTGACTTTATATTTTTCAGTTGCAATGTGATGCACACAAGGACTTTATATCTTTTTTTATTTTCATATTCTGCGTTTACTCTGAGGCAGAAACAGAATTTTCCTCAAAATCCGATCGCAAGTGGTCACAGGAGGAGACATGTTACTTCCAACATGTAAACATGTGTCACCTCCCCACTATCACCCAAGATATAACATGATTTTTTTGGATAGGTTTTGTGCTGATTTGCAAAACTCATTTAGTGAGTTGAGCACCAAAGAAACTGAAAATATAAATTCTTAGTGAAATCCCCCCAAAGACAATACTCACTTTTATCAACACTGCTGTCTGCTCCCCAATGTAGTCGATGAGCTGCAGCTGGGCTAAGGCCTTAAAACACACCAAAGAGAAAATCAAGCCATAGACCAAAAAAACAAAACAACAGACATTTAATCATACAGTCCTGATTTTCCATCCTTTAAACAATGGAAGTGTAATGTCAAAATACATCTATTTTTTGTCTAGCTGCTTGCGGTGGACACTAGTATAAGTGATTGTGAATGTTGACTCTGCTTTAGAGTTAACAGTTTATCTTGGAGAAGCATTAAGCTCCCCACTGGGCCCAAGGGGTGGTCTTCCCTGTGTGAATACTCTCTTCCTTACAAAACAAAGGATTAAACCAACACAAACAGCAAACCCAGCATTTATGCTGCTGACATGCAAACTTTTCCCTTATTTAGACTTCCAATCTCTAAGTAACCCTCTGTTTCTCTCTTTAGTTAAGAATGTGATGCATAAAAATAAACATAACACACTACTATATAAACTATTAAATATTTCTTTATTTTGTCTATTTCATAACAATGCACTTGAAATATTTAGTCTTTTATAACTTTGAACTTTTTTTTTCCTCTAAGGCTTATGCTCAGGTTTGTAAAAAAAAAAAAAAAATCAAATTTAGAAAAAGAAATGTATTTAATAAAAAAAGATTCACATTAAAAAAAAAATATAACATTAAAAAGAAAAATAATAATTTTTCTTACATTAATTGTGCAAATTAATTTAGAGTTGATGAATCTAAATATGAATGATAAAGATTTTGGTTGCAATTAAATCAATTGATTGATTGATTGATTAAGGTTGCATTTAAAACTCAACGCACGTTTGATATGAACATAACAAGCATCCAAAACACAACATTCCCCCAACTAAACTGGTCTTTTCAGCTTTGTAAACAATGACTAGACATCTCTGTGACGTAATACGTGACAGAACATTGGGATATGTGGGCGTTTGTGTTTTAAAGCATGTCTGTGTGCAGTTTGTGACCATTACCATACCTCCATAAGCACAAAAAGAGCAGCAAAGAACAACAGGGTGGCCCATTCCACTCTGTGAAGTATGATCTCGAAGTCTTGAATGTCAGCCAGCACCAGTAACCACAGAGCCCCCAAGATAGCGATCCAACCTGAGGGACAAAACAGTACATCAAGCCAAGATCACTGGAAAAGAACCAAGAACACTTTGAACACAACTGCAATTTTATTTCCTGTTGTAGCACGTAAAGGATTTAAGATAATGGAATCCTGGAAAACACCCGACCGGTAGTTAATGCAATGCATCAATCATATGTTATGCCTCTATCTATCTTGCCTTCCCATGACCAGAAACACATTCTCATCAGCCGACCGCAGTGGTCCTGAATCTGGTATTCCACTCACACAAAACCTCAGTCAGCGGGAGAGAGACCAAACAGCGGCATTCAATTAGAAACACAGTCCAGCCACCTCACAAACAGACTCATAAACGCTCTGCACATCGATATACTGACACCACAGGAATTCTGCAACGCCACAATGGACTACGGGTTGTCAGGGTGTAAGAATAATAGGCCTAAGCCAGTTACTGGATCGTCTTCATTAAAGGCTTCTGTGATGTGTTCGACACTGATCTTATTACCTCAGTCTAAATAAACTATGGGAATCGCAACTACAACAGAACAGAACATAAATGTGGCAGTTTCCTTTCCTTTACTATCAATGTTGAAAAAAGTTGTGCTGCTTAATATCTTTGTGGAAAGCGTGATACTTTTTTTTTAGATTCTTTGATGAATAGAAAATGTAAAAGATATTTTTGTCCATAAAGAGTCAGTGGGTTTCGGTGGGAATTTTAATGTAAATATTTTTCAAAAAAAAATTTTTTCAAAAATATATATTTCTGTATATTTCTCATAGAATAAAGAATTTTTTTTTTTTTTTTACAAAATATATATAGGTTTTGAACAACATGAGGGTGAGTAAATCATGCCAGGATTTTCGTTTTCAAATGAACGTTCAACAGTAAATAGCATAGCAAAAAAGTGTCAAACTGTACCACTGTTTATTTTAATGTTTAATGTTATTGTGATATCAATCTGAAAAATCTACCAAGAATGGAGGTGAAATTAAAAGGGACATTAACTATGATTGAGTGAAGAATTATTGCCAGACATTTCACTACTGATTAGCTGATGAACTGTTTCCCAGAAGCCTCTTGGACTAAAAACATGCACCATGTCAGGAACAAAATGTACGAGTCACTAAAGCGAGACTGATAATACGGCAGGACGTGGTCCAGTGTTATACTGCTACATCACATGCGGTGGTGGAAGTCCATCATAATAAGCATGCCATTTAGAGATCAGGGCTGTGCACAAGTAATGCGTCACATGTCATCCTTTGACCTTTACTATAATAGCCACAGAAAAGCAGGCTTTATTCTGAACCTGCATATTACATGCAACTGTTTGACGTTGAACATAAAAAATAAAAATAAATGACTTGCTGCAAATGTTACAACAAACGAACAGAAACCATTAGTGCAGTTAATGAATGCTTACATACTGGGAGAAACATTTACAAGCAGTAAGATCAGATTTTGAAACGTATTTAAGTGCAGGTCGTAGATTATCATCTCTAGGTTGTGTTTTACAGGAGCAACCATTAAGAGGACATTCATTATACAACAGCATCCAGGTAAAATGGTTCGTGGAAATATTATTCCCCAGTACACTGTTTGTCATCATTTACCAAGACAAAGCAGTGAAAGGGAAAATTTCATTTCTTGTTATTTTACATTTATTTGTTAGTGCAGTATTGAATATTACTCCTCAATGTACAAAGAATACAAATATAGGAGCTTGAACAGTGGATGGTGTTCGATTGGTGTGGGGTATATGAGTGCATTTGGGCCTTGATTTAAAAACAGGAACACGTAGTGTAGACTCTGAGGAGTTCAGTCCTTGAAACAGCATGTGTTGAACAGATGGTCACATACACACACTATCAAAGCTTTGGGGTCGAAATTCAATTTTTATCATATAACAACACAGGGCCTTTGTCTGGTGGACAGTCAGGAAACCAGGTCCTGTGACCACCAAGGGGCTCAATGGAAGTGGTTCTCAACTGGTGTGCCACAATCCAAAAAATGGTATGGGGAAAAAATGCTTAAAGGTGACCTATAATTCAAAATTGAATTTACCTTGGTATAGTCAAATAACAAGAGTTCAGTGCATGGACATGACATAGAGTGAATCTCAAACTGGACTGTTTTCGCGTTCTCATTTAATTCACGTTTATGAAAAACACCCCTGAAAAACGGTCGGTTCTCCACACAATACCGACTGTGACGCAATAGTCGGGATCATTAATATGTATGCCTCCACAAATTTGCATATGCCAGCCCATGTTCAATGACAGGCGAAACTGCGCAGCCGAAGCATAGCAGTTGCTCAGTGTTTGGATGTACACATGAACACAAAAGTATTTTTTAGTTCCTTCATCCGAGCCTCTGAAGAAACAATGGCTTACTTTTATTTTCTCTGGAAATTTCCAAACATTTCACCGACGACTGTTTCCTCAACTTGGGCCAATACAGAGCTGGCCTCGGATCAGCTACCAAGCAACACTTTCTGATGTGTAATTGTTCAAGTTCAGACAGGTAACCTTTCTCTCAAAATCGTTCAATACTGTTTATGCATCAGTAAGTCAAGCCAGTGACTAAAATATCAACTTCACATCGTTTCTTTTAGTAGGATGAAAAAAAAAAACGTATTTAAATTGTGAATAAATTATATACAGAAAGCGATCAAAGAACAATCTTTCCACAGCGCGAGTTTATCTGGACACTTGCCAAACTCGTTATGAATTCAATGACGCACGTTACACTGCACAGCGAAGCTCTTACTGTATTTACATGATCGTGTTTGCATTGGGGATAGCATTAGAGAACAGAAACTGCGTTGCAATGATAAGATCTTCATTCTCGCGACCAACAGACTGTCCTCTGCTTGCTCAATGCTCAGTCATCACAGCAACATTGTATGTGATGGGAATAGATCTAAATACTTTAAAAACATCTCACGATTCGTTAATTTCGATAGCTGTAATAGTAAAAACTTATAATAGCTGTAGTAAAAGTATTCGAGAGAGTTTCACATGTAATACATAGCTATTTCATATGCAAGCATGTCAGCCAATCACAGCAGAGGCCGGTTCCACACAGCAGACACGCCCCTTCAAACAGAGCGTTCAAATCAGAGGCTAAAATCCGGGTGGGAAAAATGCCTTTTATTTCTAAATTATGACTATTTTTGATCTAAAAAACATACTAACATTATAAGGGCAACCCAGGAAACATTATAAAATAATATAAAAAACCACTCTAGAGCACCTTTAATGCAAACAATAAAATTAAATGAAAATGAATAAACAAATAAAAATGTTTATATTTGTTGATATTTTGGCATTAATGTATTAGTTACATGTTAAAAGTGAGCAAAAGTAGGTGCCAACATTAAAATACACGCATTGAAAAAGAAGTTAAAATGTGTCAACTACAAAATTGCAAAGTATTGCAAAGTACCTTTACAAAGTATTAATTTTGTTTTTGGGGTCTACTAGAATAGGTTTTCAAGCTTAATTTAAATGCATTTATTTTGACATATTTTACATTGTTGCAGCATCTGTCTTGCGTCCGAAATTGAATACTTCCCCGCTATATAGTAGTCGAAAAACAGTACGCCAACCGAGTAGTAGGCCTATGTCCGAATACATATTCGAAAAGCAGTAGGCAAAAAGTCCCCGGATGACCTACTACTTCCAGCAAGATTCTGAAGTGCACATTCGATTGATACTTTATTATCCCGTGAGGCCACGGGAGAGGATTTGTGAATGGAAGTGAAGAGACGCACATGGTGCTGGTAGGTCACATGAATGATAACATGACGCATGTAGTACGTCTGGAATCCATTCATACTACACATATTCATACTATATAGAACATACAGTTTTTTAACGGTTGCGAAGTAAGTTCAAATTCAAATGTAGTACCTTCTCAGATAGTGCGCGATTTAGGGGCACACCGCTGGTCTTGAAGATCAGATCATGGCTACGGGTCGTGCAGTTCAGGCCTTGGTAGCGCAGGTTTCGGACTTGACCGCCCAGCTACAAAATCTAAGGACCGAGCCTGCCCACGCGCCCAACCCACCACTGGCTGTTCCACTCGCAGATCGCTCCGCTTGCATCACGGAACCTCGACTGCCACCGCCAGCTGCCTATTCTGGTGAGCCTCAATTATGCCGCACATTTTTGACAAAGTGTTCACTGTTTTTTGCTCTACAGCAGACATCATTTCCCACTGAAGAGTCCAAAGTGGCTTTCGTGATAACACTGTTGTCAGGACAAGCGGCGCTCTGGGGAACAGCAGTGTGGGAACAAGGACATCGGTGTCTTGCCTCATTTCAGACCTTCAGTGACGAACTCAAGAAGGTGTTTGATCGCGCCGTGTCAGGCAGAGAAGCGGCCAGAGTGTTGGCAGATCTACATCAGGGTAACAGGACTGTTACTGATTATTCCATCGAGTTCCGCACGCTGGCTGCGGAGTGTAAGTGGAACGTCGAGGTGCAGTGGGACATGTTTCTGCATGGGTTGGCCGACCATATCCAGAACGAGATCTACACCCTGGAGTTACCCACAGCGGTAGATGACTTGATTGATCTGGCCATACGAGTGGACGTGCGGCTGCAGCGTCGAGATCATAGGGTCCAGAGAGGCCTGGTTCCAGCAATGGAGGATCTTCCCTTCATTACTTACAGCGATTTGGTCGGTCCCGCATTCCCATGCAGGTGGGCAGAGCTCGTCTTTCCCGGGAGGAGAAGGAGCGATGTAGAACACAGGGACTGTGTCTCTATTGTGGAGCTGTGGGACACTTTGCAGTGACGGGTCCTGTAAAAGTCAAGGCCCGTCAATAATTAAGAGGTTACTGACAGGTGGCATTTCCTTGGAAGAATCCTCTATATCTGTCATGCTCCTCCCGGTCAGACTGCAATGGGCTGCTATGCATCATTTGTGTGACGCTTTAGTGGACTCTGGAGCGAATGGGGAGTTTCATGGTCCGAGACCTGGCCCACATAATCAGGATTCCAGTAATTCCACTTACTCATTCCATCTCCGTCAATGCACTGGGTGGAAAACCTCTGTCATCCATCACACACTCTACCGGACCGGTGAGTCTTATCACATCAGGCAATCACGTGGAGGAGATTAATTTTTTGTTAATTGACTCTGCTTTTGCTCCTGTTGTTTTGGGTCACCCCTGGCTCACACTCCACAACCCTCATACAAACTGGCGTCAGAACACTGTCATGTCTTGGAGAGAGAATTGTCATGCGTCTTGTTTGGTGTCTGCGTGTTCTTCTGTATCTTGTTCTGTGTTGCAGGATGAACAGGCGGACCAGGCTAACGTACCCAGTGAGTACCTCGACCTGAATGGAGGTGTTCAATAAGTCTTGAGGTGCTTCTCTTCCTCCACATCGTCCTTACGAATGTGCTGTAGACTTATTGCCAGGTACGTCTCCGCCTAAGGGCAGATTATACTCACTTTCCGCTCTGGAGAGGGAGGCCAGGGAGAAATATATTTCTGATTCAGCCAAACTCATCCGCCGGGAAAGAAAGACAGTTCCCTGCGTCCTTGTATTGATTATCGAGGACTGAACAGCATCACGGTAAAGAATACATATCCCTTTCCGCTGATGTCTTCGGCTTTCGGGAGACTGCAGGGTGCTTCGTTTTTCACAAAGTTGGACCTACACAATGCCTATCATTTGGTCCGCATTAGGGAGGGGGATGAGTGGAAAACCGCCTTTAACACCCCCAGGGGGCACTTTGAATATCTGGTCATGCCTTTTGGGCTGTCCAACTCCCCCGCAGTTTTCTAGGCACTCGTCAATGACGTGCTGAGAGAAATGGTTGACCGGTTCATTTGTCTATCTGGATGACATTTTGATATTTTCCCCGTTTCTCCAGGAACAGGCACAGTCTGTTCCCTTTTTAGGATACATTGTGTCGTCTGAGAGAGTGTGCATGGATCCCGACAAGGTTCAGGCAGTGGTTGATTGGCCAACTCCAGATTCCCGCAAGGCCCTGCAGAGGTTTCTGGGCTTTGCCAATTTCTACCGGCATTTCATTCGCAATTACAGCCAGCTAACCGCTCCTCTGACCGCCTTGACCTCCTCCAAAACGGCATTCAGGTGATCTAGTGCAGCTGAGACTGCATTTACCAAACTGCTTCGTTTCAGCCCCCATTCTTGTCGCCCCTGATCCCTCTCGTCAGTTTGTGGTGGAGGTCGATGCATCAGAGGTGGGAGTTGGTGCGGTTCTCTCCCAGTGCTCTTCCATGGACGGCAAGGTGCATCCGTGCGCATATTTTTCTCATCGTTTGTCATCCGCCGAATGCAATTACGACATTTTCGAGAGAATTGTTGGCAGTCAAGTTAGCCATGGAGGATTGGCGTCACTGATTGGAGGGTTCGGGGTACCCTTCATCGTCTGGAGCGATCACAAGAATCTTGAATACATCAGATCCGCTAAACGACTAAACTCTAGGCAGGCTGGTTGGGCACTTTTTTCCCCGTCTCTATTCACGATTTTTCTCCTACCATCAAGGGTCCAAAAACATCAAACCCGAAGCGTTGTCCCGTGTTTTTGACCAATCTGAACACATTAACCATCGTACCACAGAGATGTGTTGTTTCAATGCTTACTTGGGAGATCGAGTCGAAGGTCCGCACCAGAGTATGTAAGCGGAGTGGAGCGGCAACAATTTTCCCTCCGCGCTCCAAGCATTTAATAATCACTCCGCTCCAGCTCCGCTCCGGGTTCACCATTTACCACTCCCCGCTCCACTCCTCGCTCACTGATATCAGAAACACCGCTCCGTCTTCGTTCCCCAAGGAAATTGCGAATAAAGTATTTAAGTATCCTCTAAAATCTCACAAAATTTCTCCTCATCATAATATATAGGCATTTAAAAAATAAATAAAATAAAAAACAACATTAGGAGAATAGTTGCAATGTGGTTTATTGGATAGTGTGCAAACTTTTCCTATGACATGCTATGCTTATTACAAATTATCAGCATTATAAGTTAAATATCATTGCTGCTTTTTGCAGAGCACATTTTGTTTGGAAAGAAGAAAATAACTACGTTTTCATCATAGTTATTTTATCTACGGGTCGCTACATTTCTTACAGATTTCTGCTCATTCGAAATCAAATACCGACAGTACTGTAAGATTACATTTGCTTGAATGCAATGCATTAGTAAGAAAGCGATTGCGTGTGTGAATAAGTGTTACCTGTTTAAAATGTGCTTTAACCCGATCCAGCCCGATCTCATGAAAGTGCGTAGCCTATCTATAGCACAAATTTGATTTCTCGTACCATTTATACGCCAAAAATAGTTTTTGCTTGCATAGCCTATGATAAGCAGTTTTCGCGTGCATACGATACGCACTTTATGGCAAGAACGCACTTCACACCCATTATCCTAACCAAGGGGTTTAGTGTGTTTCATTTGCACGCAAAAACTATTTTTGGGCATATAAATGGCACGATAAATCAAATTTGTGCTATAGATACGCACTTTAATGAGATCGTGTTGCCCGATCATATTCAGTAGGCTTGATAACTATAACCTCCTGCAGCCACTCATGTCCATCGGCGTCATCATAACCTTCAAATTTTTTTTCTGATTTGAGTGATCCATCTGTATCATGCTAGCGTAATGTGTTTAACGTGTGAATCCTTACTAAAAATGCAGTTCTATAATGAGCCGTTGGCATGAATTGTACTCGTGATGGAGCGGTAGTGGAGCGCTCTCGGAGCGAGTGAAAACCACGACACTCCAACTTTTAAAAAATCCGCTCCGCACTCCATTCAAAATCACACCGCTCCACTCCTTGCTCCGCTCCTACTCCACTCCACTCACATACTCTGGTCCGCACGGCCTTACATGGGGTAACACCTCCGCCCGGTTGCCCACCGAATCGTTTATTCGTGCCTAAGAGACTACGGTCCAACGTCATTTGGTGGGGTCATTGTTCCAAGGTGGCTTTTCATCCGGGGCTTAATAGTACCATTATTCTTATCAAGCAACGGTTCTGGTGGCAAACTATGGCTTGCGACACTCATCGTCTTGTATTCGCCTGTTAATTTGTGCCAGTTGTAAGACTTCCAATCGAGCTCCTGCTGGGCACCTTTAACCGTTGTCAGTTCCTTCGAGACCCTGGTCACGAGCCTCCCTCCCTCACAGGGTAACACTGTGGTTTTAACTGCTCATTTCATTCCTCTGCCCAAATTACCTTCTGGCAGAGAGACAGTGGTTGCTGTCATAGACCACGTCTTTCGTATTCATGGCCTCCCAACGGATGTGCTCTCTGACAGGGGTCTCCAGTTCATATCCAAATTTTGGAGTTTTGGCGGTTGCTGGGGGCGAGCGATAGTCTTTCCTCCGGGTTCCATCCCCAGAGAAACGGTCAAACGGAGAGGGCCAACCAGGATTTGGAAGGGCAGTTGCGATGTTTGGCGTCACAGAATCCGTCCTCTTGGAGTCAGCATATCTCATGGGCTGAGTACACACATAACTCATTACCAGTGTCGTCCACGGGCCTGTCCCCGTTTGAGTGTAGTTTAGGTTACCAGCCACCAATTTTTCCTAGTCTGGAGTCCGAAGTCGCCGTTCCCTCTGCTCACGCCTTTGTCCAGAGGTGCCAACGCACCTGGAGGAGAGCCAGAGAGACTCTCCTCCGGGTGAGTTTGCGCACCAAGGCCCAGGCCGATCGCCACCGGTCGAAGCCTCCCGTCTACGTCTTTGGTCAAAAAGTGTGGCTTTCATCTACCAATATTCCTCTCCGCTCCGTCTGTAGAAAACTTGCTCCCAAATTCATTGGCCCGTTTACCGTCACCAAGATCCTTAGTCCGGTGACAGTCCGCCTCAAACTTCCTCCGGTGTACAGGAGAATTCACCCCGTCTTCCATGTTTCTAAATTAAAACCCGTTTTTCATTTAGCTATTAATCCGCCTTCCCGGTTCCCCCACCGCCATGAATCATAGATGGGGAGCCTGCTTATTCGGTCAGTCGTATTCTGGACTCAAGGCGGAGGGGACGTGGATTCCAGTACTTGGCGGACTGGGAGGGTTACAGTCCGGAGGAGAGGAGTTGGGTTCCTGCAAGAGACATATTGGACCACCTTATCGATGATTACAATCGCTAGTTAGGTCCCTCTGGGAGCGTCAGGAGACGCTCTTAGGGGGTGGGGTAATGTCACGGTTCGCAGGTTTGCCTGTTCATCTTTGTGTGTACTGTCCTGGTCTGATTGCCTATCAGCGTCGCTTAGTTACCAGCTGCGGTAACGAGCAATCAGATCAGCCGCAGATGCGGCTCGTTTATGTGTCCTATAATAGTCTTGTGTTTGTCATGTTCAGTGTCTGGTCGTTCTACGGCTCATGTCTTTGTCTCCTGGCCCTGTCAGTGCTTTTCTGTCTCCAGTTCCTGAGTTACAGGCTTGCTCTAGCCTTGGACTATTCTGCTCTATTCACGATTGATGTACTTCTACGAGGATCATCAAACTTCAGCCCTTTGCAGTCTCCACGCTGCCAAGACCTGAACGCCGACCTCCACCTCTACATCAGTCCATCCAGTCTTGATCTTTTTTCTGTCTTTAAATTGCCTTTCATTCGCAACTGGATCTTGTGTTTCGTTCCCGTGACAGTAGTGCTCTGTTCCCGTCTCTATGAAGCCCCTCCTTCCGAAAAAGCACATGTGCTGTGATTGGTCAACCACTTTGAGCGTGTTTCGGAAATGTCACACCCTTACTATAATTGCATGTTCAACACACTATTAACACACCTCAATCAGACTCAACCACCTCTTTTTTACATTTGCCTTGGCCTGAAAATATTTAAATGAGGATTATTCTGATATGTACTTGCCCGAAGAAAAGTCAAGACTACAATCAAGGCGTTTCATGGAGTTCAGAAACAGTGCACTTACTGATAAAGAGAGTAACTCCCTTTGGAGTGGATTTTGTGCTTTGTAACTTTGCAGATCTTTTTCAGACCTGGCGACTGGCGGACCTGCTGATTTTTCAGACCTGGCAGACCTGGCGATTGTAATCATCAATAAGGGAGTGGTCCAATATGTCTCTTGCAGGGACCCAACTCCTCTCCTCCGGACTGTAACCCTAGCAGTCCGCCAAGTACTGGAATCCGCGTCCCCTCCGCCTTGAGTCCAGAATACGACTGACCGAATAAGCAGAATTTAGAATGTAGAATTTAAGGTGCTGCCTTCTGGTTCTCGCTTCAGTCAGCCAGCAGCCAGAACAAACATATTTAAATTCTCCTTTTTACCCTCTGCGATCTCTCTGCTTAACTCCGTAAAGAATAGGTAATGTCTGCACATAAGACATACTTGAACTTAAATGTTAAATGTTGTGGTTGTTATTTTTATTTTCATCTGTCTGACCCTGTATTTGAATTGATGTTGATGTTGTCGTGTACTGCATGTTAATCTATTTGGCTACTGCAGCAAAACTAATCGCCCCTCGGGGACAAATAAAGGTCTTGAACTTGAACTTCAAGCTCAAACAGCAACATTACACACTAAAGAAAGTTAAAAATGTAAAAAACACAATAGGTCCTCTTTAAAGTAACACTATGTAGTTTTTCAACCTCCATGATATATTTCCAAGACCCTTGTGATGGTACATCGACTTACAATAAGTTAAACGACATGTCTGCCATAGCCTGACGTGGTCTGTATCGCTTTTACTTGCACTATATAACTTCGGGTTTCGGGTAGTAACCGGAGCACAGAAAAGAACTACAAAATTCGACTGCTTTACGGCATACGTCACTTCACCCACCACTTCCTCAAATTGTCTGTGGCCATTGTTGATTCCAAAGCCGGTGATGGATAAACAACAAGCGAGCGTGCGACAGTAGGCTGCGGTAGGCTAAATTATTTACGACAGCGGTAATGGACAATTCCGCTTCCAACCTGTAGGGCGACCACAGAGGAAAAGTTCCTTGGTGTTGCTTTAAGACAGTTTATTTTTATTTTTATAAGTCGATAAACAAGAACTTTTTTGGGTCCTAAAGTAAAACCCACTACTTGGGCTGAGCAAAGTGAGGTCATCCATTTTGTACCAATGCTCCTTAAATTTAAGCCCAGTAAGGATAATTGTGAGCAAGAATGTTCCTCCAAAAGTGAAGGAAGAGTTGGGAAAAGACATTTTAATTTCATTATTAGCCTGCATAAACTTTGCATTCATGAAAAACTCACCATTCTCACTATTATTGTGACATCAGAGAGAGTCATAAATGTCAACTCAAAATCTAACCCACACCACTCAAAGAAGAACAGTGAATTACTGAGCAATTATCTAAAGACCCCACTTCCACCAGAAAGACTATTTCCTGTTAGCCAGCCAGAGGCTTTGAACTCCAGCCAGCGATGCCAGTGAGTGAAGTGCCTCAATAAAAAATAAATAAATAAATAAATAAAAAACCTGGACAATAGTCAATCGGTTATTATTCAAGCTTCCCACATTTAGCACAAAACACCTCATGCATGCACACATGCTTTGGGATTATGACCAACCCTGGTCAGTAAATGCAGCAACAAACAGATAGGCCTATATGCTATAAATCATATCGGAGACAGTGCTTCCAATTCAAGCAAAATTTGATTAAACAGGTGAGTGCTGGAGATTGCCTGTGGGAAATCATTTAATAAGGGATGAGAAGGATGAACAGAGGAAGATTCAAAGAAGACAGGAAGCGAAAGAACAGAAAAAGACAGAGAAGGGTTCAGATGCAGTCACAGAGGAAACAGATGTACTGTAATTGTGGTGTATTGGTAAAATTGGTTTGATTTAAACAAGGTTGATATCATAAAAGGCAATGTTGTTGGGAATATCCGAATGATGGAAAACAAAGTTTTGTAACTAGTTATGGGAATCTCCAAGTCTATTAATAAAAAAAAAATTAAATGTGAATTTTTGCAATCAGGATGCAATTTTTATACGTAACTACTACGTAATACGAAGTTGAAATGAACTGTAAAAATAAGACTCTGACCCTCGCTGATGTAAAATGACATGCACTATCATTATTGGTTGATACCCAAAATGGATATTTTAAAATAATTGTAGTTCCAAAATTAAACTCCAATATCCCATCAGAGTCTGAATATCCTCTCATCTAATGAAAACCCAGGAGAATGAAAATAATGAAGCTTTAATCTCTTTGAGACTGTGATTATAAAGTTTGTTTGGGTTCTCATAAGATTAGAAAAGTCAAGAACAATCAACCTGATACTTAAATTATAAGCAAAGGTGAAGAGTGACAAAGTACATTTACTTGAGTACACACTTTTTGGGTCTCTGTACTTTACTTGAGTATTATTTTTTCTGGAAAGGTTTTACATTAACTTCACTACATTTGAAAGACAAATACCGTACTTTTTACTCCACTACATTTCTGTCAAGGTCCTCGAGTAGAAAGTAGTTATGTTAGTCACGGCATGATTTTTTTCCGTCTCTAAAACGTGATTGGATTTTTGCGGGTGACAGACAGCCTATCAGTAATCACTCTTGTATGGTCACGTGTCATGAAGTTCAACGATTAGTACGATTCCTCTCCACTAGTGATCTGTGAGAGACAGTATCGTTGTCACAACTAATGGTTTGAAAGTTTTGTTTTCATGGCAAATAAGTATTTCTGTTTTGCTCTTTGTTAAAGCAGTATTGCTGTTGGGCAGTTATACAGGTATGATTTTTTTTCTGATCAGTCTGTATTTAGTGCATGAATGGAGACACATAGATGTATACTTCTTTTGTGGGGGTGGTAGGAATGTTAAATAAAAAAAATTAAGATGATTATGCCTGTCTTTTTTATCAATTCAGTTGTTTAATATCTATAGGTTTTGTAACATTAATTCCACAGATACTTCAAACTGGTCAGTGTATTCATTAGGTCGCTTCAGAGGCATAAGGTACTGTAACAATGCAACAATAATAAAACAATGCATTGACATTTACTTTTGATACTCAAGTACTTTCAAAAGCAAGCACTTCTGTACTTTTACTTAAGTAAAAATCTGTCTTTACAACTTTTACTTGTAATGGAGTAATATTTGACTAGCAGTATCTGTACTTTCACTCAAGTAAGGAAGTTGTGTTCCTTGTCCACCTCTGATTATAAGTATATTTTTTATGCATTAAGTAGAATTTGGGGTCAAACACAACATGAGACAGTTCATGAAAACTTTCACGTCAGTTGGATACCGTTAGTTTTTTCTCCAGAGAAAAGTAATCACAATTCACCACCAGACAGACAGACAGATCATCTGACTTTAAAACACTTTTTTTTAGATACAAGCGTCCTTTTCTCGAAGAGTAAATTATGTTCAACGATTTGGATGGCACACACACACACACACACACACAAACACACACACACACACTAACACACAAGCACTGTAGTGCATGCTTGGTGTGAAATGAATCCCAGACTTCTTTCACACTGGCATTGGGACGGTTTTGTCACAACACAATCCAAAAAAAAGTAACTTTTGATTTGCTTTCTGCTTCAGTGTTCCCCCACGGCATCCAACTGAAGATGGAGGAGGAATTGGGAGCCTTCAGCAGCGCATAGCACAAACAGAGCAGAAAAATGAGCGAAAAAAAGAGAGAAAAAGGCTCTGCAATTAAAAGAAGTTTGCTGAGAAACCTTGGAGGCTCATTCATCATACCCAAAACAACACAGGCATTCCGGCCCGTTGAGTGAGACACAAACACCACCTCATCATGTTCTTCTTTTTAAAGCAAATGTGTTTCCACAAGCACCCTTTTATAAAGAACCCTGTCTCTCTCAGGATGTTCCAGGAAGAAATGAGCTGTTGCATGTTTTCTACTTTGATTAATCTTCCTCTGTTTCCTCATTCATTATTTGGTGGTACAGCTTTTGTACTGCCCAGGAGATAAATTATGTCTTATTTATTAATTTAGTTATTTATAAATAAATTACTATATCAAGAGCTGAGATACATTAGTAATATTCAATATGCATGTGCTCCAGATCTTAAATGAAATGTTATCTAAAATTAAAATAAATTAATAATACTTCAAAGTCACAGTACGGAAGAGTTTTTGGTTAAAAATGAACAAAACTCAATATGTATACCTTCAGATGCATCACAACCCATGTTAAAAGATGGTGTTAGAGAGGCCAAAGTTCCGCAGTGCATCTTTAAACTCATATAAAAGTAAAGTACATATCTATAGCCTAATAAAGCTGCTTTATTTTACATTGGAATGAATTAATCATGACTGACTACGAATAGGGTATTTCTCCCGTGCTAAATTACAATTTCCGATTTTTCGTAAGACTGGTGTCAGTATATTCCGAGACAACAGTCAAATCAATAAGTACTGTATAACAACAAAAAATTACTTAGTACAAATGTTGACCTCTAACAACATAACCAAATAATGATTAACTCAAGATTCTTAAATTAAATGTTGCATGATGTATTCTATGAACCTTTTTTTTTAAGAGCATCTAAATATCTTTACTTTCAGAGTAAAGGCACACTGAGAATATAATTGATATTTCCTACTCATGAAATGATTTCATGGACCTATAGAAATTACCTTTCAGAGCCTTTTTTTTATCTTAACACTCTTTGAGTGACTTAAAATCGAGAAAACTCCGCAGATGCACTGTTACTGCTAATGTTGTTCATAGAAATGTGCTAATGTTCTCTAGTCAATTATAGAATAATCAAATTGTAATTACATAATTTTTCTGGGAAATGGATGGCCTTGGGGCCTAAGAATCACTTAATTGTCATGAATGTGCTTTTCGTTGGAAAGTCGTCTGGTGCTCTCTGAGCACAGTGCATCCTCATTGCTCTCCAGCAGGCGCACTGTATCCTCGCCCATGATTAAATAATCAATATCAAAGGTCAAACGGAGTGGTGATGTGTCAACCTAATGAAAGTCTAATGACAGTCATTTGCAGCCCATGCTGGACGACCCTGGTTTTGATCAGGAGGAGGAACTGAGAAGAATTTGAAAGCAGAACCACACTGTTTTTTGAAAATGGTAATGTACAGTGATTATTTTTGCGATCAGTGCCAAATAATTATGTACACAGCTGTGGCAAGGCAAAAAAAACATGATTTTGTATGTATGAAGAGATGCTCATTTTGAAAATAATATTCATGTGTCATGCCTCCATAAGATCAAACTGTCCACAAATGACAATTGATTATCAATACACAATCAGACCCGAACAATATAACAACCTAAGAGAGCTGTGTGGCAGGCATTTTCTGATTGACCAACTCGTACTCACTAATAATGTTTGGTGAAGTTCTCAATTTCATTTCTATCAGTAATTGACATCTCATTCACCGTGTAATAAACATGTCTATTAACCAGTTCGACAAAGCTAGAGCAAAAAGGATGGCTGTGTGGTGGGAAGAAAAAATTAAAACAGAAACAAAAGACTTATTTTGGGGTGAGTAATACTAGCTGTCTTATTTAATCTCACGCTACTCCATTGTTTTGGCTTTGCATTTGTGTCTCTTTCTACATTTAAAGCCCAGCTGCAAACAATTACCACATCAACACATTGATAGATTTATACACGCACCAATTAGATCATGGGAGGATGTGGCCAGCTTTATTACAATAACATTTGTTTCTCTATTTTTATTCTATGAACCCTAATATAATACATTTTTGATCATTTTCAAAATAGCAAAGTATTCTTGTGATTCCATTTCCTCTGCTTAAACAGAGAGGAAACAAGCTCTCATAATTAGATCGTGAGGCGTGTAAACAGCAGGGCCAGTTCAGCAATAGAAACGGATGAAGCCTGATTATTTGTGTCCTTGTTTGTCTCTCTCTTACCCAGATCCAGATGTATGGCAGGAACAAAAGAGTTCAGGAAGAACATAAAGATGACCACCCCAAGGACAGTCAGACACTTGACCAGGAGGACTTTGTCAGTTATTCTGTGCTATAAAAGACCATGAAAGATACGTTTTAGAGACAAGACCGAAATAAACATGTCTAATACCTATTATGCCCTCTAAACCAGAGTTTCTGGTGGGTTGCGATCCACAGGTCTGTTCAAATTGGATCGCTTATGGGAGTGAAAAAAAAAACCAATGCTAAATTGCAAATATTATAATGCTAATCATATAATGGTATATAGTTAGCTTTTCAGGTGAACTTTTACAAAGGAAGAAATGCTGTGAAAGAACCTAGAAGCATCTTTTGTTTATGACATCAAAGGTCATATGTCCAACTAAACTCCAATAAATGGTATTTAATAAACAACATAACCCAGAGTACATTACATACAGATTTAACTTCAACAAGCCTAAAGATAGTGTCCTGACCACAATATGTTTCAAGTGAATTATTGGCTACTAATCAAATATAAAACCATAAAACTTTAATTGATGTTTAGAAACCAAACTATAAATACTGTACACACTTCTGCAGTTGTTTGTGGAATTAAATTTTTTTTAATTTCCCTATTAAGTCAATGTCATACTTATGCAGTTCATAGTAATATCATTACATTAATAGATGTAAATGTGTTAAGGACATTTTGTTTATTTTTGTACTGAATGAATGAATGAATGAATGAATGAATGAATGAATGAATGAATGAATGAATGAATGAATGAATGAATGAATGAATGGTTTGTTTGTTTGTTTGTTTGTTTGTTTACTTATTTATTTATTTATTTATTTATTTATTTATTTATTTGAGAACCAGTGATCTAAACGTTTCCTCCACTGGAAGTTTCTTATCAATTAATAAAATAACATCGGAAAGATAAGGCAGGGTTAGCAGAGAGGTACAACACTTAATCTTAATGCAGCCTTGTTTTACCTTTTTTTGCAGTTCTTGAATATTTTGCTCCCAGTTTTTGTCTTCCTGTGATATTTGCCTGTGAAAATAAAGGAATAAAACAGAATGGAGTGTGTTAATACATTCTTTCAGCCAGCATGGACACCTGCAAATGAAAAGAAGAGGTGACTTCATGTGGTCACCCAGAACCTTTTCTACTCAGCATGTGAGGCTATAAATGGCTTCTGTGATCATTCTATCTCTCATCAAAGCAAACCACAAGCCCCGCAAAATCACAAGCAGAACTAATCGAATTTCTTTAGTTAAAAGAAACATTTATGATAACAAAAAATATATATAAGATACTGTTGAGAACAAAATTATTCTGCTTGATTAAAATTTCAGCTCTCTAAAAGAACTTTAGAGGGCCTACACAATTGAGAACAAATAGCTACTTTTTTTACAGGTTAATTATTTTTAATTTATCATCCTGTGCTTCTGGGTATGTGCTACTGTCAGACACAACAGGTGTCAAGCAGTGGGACTGGATATATTTTGGACCTGAAGTGTTTTCAAGTGACCTGATACCAAGACAATTGTCTTAAAGGGGTGGTTCAGAATTTTGGCCATCGGGCCTCTTTCCAAGTTAGCCTTAGTGTTATTTATCAGTGGAGACAGTTTTCAAAAATTTTCATCCAGTCGTTCCAGTTGCATAGTTTGCCGGTGCTAGGCTAGCGCGAGTCAAGGGTAACTGCTAGCCTACCTTTAAAAACAGTTTTACCCACTCCACAGTACACCAAAAGCAAATAAATTATAACGCCAGACTTTCGATGTAAATGTCTGTTGAGAGAATAATGTTAGAAATCAACAGTAGATTTTGTAGATTTTAAGGCTTGAGACTTTTTGAGATTTTAAGGCTTGAGACTTTGAGAATGCATCTTGGATAGGGCTTGACATTAACTTTTTTGCTCACCAGCCACTGTGGCTAGTGGTTTTCCAAAGTTACAAGCCACTCAGCATTTTCACTGAATTTTGTGATCGATACCATGGGGGAAAACTGCCTAATAGATATTTTTAATATTATCTCATAATTTGGCAGCAGGTATATTAGGCTGCTGTCTTTAAGACCTGACACACGGATCCATTATACTGTTGCACATGCGTTCTTTCTCATCGGTTTATGTTGACTGTGTTTACGTGAATACTGGCCAAGACCGGCATTATGACATTCTTTTTTTGTGTTTTTGACTGTTTAAGCACAATAAGCAGTGAAAAAGAACTCTTTAGTAGTGAGAGGCGCCTTTATGTGCGCACACTTTTGGGTGTTTATGGGTGTGCATAAAATCTCCAGGAATGAGTAAAACTATGCACAATCCCACGCCGAGTTTTAAGCCCTGTAACACCAACAATATTCATCAAGAGCAAATAAAACGAGTGAGTGAGGGGAGGTCAACTCAAAGTGAGTTTGTGTGTCAACTCAATGTCGCAGAGATGAGAGATCAAGAAAGCGCAGATGGTATTGTGTCTCTATTCTGCAAAAAATGAGCATTGGAAGCATTTCAGATATTTCAGCATTGATATGTATCGAAAAATCTATATTTTTGACAACACATTTCCGCGCCAAATACACACCTTCAGGGTTTGTATAAGTTTCGGAAAGTTTTTTTCAAGTATGGCCCTGTATGACGTCATAAAGGGTGGAATTCCTTGTATGGGCACTTCTCCCGGAAGAGTGTGTGCACACATCAACCAGAGCAAGAGCAAGAGCGCGCTCATCAACGTGCAAGTTCAGGTTACGGATGCTTTCGGCAGTGCGGCATTGCTGCACGGCACGCCTCCAGGAGCTCAGCTGTTTTCGGAGAGACTTGGTACAGCATATCTGTCTTTTATAAATCTGATAAAACTAAAGACTCTTCGGAGATATAAAGAATGCAATACTACTCTATAGGTACTCAAGATTAACATGAGATTGGCAGAAATTCATAAAGTTATGTCCCCTTTAAACACCCCTTGTGCATCGGTGTAGACAGACAGCTTCCATTTTAACCAGACAGACAATGAAAAGAATGGGCTGAGCATGAGTGTAGCACCTCTGGAAGGTCTTGAGCTGCTTGCGCAGAAGGCTTTCCAGATTGAGCACCTTCTGCATGAGAAGACACTTGACGGCAGTCTCCTCTCTGCTGGCAGGGTTAATGCGATGGGCTGTCTGCCTCCACACCAGAATCTCATGCTTCAATTCTGCAGGGCGACACAAATCATGATAAGATAAAGGGTTCAGCAGTAGAACAGACAAATACGAATTAAGATAAGAATTTCAAATCTATTCCAAAAAAAAAAAACTGGGAAGAAACCATAGACTGTAGGAAGAAACAGATAACAAGAACTATTAACGATATGGATTTATGGTCAAACAGAGCCAAAAAAAAAAAAGAAAAGGGAGGAATAATTGTAACACATTTGTTAGCTCATTTATTCTTATTATTTTTAGACCAAAGCTTTGAAATTGGACCATCTTTGCCATTTCTGTAGTCACTACCTATGACAATTAATTTCATAACTTAATTTATTCGGATACAGTTAAATGCAGACAGGCCAATCTCAGAATCAGTATTTTTGAATACTGTGACCGAATTAGGAAGCAATAACGGTTTACAATTTGAAGAAAAAACAATAGTTAAAGCTTAAGGCTGACTTAAAGGGGTCATAAATTGAGAGATGAAATCTTCTGAAATACAAGAGGTCATTGTACTATAAAATGTAATTGTACAGAAAATGACTCGTTTTAGATTTTATAACAGTTACAGTATGACGTAAAAGTGTAACGAAAGACTGCAGAAGAAAATCAGTGCCTACTTCTACATCAGTGCCTCTTTAGCCCCGCCCACCGATTCACACATGTCATTTAGTAGTAATTACGAGAGATGCAAACACAGGACCACTCCAATAATAAAACAATTGAGATCCCTTTTAAGATAGCAAGAGCCAGAGCCAGTTTGTTGGAAAACACAGTCATTGCATTGCCTTCCTTGTGATCCTAACATTAAAGCGTGGATGAACTTTAGAACTGAAGTTCCAGATTGCGGCAGTAAGAAACTGTTCTTTTCTTCGATTTATTTTACTGCCGATATATTTTTCAACAAAACACAGTTCAGCGCATACTTTTCAGAGAGACTGAAAATAAAAGATGATGCAGTGCCGACTATATCGGATCTGACAGCAATGTCGCAACACAAAAGTGTGAGTAACAATGTTTTTAAAAATATGTCACTTGCTTTGTTTATTTACAAATCATTGTATATGTACTGAGTATTTATACAGTAGCGCCACAGTCAAACTGTGAACAGTTGTGATTTGGTGTTGTTTCCTTTGCTTTGGAATTTATGGGGTTAATGCATTGGACTATTATTGGATACGGAAGAGGAAGAGGATGAAGCACAGGCAGTTACAAAAAGAATGGAGAAGGAAAGGAAAGAGAAGATAAGGGAGACGGAAAAACAAAGATATACAATAGGCAAGGATTTGTACTAGTCCTTCAGCATGACTTCTCACCATGTGATGGTGAGGCTGCTAGGAAAGCTTTCCAGAAGCTAATTGACACAGCAATGCATCATGCCGAGGGCCTGGAAAACTATATCAGCCACACAGCAGGTTTGATTTTTTCGAAAGTGAGGCTCTGTGGGGACTTAAGGCTATACAGAATTAGAAATTGGACTGGCATTGAGTGGTCACCATCAGGCCTAGTGGAGGTCTTTCGTTCCAGACGCAGAACTCACAGGGAACCGACAAGCCGATAATTTAAGTTCTGTTCCTTACAGAGCAGAGTTCTAAAACTTTGCATCAACTCCACACCGACCAACACTCTCTCATTGTGTTAGCCACCCAATAACCCAATAATCACAGGGAGATTTGCATTCTGGCTGGTGCTGGTCCCATGCTGGTGTTGTCTCAAAGGGAAGACAATCCTCACAGTAGGCAAAGGCCAATGGTGTGAGAGAACATATAAAGCGTGCCTTCCTGCCTTCTGAGAAAGAAATTCTCTTTTTTTCAGTTGCTTGTCTGTCATCTTGTATTTATCTCTGAAATAACAGGCACAAAACATACATAAATTTAATTAAGGCTCCTGGTGTGACGCATCCAATTCTTGCAACCTGCTGGTTGTCTTCAAAATAACAGTTCTTGTGTAGGTGTTCTGTAAGCATGAACAAATATAATTCACTGTTTCTAAATTAAAATGATCTTATCTTACTGATAAGTTGATGTAGTTATACTCTAAAATCAATCAAATTCAATCAAAAATTACATTAAAAAAAACAATTGTTCCCGAAAGTATTTGTTGAGACTGTCTTGGCTGCAGTATGGGGAGAGTGATTCTTTCAACTAAAAAGTTTTTTTAATAACAAAAATGTAATAACACTTTTAATAAATTCTAAAGCCTGGGTGGCTGACAAGACCAAAAAAGAGAAATGCTGGAAATTATCATGTCAACACTCTTTAAAAATGACTGTTGTGAATTAGAGACATTAAATATTCAAATTAAAATCTAGAGAATTACCTTGTTAAATAAAAAGAAGACAAATGTCAAAAATAAGAATGGAAAATAAAAACTGATCTTAAAAATCTGTCTAGTTTATCTCTTATCTATTTGACATGAGGTCGAACAGTAGTTATTTTGCAAAGTTTTAAGTAACGTTAATCTATAGTTCTCAAAGACCCAAGGTCGAAGGCATCTAGATAGGGGTGTGATCCTTTTGGGAAGGGTGTGTTTGTTTTGGTGATTTCAAATATCAACATCATTGAACATCAACATTCAAACACACATCAACCAAAACACAGCATGTCGCAATCTGTGACGAAGCAGGTGAGAGCCATCACTGGCGTAAAGCGGGTTGTTAAAGCTTCCCGGGGCAGCAATTTTTGAATTTTTAATGAGTGTGGGATTTGATGTTTGGGGTCGCTGCTGAGAATGAAGATGAAGAAAAGCGCTGAATAAAGTCTAGAATTTGGGTCTGTTCCTCACAAATAAAATGTATTACTTTTGTGAATTTATGTTGTCCATAAACTTTTGTGTCCCACGGCAAACAAAATAAAAAATTACAAGATATACAGTACAATGGTTAAAGGATTACAGAAATTCTATTCATATTTCAAAACGAGTTTGCAGCAGAACAGAAGTCATTGAACAGAGCGAAATGTTATAATTTCAAATAAAGTAGATAAGAAAACTGCGTTTAATTAATGCGACTGAAAACAATGTTATTGATATGACAACTGAATACAATAGAATCAAAATATGAATGCCACGATCTTAATATTGATAAATAACGATTTGTACACATTTGTACACCTAAAACTTGCTCATACGTAAATTATTTATGTTTTAGTGCATGCAGTCAATACTTCAATATCGTACGTTTCAGTGTGTATGAAAACGCAAGTAAATATATGTGGGGTTTTGTACTACTTTCTCATCTAGCCCAAACTTGGAGGTTATAGAGGGAATGCATTAACTTCACTTTCTCGCCGGAACACGCCCCCCTCAGCCGGACTGAGTGGCAAAAGAGCTGCTGCGTGACTGGAGTTAATAGGGGAAACTGCGAAAACGCGAGTAAAACAAACTATTATCAGTTTAAACAAAAAGTTGGACTCGATATAGTGTTCCTTACAACTTATCAAAGATCCAGTGATCCATGGATATTGACATGCAGCCAGGTATCGTGTTTCCTGACATTTATATGTGCCTGATTTCGACGCCGGGGAAATAAATTAAGAAAATTTGCCTGTAAACGTTTTAGATAAATACAATATAGATAGGTCTAAATCCGAGTGATCACTTACATTAATGTTATACTGTATATCATCATATCATCCAGCCCTAAAACTTGTATAGTTTTTTTGTCAGTGTTTATTTAAAAACATCCAATTATGCAGAATATAGTCTGTTCTGTAGCTTTTTGCAGTCTGTAAAAATATACAGTACCTCAGATTTCTGGTCAAATCTAGTTGTACAGTCAATCGCAAAGCTCTTTCCCGTTTTAGATGTGTTTTGTGTGTTTTTCACGGCATTCACGCTGAAAACAAATGCTGCCGCTCAGTCTTTTTGCCACTTAGTGGGCGTGACCGCATTCACTCCGGCCGACGGTGACGTCATGCGCATACCCTCTATAAGGACATAAATCTGCTGTGACACTGGGCTGATCAGCATGCAGCCGTCCACCATCATGCTATTTCACAGAATCAAAGGATGACTCAAAGTCCTGGTTTAAATTGGATGATCAACCACTGTGTGACTCTAGAAAAGGCTTTGTGCTTTCCTCAGATTATGACTCATGGGTATGGTGAAAGCCTCTCTGGGAACCTCAGAGCCTGTATCCAGACTGTGAAAGGCTGAAATGAGTGGTTTATTATAAAGGAGCTATTGTCATACTTCAGGTGTGTGAAGGAGAGCTCAGGTGTTGAGGTGTATGGGAGATGTGAGGAGTTGGTCTCTGTGGAGCAGAAGGAGCAGCTGCTCAAGAGGCTAATGACCATCTGTAGAGAGAGCTTGACAACTGGAGGAAGACTCTACGGATTATTTTCAATATTTATTTACACAACCAAAAAAGACCAAAAATCATTTAAGTGAAAAATTATTCAGAAAAAGCTACTGAAATGCATATTTATATAAAAATGTGATTATCTTAAATGAACAGTTCACCCCAAAAGTGAGCTCTTTTAAAAGTGGCTACTTTTATAATGTACCATGGCCGCCAAAACGCTTATTTGTAGACAAAGAAAAATTAAAATAGCTAATTTTACTAATGTGTTTTGATCCTTGGAATTAATACATCCCAACCTGAGGACCACTGAAAGAGGAAGAGACTGTATGGAGGCGCGTTTGATTTCACATCACAAACTAGAGATTACATGAGTTTCAACCACATCAGGAATTTCAAGGCAGGTTAATTGAGAGTGCCATTGTAGATTAATTGCTCATTGATGCTTGAATAGACAAAACAAGGGTGAATGTGAAGAGAAGAAGAGTCGATGAAGGGAAAAAAGTATGTAGGCTATTAATAATGGTCTTGACTGAGATCAGAAAACATCAGATTATTTTAATTTAATCTATGAAGTGAAAGGACAATATGCATTGAGCTTATAGAATTGAATGGATAGCTATGTCAGTGTATAACATGTTGTGACAGTGTTATAGCTCACATTTAAAACAATTTATCGTGCAAACTACCTAAAAACATAATAATAAAATAAAATAAAGTAAAATAATAATTAAAAGTATACTACATTTAAACTAGGCTAGCTGAAATAATTCAAATAAAATTTAAAACAGAATAACAGTTTTCATTCCTTTTGGGTGGGTTTTGAGTCAGTTTTGGGCTGGAAATATCTTTGAGACCTGGCAACCCTGACAAAATAAGATATTTTGAAAAATATTTAAGTTTTATTTATCCAATATTGTTACTGACTTTCAGTGTATGGACAGAACGGTTGAAACATTCTTCAAAAAAAGTTAGAAGGAAGTCATGCAGCTTTGGAACAACATGAGGAGGTCGGTGAAGGGGAGGAAATTGTGAACAGAGCATGTCTAGGATCTCAGTGGAGGTGGTGATGAAGCAATGACTCCCTAGGTGAGAGTGGTATTGACCTATCAGTGTCTATTGGCGCTTTTCCATTACCAGTACCAGCTCGACTCGACTCGACTCGCCTTGGCTCGCCTCGACTCGGCTCGCTTTTCGCTCCGTTTTCCATTGCAGAAAGTACCGCCACAAATAGTACCCGGTCGTCATAGCGACGCCTTTTGTTCCTCGTTGCCCCATCAAGCTCTCGCTGGATCCTCTCTTCGGCAACCAAACAAAGGAAAGTCTGCACCTCCTCGTTTGACCACGGCGTATTCTTCCGAGTTGCTATAATAATAGTAGTAAGTTTAGTAACTATCTCTGGCCAAACTATTTAAAAATGGCGGGGTTATTTATTCTGGATACTCCATCTGGCGCGTGCAATGATGACGCAGATTCTCTGTGACCAATCAGCAGTCGGCATTGTTTTCACGTCACATTTTAGTATCGCCTTAGCTCGCTTAGAACCTCGCCGGAGGTGGTACGAAAAAAAGTACCCGAAAGCAGGTACAGGTACAACTTTTACACAGTGGAAAAGCAAACAAAGGCGAGTCGAGTCGAGCCGAGCCGAGCCGAGGCGAGCTGGTACTGTGTAGTGGAAAAGCGCCATATGATGGCTTTATCGGCCTTTCTAGCGGTGTTGGCACCTTCACACTTGGGCTAAATGTGTCCTGTTCCAACAGAAAGTCATAAATACACAATTCCTTGACACATGACCCATTTCAAGCAAGTGTTACACAAAGGTAGATATCAAAATACAAGTACAACATGACAGGCTGAGTACAGTACAGCCCTAACCATGCTGTAACATGCACTTTGTTAGCATGTATTTTTCCAGATAATAATATGAGAAAAATATAGCTGCAAGCAGCCATTACCGGGGCCAAGCGCAAGAAGCGGCAACAGATGCCATCATGGGTGTGAGTGGCAGACCAACTGCAGCAAGGAGCAATTTAAGACATTTTAAGAGAACTTTGGGCAAATGGCTAAAAAATCATATATACAGTAACTTTTAAGATGATTTAATGGATTATCACTTTCGACCAATTGGTAGCGCAGTTACGAAATCGATGTGATGTGGTCAGAGTGAGGTGACAATGACACATACAAAGTTTGGCGTCAAAATGTCAAGGCATTGCAGAGTTAATAGTCATTTTGGCAGCATGCCTCAACTTTGCTGCTGCGGTATACGAAAACGGTTTCGTCTATCGTCACGAAATCCATAACTTTTAGTCGGCATGGTCTGGAGATGATACGATTCGATTTTGGTGAAAATCGGACGAATGGTCTAGGAGAAGTTCGAAAAATAAGGTAAATAAAGCTGGCGGACATGAAGTTAATCCAAATACGTCAAACTTGGTATCTATGTTTTTGGCATGACCCAAGGAATCTATTAAGACTAGTGTTATTACAATAGGCATATTTATTTAAAAGTTATTAGCCTTTTTGGAAATTTAATTTAACTTTTGACCACTAGGTGGCGCTAACTCGAAATCTTTTGAGTACCTTCAGGGGATGGTGCTGGTTGCAAATTCTGAGTTTCATATTGTTACGGCAATGCATATGTTAAGTATAGCATTTTACATCTGTATTGAAGTCAATGGGAATTTCATGTTTTGTTCTATTATAGCGCCACCAAGAGGCTCAGTCCCACAATTTTTTTTATGTGTCCTCAGAGTGAGCCCATACATATGTGTGTCAATTTTGGTGAAAAAATCTCAATTCGCTTCAGAGTTATAGACATTTATATGAAAAAACACGTAAAAAATGACTGACATGTGACTTTGTTTGAATTTTACTACCCCTTACTATCAATATTTTCGCATTTGGGCATTGGCGTATAGCTATCGACCTATGTTTCCAAATTTCTGACGGTGGTTTCGTCTCGATCGGACAAGCGGTTTCGAAGATATAGCCAAATGTTTTTTAAGCGCTAAATCACAACGCTACACAAACCGTAAGGCCAAACCTAGCATGTTTGGTATCGTAGCACTCGGCAAAAAAAAATTCACCACTAGGTGGCACTGTTTTGAAACTTCTCAGGCTCCTTCAGGGCATCGTACTGATGACCCATACCCATCGTACTGATGACCCCTTTTGGACAGGTGGTGGCGCTAGAGGCAATGAGTTAGAGACACCAAAATTGGTGCAATTACTGTTGGGACTGTCCTCTATCAGAATGTCAAACCGGAACAACTTTCCCGGACCCAGTTCTATGGGCTGCCATAGACACCCAGTCGGAAGAAGAAGAAGAAGAAACGGAAGAATAATAAGAACCGGAACAGATACAACAGGTGCCTCCGCACCTTCGGTGCTTGGCCCCTAATAAGAACCAGAACAGATACAATAGGTGACTCCGCACCTTCGGTGCTTGGCCCCTAATTATTCATTGTAAATATTTTAATCAGTTGCTATAAAAAGTGCTATCTTTGCTCATGAGCAGTTCTGGGCACAGACATTTTTGAGCAAATCACCTGAACTCTAAATGTGACCAATAACACCACAAGAACCCACATTTCCAAAGCCCTTCATTAGAGACTATGCTCAGCTGAGGGGAAATGAAGAGGCCAAAGAAATAAATAAATGTTCCCTGAAAAAAAAAAAAAAAAAAAAAAAGTATACATTTTTCTTCAAAATACAAAATGAGTTTTGCATTCCTGTCAATGGAAAAGATATGCTTCGTGGGCCCAGGTGATGTAATTACAACATCTACCAGCAGGGGGTAAATGGGCCATGCTAACTAGGCAAAGCTTGACCCCTCAAAAAACAAATAAATAAGTCCTGCCTGAGAGTATTGCATAAGTCTAGGTCTTGAGAGAGGTCATCTACGACAGGATTTATGTATTTAATAGAGATGCGTTAAGGCTTTCAGCACAGGCTCATCCGATAAGAATAATGGAAATATCAGGGAAAACAGCCTGAAGGGTACAGAGAGACTAAACGCATCAATGTGATCGTGGGAAGTGCAGGAGGAGGGGGGATGAAAAATTATGTATTGCTGAGGTTATAATCATCCATGAAAGGGAAGACTGTGCCTATCCCAGTCACAGGGATTCAAAGGCCAAATGTAAGGAGCTTTGGATAGGATATGAGATTTGGTGTAAATAGTGTATGAACGGTGTATGACACTCGTTCACATTCTCAAATAGGAAGAATTGCTGTCAACAAGGAAGATCAAGTGTTCCCTCAACCAGTCTATGGTTTTTAGAAATGATTGCTCATTATTTAAGATCTAGGTCAATGGGATTATGAATACATTTTTCATTGCAAATGTCAGAACAAAAGCGCTTGAATCATAAAGGAAGGAAATACGAGTTTCTCCGCAGTACACTTGAGGATAGATCCAAGTGATTTTGGGAAACCTGATGTGCAGGAACAGAGCAGAATAAATTAATACTCACCCACGATTTCACTGGATTCCTTGTTGTAAAGTTTCTTATTCCAGTACAGCATTCTCAGAAAAGGAAATGAGGTCAGCAACACCAGACAGATTCCCAGGAACATGTAACCAGTAAAGGACGCAAAGTCAATCCCCTAGAAGAACAAGAGGGTGGGTTAATTTTCACCCTTTTAAAATGCGACAACAGTGAACTTGTGCAGTTAATTTGCTGCGGTATTTCATGAAATATATTCTAAAGCACTAAGTAGAAATCACATCCACTTTACTGGCTCTCCATATAATGTGGATGGAGGCCTTGATTACATTTCATCAACAGAATCATATTCTCCATTTAATGCTTGCATCTTGATGCATTTAAACACTTATATAAGATTTAAATGAGCACCTGCATGAGGCATAAATCCTCTTAAAATGCACTTGACTATTTATTAATTATCATTCATATCAAGAGCATACAGCCCTCTCTGCTAAACATCTAGCTTCAGATGATATTTCCTTGGCTGTGCACCCACCCCATCTCTCATCATAACCAGATGGCATCACATTTTAAAATGCCACCACTGACAGAGATGTGTTAAATAGATCTGTGTGGCCTGAAATCTAATCCTACGACTTATCTCCCAATATACGGCTGGTGTATAACCCATTGTAGTGAGGTATTTATGGTTATTTACGCAATGGCATATTTGTATACAAGGATTTTTTACAGAGAGAGAAAGGAGATCTGTCACAAAGGGAACTTGTAACAGGGCTATTCTGACAAAATATAAAGTCACAAATGCTTGTTTTTTTATGTTGGTTTAAAGCTGCAGTCCGCTGTTTTTCCTCTTTGTCGCCATCTCTGTTCGAAATCTTCAAATGCAGTCATTCGTGGAATTATCAACTTTACGTGGGTTGTGCCTCGGCAAGGCACAGTGCGGATGAATCCAATGTTTTGAGGAGAATGTGCGGCTGTCGGTCACCGCGCCGGTGTGGATACTGGCATTCGGAATCACAGATTCTACTTTTTGGAAGTATGACCAACATAAGAATTTTTACCAGAAAATGTCATCTAAACAAGTATCCACTTTTGTTCTGACCAACTAAGGGGAAAAAGCATTGCAGTAAATCGCGCAGATTAAATCTAACGATCGCTTATCATATCACGTCAAACAGTGCAAATTATACTTTGTTCTCAATTATTTATGTCAACAACATCAGCATTGCGTGACTACATTTAATGCCCTTCCGATATTTGTCCTTGTTTTCGCATGGGTCCGGTTGCAGTCTCTTTTTTTCTGTAGCCACTCCGAAGTCCGAAGTCTTTTGCATTTAATAACCTCTTAAGTTACCGTTATATAGAAATTATTTTTAAAACAAAACCATGATTGAAAGGATGTAGTAATATATCATGTTTTATATATTGCAATTCTATATAATTTATTAATTACTTATTTGTAAGTCAGAACAACGATTTGTATTTTTGTATGCCACTTTTGCTGTTTCCTAATAATATATATGCTGGGTTGTTTCAACCCATGGTTGGTTCAAATATGGACAAACCCAATCAGCATATTAGAATGATTTCTTAAGGATCATGTGACTGAAGAAACTCATTCAAAAACATTTCAAACCAAATAATATTTCAAAACTTTTGACTTCAAAACTTTTTTGATGTGTGTGTGTGTAAACCATGACTGAAAGGATAAATTCCATCCCCCAAATCCAGTTTAAATTCTAGTTTCATCTAGTAAGTTTTATATATTGCAATTTAATATATTTTTTTATTTGGTATTTTGGCATACAATTTTTTGCTTTTTTACAAATTGTTGTGCTGTTGACTTTAGGACGTTATACCCCCTGCTGTTGACTTGATTTCCTGTTTATATTTTGCTGAGTGAGAAGTCTATAGCAGGCTATCTAATGGCAGGTTACCACCGTGACAACTTAGCGCATATAGTGCCCAAAATCATTGTCACAAAAGGTCAACATTTATTAAATATTTTTCTGTATAACTGTGTACTAACAACGACAATAACGTTTTATTGTCACCAGTACCTTATATTGTATGTGCCAATACATAAATGGACCATGAGAATAGATAAATGAGTAAAAAGTGTGACAACTAGACCCAGTCACTATTCTGTAACAGAACTGGCAAGATACAAGATAATTGCATTCTTGTTGTAGTTCGGCTCCCCACATTGCTTAAGCTTTGCAAAAATCCAGGACTAGGAGGTACCTTTTAGAAAGGACAAAAAAAAGGCTGGTAGAAGTGGTTGGGGGGTCTGGGGGGGGTATTACATCCTAAAGCAGCTCAACGTACTACCTCCACCCTTAAAAAAAACATGATTGAAAGGTTAAACATGGTCTTGTATGATTTAGAAAAATAAAAAATTAAGATCCGAGCAAACAAACAACATGTAATATCAGATACCAAACAAACGTGTTTGGAGACAAAAAGACATGAGACTGGTATACAGTGACCTCTACAGGAGATCAAGAAAGAGAGTGTGTAAAAGAGAGAGAGAGAGAGAGAGAGAGAGAGAGAGAGAGAGAGAGAGAGAGAGAGAGAGAGAGAGAGAGAGAGGCTGAAAAGACAGGCAGGGCAACTTAGAGGATCACTGCAAGACGATGGGAAAAACATTAAAAAAAACTCAGTCATAGAAGTTTCAGCATTTCAGAGGTTTGAAACGACATGAGGGTAAGTAAATTATACAGAAATTTTGGGTGAATTATCACTTTAAGATTAAAATAAAGAATGAAATATTGGAAGTTTCATCAAAAAAAATTGTATATATATATATATTTCTTTCTTTCTTAACTGAAAATATTCCATCATTAATTAAAAACTGTTTCAGCGATAGATAGTTCATTCTTCATTCAATACATCTAAAGGCCAAGAGCTTTACTCCAATGTCTGAACCTACTCAAAATAAGAGGTATCCTCAGATTCGCTCAGGCTATCTGGGCTTGTGGGCATCTGTCGATGACATTTCATTAAAGCGGTCCTCTGCTTTATTCCTCGTGGACTTCCTGTGCTGTTGAGCTGAATGTAAATGTAAATGGATGCCCTATCATACAGAGTAGATCCATAAGTCCTCAATACTTTGTCAGTAATTCAGTTGCAGACAATAGGCAGTGTTTGTGGATATTTCTCTGTAAATTCTCGTTTTGTCCGACAGGCATGTTGTGATAATGACTTAGACGTGTAAATGAGACCTCCCACTCTATTTCTGTTGTCACTGTCCCACTTTTATCAGCCAAGAAAATAACTTCAAAAAGCAATGGAAGTGGGAGAGAAGAGGGAATGAGAAATAACTACTGTATGCAAAAAGACCTTCACTGTTGGCGCTAGCTGATTAGTGAGCAGTCAGGGGCCACCTTCAGACTAGAGTCCGCCAAAGCCTGCCTGCCTGGGGCCTGGAGAAGTGCTGATTGACAGCTAAGATTTCTGAGAGTGTGACTGACAGCCCAGTAGATGCCAGAGAGAAAGAGACAGCAGGATGTACAAGATGTCTCCTCAACGACCCTGAAACACTCCTTATGCCCAGCCACAAATGTCTGATCCACAGAGAGCTCCACAGATGGATGCTTGACTGACCAAATGGCAACATCCCTGCTGTAGTGATCCTGTCGAGACCGATGGGGGGGACCCACAGCTCAACATCGACTTGCACAGCCCAAACAAACAAACAGAAAAAAAAACCCAAATAAACAAAGAGGCCACATGTACAAGATGTTCCATCATGACTGACTGCTGCCTTGGAAATGTAGGGGATTTAAAAGTTGTGATTTCTTGGCCTTTAAAATACTTAAAAAAGTCAAGCCATCATTTCCCAAACGCTTTCCATTTTCATCTCTCTATTTAACATCCTACTTTATTAATCTTCAAAAAAAAAAAAAAAAAAAAAACTTCTAAGTTGAAAAGGGGCCTTGTCCACACTAATACGTTTTCGTTTGAAAACGCATCTTTTTCTCTCCGTTTTGGCCTTCCGTCCACACTGAGGCAGCGTTTGTATTAAAGGACAACTCCGGCGCAAAATGAACCTCGGGTGTAATAACACATTGGTACAGACTAAATCGTTCCCTGAGATCTGTTTTCATGATAATCAAATATAAAGAGTTTTATCTCTAAAAACAGTTTAGCTTATAACGCTAGTATATTGGGCATCGAGTAAGCAAAAAGAGATCGCTAGTTAATACCATTAACAAGGCTCAAATTAGCCCCACACTAACACGGCAGCATAATGAGTGTCCTTACATGCAAACCGAAGCATTGAGAACTTTGTAAGTGTATAGACAGTTTAATAAGAAGATACTTTACACAGACAGTACAGTTAGCGCATACAGACAGGAGCCATCTTGGAAAACAGTCTACAAAGTTCTCAATGCTTCGGTTTGCATGTAAGGACACTCATTATGCTGCCGTGTTAGTGTGGGGCTAATTTGAGCCTTTTTAAGGGTATTAACTAGCGATCTCTTTCAGCATTAATGTTTGTAAAATGGCAAATAATCCTTCTGATCGGTCGGTGTATTTTAGGCTTATTCTCAAATTCAGATTGTGTTAGGGTCCGGGGGGCGGGATTATTAGGCCATTTTAATCGGACAATTTGACCGGAGAGATTTAATTTTGTCGGACATTTCATTTTTTCCCGGCCAATGTCTGGTAATTACCGGACAACGGAAACCCTGATGTATATACGAACAAGTTCTCCGTTTAGGATTAGATCTCGACAATAAAGCAAACAAATCTGCTCGCATTTGTCGGCCCTGTCTCAACTTTATAACACGGTTGCAGCACGACTTGACTGCTTTTAACAAATGGAGATCATCTGTCCATCATCTTATAAAGCCCACCCTGGCAATTTGATTGGCCCAACGATTTCTGAACAGATCATAATTACTCCTCAATGGATCGAGTCCAGACCGAACTTCCCGACCAAAAAATGTTGTGGGCGGGGTTCGGGCTGGCATCCAGGCTAGTGACTGAGTGCAACCTGGACGCATCAGTTTATGGTGAGATATTTTGATAAATAAAATGATCCTGCCAAAAGAATTGCGCGATAACTTTATTATTTATTTTTCCGTCTGTATAATCTCAGTGAGCTTTTGTGAGGTTTTATGCATGCGCAGTAAGGTGTATTTAGCGTTTTCAGGAATTTTCCAAAGGTTTCTCATCCACACTGAAAAAAAAAAATCACGCTAGTGTGGACGGAGAGCGTTTTTAAACGAAAACGCCATTTTCAAAAGTATCTGGATTAATTAGACGTAGCCTAAATTTGGTCAGTCAAATCATGCTGTCATTGATCATTTGCTTTAAGCTGATCATATACTGTATATATATATTTTTTTTTTTAAATTAATGTTATTCACTATGGATGCATTAAATTGATCAAAAGTGACAGTATATGTTACAAATATATGTGGTTCTTTTGAACTTTCTATTATTCAAGGAATCTTGAGGGGGAAAGTATTACATTTTCCACAAAATATTTAAGCAGCACAACCAAGTATTATGTTTTTACTGTATTTCAGATCAAATAAATGCAGCATTGGTCAGCTTTAGAGCCTTCTTTTAAAAACATTAAAACAATCTTACCGACACCAAACTTTTGAAAGGTAGTGTACAGTATATATGTTGCGTGACATCCCTTTTCCAGATGTTACTGGTCTTATATACTGGTCTTAAACCATGATGAGCCCTATTTTAACAATATAAGCGCATGGTCTAAGGTGCATGGCGCAAGATCACTTAGGGCGTGTCCGAATCCACTTTTGCTAGTTTAACGACGGGAAAAATGGTCGGCGCGCCAGGTACATGGTCTAAAAGGGTTGTCCCTATTCTCTTAATGAGTAATGGGTGTGTTTTGGTATATACGTGCATTAAACTAATCAGAGTCTCATCTCCCATTCCCTTTAAATGCCAGTTGCGCTGGCGCCATGGCGGATTCGCTATTTACATGACGGAATTTGATAGTGGAAAGACTGAACGCTTCTCCAGAGAGGAAACGGATCTTCTCGTGCGTGAGGTAAAAGTGTGCAAGCAGACCATCTACGGGACAAGCCGGATTCCACCATATCTTTATGTACACAATAATAATCTTTTACATTGTAATCCTTTTATTTTAAATATTTGGCATGTTTGTGTGCTGCTGTGCGTCCCTGTGTGTTTAAGTGTACACGCGTTGTGGACCCCCCTATAGGCACACATTACTAACGTGCTCTTTAAATAACAAAAAAAATATTGCGCCATTGACCAGGTTTCAGTTGGTCAATGGCGCAGTCTATTTCTGTCGCCTCAAAATAGCAATACGCAAACAATGCGCCTGAACACACCTCGCAAATGCATTTGCTATTTAAACAACGTGGCGCAGGATGTGAAAATGTTAATTGCGTCGGACTGAAACTAGCAAAAAACACTTGCGTTGTGCTTGGCGCTGCATTGCGCCGGGTGTAAGATAGGGCCCTATATGTCTTTTGTAAGTCAAGGTGTTTTATAACATCTTTTGAGGTTGATTAGTAAAGCGCATTTCTAGCACTGTCCTTTTTATTAAGCTATACGGCACCATGTCATCCATCTATTTGTATGGCAGAGCTTCGATTCAGATTAATGAGGCTCTAAAGATCCTGAGGTTGATTAGAGCTTAATAATCAGATTAAGACTCCTGGAGAACGTGATGGCTTCACTAGACTCAAATAAAATCCACATATATACACAAGCATACAGACATGAGCCACAAAATTGTACACCCTCATTTATTTACATAATATACTGCAGAGAACAACAGTATACAACATGTTCAAAGCTATTCAAATTTTAAAAGTGTAATTGTTGGTGCTAAAAACGGGGAAGAATCAAACAAAAGCAAAATAAAATGATGTGATGTGATACCTCAAGATACTAAGTGTCAGGTACAGTAAAAGGAACATTCAATAAAAAAAATCACTTTAAAGAACTTTTAATCTTAAAGGGACACTTCACCCATTTGCATTAAGCTTTGTATCTTTAGAAACCCAGTCATATTTTTGAATGGTCATGGTTTATTCCTTTATTTTCCCCTGAGATGGGAGAAATAAGGATTTAAGTGTTCCACTTCCTGCTTTTTATGACGTAAAAATCGTCATTTTGCGTCATAAAAAGCAGGAAGTCCCATTTCTTTGTATAAGGATTGAGACCACAAGCTCATCATTTATTCAGGGTGTGGAACCCACTCTCGCTACAGACCTATTACAGATCAGTGGGTGGGACTTCACTTGCAGATACAGAAAGCAATATTATCCATCTTGTTTGGACAAGCTAACAAGCGCTGTGGAGATAGGAAGTTACGACAATGACGGAAGAAACTAAACATATGGAAGAAGAGGATTTTGAAATTCTGCTGCTCGAATCCGATGTTCGTGGCTATCTTTACGAGTCGCAATATAGTGAAGAGCAGCTGAGGCTGCTGGAGGAACAGGAGGCGGCTGCCTGTCGCGGACGAGGAGCCCGGACTGGCTCGAGCTGGGCGGACTGCTGGTGCCTGTGCTCTCGCTGTGCACTACGGACACAGATAGAGTCCGTCTGTTGCAGAGAATTTCAACGATGGCAATTGCTCCTGGACGAAATCTCTGAATCAGACGAGCACACGGACGTTTGTGTTGTGATGTGAACCATCCTAGTTTCGCACCGCATATGTTCTGACTGAACATCCAGGTATCATGCAATAATTCACCATATAGAAAGATATACAAACGAGGAGTAATTCACTAATGAGTTTGCCAATGTAACGGGGTTCGTTGTTGTGGGAAGAAGGAGGCGGGAACCGGCTAACATTTAAACATTTTAATAGTAAAATAAACAAATACAAAAGTATAAGCCAGCAGCCACACACAACAGAAACAAAATACAACATAAAATCAGGCCTGTTCCTCTCTCGATCTGCCCTGTCGTCGCTCCTCGTTTTATGCGTCCGCTCCTCCGTGAGAGATGCGAGAGAGACCGGTGCGTCTCACAGGTGTCGTTCATTATCACTCCCGCCACTGGCCTCGCGCCGTTCTCTCACGTCCCTCGCCCTCGTCCTGCTCGCCACAGCCAACTAACTAGAAATTTGGTGTGAAATGAATTTCTAACTCTGGTGGCAGCTAACATCAGCCTTGTAGACGAAAGAGTGATTTCTCTGATGTTTGCGCTGTTCTGGATTAGTGGAAGTGGCTTGCGGAGCTGTGCAATGTGGTGCATTGTGGGAGTTGTTGTCTTACATACAAATGCGCCCTAAAGTTATTTTCTGGGTCAAGAGGGCACCAAATTCAAAAATTCTTTTACATTTCGACTACATATATGACCCACTTTCAATAAAGATTAATGTTGAAATGGTTGAAGTGTTCCTTTAAACATAGGATCAATAAACTACATTACACCAGCTCACCCACATATCCTAAAAGCACCTGTTTGCACGAGCTTAAATATAGTTTTAGATCATACAGTCATTCCACAGAGAGCCTAGTTTCATCGACTCCTACCTCGATTGCATCAGGAACTTGTGTCCTCACACACACACACACACACACACATGTGAAACCCAGAAAAGTGTTTCATAATGCAGGGAATCTCTCTTAGTAATGCCATAAAAGTGTTTTTTGATTGACATGTAAGACCCAGCTAAATAGGTACCAAATCAATGCACAAAGCAATCAACAGATAAGCAAACAGCATCTATTGAATTGTGTGTGTATGTGTGTGTGTGTGTGTGTGGCACATGAAGTTGTATCTCCATTCATCATCTGCATGTTGTCAACACAAACAGAAGCCCTCTCAAATATAAACAAATCTGGCCCATGTAACACTGAGATAACACAAACCACTGCATCCATGTCAATAATTACAGCAGATGCAATCTCTCCCTACGGAACAGAATGGATGAATCTGTCCAGCACTACACACACATGTATCGTCACAGCCCTCCTCTGTGCATCTGCTACAGGAGCATCTTCATCACCGAACGTTGTGACAGAAACCCAAAATTATGTTTATAAAGTATAGGAAATTTAGAGCAGGGGGCTTCAGTGCATTTGATGGGTTCTGCCCTCCAGAGATTTAGGCCTCTCAGAAATGTAAGTTTATGGCTATTGGGTTTTTAAGAAACTTCCCACTGTCAATTGCAGCCCAGCAGGAAATGACCTTGATGTGGAAAATGTCACTTGAGCATGATTACCGCTGCATCATCCAGTGCAACAGCCAGTTTGACAGGCAAGGACAATGTTTCTACTGAGCCACAAATGAACTCAAACCCCACAGCGATTTCAGCTCTGAAAGCTAGCTGATGAAACAATTTAAACCAGGCACCCTTCTGTCGCCAATGGAAGAGTGTGAGGAATAACTAAATTTAAAACTGTGATGGCAAATATTGAAGTTCTCATGAAATATTTAAAGATATTGATGGGTGGAGCATTCCACGATCAGCGTTCAGCGCTCAGCGCCGGAGACCGCCATGTGATCTGCGCTCTCTGCCTGGGCCAGGAACACGCTGCGGGCTCGACTCAAAGTTTTCAACCCAGAAGCTGTCACTCTGCCCCTCGTAGGACCGCGCAAGGAGAAGCGCCGTTCTCAAAGGCCTCCAGAGCCTGTGGCCACCCCGAATCGCTCGCCGGAATTCCTCCCTCGAGCTTCGCTCTCGCCTCCTCCTCGATCCAGGAATCCGGCCGGACCCGTGCTGGAGTGGACGCTGAGCTGTTGCGCCTTCTCTCTAAGGCCGTCGACCGACTCGGCCTCGAGTGGTCACCGTCTAAGGAACCCGCGCCTAACAGACTCGACGGCGGTTTCCTTCACCACCGCCGTCAAGCGCCCGCATCCAGGCCTGCGCCTTTCTTGCTAGAACTCCACACGGAGCTTACAAAATTGTGGAATGCTCCATTCTCCGCGAGGCTCCAATCTCACGTCTCCGCGTGGCTCTCCCAGGTGGACGGCGCCGCCGAGAAGGGATACAACTCTATCCCCCCCATGGAGGAGGCGGTCGCAGAGCACCTTTGTCCGCCCTCCGCGAGATGGCGCTCAAAGTCTGCTCTTTCGTCCAAAGCCTGCAGGACCACGTCCGCCTTTGTCGGCTGCGCGTATGTCGCCGCCGGACAGGCCGCGTCCGTCCTGCACTCAATGGCTGTACTACAGATCATCCAGGCTACAGATCTCCTCCGTGAGTGGGATGAGAAAGGCCCGGATCCAGCTGCCATCACGGACCTGAGAAGCGCGAGGGATCTTTCCATTCGCGCTACTAAGTCTGCAGATCAGGTCATACCGCGCCCATACCTCCGGTTCAGTTTCTCGAGCCCACACAGTGCGGCGAACAGAACCCGGAGGCCATCCTGCCCCTAGCTACACGTATAAAAGCGTGGAAAGCGATTCCCGAGGTATCAGAATGAGTGCTAAGCACAATAAGGCAGGGCTATTCGCTACAGTTTGATCGCCGTCCCCCACGCTTTCGAGCACGGATCGTGACGACAGTGAATGTGGAAGTAGCACATCTACTCCGCGCAGAAATAGCGAAGCTGCTGTGCAAAGGGGCCATAGAACTGGTACCGCCTTCTCTGAGCGAGTCGGGCTTTTACAGCCGTTATTTTCCGTTAGTACCGAAGAAGGACGGGACACTCTCGATCTGAAAGATGGCTATTTTCAGATTCAGATAATACCCCGTCACAGGCCATTCTTGAGATTCGCCTTCGACGGTTGGGTATATCAGTACACCGTCCTGCCATTCGGCCTGTCTTTAGCACCCCGTACATTCACGAAGTGCATGGGCTCTCGCCCCCTTGAGAAATCAGGGCTTGCGAATAATGAACTATCTGGACGATTGGCTGATTCTGGCAGAGTCAGAGATCTTTTCCTTTTCTTTTATCTTTTATCTCACAGAACAGTGCTTCTCAGTCATCTGGAAAGCCTGGGTCTCACTGTCAAGAACTCATTACTGCCCACCCAGTCAGTTTCCTTTCTAGGAATAGAACTGGACTCTGTGGCTATGACGGCTCGTTTATCGACACAGCGCGCGCGCCGTGTTCGACGCCTGGCCGCGTCTTTCCAGAAGGGCAGCATCGTCCCCCTGAAAACATTTCAGAGGATGTTGGGTTGTATGGCCTCAGCTGCTGCTGTGCTCCGCTACAACGCTGGCTGAATGCTCGAGTGTCTCGCCGAGCTTGGGCCTCCGGCCGCAAACGAATCAGAGTGACTCAGAGCTGCATTACGGCTCTGCAGCCCTGGTTAACGGCCGACTGGCATCAGCGGGAAGTGATTATGGGAGCTGTCTCGTATCGGAAGGTCATCTCGACAGATGCGTCCAACTCAGGTTGGGGCGCTCTCTTTGAGGGCAGACCGGTCTTTGGCCTGTGGTCAGACCAAGAGAAGCTCCTTCACATAAACTGTCTGGAAATGATAGCGGTCGAGAATGCGCTGAAGCGCTTCCTCCCGTTCATACGGGACCACCACATGTCTGTGATGTCCTACGTGAACCGTCAGGGCGGTGTCAGATCCAGGAACCTCTGCGATCTAACAGAACGCCTCCTTGTTTGGTCTCAGCACCATCTGCACTCGCTGAGAGCTGCATATGTGCCAGGCCGCCTGAACGACGGTCCAGACAGACTGTCCAGGGACACTATTCCCCCGGGGGAATGGTCCCTGCACCCCCAAACAGCCCAGTTACTATGGCGCATTTTCGGCAAAGCGGAAGTCAACCTTTTTGCGTTAAAAGACAACGCTCACTGCCCAATGTTCTTTTCGAAGAACGAGGACGCGCTAGCCCAAATCTGGCCCTTTCCCTCCGGTCTCTCTGTTGCCACAGGTGATCAAGAGGATTAGGGAAACGGGCCACTCAGTGCTCCTTATAGCCCCGCGATGGGAGAACCAAATTTGGTTCCCGGAGCTGACGCGTCAGAGACAGCCCCGTGGCCGATTACGGTGAGGGCAGATCTCCTCTTTCAAGCTCGCGGCTCGATCTGGCATCCCCATCCAGAGCGCTGGTCTCTGGACGCATGGTTGATCAACGGATACCCGTTATCCTGCCAGAAGGAGTGATGAACACGATTACGCAATCTAGAGCTCCATCTACTAGAAAGCTTTACACGTCTAAATGGTCTGTGTTCTCCAGATGGTGCACCAACAAAAATCTGGACCCACGTACGTGTGGGGTCTCGCGGTTGCTAGTTTCTTCCAAGAGCTGTTGGATAAGGGGAGGTCACCTCCACGCTTAAAGTCTATGTGGCGGCCGTAGCAGAGTCGATGCGCGGCCGATCACAAGGAAGGAACGAGCTTGTCATCCTCTTCCTTAAGAGGAGCCAGGAGGATGAAACCCCCGCGCCCCCCGTCGGTTCCTATGTGGTATCTTTCTTTGGGCCTCGAGGCCCTGAAAGCATATCCTTTTGAACCGTTAGATTCCTTGAATCTAAAGTACCTATCACTCAAACCCGTTTTTCTGACCGCTTTGTCATCAGTCAAACTGTCTGTCTGTCCGCTGCGTGTCTTGAGTTTGGGCCAAATGACTCTAAAGTCATCCTCAAACCTAGACATGGCTATGTCCCAAAAGGGATTCGCACTGCATTCAGAGCGCAGGTCATCTCTCTATCGGCTCTGCCAGCATCCGATAGCGAGAGTGATGTCAATCTCCTTTGCCCGGTCAGGGTGCTGAGGGCTTACATTACGCGCTCCTATACTAAATGTTTTTCATTTCATTTTGTTCGATCAAATATGGTCAATATATTAGTCTAAGAGAGGTCAAAAGGTGTCTTCTAAAAAAAAGGTGTTTTTCTCAACAATATTTCATATCAACATAGAATTTATGCACTAAAGTTAAAAGGAAAAAGATTGTCTGACCATTTGCAATAATTTTTGCGATAATGGGCATTTCCCATGTTCCCAACTTTTTTCCTTGGATGGAATTTTGGCTATTGTTAGTTCATGATACCCTAATTAACGATTTGAATCTCATTGTAAAAAGTTGTGTGAATACTCTAAAACATAATGTATATTGAAATAGATAGGATATATCCAGAATGAATCAGTGTTTTTTAAACAAAGCAATTGAGTGAATAATTCATTTTCCGCCATAAGCATGACGTCCACCCTCAGTCGTGATGACGAGCTAAATAGGACTGTCTATATCTTATCAAGAAAGACAGTACCATCCTATCCTGATCCTAATGGAAATTGGAATGCAATACTATAAATGCAACAGTCCACGAGCGTTCATTTGGTTTAGGTGAAAATGAGCCCCAAATAATTTGTAATCTTTTGCTCTGACTTCTTTTGGGGCGCTCAAGCCTAAACAGAGTTCAGACCAGGCGAAAACACATTATTCACAACTGTCATGGAAGCAGGGCAATATTACATATTAGAAAAGTCCTCTCTTTATCTTTGCATGACCCTTCAAGCCACCCTTGAGATTCTCTTTAAAACACACTTAAAACGCGAAGCAGCACTCAATTAAAATAGGTAATTCTATGTGCTTCACACACTAATTCATCCATCTCTGTCAAAAATTGAGATGGGGTTGGAAATCAATTTCGCTGACAAGATGTTTATATGGCATAAAAATGTATGGCTCCAAATAGACTGAGGTTTTTTAGGCATATAGTTGTTCTTTTGGCGTGTAGCCTTTTAAATAGACTGTCAGAAAAAGATGGATCTCCTATACTTTTATAGCCACTCTCTTTCTGCTCGCTTCCTCTTTTGCACTGATACACACACACACACGGTTTTGTGTCTTGGTAGTGTGTGACAGAAAGAGCTGCAGGGAAGAGTGGCTCCAAAGAGAGCATCTTTAATCAGCATCTGGCGCTGGAGATGAAAGAGCTCATCTTGTCCTCTGTGTCTCATTCTGGGCGTTAACTGGACACTAACACTTACTTACTAACATACACTTTGGGCTTCATTTACAAATCGAACGCAAGACAGAAAACTGGGAGTACGGTCGTTTTCACGTAAAACTTGTTTACTAAATGAATAATAGTTTAGCAACCAAATGTTACATGGCAAACATGGAAACATTTGGATTCTTGAAGAATGAGAGAGGTGAGCTCAATGTCGTTTCACTTTCGTGATAGTGTTTATAATGTTTTTAAATGTATCATTTTATTTACTGGTTTTTAATGAACAATAATTGTTTGCAACTACAGGGTTAACAGGTGTTTTGGAGTAAGATCAATTTCTCTTTCATGAGATACTTCCTCTTCTTGGCCGGGATACGTTTCTTCATGTCGCAAATCCTATAGGAGCAAGGTTTCTAAACCGTGATTTTTTAGGGGCGTGATATTTAAATGATGAATGTTTTCAGCCACCACATTTATCAACATACCATCATTCGTACAATGGGATTGGCAGCATACGAATGTTTTATGAATCATACGTGAACCCTGTCGTAAGATGATTTCTGCACTCGTTTCTACGTTAGATTGATAAATGAGGCCCACTGAGCATATACACTTACACATTCACATACACTAGCACACATGGCTTTTAAACTTTTTTGTTCTAAGAGGTTACTGTGAATGAAGATGGTTTCTAGGGTGTTTTGGGTAGTTGCTTACAGGCAATGTCAAGTCTCTATGATGTTCTATTCCCTTGATCTATTATTTCAATGCAAATCTACGGGAATTTCTTTGTTTGTTTTATTGTAAATCACCAGGTCTGATTAGAAATGCAATAGCGCACTTCAACATAGCTGCATAATTTAGGCCAGGAGTATACTTTATGCAAATGTTAGGCCGAAGCATTGCAAGAGCACAGATCCACTGAACATAATTAATGTGCTTTTGTGCATGCGCTATAGTGACAACAATAAATCTCACGGGATGATAGAACTAGCTTAAAATGTCTTTGCTATTAAATCTGATTTGTTATTATTCAGGTAAACATACTTATGAGATCTATCTTGATCAGCAACATTCTTACAAACTGTCCCTCCGTCAATGCAGTGGATGATCTAAAAGGGAAAACTATCTGTAGAAGCAGACAATTTATGCTAATGCCAACTTGCGGCAATACCGAGAACGCAACGCACACTTGAACTCCAAGACATACTGTGTATTTAGTCATATCACCAATGAGGTCATGCATTGATCTCTGTCTAAATGTGAACATGAAAATTTCAATCACAACCACAAACCTGGGTCACACTTTTCCGTCTCTTCTATTGAAGTGAATAATAAATCACAAAATGTCCCTTCACCTTTTCAATCAAACCAATATTACACAAGGCTCAATGAACACAGAAACATACAAGACTCTCTGCTTTGAGGTCACATCATAAACCTAGAGATTATTCAGCCTGCCCGTGACCTTGTCCACTTGGCAGGATGGAACTTTAAATTGTGTTTTCCTGTAAGTGAGGGTTTGATGGAAAGAGTTTGATCATAGACTCTGAGGTTGTGCAACAATGAAAGAAAGTCTTTGTGCTACTGTCCTGTGATTAAGTTAGAAAAGTACACGTCGATGTTGCAGACCAAATTTTTGTAATCACACACATCCATCACCTAGGCATTGCTTCACTGTACTTCAACGGCTTTAAGTAGCCTAACAAAAATTGACAGTGTGAACGTAGCCTATGAGTAACAAGTCTATTGCAGCCAAACATCTTGCATACTCCCAGTCGGAAATCGTTGGTCTCAGAGTTTGTACACAATGACTGTTACAGGTTTGAGGTTTTGGTTTTACTGAAGCAAAAAAGATTTCAACTCTGAGAGAAAGAGATTTTTCGGAAAATTTGGCAGAGTGTGACTGAAGCTGGCAAGAAGTATCCCTACATAATTAATAGTAGAGGTGTAAGACAGGATCCCATGGTGTTTTAGACTTGAGTGGATAGTGACAGGGTGTTTTGGCACGAGGCTATCATTCTATGCCAGAAAAATGCTTGGTCACAAATGTGCCTGTGTGTTTTGTTGATTTGTTCAGTCATGTATAATTTGCCGAATAAGTTACCAGAGACACTCTCAACAGGCACACAACAGCAACACAATATCCTTTCACCCGTGAATGACCCAGCATCAAACAGGAACGGTGAGAAATAATTACATACTTTTTTACGCAGATCCTGGTTGGATACGATGATGACATTCGGAGGATCTCCAACAGCAGTGGCAGCTCCTCCGATGTTGGTGAAGATTACCTCGGCAATCAGGACATGCCTAGGGTCCAGATTAAGCACCTCACATAACCTAGTGTACAAAAAGGCATCACAAAACCTGATTAGCACTGATGATCCTAGAACATCAATGCGATACAATTTTTTAATCTATCATACTTTCACAATTTGTGCCATAAAACATGCAAAACAATCCCACAGACTTATTGAATATAATAGAGACTTGGTGATGGGATCGATTGATTTGGGTCTGTAGCAACCACCCAGAACACCATAGCAACAGACTAAAAAAACACACGGATCAACTAAGCAATCGCATAGCAACACCATAGCAAACATCACAATGGCCTAGCATCGTGACCAAAAGAACACAGGCTCATAGGTTTTACTTCTTCCATATTTGTAATTGTTCCATAACGTATGGAGAGGGAAGGGCCTGATTCATCATCATCATCATCAAAAGCTTGAGCTGAGGTGCACAAAATTCAAGTTTAGTTATTAACACTGAATTTCAAAGCAAATCTTAAAATAAGCAAATCAGTTTCCCTGCTAAATTGGCATGAAAAAAATACTTGCACAAGCAAATTGCCTGTTAACAAACAGCTGAACTCTGTATTTTCTCAAATTCGTTTTTTAACGTGTGTGCGTGTGTCGTGTGTTTCTAAACCCTAAAGCCCTGAAGGTGTTTGAAGATGCAATTGGTGATGCATAATCCCAACAAAAAAAGGAGTCATTTCTCACAAGCAATGTCATGAAAACGCTGAGGCAGCGCATAATGTTTTAATGGCTGTGTGAAATATAGATTTATTTTATTTTACCAGGCTAGGGATTTTTAAGGTCCACATAAGATGATACGAATTTGACGGATGAAATTTACAGAGGAATGAAAAATACAAAAATATCAAAAAAAGTATCCTTGCTCAAAAAAATGTTTGGTTTGTTGGTCTTTTTTTTTTTTTCATTAAAGATGGGACATGAAACCATTTTACACAGTGAGTGCCTAATTGATTCATATCACATCCTCTGAAGGAAAAGGGTGTCCTAAATGACGCTAAGTAAATAACGCTGTACATCAGGATATAAAACATATAAAAGACTTGTGAACACAAATATAATGTGCACATGCACGCACCGATGAATCACACTGATAAACGATGTGTAACGGTGAAAAGAAGGAAGGTGAAAATAAGCTCAAATTGAGCTGAAACAAGCAATGAGGTGGGAAGTTTATAGCACGGAGACATGCCTCTTTATATCCTCATATAATACTAAGCAGACTGACAAAGAAATTATTGTCTAAAAAAAAGTCAAGGCCTTCTGGTATTTTTCTTTTTTTTTTCTTTTTTTTTAGCAGTAGTTCAGCTGAACAGACTTCTTTTAAAGGAATGTTCCAGCATCAATGCAAGCTTAACTCTATTGATAGCATCTGTGGCATGCTGTCAATTACCAAGAAAATCATTTGAATTTGTTCCTCGGCTTGTAAAAATAAAAGTCATGTGTACAGCAAAGCACTGAAAGTCTATGGGGCCGGGCATTCGGGGAACCTCCAGAATTAAAATACAATGTTTTGTTAGACTTCGGGAAACCTCCAGAATTAAAATACAATGTTTTGTTAGACTTTGGGAAACCTCCAGAATTAAAATACGTTTTGTTAGACTTCGGGAATCCTCCAGAATTAAAATAAAATGTTTTGTTAGACTTTGGGAAACCTCCAGAATTGCAATTGTGTCCAATTGCTCGCCGTACAGACTTATTGTAATTATATTGTCAGCACATTACTAAACCGGGTTTTAAAAAAAGAAGTCAAAAGAGAAATAAAAGAGGAAGAGAGATTTTTTTAGGAAGAGCGACCTTTACCTGATTGTAACAGGGGTGAAGAGCATCATAGTTGTCACATTATCAAGAAAGGCTGACAGAACGGCCGCAATTAGACAGAGAATGATAATCATGGGCCACACTCTTCCTCGCGATAACTGATACGCCTGTGTGGAGACAAAGAACACTGTTGGGAATACCTTAAAGATTGGTTTACAAAGTTAGATCTTTTCTTGTTACTTTACATTAATGAAAACTAACTGGGTCAGAAATAAATTAAGCGAAAAATCGCTTGCCTTTGTGAACATTAACAAAATCATGTTTTCCATAAATCCTCCAGTGGGAAGGAGAGACAGACTTAACAGTGTCTCAAAGACAGAGAATGAAATACGGTCCTCTGAGGGGGTCTCAGAACACAATGTTCAAAAGTGAACTTTAATGAGGAATTCACTCTAAAAACTGACAATGATCCATACTGTGTTTGCTCATTCAAGCTTTAGCATTAAAAGAATGTTCAAGTCTGAAAAGAAAAAAATAATAAGAATAAAAAAAAAGACCTGCACTTTAAGAGCCTGTCACTATGGAGACATTATCAGGCTGTCTGGAATCATTCTAATCAAGTGGTAACACCGAGGGATTGTAACCCACCTGTGATGTCACCACTTCCTGACTTAAAACAATGGTAACTGACAAAAAAAAAGAAAAAAAAAGCTATTTTCGAAATCGCCCCCTATTCACTATTCTCTGCAATACTCCACTAATATAGTCCACTTGAAGGAGTGAATGAAAATAAGTCTGCCGAAAGGGTTGCAACTTGCAACTATTGCATAGTTTGTGCTTTCTGTAATTTTTCTGTCAATTTTAATCATTTGATATATAGCAAACTGGTAGCAATTTAATAATCAATTAATGTATGATATTACGCTTTAGCCACTTTGGACCAGGGGTTTGTAAAATGGATGGATGATTCAGCTGCGGGCGCCATCTTTGGGTCAGACACGGGAATTCATTCAACGCGCGACTCTCACAGTGCATTATGGGTATTCTCTAGCCGTTGAGCGTACATTGGTTGTACGCTCGTTATTGCGGTGCATTGTGGGATTGAATGAGAGCACTCGATAATGTTCACTATGGTTTCGGACACCACTACAAATGGCTGTCCCCTCAAATAGTGTCCTATTTAAGGGTATGGGGGGGCGATTTCGGCCACAGCCAAAGAGTAACACAGCCACATATGACTACACATGCTAACAGAAGAAGTGTGAGATGGTGTTCAATCAAGAGGGTTGTTTCTATGGCAATGTTTTAATTTGTGGGACATGCCCTTATCCAGAACCCTGTTAATATTCATGAATGGGATGAGAGGACATAAGCGTGTGCCCTCATAATGTCCACAGCACATCCATAACGTTACAACAGGGCTTTCACAGCAGTCCAGAGAATTCCTGAAAATAAGGGATGAGATATCCATCCAATGAAGCTCCTCGTAAGATTTATTTTTAGGCTTTCATTACTTCTAACCCATTATCTTCACGCTTTATAAACATTTGCATCATTTGACAAAGATTTGTTCCATCTGATTTCTTTTCGCATCTCTATTGGGGCTTGATATTCACCCATAAATTTCATATACAGTATAAAGCATTTGTGGGGTTCTCATCACTGCTTGAGAGTGAATGATAGGGATTTTCAGGCCAGCTGCTTCTTTACTTTGCCTTAAAGCTAACTGGGTAAAGTAGCATGATGGGATTACATTGACTAAAACAAAAACGGATATCAATAATGTGAAATAAAATCATATCAGACAGCAGACCACTTGCAGCAACTGTTAGTAGTTATTTTGGTAACACTTTACCCTAAGGTCTCATTTGTTAACATTAGTTCTATCATGACAACTCTCTGGAGATTGGTATGGTAATTGAGATTGGCATGGTAGTATAAGTTATGGCAATGTTAATGTATTTGGTCTTGGCGGAATAGACCTGCCACGCTGCAGCTGCTGCTGCTGCAGAGCAAGTACCGAGACTTGCTACTGCGAATACATTCACAGACATTGCTGTGAGCATGTAAGACATGCTGCTGATCACCCCGTAGCAGGTCTATACAGGTGGCCCTGAGGAAGGGTTCTCAAAACGCACTGCAAACTGTTAACAGCAAACAATGCCAAGTATTTGAATGTTTGAGTAGGTAAGATAACAATATGAATTCTACCAATAAGCTAAAGACCTATCAGCCTGCACCATTCAGAGTTTCATGCAGAACTGTGTAATTAATGTATTAACTGACATGAACTAACAATGAGCAATACATTTATGGTATTTACTAATCTTTGTTAATGTTAGTAAATAAAAATACAGTAGTTCATTGTTTGTTCATGTTAGTTCACAGTGCATTAACTAAAGTTAACAAATGCTGAAATTAACATTAACTGAGATTAATAAATGCTGTAGAAGTATTGTTCATTGTTAGTTCATGCTAACTAAACTAGGTATCTAATGGTAACCAATGAAACCTTATTATATAATGTTACAGTTATTGATCTGTATGTATATACTGTAATTTACATAAATGTTATAAAATATAATATTAGATTTAAGGTGGGTGGGATAGATTGAGTGGCCTAATTCTACAGAGAATATGAGGACATAACCAAGGAATTGTATCTTGCTTAAAAGCTGCAGTCCGCAGTTTTTCCTCTTTGTCGCTATCTCTGTTCGAAATCTGCAATTGCAGTCATTCACGGAATTATCAACTTTACGTGAGTTGTACCTCGGCATTAGCCTGGTTAAAACCAGACCATTCTCAGTTGTAACTGAGTTATGGTCTGGCAAAGCGTCATAGACAAATCATTTCCAGAGGGGTGTCACCAACGGACGTCGCGGGTAGACCTAAAACCAATCAGAGCGATGAAGGAGATGATGTATGCAGAGCGGCGGCCGGCGGAGAAACATCTCCGAGTGTTGTTCTTTGCTCGGTTTTTAACAAAAAGGAAACATTCAAATCGCTTAAAACAGATGCGATAGCTGATTCGAACGAGTGATGTTCGACGGCGGCATCCATCTTTGTAATGTAGGCTACAAAATAATCTGCTTCAGCATTCTCCTAGCGCTGTCGTCATCGTGTAAAGCCCGCCCCAACGTTTCTGATTGGTGTCTCGATTTCGACGGATTGGAAATGGGCTTGAATGAGCTCTTTGCCAGACTAACTTTCAGAGCAAATCTAAATTTGCCGGAAGTTGTCTGGGTTTTCCCAGGCTACCTTGGCATGGCACAGCGCGGATGAATACCGGTGTGGATACTGTCATTCGGAATCATAGATTCTACTTTTTGGAAGTATGACCAATATAAGAATGTTCACCCTAAAATGTCACCTGGACAAGTAAGTAACATCCACTTTTGTTCTTCTGACCAACTAACTGAAAAAAAGCCTTGCAGTAAATCGCACTGATTAAATCTAACGATCGTTTATCATTTCACGTCAAACCGTGCAAATTATACTTTGTTCTCAAATTGTTAATGTTAACAACATCAGCATTGCTTGACTACATTTAAAGCCCTTCAGATATGTACCCTTGTTTTCACATGCCCGGTTGCAGTCTCTTTTTCCAAACTCTCAGTCCAAATGAACTGATGATGAAACTGAACTGAAATGAACTTTTGATGAAAAAGAGAAAAAAAGTGATTCCCCCAACACCCTGTTCTCACTAGGCTACTACCTTAATGTAAAGAGTCATTTCTTATTACTTCCTATGATAAGCAAGCATACTACATCACAGAAAGTGCTGGAAATATTTAATTTCTCATCTTGTTTTATTTCAGACTGTAACGAGTGGAAATAAGGTGTGGCCCTTTTAAGAGCCGTGCGCTCCCTGTTTAACTATGCAGTATTATATTGTATGTGCCAGTGCCAGTGCCATGCATAGACAGGTGCCATGCGCCTCGAACACCCCATGTGTGCGGGTAATTTCTGTTTGATGCTAGCTGCTACTTCTTTTATCTTATTTTGTTTATTGTGTTGGACTGTGCAACACAAAGATTGAGAAAACTCACCTTGACTGCACAGTAATCAAAGAAACCAGTCTCGGAGAATATAGCCACCAGTATCATCTGAAAGTAAATAGTAAGTGTTATGAGACTTGAACATTTCATGGTTTCTATTTTTAGTGCTTACTGCCACATGTGTTGCTATAAAATCACATTATGTCTCAAATACCACACGCACGGTCTCTCACTCAATTTCATGCCACATACATCCTTCTCTGATTTTTTTTTGGGCGCCTCAGATACAGAAACAGACATCATTCAAAAATAGAAAATCAATAAAGAGAAACATTAATATTTCTGAGTTTATTAAAGCTCACGTTTCATAGCCAGTCTTTAAAATTGACAGATGCTGTGATTCATTTTCTATCATCAGTCTCTGATTTTCTTTTATGCCTTTCCTCACATACTCCTACATGTAGTCTTTTGGATGAGGGCTGATTGAACGTATTTGTTTCCATGGAGACAGCAGCTGAACAAACAGAGATCTTGAAAAGGGTGGCACTTTAGCAATAATATTAGAGAGGCTGTGTTTTTAATGTGTATTTGTATTTTTTTGGTCACATTTTGTTGCACTACCATGTAAAATATGGACAAATTTCATATGCAGGCAACCAGTCATACATTTAACAAACATTTCAACCTTGTGCTCTGCTGCTGCAAAGTAAGTACAATGCAAAGAAACACCATTAATGATCTCGGAACCCTAAAGAATACTTTCTAAAAGAAGCTCTAGGTTAACAGCACATTAAAGAAAGGTGCCCCACTAAGTGCCTGTCAGATTGAGCAGCTTGAGAGACTGATATGGGTTCAGGTTAGGGGTTGGATTAGGGGCTTATCAGACTGTCAAGCACTTAGCAGGACATCTTTCCAGGTTCTAATGCTGTGGGGTAACCCTTTGAGGTATCATTCATGTTCATAGCAGAAACGGTGCACTAATGTACATGCCGAACTTCAATGCATGTTTGATTAACAACAGTAATAGTGATAAAATAGCAAGCACCATTAATAAATAAATTTTACCTTTTTACTTTTTTCATTTGAAAAAGCCCTTCTGTGACTTTATATTTAATACATTCTGTCGGAACCCTGCTACTCAAGATCATTGAGTAAAAAAGCTGCAAGAGAGCTCCTATTGACTTAAAATTAAAATTAGACTTACCATTCCAAACAGAAAGGCAAGTGTCTCATAGTCAATCCATTCCACAACAGTCATCAGACTCGGCCTCTACAGTAAAGAGACAATGGAATGGATACAGAGGAGCATTTTAACATTCCACACTTACAGTGAATTGTTGAAATAATTGCTTCATTACGATAAAAAATTATTGTTGCAATTAGCTATCACAACTTAAAATTTTGCATTAGAATGACTTTTCCGAATTTAACTTGCGATAACACAAATCAAGTTGACTAAACTTAAAATTTGAAGGCAGCACAAACACTTTTTTTAAGTTGAAACAACAATGCACATAATTTATTTATATATATATATATATATATATATATATATATATATATATATATATAATTATATTATATATTATATATATATATATATATATATATATATATAAACTTAAAAATGTATGTGTTTGTGCAGCCTTTTAGTCAACATAAATTGTGAAATTGTATTGTTTGTTTTTTTTGCAGTGGACTACATACTGTATTCTGATGATTACTAGTGTATTTACCAACCAACCAAGTTTAAAGTTCATAGTAAGACTACAGAGCTCTGGGTCTTTTTAAAGGGCACTCCAAACGGACAGAAGTGCACCGAGTAATTTCACTTGCGTTCAAATAATGCACTTATCTCCAATTTCTGGAATACAATAACTAATTCGTAGATCTGCAGAGAGAAAGTCAAGATTTAAATTATTCACAATCTTACGCTTCACAATAGAGTAAATCAGTGCAATTACCGATATACCATTATGTGAAATGGCACAGTCTGATTTACTTCATTGGGTTAATGTAGATCATCTATCTATCTATCTATCTATCTATCTATCTATCTATCTATCTATCTATCTATCTATCTATCTATCTATGTCTGTCTGTCCAACTCTTAACACATTGTAAGCAATCTTCATCAGAATGGAATAAATAACATTCTCTAAAACCAAACTTACATCTCCAATGAAAGCCAGCGCTGTCAGAGCGGCCAGGGATCCTAACATTGCAGCCAGAGTGCGGTGGACAATCTGGTAACACGGAAAATAAAATAAATAAATAAAGGTAGAGGGGGGGAAAAATCATCACAGTAATAACTCAACAGCTTTTTTTTTGCTATATTGGTCATATACTAATAGCCACAATGTACCACAAAATAGATTTATGCTAGCCTAAGCACAATCCTAGAGTGGTTGCTTTTAAGAATGTTATGCATGTTGTTTTTAAGCATGTTATGGTTGCTAGGATGTTCAAAGATTTCACCTCAAAGTCTCTCAATTATGTTCTCCTTCAATATAAGCTGTTTTGTTGCAGTGTTATCACCCGCCAGGCAAAAATCATGCCTGATTGCTTAGAAAAGTAATAGCACAACTCATCTAAACAAGCTGCATGATATGAGGTATCATTCTCACCCATTGCACAAAATTGTAGTACTTGAGATTAGGTGTTTGTTCAAATCCCTAACCCTCCACATCAGCAACCGTAATAACGATGCCTGCCTTGGCAAACACTATTAAATATGTAATACACAAGACTTTGGACAGCCAAACAAATTTGCTGATTCAAAATGCCAAATAACCCTCTTCCCTACATTTCATTTATGTTCTTTTGCTGTTTGATCCACCTCATTTCTTACATTAAATGCATTCTGACCCTGTTGTGCACTCTTATAATCAAACGATAAATTCCGATCCACAACGGTATGTGTCAGGCGACAGCATCTGATTTTCTGCTCTTCAATCATCCCTTGGAAAAGCGCCGCCTTAAAGTGCATTGTCAGATATCAGCATCTCCTTTCTTGGTGAGAGCACTTGACTGGGACACCTGAATCAAGCTTTGTCTGATGCACCTCTTTCAGTGTCATGTGGCAAGATGGAGCAGTCATTACAAGACTGTGTAATCAGCTAGAAGAGCGAAAGAAGGACGATGAGTACATAAAATGCAGGCTAACAGCTAATGACTCCAGTCTCAAAGGAGCAAGTAATCTGTGTCAGTCCGACAACTTCCCTGAGGGGGAGGAACACTTGGTGCAATGTTGTGATTGTAAGTCTAAAACCGATCATTAAGATAAATTGTTGAACACTGCTTTCTGAGCAGAATTAATCAGCAACATGGATATGCATTGTGTTGCTTTGCATAAGAAAGTATCCTCTGAGACTAATGCTTCTCTGTTTTGTGATTTAAACCAATTACTCTTAATTATAGGCCAAGAAACAGTTTATGGCTAAATTAAATGTCAAAATGTGCCTGTGTGAGATGTAATGTTAGTCTTATACCCAAAGCCCCCCATTTACTTTGAAACTGCTGCTCTAGTGTAATTTAGGAATAATCTATCAGCCATTATTAAAATGTTTACAAGATATCTGCAATTAGATTGTAAAAATACATTATTCATGAATCTTTTAAGGCATATTAATATTTATAAGCACATTATACTATTATATATCTCAGATTTCAGGTTTTGCCCTCTCTTGGGGCAAATGAGTTTTAGCTATCAGAACTGCTGATGAAACTCACCATCTGAGCCCTTTTAATCAAAGTAGTTTTCAGAGTGCTGATTCTAGATCAGCTCTGAGGATTATCAACAAGCTGCTGTGCAATGCAGATAGGAAAAAAAGGCCCGGGTCAATACAACAAATGCTTCCTTATTTACAATGGGGTCCTAAAGTATGAGAACACAGACTTCTGTGGAATCTCTAATGCAAATCAAATCTATACAAACTTGGAAATAACTAAGTTTTAGAGTTTTAAACCAAGAACTCTTATGACATAAAATGAACAAGAAATATGTACGATTCTGCACTAATACTTCATCACTAATCAAACTCGCAGATTTGTGACACTGACCATGTGAACTTCAGTGTACAATAGGGGATTGATGATTTTCTGAGATTGAGATATTCTTGCTTCCATTGAAACACAAGACTCTCTTTTAAAGATCTCAAATCATGCCTGATAAGTATAACACAATCATTATTAATATAATATTATATAATATAATATAACATAATAATTGTCATAACAGAAAATTAACTTCAACATAAAAATCCTTTACACAACAAGACTTGGATACTTGGATATTGGATATTATTAATATAATATAATATAATGTAATATAATGCAGTCTTCAACAATGTGATTATCTGATGAACTTCACCTGTAATCTGTTCTCAAAGACGTTCTAATTGGGATGAGGTTTTGGTAAATTCCTCATGAAAAAGAAATCAAAGAGGTAAATGTTACCCAAAGTAACCCTGTTTTAAAAGCACAATAAATAAAATTATGATGACTCACCTAAACAGCATAAAATTCATTAGTTTCATTTTAAAAGCAATATTTTCTTAGCACCTTGATGACTGGGTAGCCATATTTATGAAGCATTATTATAACGTAGTGTTTCGGTAAAAGCGGAAACATGGGCCCCCAATGTCTCCATTAGCACTCTCACAAAGGCCTAATTAAACTCTTCGACACACAGCATGTTGTCCCTCCTGAAGAAATAAATGTAATTAAGAAGGGAGGTCCCCTCTGCCCTCATGTCCCCCTGGAGCCACACTAAAACGGAGCTTTCTCACAAACTCTAAAAAGTGTGCACTACAGGGAGAAGAGTAAGTTAAAAATGTGGAGGAGTGTTTTGCTGTGAGGCTTTTTATTAATCTATATCCCTTAAGAGTCGTTCACACAAAAAAAGATATATAGTGACCAAAAAATAAAAAATGGAAATGATTCATTTTAAATGAGAGCTGGCCATTTCCGACATCATGAGTGAAAGAGACCAGAAAATTGAGTTCTACTACTACAATAAGGTCCAAAAGAGACCGCTAGTGAAAATGCTTCTATTTTATACGATTTTAGAATTAAATTATCAGCATTTGAGTGCATGCCAGAATGTCCTAGTATTCATTATGTCCCTCTGATTGACAGCAGCACTCAAGCTGCATGAACTCCACAAGTTTGTGTAAAACTGGATGATCCATGTTATCAGACTGATTTGAAGTATGCATTTTTGTGCTTCAATGGAAGCAAGAGACATCTGACATTTTCGACAAAGGAACTGAACTGAATTGCTTATTTGGTTTATTTCACCAAGTACAACATGTTCCTGGATCAACATCTTTGTTTATCCTGGAACAACGTTCCAATCAACCAATCAAATTTGAGGGACAAGTTTACAGTTTATGTCAAGATTAGGCTTACACCAGGGCTAGGTGCTTCTACATCAGTGTTATTCACATATTATTTCCCACTGCTTTTAGGTATAAGTTATCATTTTCGGACAAGAATGTTGATCAACAAAACATGTTGATTCAGGATCATGTCTTACTTGACCAATTAGTGACCAAAAAATAATGCAGAATTCTCTACTTTACCTCATAACTTTTCTCCACTTTAAATGTTACAAAAGCTTAAAACTGTGTATTTTTAAGTTAAAATTAAAAATAGGTTTCTGACATTTGGACCAATTCAATTTGATGTTGCAATAAAATATGAACAGCAAAATCCACTTTTCGATTCATAATTCAGTTTCAGATATTCCAAAAATCCAACATACTTCTGTGGAATCAGTTTGTGTGGGCCAGTAGAAACCACTTCCTGTTCACTTTAGTAGAGCCCAGTGACCTCTAGTGCTCAACAACGGTACAAATAAAAACGCGAGTTTATGAATAGCCACTGATAATTTCAGTACAGTGCTGGATCTGAAGGCACAACTTTTACCCACCGTGACATCTACTTTTCCTGAGAAGTTACAAAAGACTACAGACAAGTACATAAAAATCTCAGTCGACTCTGCACAGAGTCAATGTGGCTAAACAGCCGAGATGAGCTTGTTTAAGGGGATGAAGTATGGGATGAGTCATGAAAGACCATTGAATGGATTATCTTGCCGTGTGAAAAATAATGTCTTCACGCCGATTCCACATATTTTACCTCAAAGATGATGAGCACATAGACTCCTGCCAGGATCAATCCAGCGATAAGCACCTGTGTTTCCACGGTTACATAGAGCGACTGGTGAGTCATGGACAGAGGGACCACCTGACTGTCTAAGAGAAAGGCCTGCACACTGATCAGAATAGGAGAGCTTGAGGGGAAGAGAAGGACAGATTACAGATGTGGAGACACATTAAAGCACATTCAATAACAGGAACTACCGCAAAACCCACATTATCACATGATCACATTAACTGAACTATAAGCACAATTTAAAATCTGATCAACTTAAAATCTAAAATCTAACAGTTGTATGACAAGATAATTCTACATTTTCAATATCCAGAAGATGCAATAATGTGCATTGTATAACATGAAATGTCTTTGCATTTGGTCCTCGATTTTCCAGTTTATTAGTGGAATTGTCAAGATCTTATGTGATGAGGAATGTGTAATCGTACCTGCTAACCATTTCAAATGTCCTTGTTCTCAGAATTTGGTCACTTCGTTGGGAATGCAATGGTATAGTCCAGTTATAAAGCACCTGTTGGAAAAATCTTACCAATTATAATGTGAATGTTTAGGCTATTAGGCTAAAGACTATTTGAGAGAAGAAAATATTTGAAAATAGAAAATATTGAAGAAAATATTTCACATCAAGCAGCCTCCAAAAGTAATTGGATACTAATAAGTGACACCTTAAAATGTATTAATGCCTCTACATGAAAATAATAATAACAATATTATATATTATTATACAATATTATATTATATTATATTATTATTAATATAATTATATTGTATTATTATATTATATTTATATATATTTCTTATATTTTTATTCTGCTGGTAGGATAAAGTGTCTAATTGTTCCTGTCGGCTGTGTTGAAACAACTCTAACCTGCTGAGCTCTTCTCCGGCGAGGCCCTGCCTCTTCAGTCTGCTCCACTTGGATCAGAATATACTCCTGGGCCTCTTGTACTGCCTCTATCTCTCCCAAAAACGGACCATCAACCTGCAGCTTCAGCAGGGAGTTATCACGAAAATCCGTAAGATTCATGGCTACAGTGATCAGTTAGGTTAAGGAAAACTTCCATGGACTAGGGATATAAATGAAAATACACAACATGAAACATCCATCAAGCGTTAACCTGAGTGTTTTGGAAGAGCATCGCAAACAGATGTCAGCTGGCCATCGTTTCATTTCGGACAGACAATCCCCTCCCACCAGCAGAAGGTACTTTGCAGCACTTCAGTGCATTGTTCACTCTTCACATTCATCTCTACAGCTCTGCAGGACTCACAGATTGCCGCAAGTATCAGGCAGATCTGTTGTTATGCACAAAGTCATAGGCAAGACTGTTACCATGACACAGGCCGCTGTAAATAGCAGATGGTGAGATTGTCACAGAAACGGAAATGAATTAGAACAGCCCTTCAGTGCAATCTCCGAACCAAATATAAAATCCCAGGGTCTGAGGAGTTAGCGCAGTGGCACGCATCATCACAATATTTGACTTGTCCATTAATGATTCTTATTTATCAAGTCAAAGCAAACCCATACAATGCAGATTCTCTAAAGTACACAAATGGCTAGGATACAGAAGCTCTCAGTAGATGAGACAGCCAGCATCCTCCAGGGCCTCTCCCTGTCAGGATACATGCTGAAAAACAGCTGATGATCAAAATAAATATAGTTATTGTCACAGAGACAGACAAATAAAATTGAGCTATGCAAGTAATAGAATCATAAGTGCATATTATTCTACATAAGAAGAGAAAACGTTGATCAGGTCTGTATAACTTACTGAACAGAGAACAACAATGATGAAGATGGTGAAGATTGTTGCTGTCCTTAAGCAATATCTGTAAAAGCAAATGTAGGCATTTGTAATGACATGTACTTTGCAACAGAAACACAGTTAATGTCCCGGACAGTTGTTTTCAGAGGAGATTTTTAATTAATATGCTACAGTAAAGAGCTTTGCACAACTATTTAATATTTTCTGCCTTATCCTACTCAGCTTTGTTAAATTTGTTTAACTTTAGTTAATTTGGGGTCGGTAAGATTTTTAAATGTTTTTGAAAAAAGTGTCCTATGCTCACAAATATATTATTTGATAAAAAAAGAACTATTTTCAAGTAATATGTTTTAAAATGTAATTTATTCCTGTGATGGGAAATTAGAATTTTTAGCAGCCATTTCTCCAGTATTTAGGGTCACATGATCCTTCTGAAATCATTGTAAAATGCTGATTTGGTCCTTAAAAGCCAATTCACACCGCACAGACATGCACGTTTGTTGGGTTTTGTTGTATCAGTGTGTTACCCCTTTTGGCGTCTGTTGGCGTTGGTCAGAGTTTGTTTTCACCCGACTGACCATGTTCAATCAGTGTTTGTTGGTGTCTGTTGGGACAGTCTGAACATGACAGTTATTTTTTTATCAAATTTTAAATCCAACTGCCAACTTGTTTGTTGGCGTTTGTCTGTGCGGTGTGAATTGACCTTAAGAAACATTTCTTATTATCATTAATCCTGAAAACAGTTAATATTTTTGAGGAAACTGTAATACATTTCTGTCAGGATTCTTTGATTAGAAAATGAATAGGAATATGAATCAAAAGTTCATAATAACACCAATAGTAGAAATAGTAGCATGTCACTTTTGATCAATATAAGGCATCCTTGTATGCCATACCTGATGGGGGATGATAGTTTGAAGTGGTGTTCACATTTCTCCATGGATGTGGTGTGGGAAAGACTGGTCACCTCACTGCCCAGCCTGCACCTCCTCTCCAATTCAGCAGAGTTCGCCTCCCATGATTCCTCTCCAGACCCCAGGCTGGGCTCATGCAGTGTCATGTAGGTTATACTGCACAAAACAGTATAAAAAAAACATCTCGGTTACGTATGTAACCCTCATTTCCTGAGTACAGGGAACGGAGACGTGTCGTCGGGGGAGTTCCCTGACGAATTGGGATCACGCTAGGGAGCCAATTGCCTTCGAGAGATTTAAAAACGAGCCAATGGACATTGGCATGCAAGATTTGCATTCCGCAACCCGCCTACCAGCGCGGGTATAAAAGGCGAAAGTAAACATTGCGCAATGCTTTTCGCTGAGGAGCCGAACAGTGTCCAGTCCTCCGCGAAGGTACAGCAACATGGCGAGGGGACGACACGTCTCCGTTCCCTGTACTCAGGGAACATACGTAACCGAGACGTTCCCTTTCGTCCTGGGAACTCCAACGTGTCGTCGGGGGAGTTGCCTGACGAATTGGGATCCCAAACAAAACGCCATGGTGCTGGCCCCTTCCAGCGCCCAGCTAAGCTACCCAAAAAACAGATTCACAAATTGCGGTAGCTAGCTAGGGAGTCAAACTGCTGTTCCGCATGACCCATTCAGTGGACATTGAAAAACACTGGGAAAGAGTGCCCTAACCCGACAACGAGGAAGGGAACGCAACGGAAGCCAGCTGCCTGATGAAGGCCTGGAATACACATATGTACTAGCCCAGGGGGATCCCCAGGGACTCACCAGGGACAACAGAACGAGTCTGTCAAGGGGAAGACACGGCTGAACTGCACGTGGCATAATGGGCCACCGAAAAGGCCACTGGAGATAGCACCCAGTCTACACAACAACTCCTTAGAGGTAGTAGATCTGGCACCGGCGGTCCGCCACTCCTGGCACCGAGGGGACGATGGAGGAACTCACGAGGCTAACCAACGCAAGGCGCCAACGGAGCATAAGACGCACGTATCCGGCTGAGGCACGGAGTGGCGTAGCAAGCCGACACAACCTATTCACCCGCACCACTGGCCGTAGCGCGTACTCGGGAGGAAACAGGTTCCACACGTAGCCTATAGAATCTAGCGAACGTGTTTGGTGTCGCCCAGCCCGCAGCTCTACAAATATCTGTCAGCAAAGCGCCTTGAGCCAACGCCCAGGAGGCGGCAACACCTCTAGTAGAGTGAGCGCGCAACCTGGGAGGACAAGGCTCATCCGTAGCTTCATATGCTCGGGTGATAGCATCCACTAACCAGTGAGCTAACCTCTGCTTGGAGACAGCCTTCCCCTTCTGCTGGCCTCCGTAACAGACAAAGAGCTGATCTTTGCATTCTGTCAATGTAAACCCGCAGGGCACGGACTGGAGAGAGAAAAGCCAGGGCTGGGTCTGCCTCCTCCTGGGGCAGCGGTTGCAGGTTCACTACCTGATCCACGAAGGAAGTGGTAGGAACCTTGGGCACATATCCGAGCCGGGGTTTAAACATCACACGAGAAAGGCCCGGCCCGAAATCTATGCACGATTCGTCGACCGAAAAAGCCTGCAGATCCCCGACCCTCTTAAAAGAGGCCAATGCCAACAGGTACGCTGTCTTAATGGACAGGATGTTTAGCTCCACTGTCAGCAAAGACTCAAAGGGAGGACTTTGGAGAGCTCTCAGTACCAGAGCTAGGTCCCAAGAGGGTACAGAGTGCAAAAGGCGAGGTGGATTTAACCTCCTAGCACCCTTAAGGAATCTGATGACCAGGTCGTGCTTCCCCACGGACTTACCTTTTACTACATCGTGATGTGCGGCTATTGCAGCAACATACACTTTGAGGGTGGAGGGAGCCAGCCTTCGCTCCAACCCATCTTGTAGGAAGGAAAGCACAACTCTGATCGGGCAAGTTCGGGGGTCCTCCTGACGGGAGGAACACCACTCAACGGGGCCAGCTGTGAGCCAGGGCGTCCGTGCCGAGGGTCCCCTCGGACAGGGAGTAAAACCACTGGCAATGGGTCGTGTCAGGAGAAGCAAACAGGTCCACCTGTGCGACTCCGAAAACACTCCAGATAAGCTGAACCGCCTGGGGATGGAGTCGCCATTCTCCTAGCAGGGGAGACAATCGTGAAAGTTCGTCTGCCACACGGTTGAGCTCTCCTGGAACATGAGTGGCGCGAAGCGACCTCAGATGCTTCTGACTCCATAGGAGGAGGTGGCAGGCGAGTAGCGACATGCGGCGGGAGCGTAGACCACCTTGTCGGTTGATGTACGCAATGGTCGCAGTGCTGTCCGTACGGACCAGTACGTGCTTGTCTTTGAGAAGCCCCTTGAGGCGGCACAAAGCCAAGCGTACTGCTTGCAACTCTAGGCAGTTGATATGCCAATGCAGCTGGGGCCCCGTCCACAGACCCGAGACTGCATGCCCTTTGTACGTGGCCCCCCACCCCATGGCAGAGGCATCTGTGAAAACCACAGCATGCCTGGAAACCTGGACTAAGGGCACTCCGGCCCGTAGAAACGCAGGATCCGACCACAGGGAGAAGGTTTGGCGACAGTGCGGGGTTACTTTGACCCGGAACGTGCCGCTCTGCCATGCCCTCCTCGGGACTCGATCGTGAAGCCAGTGCTGGAGCGGTCTCATATGTAACAGGCCGAGCGGCGTTACTGCGGCTGCGGCTGCCATATGCCCCAGGAGCCTCTGAAATTTTTTTAGTGGAACCGCTGTCCTGCCTCAAAAGGACCTGAGGCAGGTGAGCACTGACTGGACGCGTTCCTCCGTGAGGCGCGCAGTCTGGGCGACCGAGTCCAACTCAATACCGAGATAAGAGATCCTCTGCACGGGGCAGAGTTTGCTCTTGTCCCAGTTGACCTGAAGCCCCAACCGGCTGAGGTGCCGGAGCACCATGTCCCTGTGATCGCACAACACCTCTCGCGAGTGAGCTAGAATGAGCCAGTCATCAAACGCCTTGTTCTCTCATGGGAACAATGGCCGCCTCCGCGACTTTCGTGAAGACACGGGACGACAGGGCCAGCCCGAAGGGTAGGACTTTGTACTGATACGCTCGACCCTCGAAAGCAAACCGTAGAATCGGTCTGTGATGAGGAAGAATCAAGACGTGAAAGTACGCGTCCTTCAGGTCGATCGCTGCAAACCAATCCCGGGGACGGATGCACTCGAAAATGCGCTTCTGCGTGAGCATTTTGAACGGGAGTTTGTGCAGGGCCCGATTCAAAACTCGCAGGTCCAGGATTGGCCGTAACCCACCGCTTTTCTTGGGTACAATGAAGTAGGGGCTGTAGAACCCGGACCTCATCTCGGCAGGAGGGACCGGCTCGATCCCGTCCTTCGCCAGCAGGACATCGATCTCTTTCCTCACTGACCGCACACGGGTGAAGTGGACGCCCCTGAACCTGGGAGGCCGGCGTGCAAACTGAATTGCATAGCCGAACTGGATGGTGCAGATGAGCCATCGGGACGGACCCGGAAGCGCTAGCCAGGCTATCAGGTACCGACCCAATAAGCCCACCCGAACCACCGGCGTACCCGCGGAGGGGCAGCGAGGTGGAAGGCAGGGACCCGGCTCCAGTGGCAACGTAGCTACTGGAAGCGGGGTCTGGGCGTGGAGCTCGCCAGAGACCTGCTTCCACCGGGGGGCAGACGGCAGAGAGAGCCCGTGGGCTTTCTGCAGCGGGCTGCCCTGTGGCGAGGGAGGGTGAGAGACGAGGCATGAGGCCCTGCCTCCTCGTGAGCTGGTCTCTGCCCCTCTGGGCCCAGCCGGCGACAGGAGCGACGCAACCGAGGAAGCGTCGCTGCTATCTGCAGACTTGGAAGAGGGGAACGGGAGCGATGCTGCTCGGTGACAGCATCCACCGCCATTCTGACCCTCTTGAATGGAGGAGACCGTGTGCCCATCAGTCTCGACCGAGGATGACCTGAAGAAGGAAGGAGAACTGCTCTTTTAATGAACTTTTGGGCGGAACAGAAACATTTAAATGAAACAAAAAATTCTCCGCCCGGCCCTCCCCTGGGGGAAGGAGGCGTGCAGGGGTACCCTCCCGAAGAGCAGTCGTCCGGTCCTCCTTCAGGTCGCCCGTCTCAGGGCTGCTTCCCTCCCTTCCTTTTACGGGAAGGGGCCGGGGGCGTCTGAGCGGGCTTGGCCGTTCTCTTACGAGCAGACTTCCTCGCTCCAGGGTTGGAAGGCTGCCATGGAGGGGGAGCTGGCGCCTGAGGACGGCCTCGGTGACGGGAAGCAGCCGGAGGTTCTACAGCAACAGAAGACGGACCCGCAGCAGCCCGCCTCCTGTGCAGGACGTGCCGTATAGCCTCCGACTGTTTCTGGGCGGCGGAGAACTCCTGGGCCAAGTTCTCCACCGTGTCGCCGAAGAGGCCGCCCTGGGATACGGGGAAGTTAAAAAGTTTCTTCTTCTCCACTTCCCGCATATCTGCCAGGGTCAGCCATAGGTGGTGCTCCTGGACCACCAAAGTGGACATCGCCCGACCCAACGAACGTGCGGTGACTTTCGTCGCCCGGAGGGCGAAGTCCGTCGCCACACGCAGCTCCTGCAGCAGGGCTGGGTCAGGACCACCCGTCTGCACACCATGGAGCGCCTTCGCTTGATGTACTTGCAAAAGCGCCGGAAGCGCCGATGGCAACGTGCAGCTAGAGGCGTGAGGCGCCGACAGTCTCTTTCACCAGTCGGAGCGTTCCTCACGGTGATACTCATCCGCTCACCAACAGGAATCACCGAAGTAACCCGCCTGCCGAACTGAACCGGCAGACGAACTAGATCGAGGATTATCTGAAGGGACTTCCCCATGTTTCAGGGTTCTCAGTCTCGAACGTAGCATCGCCAGAGTCATATTCCCACAGTGAGAACACGACTCATCCACAAACGCTGCCTCAGCGTGTGCTAAGCCCAGACACGAGAGACAGTGTTTGTGGCCATCACCCTGAGGGAGAGATCGACCGCATCCAGAAACGCACGGGTGAGATGCTCTTTTAGATAGAGAAAACAAAAAGAAAAAAAGAAAGAAGAAGAAATGCTCTGAAGCGCAGAGGCACCGAGGGATCACCGCGGCAGACACTCAGGAGAAACTGCAAGCCCACGTGCTGCACTAAGTCGCGCCGATCACTAAAAGCGCCGTCACACCAGCAGCCGTCAGAGATTCGTCTTCTTTCAACTCGTCTTCTCAATTACAGGAAAGAACTGCAGTACACAAAACACTACTGAGAGGCTCCGAAGAAAAAAGCATTGCGCGATGTTTACTTCCGCCTTTTATACCCGCGCTGGTAGGCGGGTTGCGGAATGCAAATCTTGCATGCCAATGTCCATTGGCTCGTTTTTAATTCTCTCGAAGGCAATTGGCTCCCTAGCGTGATCCCAATTTGTCAGGGAACTCCCCCAACGACACGTCGGAGTTCCCAGGACGAAAGGGAACAGTGGGTTAGACACTGTGGTCCTTGCAAAATATTGCTCTGTTTGTTTGAGCTGTCAGAGACAACTTCTGGCTCAACCAAATAGTTCATGTGTTTGGGGCGGGACTATCTGTTTAGTGGTCAAAATTAATCAGTTTGTTCAGGGAAACCTGTTTAAAACTATCATTATTTCTGCAGTCCCACTTGATCCCGCTAGATACATAGAAATTAAACACTACCTTTAGGCTAACTTTTAATAGAATCCAAAGTAAAACATATGGCTGATTAACTTCTGCAGGTTGAAAGAGATCATTCATATAAATGCTAATAGCAGCCACACAAAAGAAATTAAGACCAACGATAGGTGTTAAAAGCCTGTTATGCAACACAGTTCTGGAGAATCCATGCTAAGACAGGATACAAGTTCCTAGGCATAACTAGAGGTTTTTGTGTTGATTATAGGCAGCAAGATAGATTATTCCAACTGAGAACACAATATAATCGCTAGCAGCATTAGCATTCAGCTCACTGCCTTACAGAGGGAATGAAAAATTTATTACCAAGGGCAGCAGATAGCAGCCAGCCATATTTACACTACAGTTTACTACATGATCTCAGAGGTCTATGGCGGTACTGTAGGGGGCCCACCAATTGTTTGATATCAAACTAATTTGTGAAAAACTGAATTATGTTAAATAAAATAAATTTTAATTTAACTTCGACTACAGCAAGAAGCTAAACCTCTGCAATGTTTAATTTTTAAAATATAGTGTGATGTATATGGACATTAAAAATTATTATTTTAATGGCTTTGCAATTTAAGAATCATGACAAAGTTTTATAAATATGAATATGGTACCATATGTTATTATACGCCAAACAAGCAATAAAGCAGGGATTCTCAACCTTTTTTTACCTAGCATATCCATGTTTTTCAAGACTAGGGGAATCATTCAAATCATAGGGGAAACAATCAAACCCACTGGGTCCTATGGTTGAGAAAGACTGCAATAAGGGTCCCAGAGGAGACTGAGCCTGGTTTCTCCTAAGGTTTTTTTCTCTATCTCAAGGTTTATTTTCACCAATGGAGTTTGGGTTCCTTGCCACTGTTACCTTTTGGCTTTCTTAGCTGGGGACACTTTATATTCAGCAATATTATTGATTTGAATGCACTGACACTATTGGATGAAAACTGAGCTGAATGATGACATCACTGTTTTCTCAAGAGCTGCTTTATAGATTAATTAAACTTAATCCATAATTTATTAACTTTACACAGTTATTGATTGGTACTGAATTCTGAACACTGAACTGAATTTATCTGAATAATGGCTGTTTACTATGGTCTTTTTAGAGCTGCTTTACGGCAGAATTAAATACTGTTTTGAAAAATCTGAATTTTCATTGTCAATGAGAAGACTTATCCTACACATCTCAACAAAATTAAATACAGTTGTAATCCTTATGTCTATGACTCTTCAAACATTTTTACATAAAAATCACTGGCTTTAGTGAGCGCTTTTAGTTCTGGTAGGGATGCATGGGTGAATCAAGGACACGTGCTGAGGAAAACAGGAAATGAATGGAACAATAAGCAAAATGACAAAAATATTGAAGAACTAAGAACTATAGTTGCTTCCCACATCAAAATATTGATTTGTATATAAAAATACAAAACGTTTAAAATGGAATATTGGGGATTCTTATGCAAATGACATGGCTAATAATAACATATACCTTACTGGTTAAGCAAACTGTGTGAAATGTTTCTAGTCTGGTATCAAATTCAATCTGCAGGAATCATTCCCGATTATTATAGAGGCTGACAACTGAGAGTGCAGATAGAGTACTGCAGGCAGTGTTTGGTATAATTAAAAAGTACATAGAGGTCAAGACCACTTCAATATATCAAAATGCCACACATTATGTGAGGAACTGTTTGCCTTCAACCTGGTAATATATAAAGTAATTGTTGGAAATGAAGGTCACAAAGCCACTTTTTCTCATTACTGAATGAGAACAAGGTCGGTAATTATAGACCCGCAGGTAACATTCATACAGCTGTTCTGCAAAAGCCTCCTTTGACTAAAGCCAAGTCAACAGGTCTTTAGAATCTGCAACTTTGGAAGAAAGAGGGAGAAATTCCCTGTGTATGATTGGTTAATGCTATATAATAACTTGCAAAAGAATGTAATATTCTGTAACACTTAACAGATGATTAATGAACATTGAAATAGCCAGAAATGCCATTACAATTTGATTAGTAGGCTATAGTTTGGTATATAATTATAAATGAATCCACATCAAGCTCTGATCTTGTCAAAGCATAATGTTTGCAAATGACTTCTTGAAGAAAGTTATTTAATTGTGAAATATGAGCTACAGTGGATTTACATTTTTTTTATTTACAAACCTTCATTGAATTGTTTACTGCTGAACAGAAAAGAAAACAATAACTAAAGAACAATCAAAAATTCTATATTGTGAAACAAGCTAGGAAATATACATAGTCTCACCTGTCATTTTGGGGGAATGTGAGAAGGGGTGACCGTTCTGTGTGGTTGGCTTGGTTGGATTTGCCTTTCAGGAGGTTTACCATGCTGAAGCTGTGCCTGGAAACAAGGAGAGAACGTATTAAATCCGAGCATGATGTCTGTCATAAATAACATCTCAGCCACATTTAAAAATCAATTATTGACATCCATTTTTAATGACTCTTCTATAAAAACTGGCAGGTGAAATAAAATGGAACTAAAAGTCTTTGAGCAGATCTGAAAGTCATTCTTCCTTTTTGGTCTGTTTAGTCATCTTTACAGCACTATCACTATCTTGGTCTAATGTGTCAAACAAGGTCTAAGCTAAATGATCATAACATAAATGTAGATTTGCAAACAATGCACATGCACAGATAGAGCCCAAGTGGTACTCAAGCACCTGCCGTTTTTCTCTCTGACTAGATAAATGCCCCCTTTTTTTTTCTCTGACTAGATAAGTCATAAGTGCATTTTTTAAATTACCCCAATGGCATCATATCTCAATTAAATGTGTGCCCAAAAACTGCATTAAAGGGATAGTTTATTAGAATTAAAATTCTGTCATCATTTACTCACCCTCAAGTTGTTCCAATGTATGAATTTCTCAAAAGAAGATATTTTGAAGAATGTTGGTAACCAACAGTTGATGGACCCAAAATATCTTCTTTTGTTTTATTTAAGTATTTATTGAATATGAAAGTAATTTAAAGTTGTTCTACAATATGTAGTTCTACAATTGTTCTACAATTTTTTTTTATAAGATTAGTGCCCTTTTTCTCACTTGAGCACCTGCCCCCTAAAATGTCTGTGCACGGCCCTGACAAGTTACACGTCCAAAAGGTTAACAGCAATTGTATAAGTCATCCTTCTGATCTATTGTGTCCTCCTACAACTGTCTGTAGGCAGGCTGCCTTGATGATTTAACTGACACCTCATAACTTGTCAGGGTGGATGGGCATCAGGTGGTGTGCAGATTCACAGAGGCAATACAGTGTGATATGGTTATGACAGGTTTAAGGACAACATCATCCTGCTTGTCCAGGCCTTGAAGACTGAAATAATGTTCTGACCTTGGTTTACATGCTATAAAACACAGTGGCACAATGAAATAAATCAAACAATTGCTTTGTTACCTTTATCTGTGCCAGTGACAGACTCATGTAATGCATGAATCCCTCACAAAACTCATTGCCACAGTGTCATGATTTTAAAGTATTTAATTTTTATGTGTCCATAGTGTCTTGCACAGGGATACATTCATTTAGACAAGTTGCATTTCTCTTGGGCCTAGACCAAAGGTCCCATAGCAGTAAAGCAGGGGGTCTGCCAATTGTTTTCCATTAAAAATGACTTAAGATACGGTTCTCTTACGAGAGGTTCTCTCGTATTGCGTAAGTTTAGCTTACGCTACGGGAAAGATTCATCTTCTCGAGATATTGAAGCCAAAAAATTATCCTTAATTTTGTATTCATTGTCAACGCAGTGCAGTAGCTAGCAGACCTAGAGCAGGCCATCTTGCGTGCTTATTGGCTGCCCTGCATGCATCTGCTGCAGCCTACCAGTGAGCCTCGCGTGACGTCACGCCCAATTGGAGGCGCTCGCGCCTTCATAGCGTCACAGCTCGCTAGGATGGGCGTGGCTTAGCGTATATAAGAAGGGGCTCGTAGGCTGAATTCCCTGATTTTTCGACTCTTCAGCGAGCTCTCCGCATCGCTGAATCAGAGAGAAGCCACCGCCGCCGTCGAACAGCGAACAGCCAGCTCAGGACAGCGCTGAGGAAGCCGGCCGTCTTCGCCACCTTCAGCCGCCCGTGCAAGCTACGCTATCCGGCGACGTATCCTTTTACATTGCTTTTCAGGAATTTCTAAAAGAGCGCGAGCGTCTTTTTAAAGATGCCTCGCACTTCCTGTGGCTCGTGCAGAGCCCCGCTCAGCGTTGGAGACCGCCACGTTATCTGCGCTCTCTGCCTGGGCCTGGAACATGCAGAGCTCGCCCTCGCGTCCGGGGGCTGCGAGCTCTGCGAAGCGCTTCCGCTGTCGACCCTACGGGCTCGACTCGAAGCTTTCAACCCGGATGCAGCCGCTCCGCCCCCCGGGGGACCGCGCAGGAAGAAGCGCCGTTCCCTGAGGCAGCCGGAGCCCGTGGCCACAGCGACGCGCTCGCCGGAGGATCTCCCTCGAGCCTCGCTTTCGCCCTCCCCGCCTCCCCGACGCGCAGCTGCCGCTCACGAGCCTCACTGCCGTCGCATCGGAGGAGGAGGCCGAGGAACACGCCACGAGAGACTGCTGCTCTATCCTGGCATTGGACAGCGAGGAATGGTCGCTTCATTCCGGCTCCTCGTCGATCCAGGAATCCAGCCGTTCCCGCGTTGGAGCTGACGCGGAACTTATGCGCCTGCTGACGCAGGCCGTCGACCGCCTCGGGCTCGAGTGGTCGCTACCAAAGGAACCCGCGCCGAACAGGCTCGACGGCTGTTTCCTTCAGAGTCGCCGCCGTGCAGCTTCAACGAGCAGGCCCGCTCCATTTCTGCCGGAACTTCATACGGAGCTGACGAAGTCCTGGAATGCACCATTCTCCTCGAGACTTCAGTCCCAGGCCTCCGCGTCGCTCTCCCAAGTGGACGGCGCCGCCGAGAAGGGATACACGGGATTCCCCCCGTGGAAGAGACGGTCGCAGCGCACCTTTGCCCGCCCTCCGCGAGATGGCGGTCTCGGTCAGCCCTCCCGTCTAAAGCCTGCAGAGCCACGTCCGCCTTGGTCGGCCGCGCATATGCCGCCTCCAGCCAGGCCGCGTCTACTCTCCACTCCATGGCTGTGTTACAGATCTTGCAAGCCGACCTCCTCCGTGAATGGGACGAGAAGGGCTGGGATCCAGCTGCGGTTACAGATCTGAGAAGTGCGACGGATCTCTCTCTCCGCGCCACCAAGACCGCAGCTCAGGCTATCGGACGAGCCATGGCCGCGTTAACTGTGACAGAGAGGCATCTCTGGTTGACGCTCCCGGATATGAGGGAAGCTGAGCGAGCCACCTTTCTGAACGCGCCGCTCTCCCCCACTGGTCTCTTCGGCCCAGCGGTTAACGGGATCGTTGACCGTTTCTCTGAGGTACAAAAGACCACGCAGGCCATGAATCTCTTCCTGCCGCGACGCTCGAGCTCCGCTACAGGCCGCTCTCGCGAGAAACAAAGCCAGCCTCCTGTACGAGCTAACACCCAGCGTCCAGCACAACCCCAGCCTTCGCAGCGACGTCAGGGCGGCCGCCCTAGGTCGCGCTCGGACAGCCGTCACAGGCCGCCGCCCCCCAGGGGGCCTCGGCAGAAGATCACGCTGAAGTCTGAGCATGCGAAATCCTCCTAACAAAGAGAGAAAAAAGACGCGCGTGTCCCGCCGCGGCCGGACCGCCGTCAAAGCTCATTTCCCTGTCAGTCCCCTTCAGTCAGGCTACTGCAGTGGTTCATTTAGCAGCCAACGAGCCGGTTTGTCCACCCTCTCGCCTGCACACAAACGCCGTTTTTACGGCGACCCAGAGAAATCTCAAAAAGAGCATTATGTCTGGTCCGGCTCCCGCCGTCAGTGTTTTAAGTGTAGTGAAAGTGCCCACGCCCCAGTGTTCACCCCTACACACAAGCACATCAAATATCGTGTCACCCACAGAGCACACTCTCATAAAGCGCAGAAAAGCCGCTCGAATGTTGAATGTAAGAAATGTGTCCACAGTGTTGTGCCCACTATCTGCCCGCTCTGTTGCACGGTCAAAACAGCAGGTTATGAATGTAAGTCCCGTGCCCGCCAGAGAGCGTTCACGCTTGCTATCACAAACCTCCCCCCGGGCGCCGCCCGCAAGTTTAAGTGTTATCATGAAACGCAGGGCGATTATAAAATGCTCCCCATCCATTTTGATCGGGGCGTCAAATGCATGTGTAAGTCTCGTGCCCGCGCAAACGCGCTCACGCTTACAGAACGCTTTTCTGCCCAAAGCGCCGCTCACGCTTCAAAAAGTGAGGAAAAAAGGTTCCCCATCCCTTATGATTGGGACATCTCACACAAAGCAGCCGGTTTCGGTTTTCAGCGAGCAGCCGTTGCCCAGAACAGAGAGCGCGAGCGCCGCGCTCTCAGCTCCGGTTCAGTTTCACATGCCCGCAAATGGCGGCGATCTGAACCCGGAGGCCATTCGCCCCCTAGCGGCTCACATAGTTGCGTGGGAATCTATCCCGGGGGTTTCGGAATGGGTGCTGAGCACAATAAAGCAGGGCTATACACTTCAATTCATTCGCCGTCCCCCGCGCTTTCAAGCCCGGACCGCGACGATAGTGAATGCGGAAGTAGCACAACTACTTCACGCAGAAATAGCGAAGCTGCTGTGCAAGGGGGCTATAGAAAAGGTGCCGCCTTCTCTGAGCGAGTCGGGCTTTTACAGCCGTTATTTTCTCGTGCCCAAGAAGGACGGAGCCTTCAGACCGATTCTAGATCTGAGACATTTGAACAAGGTGCTTGTGAAAAGACCGTTCAAAATGCTTACGACCAGGAAAATCCTTGCGCACGTTCGCCCGAGGGACTGGTTTATTTCTCTAGATCTGAAGGATGCCTATTTCCAGATACAGATAATACCCCGTCACAGGCGATTTTTGAGATTCGCCTTCGACGGTCAGGCATATCAATACACCGTCCTGCCGTTCGGCCTGTCTCTGGCACCCCGTACATTTACGAAGTGCATGGACGCAGCGCTCGCCCCCCTGAGAAGTCAGGGGCTGCGGATAATGAACTATCTGGACGATTGGCTGATTTTGGCACAGTCAGAGGCGGAGCTGCTGTCTCACAGAACAGTGCTTCTCAGTCACCTGGAAAGCTTGGGTCTCACGGTCAACTGGACCAAGAGCTCATTACTACCCAGCCAGTCAATCTCCTTTTTAGAAATAGAACTGGACTCGGTGACCATGTCGGCCCGTCTATCGGCGCAGCGCGCGCTCCGGGTTCGCCACCTAGCCGCGTTTTTCCAAAAGGACAGCTTTCTCCCTTTGAAAACTTTTCAGAGGATGTTGGGCTGTATGGCTTCAGCTGCAGCGGTGCTTCAGCTGGGCCTACTGCGCATGCGCCCGCTCCAACGCTGGCTGAATGCTCGCGTGTCCCGCCGAGCTTGGGTTTCTGGCGGTCAGAAAATCAGAGTGACTCAGACCTGCATAGCGGCTCTGCAGCCCTGGTTAGTGGCCGACTGGTACCAGCTGGGAGTGACGATGGGAACCGTCTCTTACCGGAAAGTCGTTTCGACAGACGCGTCCAACTGGGGTTGGGGCGCGCTGTTCGAGGGCAGACCGGTCTTCGGCCAGTGGTCAGACCAAGAGAGGGGTTTTCACATAAACTGTCTGGAGATGATAGCGGTCGAGAATGCGCTGAAGTGCTTCCTCCCGTTCATACAGGGCCAACATGTTCTCGTCCGCTCGGACAACATGTCTGTGGTATCCTATGTAAACCGTCAGGGCGGTGTCAGATCCAGAAATCTCTGCAATCTGGCGGAGCGCCTCCTTATTAGGTCCCAGTTGTACCTGCGCTCGCTGAGGGCAGCGCATGTGCCGGGCCATTTGAACGACGGCCCAGACAAACTGTCCAGGGGCAACGTTCCCCCAGGGGAATGGTCCCTGCACCCCCAAACGGTCCAGAAACTGTGGCGCCTGTTCGGCAGGGCGGAAGTCGACCTATTTGCGTCAAAAGACAACGCTCAATGCCCGACATTCTTCTCGAAGGACGAGGACGCGCTGGCCCAAGTCTGGCCCAGCCTCCGGCTATATGCTTTCCCTCCGGTCTCTCTGTTACCACAGGTAATCAAGAGAATCAGGGAAACGCGCCACTCGGTGCTCCTCATAGCCCCGCGTTGGGAGAATCAGATTTGGTTCCCGGAGCTGGCACGGCTGTCACACACAGCTCCGTGGCCGATTCCGGTGCGGGCAGATCTCCTCTCTCAGGCTCGCGGCACGATCTGGCATCCCCATCCAGAGCGCTGGTCTCTGCACGCATGGTTGATCAACGGGTACTCGTTGCCCTGCCAGAAGGAGTAATGAACACGATCACGCAGTCTAGAGCCCCTTCCACGAGAAGGCTCTACGCGTCTAAATGGTCGGTGTTCTCGGAATGGTGCACTGACAGAGGTCTAGACCCGCGGACATGCGGGGTGGCGCAACTGCTCTCCTTCCTACAAGAGCTGTTGGAAAAGGGGAGGTCCCCATCCACGCTCAAAGTATATGTGGCGGCCGTGGCAGCGTTCGCAGAATCGACGCACGGCCAGTCATTGGGAAGGCATGAGTTGGTCATCCGCTTCCTTAGGGGAGCTAGGAGGTTGAACCCGCCGCGCCCCCCGTCGGTTCCCATGTGGGATCTATCACTGGTCCTAGAGGCCCTGAAAGCTTTTCCTTTTGAACCACTGGATTCCGTGGAGTTGAAATATCTATCACTGAAAACCGTCTTTCTGACCGCACTGTCGTCAGTAAAGCGGGTGGGGGACCTACATGCGCTGTCTGTCAGCGCGTCGTGTCTTGAGTTCGGGCCGAATGACTCTAAAGTCATCCTCAGACCTAGACATGGCTATGTTCCTAAAGTGATGGGCACTCCGTTCAGAGCGCAAGTTATCTCGTTGTCAGCGCTCCCAGCATCTGACAGCGAAAGTGATGTGAACCGCCTCTGCCCTGTCAGAGCGCTGAGGTTTTACATTACGCGCTCCGCCTCATTCAGGCGTTCGGATCAGCTGTTTGTTTCGTTCGGTGGGCACGCCAAAGGTCTCGCCTCCTCGAAACAGAGCCTGTCCAGATGGATAGTGGACGCTATAGCAGCCGCTTATGCGTCAAAAGGTCTGCAATACCCGCTGGGCATCAGGGCTCATTCCACGAGAGGCGTGGCCTCTTCGTGGGCATGGTCCAGTGGAATTTCTATCCATGGCATATGTGTGGCGGCGGGCTGGAGCTCCCCGTCTACCTTTATCAGGTTTTATAACCTGGAAGTTCCTGCCTTGCAGGCTAAACTGTTGTCGGTTTAATGGAGAGGTGTATTCTGCCCAGGCCTCCTGCTCAGATCACTCTTACACGACCCAGCTCTCCTGGTTGAGCTGCACTAAGTAGGGTATGTGCCATGTGCCTATACAGACCGGCGCGCTGCTCTGTATTCCCTATGTGTGCTTATGTACAAGTGATGGCCCGCTTGGCTGGCCACCTTATTCTCCACCTTATAGGGGTTCCCTGAAAGTTCGGGGCTTCATGGTGGATGCTTGGCGCGCACGGCGTTGACAAAGTGTTCCCGTAGCGTAAGCTAAACTTACGCAATACGAGAGAACCTCTCGTAAGAGAACGATACTCGGTTACTGACGTAACCTCGGTTCTCTCTAGAGAGGGAACGAGTATTGCGTAACCGGCCGTGCTCGCGCCACGAGCGACTTCGCTTCAGTGGTCGAAAAACCAGGGAATTCAGCCTACGAGCCCCTTCTTATATACGCTAAGCCACGCCCATCCTAGCGGGCTGTGACGCTATGAAGGCGCGAGCGCCTCCAATTGGGCGTGACGTCACGCGAGGCTCACTGGTAGGCTGCAGCAGATGCATGCAGGGCAGCCAATAAGCACGCGAGATGGCCTGCTCTAGGTCTGCTAGCTGCTGCACTGCGTTGACAATGAATACAAAATTAAGGATAATTTTTTGGCTTCAATATCTCGAGAAGATGAATCTTTCCCGTAGCGTAAGCTAAACTTACGCAATACTCGTTCCCTCTCTAGAGAGAACCGAGGTTACGTCAGTAACCGAGTATCGTTTTACTAAACAACTAACACAGTAACACTTTACAATAAGGTCTCATTAGTTAACATTAGTTAATGCATTAATGAATGTATTGTACACTGTTAGTTAATGATAGTTACAGTATTTATTCATATTTGTTAACATTAGTTAATACAACTGTTCATTGTTAGTTCATGTTAACTCATCTCTGTTAAATAATATAAACATAACACTTTTGATTTTTTTAATGTATTAGTAAATGTTGAAATTAACATTAACTAAGATTAAGAAATGCTTAAGAACCAATGTTAACAAATGGAACTTTATTGTAAAATGTTTTATTGTTCCTCCCAAAATAAAATGCATTAAAAGTAAATTGTTCTGTATATGACATGCAATAATACATTTTTTTAATGATTTTGCAATATAAGCATCATAAAAAGTAGGCTATATACATATATTGGTATATGGTTAAATGCATAGTACTGTAGTATCAAAATAATATATTTCAGTATAATTTAAGCCACTGATAGTATTCCTTAATTCGGTAATCACACTTTATCCTCTCAACCTCCTTAGACAAGGACATCTTTATTTTCTGTAGTCATAAAGCAAACATTTCACATCTCATATACTAAATAACAACAAAAAAAAATCAATATAAGTCTCAAGAAGAAGAGGGGAAAGAGAAAGGATTGGTTCTGAGCTAATAACACCAGTAGTGTTGATATTTTTCGGCCTGTATGAATAGAACAGATGGAAATCCAGAGAATTCTGCAAGCTAATTACTGGAGCCTCTTCAGTAATCTAATAATCGGGGGAAATTCTCTGTTTGTCGTAATAAATGACATTTTAAATGGGTAAAGACCTTTTTATCTCTTCAATTGGCTCTGAGTTTGTGTGTGTGTGTGAGTTATGGAGAGGCCTTTGCAAAATGCCAGAATAGATCAATGTTGCTCAGCATAGGCCAGACTATCGAGTCAATCCCAGTCCAATTCTAACGCATCATTGGGCAAATCCCAAACCTCAGCTGCTTAGCATTACAGAGGAATCAGACAACTCACCCACCCCTACCGATGCCTCAGCTCACTGTAAACAGCTGGGACAGGGTATGTGTGTGTGCCTGTGTGCTCCAGACAAGACATAATAGCCATGGCCTCCAGGATATATCCTAGTGTTGAGTTGGGCAAAAGGGAGATTAGACAGGATATTTCAAGGCCTTTAATCCCTCTCTCTGCAGTTACACAACAGAGAGGAGCTTTGAAATGTTAGCTCACCGAATGCAGGACTTATAAATGAAGTAAAGCCTTCTCTCATTGTACCTGGATCTGAGTGTGTGAGGTCGAGATGTGAATGAAACGAAAGAGGGGGGAGTACATAACCCAGTGGGACACCTACCATACTCTGGGCTAGAATACAAGTCTAATTTAATGCTACCCGAGACACTCAATTTCATTCCATGTAAAAACATTTACAGCATTACAAACGTTAACATTAGTTAATGCATTAACTATCATTTACTGACAGTATGCAATACATTTTGTTACAGTATTTATTCATATTTGTTAACGTTAGTTAATACAATTGCTAGTTCATGTTAACTCAGGTCTGTTAAATTATATAGACAGATAAAACTTAATTTTAATAATGTATTAGTAAATGTTGGAATTAACATTAACTAAGATTAAAAAAATGCTTAAAGGGATACTCCACCCAAAAATGAAAATTCTGTCATCATTTACTCACCCTCTGCTGAACACAAAGGAAGATATTTTGAAGAACGATTGGAACCAAACAGTTGTGGGGCACCATTGACTTCCATAGTAGAAAAAAAATACTATGGAAGTCAATGGTGCCCCACAACTGTTTGGTTCCAATCGTTCTTCAAAATATCTTCCTTTGTGTTCAGCAGAAGAAAGAAACTCATACAGGTTTGCAACAATTTGAGGGTGAGTAAATGATGACAGAATTTTCATTTTTGGGTGGAGTATCCCTTTAAGAGTATTTTCATTGTTAGTTCATGTTAACTAATGCAGTTAACCAATGTTAACAAATGGAACTTTATTGTATGCTTTAATAATTATTATTTAAATGGCTTTGCAATGTAAGCCTCATAAAATCAATATGAAATGCTGTTCTTTTGAACTTTCCATTCATCAAATAATTCTGGAAAAAATTGCATCACCCACAAAAATACTGAGCAGCAGAATTGTTTTCAATGGTGATTGTTTTTTGAGCATATTAGTATGATTTATGAAGGATAATGTGACACTGAAGAATGGCTGCTGAAATTAAGCTTCATTTAAATAATAAATTCTCACAATTTTGCTGTTTTACTGTATTTTTGATAAAAATAAGTGCAGTCTTGGTGAGTATAAAAATGTTCAAAAACAAAAAAATATATTACTGAATATATATGTATATATAAATAGTAAACAAATGAGATTTTTTTCTGTACTATTTGAAATTTGCCATAGTTATATAACAATAGTGGCATATTTCCCATAGAACAGACAAAGAGAGAGAACAAACAACTATTACAACTTTCTATATAATTAAATTATGGGATATTTCCCATAAGGCCAAAAGAGAGAGAGAACAAACAAGAAATGCATATTTTGTGATATTGTGTGATGTGATCAACTGATTTCATTGAGAGCACTGGTTATTTAAAAAATTCCTGCAGGAGAGCAGTCACGAGAGGGGAACCAGATCTGATCTCATGCCTGACTAACAATTAATCACGTGATGGCTGATCTAAAACCATAGTGTCTAATCCGAAAAGTGTCACAACCACAAGCTTAAGATTAAGACCCCCATCGCCATATTCTATAGTACAATCTCTCACACACATTTTCCCCACATATATACAACATTTGCAATGACGTTACTACAGTAATGTGACTCCACACGTGAGCACCAATCCTCTTTAGAGTCGATTAGCAGCTGTTTCACACAGAAAAGCTCTCACTAAGGGTTCTGGGGACCTTATATGCCAAATGGGTTCAGCTGAATGTCACAGTCATAATAGTGGAAGTGCAATGTTACAATGAATTCGCAAAGCACATTTTGCATTAGGATATCTGCTAAATTAATGATTTTCCCAGCATGAGGTTTCTTTAGAAACATATTTTGAAGGTGACATGTTTTTTATGTTAAAAATGCTTTCTCCTACCACAGTTTAATGTGCATAGACAACTATAAGCAATAGACTGATCTCCCTGAAGAGTGTAAACACTGTGGCACTATCAAAACATTGTTCTGTTTGCGCTTTACTTCTGGTCAAACAATGTGTTTGGGGCGGGACTGCCTGTTTGTCCAAATCATCTTTGACATATGGGTGCGTTGAAATCCTCCTGGAAAGATCGTATTTACGAGTTTGTAATTTTTTTAGATGCATTCAAGTCACTTTTCTACCAAAAAAAATCAGCAATCATTTTTTAACTCTACTTCTACAAAAAGGTGAATAAATAATGCGCATCAGATATGTTTTTGCTTTTTTTTCTCCCTATTTATGAAGGTGCTGAAAATGTAATTGTAATATTTTATTGTAATTGTACAATACTATTGTACATGCAACATAGCTAGATTTATAGTAAATGAAACAATTATATAAATTTAATTTCAACAAAATTACCATCAATACCATCTATTACATCCACCATATTTTCTCACTGACACGACCCCAAATTGGAAACTCTGGGCTTAAAGAAAGTTCAGAGTTTCCCCACTTGTTATTATGAAAGTGTTGTGGGTAACACATTTCAAGTAATGTGAGTTACGTAATCAGATTACTTTTTTCAAGTAACTGGTAAAGTAACGCATTACTTTTAACTATACAACAACATACCTTTTTCAAGTAACGCAAGTTATATTGTTTTCCCATTTATTGACTGATGCCTCTCCCGTTCCCATGTTGAGAGAAATTGCAAGCAAGTGCAGAGTGCGCACTGTGTAAACATGATGATTATTGTAGTTCTAGACAAAATGTAAGTAAATGTAATGTGATGACAATATTTACTCATTTCATTTTCACAAAAAATACACTGATTTTGTATTCCTCAAAATTAATTAAAAAAGTGAAATGCAAACTCAGAATATTATGCAAACCTGCAATAATTAAATGTTACATTACACAAATACTGTATGCTTTAATCTCACTTTATTAACCAATGTCTTTGCTGCTGACCTTCGATGATCTAATTCAACAATACCAATAAGCAAAAATTAATAAATGTTTTAATTGCTAAAATAAGAGTGTTGAACTTTCTTCTTCTGCCTCCTATTCTTCTGTAATCCAGAATGGCAGCACAGCAGAAAGGTTTGTTTGAGCTGCGTCCTCTACTGTACAAGCGTGAATTTGCATTTCCTTCAGCCTGAGGCTTATTCATTAAAATTTTGGTGTGAAAGGGACTTTACATTTGCCAAAAATAGAACTTTAGTTTGTGTTTGTGACACGTTACTTTCCATAACTAAGTAACGCAATTAGTTACTTTTTAGGGAGTAACACAATATTGTAATGTATTAGGCCTACCTTTAAAAGTAACTTTCTCCAACACTGGTGGTGATGGCTTAAATGTATCTTTCTTACATGACTTGAATCCATAAATAAACTTGATTTTTTTTATTTAAAATTAAATTAAAGGGACAGGTCACCCAAAAAAATTGCATTTCTGTTAGTATTTGAATGTTATCATTTGAAACATTTCTCCATTCTTTTTTACCCCATATAATGAAGTCAATGGGATCCAGTGTTGTTTTGTACCTCAATGACTTTCGTTGAATGGACAAAAACAGTTGGAAAATTATTTTGTGTTCCATAGAAGAAAGTAAGTAATTTATGTTTGGAACAAAAAGAATCAGTAAATGATGTATGAATTTTAATTTAGGGGTGAACTATCCCTTTAACGGAATTCAGATAAACTATATGATAGTCAAAAACCCCAAGAACTAGTGTCCTACCTATCCTCTTGATGGACGTTGGTGTAGATTATGCAGTGTCCCGAGGGCATGGCTGCAGCCTGCAGCAATTTCTGGGTCTCTCTTTTCCCAGAGAATCCCTCTAGTAGACGAAGCTCATCAAAGTTGCCAGCCACAGTGTCAGACTTTCTGCTGCCCACCCTGCTGGAGTGAGCCTGGCCTCCGGTTTGAGACATCTCCACCTCAATATTACTCTTATTTTCCAGGTACATCTTCACTCTGCCACACTGGACCGCAACTGGGGGATAAGGGTCAAATTGAGGTCAAATGATCTTTTATTGCAGCGTAGGTGTCATATTTATGGTTACTAGCAGGTCTTTTGAGACTTACAATTCTAGATTTATATGTAAGAGACTTCTATAAGCCACATATAGAATAATGTTGTACAGAAAGAAATATATAGACATTCAGAACGAAATATTTAGACATTCAGAACTGCATTGCATATGATTTCCTTTCAAGGATCCACCCTGCCCCATCTAGTGCTTTACATGAATATAGGATTAACACGCAAAAAAATTCAATTTTTTTCCCCATCAGGACTCATTGTGATAACCAAGGCATGTTAGATATGGAATAATATGTATTAATGCACAGGGTGAATGTCACAAACACTATTGTAAACCTTAAAGTGTATGATCAAATTTTATAGCCCTACAGGTCCCTGTGCGATTTTCAAGTCTCACTGTGCGTTCGCACCGCCGCCCTGCCAACAACGCCGTTGAAAGATTCGCGGACGCTCTGACGTAGATCGAATGCTTAGTCTTTTTTTAAACTTTATTTAAAGAGGCCGCAAAGCAAACAAGCATGTTAATCGTTCCCTTTCGAGAGGTCTCTTCCTATTGCGTAAGTAGCTTACGCTATGGGAAAACTCCTTTTCTCGAAAACTCCTTTTCTCGAGAAATATTGAAGTCTTTATGTAAAACGCATTGCAGCTGCACAGCATACAGCAGTGAGCGAGGCAGCTCGGTCATTGGCTGTGCTGCGGCAACTGCACGAACCTATGACGGGGCGACTCTGAACCCGCTTCCAATGAGCGTGCTTAGAGCCCGCCAAGATGGGCGTGGCTAAGGGCTATATATTGGGCGCCCCGTCATCTGAGTCCTTTAGATTTAATCTCCTTCAGCAAAGACCTTCTCTTCGCTGGATCCTCCGGATTTTTGGAGTCTTTTCGCCGCCGCCGTCGACAAGCCTACAGCAGGACTGCTACGAGGACGCCGGCGCCTTCAGCCGCCTTCGAACGCCTTCTGCTAAGCCATCCGGCGCGCATCATATCCTTTTAAAAGCTATCATTCTAAGTGTTCGCCCCCGCGACACTTTTTCAAGCTAAAAGAGCAAATTTAAAGGCGTTGTTCCAAATGCCTTCCTGCGCATCGTGTCGAGGCCTCCTTCCGGACGGGGATCGTCACATTATCTGCTCTCGCTGCCTGGGCCCGGATAATGCAGAAGCTGCCCTTACTCGAGGCGGATGCCCCGAGTGTGACACCCTGGGCCTCACCGAACTGCGCGCTCGCTTCGCCGCTTTCGCCGCGAGAGAGCCCACCACCACCGTGCTACCATCCCCTCTAGCTGAGCCGCGCAAGAAGAAGCGCCGCTCGCAGAGGCCGCCAGAGCACGCGGATTGTAGTGACGTCACGCCGGGCCAATCCCCGCGTGCTTCACCGCCACCCGAGGATTCCCCGCCGCCAGTTCAGTTCACACAGGCGGACCAGCACCCCTCCAGCAGAGCGATGGGTCTCGTCTCGTTTGGCGCGTCAGGGGATGACGAAAAGGATGACAGCCTTTCCCTTGATGCTGCATCCGACGACTGGCCGGGCTCTTCCTTCGACCCCGCGCCATCGACGCTAGCGGACACGAGTGTGGGCTCCAGCATGGATTCGGAGATCGTCCGCATCCTGTCTAAGGCCGTGGAAGACCTCGGGCTCGATTGGTCTTCCCCGGAAGAACCCGCCCGCAGCCGACTGGACGAGTGGTTCCTGCAGGGGCGCCGGCAGGCCCCCCGACAAAGGCCCTCCCCGTTCTTCCCGGAGGTTCATGACGAACTTACTAAGTCGTGGAAAGCCCCTCACTCCGCCCGCCTGAAGCCTTCTTTCTCTTCGTCACTCTCCTCTGTGGACGGCGCGAAAGAAAGAGGCTACGAGGGAACCCTGCCCCTCGAGGAGGCTGTGGCCAACCACCTGTGTCCACCCTCCAGCGCGGGTTGGAAAGCCAAAGCTTCTCACCCCTCGAAGCCCTGCCGATCTACCTCAGCTCTCGCCGGTCGCGCATACGCCGCCGCCGGCCAAGCTGCGTCAGCGCTTCACTCCATGGCTGTCCTCCAAGTTTATCAGGCCAAACTTCTCCGCACCATGGACGAGTCTGGACCTGATCCTGAAGCGTTCAAGGACCTGCGCAGCGCCACCGACATAGCCCTGCGAGCCACGAAAGCCACCGCCCAATCCATCGGCCGTGCTATGGCGAACTTGACTGTCCTTGAGCGCCATCTGTGGCTGACGCTAACAGAGATGAAGGATGCGGATAAGGCGGCGTTCCTTGACGCGCCTATCTCCCAAAGCGGCCTGTTCGGACCAGCGGTGAGAGAGTTCGCTGAGCGCTTCACCGAAGCCCGGAAGGATTCGCAGGCTATGCGTCACTTCCTGCCCAAGCGCTCCAGCTCGTCGCAGAGCCGCCAAAGACCGCCGCAGCAGCAGCGAGTCAGGACGGCGCCTCCCATCTCTCAGCCCAGACCGGAATCTGACTTCCGACGCCGCTCGCGCTCTGCCAACAAGAAGCAACCGCCCGAGCGACGGGGACCTCGGCCCAAGATTGTGCTGAACCCGGAGCCTCGTAAGTCTTCCTAGCTATAGGGAGAAAAAGAGAGAGCGCGCGTCTCGCAGAAGCCGGACCACTCTCTCCAAAACGTCTAAAACATTACCCAGTCCCCTTACAGGCGGCTGGAAATGTCTGTACAGCAGCCAATGGGCCAGCCGCACAGCTCGCTCACCTGCAAACAAACGCCGTTTTAACGGTGACACACAGAAATCACATAAAGAGTCATTTTCTGCCTGTGTCACTAAAGGGTCATGTGTCCACACTAAAGTGCGCATTCCCACATTTCAAAACTGTCAAAACAGTGCCAAATGCTTCCCCGGCTCAGGCTGGACGCCCCATAAATGTAGATCGTGTGCCCACTGTCATGTATGCACCACTACACATAAGCACTGTCCCCACAGTTATAAACACTTCCCCAGTAAAAGCGGGAAATCCTGTCAAAGTAGCGCGTGTGCCCGCTGTAATGCACGCACCCCTACTCACAAACACTGTTTACATGGCCAAAAACCGACCGCCACGAGCGGGGGGTTTTATGAAAGTGGCGCGCGTGCCTACCACAGTTTATGCACCCCCACCCATAAGCACTGCCCATACAGTCACAAAATTTTCTCCAGCCCGCGCTGTGAGCGTTACAGATGCGGCGAGCGTGCCTGTAATCTCACACGCACCCCTGCACTCGGCACTCAACAAAGCTGCTCAGCGCGCGCCCGCGCCTCTGAGAGCCGTAAGCTCGGTGTTAGCACAGAGCGATTCGCCGGCGGGAGCCATACGTCACTACGACACGCCCCCAACCAGCATTCAGCCCATATCTGTGCGAGCGAAAGCTTGGGAAAATATCCCCGACATGCCGAAATGGGTTCTGAACATAATAAAACACGGTTACTCGCTTCAATTCGCTCGCAGGCCACCCCGCTTCTCAGCGGTGGTCGAGACGAAAGTGAGAAAAGATGTTTCACATGTTCTACGCACCGAGGTGCTCAAACTGATAGAGAAGGGCGCTATAGAAACTGTTCCTCCCTCTATGAGCGAGGCAGGTTTTTACAGCCGCTATTTTCTCGTCCCGAAGAAGGATGGCGGTCTCCGCCCCATCCTAGATCTCAGACGTCTGAACAAAGCTTTAATGATTCGCTCGTTCAGAATGTTAACAACCAAAAACATCCTCGCGCAAGTTTGCCCAGGGGATTGGTTTCTATCAGTGGATCTGAAAGACGCTTACTTTCACATTCCGATAGCGCCTCATCACAGGCCATTTCTGAGATTCGCTTTCGAGGGACAGTCATACCAGTACACAGTACTACCATTCGGCCTATCACTGGCACCCCGTACATTCACGAAATGTATGGATGCAGCGCTTTCCCCCCTGAGACAACGGGGTGTGCGAATACTGAATTATCTCGACGATTGGCTAGTCCTAGCACAATCAGAGAGTCAGTTAATGACGCACAGGTCTTGGATTACCAGCCATCTAGAATGCTTGGGTCTAAGAATCAATTTTGCAAAAAGCACGCTATCTCCCAGCCAGAATATTTCTTTTCTGGGAATAGTGCTAGACTCAGTGCAGATGACGGCGCGCCTCTCATCAGAGCGCGCGCTCACTATCCAGCGCCTTGCAACATCGTTCAGAGCGCGAGGGCAGCGCATGTGCCGGGTGCCCTGAACCAGGGAGCGGACATGCTGTCCAGAGACAAAGTTCTCCCAGGGGAATGGTCTCTCCACCCCCTGACGATCCAGTGGCTATGGCAGACCTTCGGCAGAGCAGAGGTCGACCTCTTTGCCTCCAAGGAAAATGCGCACTGCCCCCTCTTCTTCTCAAAGAGCACAGACGCGCTCGCCCAAATCTGGCCGGACCGCCCGCTGTATGCCTTCCCCCCGATCGCGATGCTACCTCAGGTCATCAGTCGGGTCAAGGAAGAGAAATGTGCAGTGCTCTTAGTAGCCCCACTCTGGAAGAACCAGACGTGGTTTCCGGAGCTGATGCAGATGATGCAATCTGCCCCATGGCCGATTCCGCTGAGGCTAGACCTCCTCAGGCAGGCCAACGGGATGATCCTCCAACCCCGCCCCGATCTGTGGGCCCTCCATGCATGGCCCCTCAACGGGTTCCCGGGGACCTCCCCAGTGGAGTGTTGAGAACCATCACGGAGGCACGGGCGCCCTCTACGAGGCGCTTATATGCCCAAAAATGGACGGTGTTCAGTGACTGGTGTAAGACCAGGAACCTGAACCCTGGGACATGCGAGGTACCGAGCGTGCTCGCCTTCTTACAAGAGCTGTTGGAGGCAGGCTGCACCCCCTCCACGCTTAAAGTATATGTGGCTGCCATAGCGGCGTCACATGATCCTGTGGTAGGACGCACACTAGGGAAAAACCACCTAGTTGTTCGTTTCCTGAGAGGCGCCAGGAGGATGAATCCCCCACGCCCCCCCTCAGTGCCGATCTGGGACCTGGCCATGGTCCTGGACGCACTCAAAAGTGCCCCGTTCGAACCTCTACGAACTGTGCACCTTAAACAGCTCTCGCTCAAAACCGCTCTCTTGCTGGCTCTCGCCTCAATCAAAAGAGTGGGCGACCTGCATGCGCTGTCATCAAGCGCTGCCTGCCTGGAATTTGGACCTAACGACAGTAGAGTTGTCCTTAGACCAAAACACGGGTATATTCCTAAAGTGCTCTCCACACCCTTCAGAGCACAGGTGATATCTCTGGCTGCGCTATCGTCTCCAGCAGACGAAAGTGACGCTAATTTACTCTGCCCAGTCAGGGCGCTCAGAGTATATTTGGAACGTTCTGCCCTGTTCAGACAGACAGAGCAATTATTCGTATGCTTTGGCGGCCGCACCAAAGGTCACGCTGTTTCAAAGCAAAGAATATCGTGCTGGATAGTTGATGCTATAGCGCTGGCTTATGAAGCCAAGGGCCTTCAGTGCCCCTTGGGCATCAGAGCTCACTCTACGAGAGGCATGGCCTCCTCGTGGGCGTGGTCGAGTGGGATACCCATTCAGGATATTTGTGCGGCAGCAGGCTGGGCCTCGCCGTCAACATTTATCAGGTTTTATAACCTACAGGTCCCCTCATTACATTCCAACATACTGTCGGTCTGAATATAAAAAAGGATAGACTGGAGTGTGTACATGCTGAGCATTATCTCCTCCCTTACAGGGTCCGTCTCTGACTGACTTAGAGGGTTTTTTATGCATATCAGTACATAGAAGTGCTTGTGTGTTTTTCCACTGGACGGCCATTGGGCCGTTCTACATTGTCCCGTATAAAGCCCGCCTTCGGCCGGCTCGTTGGATAATTACTTTGCTTAAAGGCTCAGGCATCTGCCTCTGGCTATAATAGAGCGAAGTCAGCATGCACGGCGTTTTACATGGTGTTCCCATAGCATAAGCTACTTACGCAATAGGAAGAGACCTCTCGAAAGGGAACGACTCGGTTACTAACGTAACCTCGGTTCCCTGAGAGGAGGGAACAAGTATTGCGTAAGCTGCCGTGCTTGTGCTTGGTCAGTTCGCTTCAGTCGATTGAACCTAAAGGACTCAGATGACGGGGCGCCCAATATATAGCCCTTAGCCACGCCCATCTTGGCGGGCTCTGACGCGCGCGGGCGCGAAGCACGCTCATTGGAAGCGGGTTCAGAGTCGCCCCGTCATAGGTTCGTGCAGTTGCCGCAGCACAGCCAATGACCGAGCTGCCTCGCTCACTGCTGTATGCTGTGCAGCTGCAATGCGTTTTACATAAAGACTTCAATATTTCTCGAGAAAAGGAGTTTTCGAGAAAAGGAGTTTTCCCATAGCGTAAGCTACTTACGCAATACTCGTTCCCTCCTCTCAGGGAACCGAGGTTACGTTAGTAACCGAGTCGTTATTTGTGCAGACTAACCACAAGTAAGGTATAAGTTAACCTCATGAAAACTTTAAATGTTAAAGTAAGAAATTGATCGATGGAAAGAACTTAACGTTAACAATTACAGCAACATGTTTGCTAGCTAAATAATCAAATTAAAAGCCATTTATCTGGTGTGGCTTTTGTGTTCATGGTTAAGTGCTAGTCTAATTTGCATTCCCGCTGAAAAACAAGCATTCTAGCGCGAAAATGTTTTCGCATTCTAGCTCCTCTATTTTGCTTGGGAACTAATGTGGTCGGAACCAAAGTTTACAGGACTGCGTTCTCTGGAATCCTCTCAAGCGGAGGACTTCTACATTCCGATTGGTTGCCGCCGAACCGCGTCATACCTCATTTCCATAAAGTTGTCCTGAAGCTGCGTTCACACACTACAAGCAACTTTGTCGCTGCATGTCGCTAGTGGCTGGCGGTGCAGTCGCTAGTAGGCATTCCCACTACTGGTTGTCTAGTAATGTTTGTGAGTGACATTCACGGATATTACTCCATGTTGTAGAACAATCCGTTTTCTTGCGGCTACAAACAAACATTTTGGAAGGAAAAGTCTAAATATAAATGGAATCAGTAAATAAAATGCATAATATTAAAGATGAACGAGAAACAGCGAATGCTCTATGCCATCGTGGCTGTAAGAACCACCTGTAAGTCTCCCATGTGTTCTATGTTTATGGTCTCCATAATATTCACTCGGATTGTAGGTGGTGGGTGTGTCCACCGGGGTTTGGGCGGAAGTGATAGTGGTCTATTTGTTTGCTACACCTGTTCACCTGAGTTCAATGGGGCTTTGACAGAGAGAGGGGATGAGCCTGGGAACGAACACTTTCTGTTGACCGCACTTTCATACTCACACAGCACTTTTATGACTTGGTAACTGCAGTACCAGTTGTATTTTTACGTGTGGAAGTAATAAATGAGTGAACTTGGATCCTTGGATGGAACTGAGTTTTTGCGCGTCGCAGTGTTTTCAGAGTGTTTAGTCCCTCGCGGCTGCAAATTTTGTTTTGCGTTGTCTACAGCCGCTATAGCGGCTATTTAACTGCAGCAAACGGGCAAATGCCGGCCTATCTGGGTTCGCGAAAGCATTCAGCGAGTACCACCATATGTACACGGAGATATATCATAAATTATAGGACAGTTTCTGACTGCTAAAATGAGCTTCTCGTTCAACTGGCCTCAGTCAGACTCAGCACTGAAGAGTGACGCGCTCCACTGACTTCACTTCTATTGGTTGTCGCTCCCGAAAGTCGCTCTTAATTTGCATAAAGTTAAACAGATCTCAACTTTGTCGAATCACCAGACACGCCCCACCGGTCGCTGTCGCACGTGTCACCGGAAATCGCCCACTCCCCATTGAAATGAATGGTATCCGGTCGCTTGTAGTGTGAACGGGGCTTGAAGCGTGGTGTTGCGATGCCTCCCCTCATTTGTACATTGATGGGCGTTCCTCAAGTTTACCGCTATGGGCGTGATTTTGACCTGCGAGAGGTGCGAGAGACTTCCCCCCGTCTCCATATGCTCTACTTCTATTGGATAGTCGCGTCACGTTCAACGGAATTCATTTGCATAAAGATGGGCATCGGCCAGCTTTTTGACGCGCAGCATTTTTCCAAATGAAGCGCCGCCTTCCCGGGATGCTTTGCGGGGGCGTAAAAGTCGCGTGACATCACCCAGAGGAATAGCAGAGCGCGGCGCGACAGAAGTATCGCACGGACAAGTGGGTCCGCACCCTAAGACTTCTAGTAGCTGTGCCAAGAGGAATCTGAATCATTCCCTTCCGAATCTTGCAGAGACTGAGAGCGTGAGTAGGAGCTGTCCATGAGCTAGCAGCAGGATCAACTTTATGACTCTCTATGGGCTTCTCTCTTGACTTTATCGAACGTTATGCCTCCACGCCCCCCCGATTGCCCATGAGCTTCTCCTCCTGTCTACACGGTCATTTCTCTACTGTGCGACAGAGAGTCGCGTGGTTATGACGCAATCGTTAGCCTATTTTACAAAAACTGCTTCTACGGGGCCATAACGTAAGATACAAGGTAATGGAGCCTTGGCTTTTATACATTGTCCTGTTTCTTTAGAAATAAACAATAGACAAATGGAGTCTTTAAACACCTCAGATGTAAAGTTATACGCTGTCAAAGTGACGCCAAAATGAATGGGAGTCAAAGGAATGCTAACAACAGGTGATGGCTTGCTAACCAGGGCGGCCCCCTGGGTAGCTTCGGTTTCCGGCTGATGGATTACCCCCTTGGACACGCCGCGCCGTCCTTGCCGGTGTTGTGCCTATTTTCAACCCCCTGCCAAATTATTACCCCCCTCGTTGAAGTCAGTACCTGATTGTCTAATCCCAACCCCGCCCCTAATCCTAACCCCATCCCCACAACAAATCCTAAACCTACCAATGCTAGGGGGGTAATACCGGAGCTCAGCGCAATTGTTCAGAGGTTTATTAGACTGCTTCCCCTTTAAGACCGAGTACTACTGATGCACCATATTTTCTCCCAACTATTTACGTCCATTCTAGACATAAACTGTGTTAAAGAAGCTGTATGTAAGAAATGTATTTCAATTAATCATAAAAAGGCCCTGATATGTCACTAGACATTAAGAAATCATGTTCATTTCAAATACTTATATCACTGACAACAGTAGTATGGCTAGGATATTGTCATTTAAAAAGTGGACTTGCAGCCCTCAACTGATGTTGATGTTGTCATGTTGTGTTTTGGTCTGATGCGCCACCCTCCACCTATCCACCAATCACGAAGTCAGTAGTGTTTCGGGATCCGGGTTGCCAGCTTTGCTCTAATCTACCCTACCTGTAGTCGGATAAAGATGTCTAACGTTACTAAATCAAAAAGACCTCGTTATGATTCAGAAATTCGTCGTGACAAAGTCAGAAATAAAACCAGAATTTGTATTGGAGATGCTTTTGAAAGATGGAGACGGCTGAAAACGGAGAAGAATTTGAACACAGACGCCAACGTTGCTAATTTTCTCCTGGACAGGTAAGATTCATCTATGCTTGGCTAACTTGTTTCTACTTGATGTCAATGGACATTTCATATATTCATCATGACAGTCGAACAAAGTTATGCATGTTCGTGCAAAGTAACGTAACGTAAGCTCATATGGACGTATGCTAACATTAGCACTGTATTATAGGAGCCAGTTTCTCTGTCCTTATGCTGAGACGCAGAGGAAAACAACATTAGCACTCCCATTATGGCAATTTGAAGCGTAATTGATACAGAAGCCTAACTTTACCTCAGAAAAAATTATTCGTCATTCGTTCTTCGCGTATATCGTGGACTAAGTTACACATGCTGCAAGTTGACCTGTATGAACATTGCTAATCAAGTTTAGTTACTCTAACAATATTTTATGATGAAACTGAAAACAACCCTGTGATAGCCATTGGTGATATTGAATTTGTCCGGCGTTATAATTGCTGCGGTAAATGTTTTGGTTATTTGTTAGCCCGCTTATGACAAAAACTTTAGCACTTGTAAATCGATTTTTTTTTTTTCGTCTTTAAAAATAAGGAAGTTTTATTTTGTGGTTATACCACTGATCTATATAGAATGACATTATATCATTATATAGATCAGTGGGTTATACGTTTTTTGTTTTGTTTTACTATTATACATTTATTTTTCCACAGACTTTTTTTTAAATTGTAATTGTATTTATATGTTCAAAAAAATAACGAAATAAAATCAAATTAAATATCAAATCAAAAACGCTTATCTCTTCAGCTATTATGGCCCCAGCACCTCAACACCTCAACACACCAAAAACTTACTGTGTACGTCTCGTCGTCACTTGCCATTGGAAGCAGCCTACGTTTCTGCTGAATCCTGCAGCTAATCTGGCAACCTCGAGTCAGGGGGTAGGATACAGCGCTCTATGGTATTTTTAAAGTGATTGCAGTACCAGTTTTGGCCACAATCCTACATACGGCTCCTTTAAAGTGAATAAACTGTTTTTAAGCGAATCTCCAAGCAGGTCATTTTGACATATTTTTGTGCAGGCCTATATTTGATAGTTTAGGCGCCCACACGAAACCCAAAGTAGAATTTGCTTGTCTAGTTGCAGTCCATTTCGGAGCGCGCGCAGCATGCGTCACTTGTAATAGCTCTTTTTATTATCAAACGCGTCCCGCAATTTAACAACAGTAGAGACTACATTTTACAACAAGCACTTATTGTGCTGATTCTGGCGTTAAGTCTGAGTTTTAGAGAGAAATTACACTGCACCGCTGTGAAAGGTAGGAAGTTGCGCTAGACAGAATGAAAAGTTATAGTTTTTAATGGTTTTACCTCAAATATCTTCTTTTTATAATCACTGGAAGCCAAAATCTAAAAATAAAATTAAATTAGATTAATATCACAGATCTAAAGTGTAACCACTAACCATACGTTTGAATGTTTACGTTAGTTCTGTCCTCCATCGTCACAGCAGAAAGCTGTAGTGTTGTGCGCGCTGTGGCTCCGCGTGAGAGAGATCTTTCTCATTCTTTCTTCAGGACTACGAATGGCAAAAATGCATCACAGACAAATGGTTTATTATTATTATTATTATTATATATAGAAATGGCTGGCGAGATAAATAAATACATTTGCAAGATAACGTCTTTATAGCAATAATAAATAGTACGTGTATTCACTTCATGAATAGCTACATATGGCAATTTATCTGTTTAATAAAAAATCTTACTCACTTGTTGAGTAATAAAAACGCCACTTCCACACCATACACGTCTAGCCAGAGCAAATTTTCTCTATTTACGGATATGACGAGTCGTGTAGGGGCGAGTGACGTATGCAATTTCCCGCGAAATCCATCTAGCTTGCGTTTACGTTTAACTCCACTTTTACACATACATTTGCGAACATTTCATTAGATTTCTTACTTAATGTTTAAAAGCATATTTTTGCATGTTAAGATGTGTGAGCTGAAACAAATAAAATGGACTTATACTGACAGCATCTAAAATGCATGTATTTATTTACATATGCACAGATTTAGAAATGTAAAAATCTTTGCAAATCCTTTCTATCATAAATAGATTTGTATAGTTATACAATGTACTGTTTTATAGATATCTTAAATTAAGCTCCTAATCTAAACACACCCCTAAGCTCCATTGTTGGTATTAAGTTAAAACTAAACACTATTAAAAAATAATTTTTGTAAAGTAAATTTTTTAAGTAAAATAAAATATAAATATTAAATGAAAAACTGCAATGTTGAAATAACTGAAAGTTAACTAGGAAGTAATTAAAGCTAAAGAAATATTTTTAAAAAGCAATTAAAAATACAAAAATTACATAAAAGTATAGCTAAACTAAAATGAAAATGGAAACTATAATACGTATTTAAAAAAAAAACGAATTCAAAATATTCACTAATAACACTGCCCTAATTTAAATCTAACCAGTTCTAACCAGAATATAAAATTCAACATACTAATTCCATGAATTCAATTGAGCCTAAGCTGAACTCCCTTCCCCTAAGAATGAGCAATGGTGATAGTTTTAGCGAGCACCACTCATTAGATTGACTTTATTAAACAGCTCCACCAAGTGGAAATTGTGAGAAAAGGCAGGACACGACATCAAAAAAAGCCCCTTTTTACTAGCAGACTGCCTCTCGAAAAAACTCTCTATAGCAGCAGATCAAGCTTATTAAAATTCGTTTTTATATTGTAGAGAATGACATCACTTCACACGCCTATGAGATTTTAGGGCTATTTCTGTCTAAGACCAATCCTTTTGATGCGTTTACAGAAAAAAGAGAGCCATTATGTACTTGAGACAACCATCTGAGTGTTTGTAGTCTTTAGCAACCACGGTCAGTGAGAAAAAACAAACCACCAAAAAAGTGGCACGACTAATCAATGAGAAGGCAAAACAATAATGTTTAAGGAATAGTTATGGGGCCGATAAACCCCCCTTCTGGAGTGTCCAGGGTAATTGGATTGACTAGAGGTCGCCCTTTTCTCAAAGAGTCGTGTGCTGCAGTTCAGACACAGAGGAGATCATTGTGTGTTGAAAGCTCAAGGTCTGCCTTAATAGACGCTTGGGCATATCAGTGACCTGTGACCAATGACTAGTGACCGGTGCTTGTTTGATTTCCTTTCCTCACTGTTGTTGAACCAAACAAGCTCTATTGTGCCCGTGGTCAATACAAAGTGCTTACTTTAAAGTGTGTTAAGACAGCCTGCAGAAACCTGTAATCTGCCGTAGAGTGTTATTTCTCTTTCTACTCCTATTCACATCAGGCCTGGCCACAGTTTTGAGATGGAAGGTGCCGTCCTGTGTGAGTCTCGGGGTACAGTGGGACGGTGACGGATTCAAAAGTAGATGACATTGACATTACTAGAAAGTCATTCTGCAAAAACCAAACATTAATATTGAATTCTTTTTTAACTTTGTCGAATTTTGTTGTTAAATCAGTGGTTAAGAATTTTATTTTACTCCATTTTTAAAGAATAATAATGAGATGTTTACTAATAAAAATGGATTCACAGCTTGGATAGATGGATATGACAGACAGACAGACCGACCTATATTGTAATTGAGAGCAAAGACTTGAGGTTTTTCCTCAGGAGAATCAGAGCAATATTAATCTGCTTAAAAAACCTTAACACACACTAAGCTCTCACACACTCTCTCCAGACATTACTGTACATTCCTCTTTGTTCCCTCCCTCCATTCTCTCAGTGTGGGAAGAAATATTATAATCCATTGAAAAATGCATTCAGTACAAATACTGTGTGTGAAAAGGAGACCATTTCGAATTGAATAAAAAAATGGTAATACGTTTATTTTGTGCATATAAAACTCAAATTCCAACCCACACTTAATAATGTTGAAATGACATGTTCTGAAATTATATTAATATTCAACACTTAAATTACATCCTAAATCAAACAGTTTAAATACACCATATATGCACATTATAATTGAATTCACTTCACTGTTGTAATTTTGTTACCGAGAAGGTACTTTTTGTTCTTTTTTAATTTGTTCAGACAAAAGAAAAATTTTCAAATTTAATAAAAAATATAGGAAAATATTTCAGCTATCGTGTATAATTTTAACTATATATATATATATATATATATATATATATATATATTTTTTTTTTTTTTTTTTTTTCAAGGAAACTTGACTCTTACCTGCCAATGCAGAGAATTAAATGGTGAAGTGGGCAACAAGATGATGGATGATGATGAAGATGATGATGATGATGATGATAATGATATTATAACATTAAAACAAAAATAAAAAGTCCGGTGGGTCCAAACAGGTCTGACTAGCTCACGAGTGCCGCACACAGGCTGCAGGTTTTCACGAGCTCGGGAGGAGGAGGAGGAGGAGGAGGAGGAGGAAGAGGCTCACTCTTAAATGGAAGTTGTAGACTTCTTCTAGGAGATTGAGGGAGTGACCCACAACTCTGCACACAGACAGGAGAGAGTGAAAGAATGAATACACAGCCCTCCCTTCATTTCTTGTTCTCTCACAAACCCCCAGAATGGAACTGGACACTCATTAACACTGGTGTTTTAGGCATGCCCAACTTTCCCTCAAATGCCTGGACAATCACCCCTTCAAACCAAAACAATACACACAATGATCATTTTAAATAAACTTTTTCTTGTGGAAACACACTCAAATATGAATCACTAGCAACTTACTATGCATGACGTTATTGCTTAAAGCTTCTCCTACTTGCGAGAGCTGAAGGAATCTCACTGCCCTACTTTACATCCGTCTTACTGCCCAAGACCTGCTTTGAGCGGTCCAATCCTATTGGTATATTCATATACCAATTCATACCAACAAAACAAAAACAATTTAACATCTCAGTCTCCAAAATTGACACTCAAAGCAATCTTTGAGCAATAACAATTTTTCCTTGTACAATCTGTATTCAATTGTAAAGCTGTAAAATAAACAGATTAGTACATTACTACAATGAGAATCAGTTTAAAAACAAACAAATATGAAACATTTGAATTTCCAACTCAACAGGTTTCAGCACTACAGTAATGAGACATAACGTGCAGATCAATGGTAGGGGTCACAGAGATGGCAAAATCAATGTCAGAGGTGTCAAATTAACCATGATATTCAACTTCAGAGGTGATATGACATCATCTTTATACATCAAAGGAAGTAATAGAGCAGAAAAGACCTAAAATATCCAGTAGTGGGGCGGCAAACTTTTGACACACACAGTAGGCAGGGACTCAAATTATACACTTTCTTACATTCCATTGTTCATCAGTTCAAAATAAAATGAATGTGAAAATGTTTTAAAGGGAGCCAGAAGAAAAGCAGAAGAGAGCTGAGTGATCATGGAGGTGATGTGGTGCATCACACGGGTCGGAAAGAGTGCCGTTCATCGCTGTAGGGAAGAGGAAAGAGTGAGAGAGACTTTCATGTGACTGCTAGTAGATTCTGGATTTTGCCCCAGTGCGCACAGTCTGAGGTCTTCACTCATCCGTACTTTTGTCTGAGAGTTATGGCCAATATAACAACACAGAATTTATATATAAAAACAGATTATTATGCACACTTGTGCATTAAATGTACATTAATACAGTAAAAAAAAAAACTGAGACCACATTGGAAAAAAACTAAACAAAAAGCAACTCAAAACAAAAATAAATTAAATAAAAAAAAACTAAGCAAAACAAAAACTAAGCAAATCAAAACAAAAACTAAGCTAAACAAATAAAAAACTAAGCAAAACCAAACCGAACAAAAACTAAACAAAATCTAAGCAAAACCAAAACTATGCAAAGTAAAAAAAAAACTAACTAGAACAAACAATAACTAAGCTAAAATAACTAAACAAAACAAAACAAAAACTAAGCTAACACAAAATAAAGCTAAACAAAATAAAGCAAAACCAAACTAAACAAAATCTAAGCAAAACAAAACAAAAAAACAAGCAAAATAAAAACTAAGCAGAACAACAAAAGAAGAAAAAAGAAACAAAATAGATATGAAATATAGATATTTCTAGGTCACTAATGAAACAAGAAAATCTGTGATCAAACCATACTGTAATCATCCAGTTTTACACACACTTGTAGAGATCATGCTCAAGTGCTGCTGTCATCAAGGTAAAGGGGGACTTTTCCATCAGTTGAGCATGCTCTGATGATGGCATGACTGAAGAGAGGGAACTGATTTGAGAGTAATCAAGAAACGACAGATAGCTGTTTTGATTAGTGTATTTTTCCTAAGCACTTCCTGCACAGTTCTCAAAGAATAAACCCTGGATGTAGCATCAAGTCAGAGTGGTGGTCCTGTGCATGGGAGCCCGTTTATACTAGTGTATATCAGAAATGGAAGAGACCCACTGAAGTGCATAATTGGTCAAATAAAGAGACACACAGAGGTAAAGACAAGTATGATTAATCCAGCATGTGGCTATTGAGATCCTATAAAACATCCAACAAACCCAGCCATCAAAGGATTCCAGCCGTCTCAGCTCCACTAATCACAAAATTCCTCCAAAGTGAGTTTTGGTAAAATTGCCCGCCCGCACACATGCCAGTGGTGGGTGCTTATGCAACTCTACCGAATTAATTCAACTCTCCTTACATAACATTTGACATACTGAATCGACACGAAGAGTACAGGAGCACCTCAGTTTTAAGATGAATTAAAACAAAATATACAGCAAGGTCCACTAAAGATATTGAGAGTATAATTTGATATATATATACACTTTAAGTTTTTTGTTTTGTTTCGTTTTTGTTTATTTTGCTTAGTTTTTAAACACACACATATACATATACATACACATAAATATATATATATATATATATATATATATATATATATATATATATATATATATATATATGTATATATATATGTATATATATATACACACACATACTGCAGACAATATTGGTATATTGTATTAATTATAGACAGCATTTTTATTTTTTAGGTACATACCCAGACAGCAACATTGTGTCTCCCCGAATCCGGCCCACATCTGGTACGCGTGGAATGGATCATCTGGTTCTGGGCCGACACTATGTTGCTGTCTGGGTAGCATTTTGCAAAATAACTGAACTATCCATTTTTTCTATGGGATTATAAATATAGATTGATAATATTGGCCATCATTTTGGTTACTGGCCATGAACTGAAAAATGTATATGAAACGATTCAAGCAAAAATCGAACTCAGGGCGCTGGCATGATGAACTTCAGTGACTGATAGCCAGGAAGCAAATTCCTTCAAAAAATGGCAAAAAAAAGAGCCACAATTTCTTTACCACAAGTGTTTTGATTTGATCATGCTGTTTGAATGATTTGTGAGAGAATGTACAGTAAAGTCATGAAGAAGTTTTACATCCTTGGTTCATTTCTTCTGGCTGCCTGGAGCCGACCCGACATGAGTAGAGCACCTGACCTATTCCAGAATAATGCGCTCTGTGATTCCTGCTTATGAAAGAAAGAAAAAAGCATTAAGACGGTGAAGAATGCTCTTGCTTTCTAAGCCAAATTAAGCCATCATAAATCTTCCCCACTCTTTCCTCTCTGTCATGCACCCCTAATATCCTTTCATCTCCTCAGACTTTGACGTAGAAAAGAAGATAGAGACGGGTTTACAATGTAACCTTTGACCTCTGAGCTTACTGCTGTGGCCCATTAACAACAAAGTCTGTGAACCATGAGTAATGTATGCTGAGCTAGATGGATCAGCCGACTCACGGGTAAACATCACTTGACTTTCCTCTGGCTGCATGTGAAAGCTGTGAGGGGTGGAAGTGCTCACACTCTACCACATAAGCCAGTATGAGTTGTGCAGGTCATTATGGTGATTTTATGGTGAGTTTTCGTCAGTGTTTCTGAGGAATTGGTCTTAAAATGTCTGGAAATCCCACACAAGACCAAAGCCAAAGTAGACGGAATCTAAAGCGTGGCAAACTGCTTGCATATTTGGGGATTTCAAATATTAGATAAATACATTTTTAGAATTTGTGTGATTTCATTATCATACATTATTATTATCCAGTATCACCACTGGAAACGAGTAACATGAGGCAGGGCTTACATTTACAAATGACAAAATTTGGGAGTTGGGTTCAATGTCACAAAAAGATTAAACCGTTACTAAGCTTTTCTATTGGACAGTGAATATGGATTTTTAATATTGGCCATCATATCGGTTATAGAGCATAATATAAATAAATATTAGCTGTTGGTTTTGGTCAAAAAGTTGAGGAATAAAAACACCAAATGCTAACATATAGTTTACAAAAAAAAATGCTGTGTGCGTTTCAAATAATATATTGACAAATATTTTGACTGATAAATTGAGACTACATCGTTATCGGCTAGTATGTTTTTTCCTCTCTTTTTAAAATGTATTCAATTTTTCCCTAATTCAAATGTGCAACACAAACAACCAAAAATATACAATTACTTAAATGCAAAATCGAAAACAACAACAACAAACTTACAAGAGAAATTTGGTTTAAATTTATTAACAGAAATTACCATTTATTTATAACATGGGAATGAGATTTCTCATAAACACATGGCACAATCAAATTATATACATTCCATAAGGAAAACAGTGCAGACACATATGGGAGGAGAGGATACAGTGACCGACAAACTAAAAACAACCCCTGATCAGGCTTCCACTGATCAAATGAGAACACAAAATGTCCTGCTCCAAGTTAAAAAGGTTCTTTCACTGCTGTTTCCAAATAAAGAGGCGAAGCTAAAATTCATAATACTAGCTATTTAACACAAAATTGATGTGAAGATCTTCACAGAGACGCCTGTCAGGAGTCGTCTACCACAGTGCTAGGCTAAGCAGTCTGTCCTCTGTAAGAAAACATGAGCATAACGTTTAACACAAAGAGATGTGTAGTTTTCTCTGGTCTTCCTGGTTCTCTTCACAACAAAGATAAAAAAAAAATCTCTCTATCTTGCTTTTCACCAGCTTATAGTGCTTTAAAGCTAATTGCACATAATGATATACACATGTTTCTCTTCATTTAGTTGTATTTGTGTCTATGCACATTAATAAGTGAGGTTAAAACAAACATCTTCGGATCAGTTTTCATTTAAACTTTTTCTTCTTGTCAGCTTATTTTCAAGACCACACCATATGTCTGTGTGTGTGTGTGTATGTGTGTTTGTGAGACAACCAGGGGTTAAGAGTTCAGTGTCCTGTCAGGTAATCCTGTGTGGAGTCGGAAGCAAACGAGTCCGCATCCTCATTGTCAGAGTCGTCACTGCTGTCATCAGCGGCGGGTTCACCGCTCAAAGCAATCCGCGCGTAGTCATCCGTGTCAATGGACTTGCAGAAGTGAATGGCGTATTTGAGTTTCTCCTCCAAGACTAGCTTACAGGAGTAGCGTGGCAGCTTGAGCAGGAAGAAGCAGGTGTAGGACTCAGGGAGGAAATGGTCAGGCGGGTTGTATTTATCCAGAACCTGGACAAATAGGGCAAAAACTCTAAAAATGAGCCATTATGTTTTATAACACGCACATACATATGCACATACGCACATACATACATACATACGCACATACATACACACACACACACACACACGTGGCGAGCTGTGACTTTTTTTTTAAACCGGGTATGCTGGGTGACGCGTTATCTCAAAAATGCACGTTGGATGGGTTTATAATAAGCGCGTTTGCTCTAGTCTAGACAGAGCTGCTCAGTTGCTTACTCTCATGACACATAGCAACACAGCTTAAAGTTTCCTAACATATTTGAGCATTTATTATAAGTAGCCAACATTTACCTGTTGATGCCTTCACAAGCACCCATAAAAGCTGATGAGTTAAAATATCATTAGAAAAAATTTAAGTATAATACTAATATATTTATTCTTTTCGTTACAAATAAATATGCCTGCGGAGAAAATAAAATGCTATGAAAATACGTATTTTATGACTTTTTTCACTGGATTTAGTCTAGTTAGTCGTGAACGAATCGTTCTTTTGAACCGGTTCTTTTTAGTGAACCGGTCGAACCAGTACACGAAATCGAACTGAATCATTCGAAACAGTTCGCGTCTTGCGTCAGTGCTGATCCACAAGTTACTAAAGTTACTCACTTTCAGACATGCCTGACAGTCCCTCCGAATCGAAATAAACCAATATCCCGAAGTATATAATATTTTACTCCAGGAACAGTTCACTGAACTGAGACATGTTGGTGCCACTGCTGAGAGAAGTGATGAGCACGAGCAGCTGATACTGCGCATCCGCGTACTACTGAACGCACAGGTAAAGTGGTTCTCGGATCACCAGTACAGAACCGAGAACTGTTGACTGAGCTGTGTGTCATCTTCGTGCCAGTTATTCAGCCAATAAAGTGTAGGCCTATATATTTCATAGAAAATTATGTCTAGTAGGCTACTATATAAATACAAAGGTTTAATTTGCATCTTCTTTCAAACGACCCGACCGACCGCGACCCGAATATCATTAAAAATATTTTTGGATGACTCGTAACTGCGGGTAACCGCGGGTGACCGCAGGCCCCCGCTCATTTTGGATCAACCCGCGCATCACTGACACACACACACACACACACACATACACACATACACATATACATATATATATATATATACACACACACACACACACATACATATATGTATACATATACATATATACATATATATATATATATATATAAACATAAATAATTACCATTCATTTTGACAGCAAAAATAATTAATTTGGGTTTGGATTGACATACGGGTGGGTAGATTTTCATTTTGGGGGGAAACTATCCCTTTTAGTGACACTTTTCAAAGTCACAAGTTACCTGCACCACAAAGTCTCGTCCACGGAAGTCCGCAATGGTCCTGGGGAGGCGCGTGCGACCCCAGACGAACCTGAGGAAGAGCGAGCGTTCTGTGTTAGAGAAAGACTCCATCACCTCCCAGAACCACTGGATCAGAGGTGAAGTGGGCTCCACCCCCTTATACGTGGCCACAGATTTGAGCAGGTGCAGGGGGATGTCCGGGCTACCACACACCTAGACAACACAAACACGTGACATGAAGTCTAACAAGAACACCTGACAACATATTTGCTCAGTGTGCGTTTCTGTTGAAGACACACTCACCATGGTCTCCAGCTCATAGCCAGTAAAGAGAGAGAGAAGAGGCACCGGTACCACACGTGCCATACCTTCCCTTACTGCAGACACCTGCTCATCGTACTCATGCAGCCTGGAAGAACAAAACAACATTACTAGTAATACCAGTTCTTTCTTTCTTTCCTCATAATGTGTTGGTAACATTTTTTCTCTCAAATTAGGTCACACCTGTAGTTTATTGCTAGCCGTACATATTCGCTTCGGTTCTCTAAGGTGATGTGGGAATATTTGGAGCTGAGTTGGACTTCCTGTCCACAGGCACTGGGCACAGTGAAGGGCAGGGGCATAGCCTCAAACTCCTCCGCAGATGCCTCGTTATCTCGGATATACATCAGACCGGGGATGAAGTCCTTGTCCACCTAACACAAAAGGAATGTGAGGTTGGATTAAACATTAAGGAAAGCAATCAAATTTTTATTTAAAAAAAATATACTATATATACACACACACACTTCTCAAAAGATTATGGTAAGATTTTTTTAAACAAATGAATACTTTAATTTAGCCTTAAACTGATCAAATGTGACAGTAAAGACATTTGTTATGTTACAAAATATTTATAATTCAAAAAATGCTGTTCTTTCTTTAAACTTTCGATTAATCAAAAATCCTGAAAAAAGTATTACGATTTCCACAAAAATATTAAGCAGCACAACTGTTTTCAACATTGATAATAATAGGAAATATTTCTTAAGCACTAAATCAGCATATCATTTGATGTTTTATTATGTGACACTGAAGAAGACTTGAGAAATGGCTGCTGAAAATTCTGCTTTGCAATCACAGGAATAAATTACATTTTTAAAAAATATTAAAATAGAAGAATCTTACAAACTCCAAACTTTTAAACTACAGTGCATTTAAATGAAAGATTGCCACTTTTCAGATTTAGTTACCAGCAAACCTTTAAGTTGTAGTTGGATGATCTGAGTGATCTAGACTTAGGTTTATTCAAGATTCATTCAACAAAGATGATTAAATATAATCTGAACCTGTGCAAATGACGATAGAAAAGGAATGAAAGGAATGAGTGGGTGTTAAGAGTGCATCACAGTCAGTCTCACTGTTGTCTTGTGCTTGGTAATCTTTCTCTTTAACCTTTCTGATATCTCCAGGCAAAGGCTACAAACAACAGCTGCTCTGTGGGCAAGAGACATCCTGCGCTGAGAAACGGCATCACTGCAGACGTCTCAGCAACACATGATCTCAGCGTGAATGCAGGAGATGCATACACTCGCATTCATTTTTACACATCACACGTGCATGTGCGCACACTCTCACACACTTAATATCTCAGAGATTGTTCAATTGAAACTGTTATATTTGTATAACTGCTTAACATTCCTGTAATTTGATGTAAGCAACTGCTGAGAAATGCAGTATTACTGTAGCCCAAACATGCCACAGATTTAGAGAAAGCTCCTTACAGCATATATGCATTAAAGGTGGTAGGTTTATGACGGGCATCTATGTCAGCTGACCACCATCAGAACAAATGTACAGAATGCACAAGAGGTATGTGCTCTCATTCCATTCATTTATATAATGGATTCAAGAGGCCTTGCCATAAGCTCCAACTACAGACATACCATGTCATGTAATCCTGAAGTGCTGATTGGAAGAAGAGAGAAAAAAAAGAAGAAGCACCAACCCCGTCTTCCTCCCCCCCCCCCCCCCCCCCCCCCCCCCCCCCAAAAAACAAAAACAAAAAACACTTCAAATTGTATTTTTTTTTATTTAACAAAAAAATCTAGGTTTTAAATTTGTAATAATTGTAGTTAATGATAACCTTGGTTTCACACACACACGTTTCCCACTGGAGCTTAGCAGGGTTGAGCCTGGTTAGTACCTGGATGGGAGACCTCCAGGGAAAACTCGGTTGCTGCTGGAAGAGGTGTTAGTGAGGGCAGCAGGGGGTGCTCACCCTGTGGGTCCTAACGCCCCAGTATAGTGACGGGGACACTATACTGTCAAAGAGCACCGTCCTTCGGATGAGACGTTAAACCGAGGTCCTGACTCTCTGTGGTCATAAAAATCCCAGGATGTCTTTCGAAAGAGTAGGGGTGTAACCCCGGCATCCTGGCCAAATTTGCCCAGTGGCCTCTGTCCATCATGGCCTCCTAATCATCCCCATATATATATATATACACACACTAACACTAATTGGCTTCATCACTCTGTCTCTCCTTCACCAATAAACTGGTGTGTGGTGGGTGTTCTGGCGCAATATGGCTGCCGTCGCATCATCCAGGTGGATGCTGCACATTGGTGGTGGTTGAGGAGATTCCCCCTTCTATGTAAAGCGCATTGAGTGCCGAGAAAAGCGCTATATAAATGTTATGAATTATTATTATTACCTCACTGAGATCAGCAATGGTCAGGTTCATGCCTGCCAGCTGTTTCCACACAGGTTCAGCCAGGTACAGACTTAGAGGACTTCCTGTACGGATTGCTATGCCCAGGAGCACCCCTGTACACAAATAAAAACAGATATTGGTATACCAACAGATCAAATGAAGGGAAATAATACAGCTATGAAATTATAGACTTTTCCCATAAAGACTTTTAGTTTAGGAAAAGCAGGTGGTACCTAGGAAGCGGAACATGCTGATGTGCAGAGGGGACTTGGCAGCTGGGTTGAGCAGGAAACAATCTCTGTTTGCTCCCGACTCGTCTCGCCCGTTAGGAGTGACGATGAGGAGAGGAGTGAGACCGTTCTGTAGTTCCTCACACATTTCAGCAATAGATTCACTGTATCCACCACCACAGTCATCGACCGACTCGCCTACAAACACACACAAGGTCAGAAACACGTTGTAGACGGGCCATGATCTAAGGGTCTGTTCCCCACCAATTCCCCTCTTTCATGTAGAATCATCCCTCTCTAAATACAAACTCACCCACAAACTTGACCTTCCAGACACGGTGTGGCAGCAACAGACTGTCGGGGCTGAAAGAGCTCATCTTAGCACACATTTGCCCAAACACTGACTTGGTGCCATCTGGCCCTGCCAGTCCTCCTTTACTGCGGGAACGCTTGACCTGATAGAAAGAATGAGAAAGGATGAATTATTACAGGCTTCTCTGCTCTGAAGTGCTGTATAAACACTACTCTTAAGTTTTCCAGCAGATCCCTGCCAGACTCCAGGGGCCCTTTTAGAGGGACACTGGATCCATGAAGATACATATTTGGGGGTAAATCTCATGACGAGCTGGTCAAAAAATAAATCACAAATGAATATGATGTTTAATGAACATCTCTCAAAATATTAAGATTTAGGACTAGGGATGTCCCGATCAGGTTTTTTTGCCCTCGAGTCCGAGTCCGAGTCATTTGATTTTGAGTATCTACCGATACCGAGTCCCGATCCGATACTTATACATAAAAAAAAGAACAAATAAGAGAGAAAAAACTGATCCAGGATGTTCCTTATTTTTTATTTAATTCACCTTATTTTAACATTCAACAACTCTGTTAACAAACAGAGCACTTCTGTGAGGTAGCTTGTACAATCAAGTAATAAATAACAAAATCTTCACTTTTGGACTTTAGTGCAACAGTAAATATAGAAAAAGTCTAATATAAAAACAAATAGCACCTCAACTTAAAATACCCGGCAGGCAAAAAATAAAAATGTTTTAAAAGTGTATAAAAAATAATGATAAAATATATATACATTAGGGGTGTAACAGTTCACAAAATTTGCGGTTCGGTTCGATACGATACAGCAAAAAGAAAGAAATGCCAGAGAAATTTCCTATTTATTAAAAGAAAAACTATTTTTAAATAAGTTTGAGTTTTTCTACATCTTGAAACTTTCAGGTTTATAAATGGGGTAATCTTTGAAGGATGAACAAATAATGTTTTGGTAATCACATTAAAAATATCATTTAAATATATATTTATATAATATTTGAGTTTTGAAGTGCAACATTAAATCCTTGTTCATTCACGGCACAATGTTTCTCCTGGTTGCCACGTCAGCGCTGTTTGATCTAATGGGGATCTACGGTTAATAACGGAGAAATTTGAATGCTTCTCACTAGATCTCGCAGCTATGTTATTACTTCAGTGGCGAATTCAAATGTTTTCTTCACTGGATCTCTTAGCACAGTGTCGCTTGATCTCCGCGCTGCACAGATGTTGCTGGTCCGAACTGATAAACGGTCCGTGAAGCACAATATAATGAGTAGCGCAGTTTCGTTCCGCTTTCATTACGTTTGCCATTTGATGTTGCGCAACGTTGTGGTGGTCGCGCCAGCGCGGATTTTGTCTGCAGGAAAAATGGTCCTAGGAATCGCTCGGTTTGTATGCGTACCGAACCGGAAGCCTCATACCGAAACGGTTCAATAATTACGTGTACCGTAGTCTCGCGTAGCCAGACCTTCAGACTGACGGCTGAAGGTCTGGAATTCATAGCAGCTTTCTTTGGCCAAGGCCCGCCCATAAGGCCGTTTGACCGAAATGTAAAACAACCAATTACAGTTCGTTTTGTTCAGCATCACGTTTCGGTGCGTGGAAATGTCCCCACAACAACAGACCTGCGTGCAACAGGTCAGTCAGCATAGAAAATCAAAGAAGAAAACTTCAAGAGTCTTTCCCGTGAACCTCGCATACTTTTGAGAATTCTACGTTTAGCTGATCTTGATAAATGCTCATTGTCACTCATGTAAACACAACAGTTTTTCTTCCGCAATCACACGTCTGCGCTTTGTTTCCCGGCGGACCGAAAATAAACGCGACACTCGCGCCCCCCCGGAAATCCGATAAAATTCAACCAATCAGATGACGACTTCGACATTCCTGAAGTGTTTCCAGTTAAGTGTACCATATGCATCAGACGTTTAGCCAACGTTCCGTGGGCGTGACGTCTGAGGCTGAGACTACGTGTACCTTTACACCCCTAATTTACATATATCCGAGTCCTGATCGGGAGGTAACGTCCGATTCCGATCGAGTCTGAAACCACGTGATCGGGCCCGATTTCCGATCGCGTGATCGGATCGGGACATCCCTATTTAGGACTGCTAACTCTCGCTCAAAATGGTAACGAAAATAAAATGAATGATAATAATCAAATGGTGTACACAGCACTTGTGTGTCCATGCCGACAGGAAGACGCAGAAAATGCAATGGTGATTAGGGAAAGGGAGACAATTTTAAAGAGGACCCGCTAGCTATTTTTGCCCATTCAAAGTAATCAAACCAAGTGGGAAACGCATGTAAAAATTAGCTTTGGTGACGAAATAACATGCATTTTTGGTCCAAGTTTTTCAAAATGAAAACAAATACATTTAAACAAATTTTAAATTTGCAACAAAGAATGATTGTCTGATACTTACTAATGAAAAAAACTAAAACAAATAAAATTCTTATAATGTTGAAACATAATAACAACAACTTGTGGGTAACTATTTAATTTAATGACATGAGCACCTGTTTATTGAAAATATGCAACACATTTTAAATGTTATAAATACATGTCCAAAATGAATGAATACATTTATTTAGTTAAGACAGTCAGGGCCGGCTCTAGCCCTTTGGTTGCCCTAGGCGAGATTGATTTTTACCGCCCCCAATTAAAATGATGAGTAGGCCTATTTATTAAACTAAACAAAAATGCTCTTATAATCACTCCAAAACTTCAACAAGTTGAAGGATCATCTGTAATAAATTGTTCATGCAAATTCTACAAATAACGTTCAAGGATATTTCTATCATCCTACATAGTTGCATTCTACAAATACATTTTATCTGACCATGTAACTTGTAGTAGATCAATTACAATTACTACCACCACTATAGCAATCGCCGGCCCTGAAGACAGTGAAATTGACTGTATTTGAGGCCAGATTAGGATATGGTTGAATGCAAATCTCAAACCTAGTGAGCAGTTTTTAATGCACGTGTACCTGTATCCTGTTCAGCTCCACCACTGGGCCATGCTGTCGGTCTCTAACCATGGTGGCCTGCACCACCTTACGGAATGCTGCCTCCTATAGACATTGGGGAAAAAAAGGTTAATAGATATACTTAGGAATTGTAATTAAAATAAATAATACTCTAAAATATCCTCACCTTGCCCTGTGATATGAGGATTCCACGGAGTGTGTCAAAGCCAACGGAGACACCGTGTCCAGTCTCGCCCAGTCGTCCTTCCAGGTCAAACATTGGGATGCAGGGGCAGAAGAGCTCTGAGATGTGGTGAAGTAGCAGTAATCGGTTCCTCAGGCCTATGATGGCAATCTCCTGCAAGTGGTTGTACTCCATAGGAACCTACAGACAAGCATTTAATTATTTACATGCAGCATTTAGCACATTTAAAAGGCTGAATGGTTAAATATTTAGTTCTTTGACATTTTTTTGTAGTCTGAGCTATATTTGGTGGCACGGTACCTGAGCGGGCAATTTTCCAGCATTGGTAGGTTTACTAGTGGACCAGGCAAGTGTGTGTGCTGAGCCACAAGCCACGCGGTTGATCTTCTTGCCCTGCAGTGCTGCCACCAGCCTAGGCCGCTGAATAGCATTGGTGGTCCCATCTCCGAGCTGACCCTCATCATTGTCACCCCATGTGTACACTTCCCCTGTGTGTTTACATTCATGTTTTTAGCATATACTTCACAAAATACAAATGACTAAGTATACAGACAGTATACAGACTGAGTATACAGACAGTGCCAGACAAAAGAAAATACTAAATATCTATATATAGGGTATCTGCAGGTTTCTTTAAAACAATGTAAGGCTTTTTAAGACCTGCACAAATAAAATTAATACCGTATGAGATGGGTAGAGCAAAATCTCTAAAAATTATTTGAACAACTTTACCATTCAAATAATAAAGGTTTTGACAAAAACAAAATCTTAAACCTCACATTCCAGCTTTTAAGAAAAGGGGCGAGTCAATTCTAAATGAGTATATTTATATTATTTAAAATATGATTTATATCCTAATTCTAAGAATATTTAGCTTCTTGTCGATCCACCGGCTGAATGAATGAGAGCTTATAGAACAGCAGAAATATAGCGATTACCCTGGTAACCCCTGTTTACAATGCAGCTGCACTTTTTAGAAATGCAACGAGTTTGTAGGCATGAAATAAACGATATAAGGTAAACATGATCATAATTCTTTAACAGTAGAGCATAAGCTATCGATTGGCATAAATGCACAGTATTCATAATTTGTAAACAGCCCTGAAACGGCAATTTTGTAGAACGTGCAACAGCGTCGCGTTTTTCCTTTGAAATGTGCAGCAGTCACATTTATCTCATTAAAGGTGGGGTATGTGATTTTCTTTTTTGACAATTTTTTCTAAATCACTTGAAATCCTATTCCTAACACATTTACAGCCACTGAGTTAGAAGCACTGAAATGAAAATTAAGCAATTTAATCATCTGTGGAACGGTCAGGATCATCTTCGTGCACATTCTCAAAGCTCGTGACCCAGTCACAATAAGTGCAAGTCGCCCCGGTACAGAGAGAGAGTAAGTGCAAGTTGCTTCCGTTTGGAGAATGATTGCGTGTCCATGTTCTTCGAATGGGTGGAGTCAGGGCCAGCGTTGGAGGAAAGAAGGTAGGACTTTTTGAGTTGATTATTTTCCAAATCTGCCGGCCGTTTTGCAAATCCCATACCCTACCTTTAAATCAATGCCTTTTGAATTTTAATATTCACAAGCCATTTCACAATTCCTGTTTTTCTGCCCTCAAATTTAAGACCTCTTGAAACTATAATTAAAGACTTTTCTTATACCATTTAAGATACTTAATACTTGTTATGGCCTTAAATTTGATACAACTACATTTAAGACTTTAAAGGGACAATGTGTACGTTTTTCGGTATTTTATTACCTAAAATGAATATTTTTATTCATAAATATGTCCTCAATGGTGTACAAATACCTCTGCCAATTATCTGACTTATCCTCGTAAACGAAGAATTTATTATCTTTATTTACATGGGACGGGTAGGTCCACGGAGGCTTCCATGTAGTTCCGCCATCTTCAAAAACTATAATAGCAGAGAGGGACAAAAAGTACTAGGCCAACGCGTTTCCACAACACGTTTTTCGTCCATTGCCAGCGCAACGTAACTGAACGCAGCAGAAACGGAGGAGCAGAGCAGTGAGAGGCGCTTGTCACTGCCCCGGCAAGTTTCACAGTCAGTAATTCATACTGTAACATTCGTTTGTTCGTTGTGTCAAGTTGCTGTTTGTTTGAAATGACAAACCTGTTCACCCGAAGGAACACTCGACGAGGTGCTATTAGTAGACATCCTGTGATAGCTTTTTGGTACATAACTGCTACCGTAGATACACGCATTTGAAAAAGCTAGGCGCTGGAGTGCACAATTCGTTTGAATGCAAAATTCAATTTTACCGCTAGATGGGAGAAATTCCTACACATTGTCCCTTTAAGGACCCTATATATAAAATATGAATGCTATAAAGACCCTACAGATCTTAAAGGGGTCATATAATGGTACATGCACTTTTAAAAGTTGATTGTACTGAAATGTGTGTTGGCAGTGCCTGTACACAACCATCATAATTGAGCCGTTCGATTTTGTGACGTCACTAAATCGGACGCCCCTCCCACGATTGTTGATTGACAGCAGCGCTTCAACACAGACCCGCCTTCGCTCGTGAGGGAGCGAGTAGTCAATCATAGTCCGCGCGGACCGGCGCGGTCATTGTTGATATGCTGGAGCACTGTCTATGAGCAGAATGGCGTCTAAGCGATTGTGGTGTTCTGTTCTTAGGTGTAATAACGAACACAGCAGTCATTTTAATGTTCCTAAATCCGAACCGCTTAAAGGGTTAGTTCACCCAAAAATGAAAATTAAGTCATTAATTACTCACCCCCATGCTGTACCAACCCCGTAAGACCTTCGTTCGTCTTCGGAACACAAATGAAGATATTTTTGATTAAATGTGACAGCTGGATCACTCCTACATAGGCTCCCTAAGGGATTGAAACCTGACGGCCCAGAAAGTCAATGAAGAAAATGTTTAAATATTCCATGTCACAACAGTGCCTCAACTATAAGTTTATCAAGTGACGAGAATACTTTTTGTGCGAAAAAACAAAACAAAATAACGACTTTATTCGACTATTCCTTTTCTTCCTTGTAGGCCTGAAACGAGACTTCAAGAGATTTCCACGACGCATGCGCGAGAATTGCGATCTCCTTCAACTACTTCAGTTAAGTTCTCGCGCGTGCGCGTCGTGGAAATCTCTTGAAGTCTCGTTTCAGGCCTACAAGGAAGAAAAGGAATAGTCGAATAAAGTCGTTATTTTGTTTTGTTTTTTCGCACAAAAAGTATTCTCGTCACTTGATAAACTTATAGTTGAGGCACTGTTGTGACATGGAATATTTAAACATTTTCGTCATTGACTTTCTGGGCCGTCAGGTTTCAATCCCTTAGGGAGCCTATGTAGGAGTGATCCAGCTGTCACATTTAATCAAAAATATCTTCATTTGTGTTCCGAAGACGAACGAAGGTCTTACGGGGTTGGTACAGCATGGGGGTGAGTAATTAATGACTTAATTTTCATTTTTGGGTGAACTAACCCTTTAAGACGCAGTGGCTGAGTTTGTTTTCAAAGGGAATATTCCCCACGAGCAACGTCAATGCTCTCATGTTTTTGTGCGAATCATTTCACACACCAGACTGCTTTATAAAGGAGGATCAGTATAAAGCTGGTTTTGCTAAGAAGCTGCTCATGAAAAAAGGATCGGTACCAGATATTCGTGTTCCTGCTGAACCTCCAGAAGAACTGAAGTGAGTGTAACGTTTTATTAAACTTTATATTAATATTTATATTGATCTTTTCAAATCGCTAGCTGCACGCTTCACAATGAATGCGTCTAAGGTTTACACTCAGGGTACATTACGGCATGTTTTCTATGTATGACGTTCTCAATATAATTCATAATCCCACGTTTATAATAAACAACGCGTGGTTATTGTGTTATTGTGTTACAAATGGTGTATGCGCAGAACAGAGAGGCGGGGTGAGCAAAGCTCATTATCATTTAAAGTCACATGCACTGAAACGGCGTGCTGAAAACAGAGCTGTTTTTGACCAGGTAAAATAAGTGTTTTCTTACAATACTAATGAGAATTTTTAATTAAAGTATATTACAAACTTTTAATTTAGACCCTAAAGAATCATATTAGCTTGTTAAAAAATGGCATTATATGACCCCTTTAAACAAGATTATGATACGGGTTACAAAGGCCTGCTTAACACATTTAAAAACAAGGTTTAAAAACATAGTCCAGATGACCTACCATCCTCTGTGCAGCATACACAGTGAAGAGAACCAGTTGCTATGGCAATGACCTTCTTGCCTTGCAAACCCTGGACCTGCCGGGGTCTGCGAACATGATCATCCGAGCCGTGTCCCAGCCTGTGGTAATCACCCTTCCCCCTAAAACACACATGAACATGTAAATTACTCTATATGTGTCCTAAATAAAATAAAAAACTAAATAAAAGATTAGCTTACGATACAACTGTATTGAGGGATTGATTACCATGTGTAAACTGCTCCAGACTTGGTGAGAGCCACAGAGAACTGAGAGCCGCATTCCACTTTCACAACACCCAACCCAGTTAATGAGTCAATCTAAACCGAGAAAGAGAGAATGAGATGTGAATACAGGAAACACTAAACCTTTGATACTTGAGTATCTGCACAAGCAGTCTCACCTTCATAGGCACTTTACATCCGTCACTACCTCCTCGGCCCAATTTGCCATAGTCTCCGTCCCCCCATGACCACACCATGTCATCATCAGTCAGACACAGAGTCTGGGCGTCCCCACTGCCACATGCAACGTCTATCACCCGGTGACCCTGCAGAGCCTCCACCTATACACATGCACAGGCAATGCACATATTACACATTATATATTATACTATTAACAAAAGTATATTTAGCATCCCTTTTCAAAAATGTCCAGTTCCAATATTCAAAAAATAAAATAAATAAATTGAACTACCATTGACAAACCTGACTAATTTTAGTGATTCAGTTTGATTGCTTAGTTAAGTTATTTATGTATTTTTAAAATTATTTAAAAAGATAATTTTTCCAGTCGCTCATTAAAGCGATTTTTTAGAGATTGTACATAGCAATGGCTATTTTTATTTTATTTTTTGAGGTGTACATTTATGTTATTCCCTAATTGCAATTTTCATTGTTTTCATGCTAGATAAATATGCATTAAAAATGCCTAATGAACACACCAGTTTTGGTTTAAGCTGGTCTTCACTGTCTCCGTGACCCAGGCGACCATAACGCCCTTTTCCCCATGTGTAGAGCTCTCCGCTGGCTGTGATGCAGGCACTATGAGCCCCACCAGCCGCAATGTCCACCACTTCCACACCTCTGAGAGACTCAATCACGCGTGGACGGTCACAAGGGCTGGGGACAAGACCACACATACTGTAACGATTAATACAAGCTGCTATAACAAATCAGTGATAGTCCAGCGCACATATTTGAGTGGGTAATGACTTTTGGTTCTTTTAAGAACTACAGGAAGTACTGTGGTACTTTGCAACTTACTCTCAGAGTATTAGTAGACAGTTAGGTTAGGGATAGTAGAATAAGCTATTTAAAGTCAGTAGAATGTATGTTGGGGAAACATCTAAATAAAGTGTTATCAGATATTAAGCAGACAGTCTACTAAAACTTTTTAACTACATGTCAACTACCAGTTACTCATAGTCAACAGATTGTCTAAAGTGGACTACTGTATAGGTTCTAAAAACCATGGTACAACTATGGTACCACGTCCAATAATATACTTTTCTGTAAGCATTGTGAAAATGGAAAACAGCTGAATAATGAAAGTTAAGTATGCAGAAGGTCACTGCATAAAGATGAACCAAAGGTGCCCATATGAAAAGACAACAGTAGTAACCACAGTATGAGGCTGACCTTCTGTTTCCATGACCCAGTTTCCCATCTTCAGCCTCTCCCCAGGAGTACAGTTCTCCTTCAGAGGAGAGAGCCAAACAGTGCTTGCCCCCAGAGTTCACAGCCACCTTCCGGATGAAAACATGCTGGATTGACTCCAGCAGGGTCGGAGTGGAGACGGACTCTGTGCCCCCTATTCCCAGCCGACCGCCGGCACCATATCCTGTAGCATACAGCTGAGGACAGCAAAGACAAGTTACTAAGGACATTATTCAGCTGACACTAGATATTAGAGCAACTGCTACAACAGAGGTCCTGTACAACATAGGTCTGTATTTAATTATGTATCAGCTGAGAAGAGAAAAAAAAAATACAAATGAAATTTATATTGAAAAATATAATAATATAAGTCTTTTAAAATGTAAAAAGCAGACGAAGCCTTACTTTCCCATCAGCAGTGACAGCAAACAAGGTCTGCTCTCCACCGATCAGCTGAACAGGTCGCAGTGTTGCAAGAGCTTCTGTTGGTGTGGGAACCTTGACTTTTGCCCCTTCAATACCACCTAACTGACCCCTGTGATTGTGTCCCCAGCCATAGATGGTCCCACTGCCACCCGCTGAGAGTGTCCAATCATCTGGCCGTCTATTTAACAGTAAACATGAACAAATCACAAAATTTAACAAATTACTTTGGAATCCAGACCATTTAAAGCATCACTTAAAGGTATTGTAGGTAGGAATTTTATAAACACTTTTTTCAAAATTTGTTTAAACTTTCTGTATATATCAATGCATAATTAAAATGTAAGTACTCTGATAAAAAGAGTATAAAAATCGAGTGACTCTAGACCGTTTAATCTGCACTAAACACAGCTCATTATTTACATACGGGACGAAACACAGAATTGGCTTAGGCGACTGTCACTCTCTCGCAACCATGGCAACCACCCTTTTGCCACACAGGACCTGCCCACTTGCGCGCGCATCCGTTTGATTTGAGGAATTCAAGAGGCACGGAACCTAGGAATAGCAAAACAATGGCAGAGAAAGACCAACCAAAATTCACATATGCAGTTCGCGAAGGCAAACCAGGCAAAAAAAGGAAGACAGTAACGTTACTAGAAAAGGTAATGAACAAAAAGTCTTTGGATAAACAACAAAATAAAACGCATGTCAATATCAGCGTGGCTTTCCAGCGATGGCGAGAACTGAGAGACCTCAAGGGGCTGAAAAGTGACGCCTGGATGGCTATATTTCTGCTGGACAGGTAAATCTTTCTTTTTGTACTTTGATCATACATATTTTTTTCTTTATGTTTTCATGAAGCATGTGTCATTAGCACACGTAGCTGCCTAATATAGCTAACATAACATTACTTAGCGAGCCGTACTAGAAATGATAAATAATATATATGCCTAGCTCAAGATGATATCTATAGTGTTGAATTGTGCATAATTTTGCTTTAGATAACTAAATACATGTTTAACAGATAGTAGGCCGCATCCAGGAACTTTTCTTAGAATTATATTTACCCTCTGTCTAACTCTTTTACCATGTTCACCTGGAAGTTTACCTGCACGTTTTTTCGCCTTTGTTTTGTTTTTAAACAAAAAATCCCTCGACCCCGGATCTGTCCTCGAGCTGACGATGCGGTACTTGTCTCTGGAGTGTAGTCCTCATCAGAGTCAACAATGCTTTCATCATGGAAACTCTTACATGCAGAACACCATATATGTTATGAATGTTACACGAAATTCATCTTCATCACAGTGTAAATGATGGCAATGGAAAAACGTGTGTCATGCAACCTGTTTTTAGCTTTGCCTTATAGATAACTAGCTCGTTAGCGAATCAATAAATATATATTTTAAACTTTACCAATATCAATATGCTGATAGTGAGTACTAAAATACATCTTATTTGTTTATCTTCATAATGATAAAGTTAGATTTTTTTATTACATGTGATTCTGACATGTCACTACATGCACTGCACTCCTTCCTCTCCGCTCGTCTCAGGTAAATAATGCGTCTTCAGCTCAGCGGTCGGAGTCGCGCGTTCATGTGTTTTGGAGGCGTGGCTTTGGAAGGAGCCCAGAAGGGAGGGGGTGGAGTGAATGGAAATAATGAGCTGTCTTTAAAACAGTCGTGAGAGGTCTACAGACACTCGATTTTTATACTTTCTTTTTCAGAGTACTTACATTTTAATTATGCATTGATATATACAGAAAGTTTAAACAAATTTGGAAAAAGTTTTTTTTTATTCAATTCCTACCTACAATTCCTTTAAAAGGTACAACATTTTTGCTTATGCTTCACTGGCTGAAACAATACATTACCTGTTCATCCACTGAACTAACTGCTCATCCTGCTCTCTTTTAAACAGGTCATGACTCTCATGGAGCGTGTTCATGTTCTCATGGTCTGCCATCAGCTCACGGACTTTCTTTGCCACCTGGTGAAAATGAAGAGAATTTAGGATCAGTATTAATTGTACCACCACAAAAAAACAAAAAACAAAAAAAAAAACACCCAGTGCTGACATTATACATGGTTTTATAAACTAGAAAATGTTTTTACATTACAAATATTTTAGTCAAAAATTATGTATGCACATACACATTTTTTTTTACACAGGAAAATCAAAGATAATTCATTAGATCAGATGCATATTCATGTACATAAAAGAAGGTATAAATGTATAAAATAGCTTTACAAAATCCTTCAAGATGATGTCAAGACATCATCTGTTGTTTTTGTCTTGATTGTGAAGAATTTCTCTAATTTCAAACCAATATTAGAAATGCCTACCTCATCCAGGAAAGGGCGGGGCAAAGGGGTCCTCTTGTCCAGAGCCACTGCCACTCGGGAGGCGGTGCAATAGCGGCGGAACCACGCCCACTTGTGTGTCTCAGCACAGCATGGAAGAGTGTCCAACTCCAGATCACATGCAAGTGCCACCAACACCTAAACAAGACAAAAATAAAACATTATTTTTGGAAAACTCATCTCTCAAACTTACGAAGTACGTCTGTTAGGCAGACAAACACACCTTGAAGAACGGGCTGTGGAGTAGCTGTTTGCCACCCCGGACTATAGGTTCCTCATACTCATACTGTCTCTGTAAAGCCTCAGGAAGTCCTTTCACCAGAGCAGCTAATGCACTTCCTGTAAAACTCTACACAACATTCAGAAAAAGTTAATTATACAAGTAAAAATAAAGAAATTAATTATTATTAGGGGTGTGACGAGACGCTTATCTCACGAGATGAGACGAGACACGAGATTGGGTTCACGAGAACGAGACGAGACGAGATTTTTGCACAATTTTTCAGAAATCCTCAATGACAAAATTCATGACTGGAAAAATAGTATGCAGGTGCATTTTGCAATTGTTTAACTAATAATCTTATAAAGTAGACCTGAAATGACATGCATTATGAGTATGAATTATCAAATGCATTGAAAGAAAACAATATACAAGCACTGTAAAAGGTTTTTATTGACTGGCTTTTCTCTGTATGATTTCCCATTAGTCTCTTCAGCCCTTACTGTACATTTAAGAGCTTTCAGAACTTCTGATTGAGGCTGTGTGTAACCTCCTAACTGAACTCCTTGAAGTCTTACTAAGCGCAAACAATAAGTGCAAGTGCAACCATAATCAAAGTTAGCACACTGACTCTTTATAATTGTTTTCAAATAGCTGTTTTATTTTGCACCGGCGGTTATAGGGTTAATGCGGTGAGTTCGGAAAAGGCCGGGTAGAGAGAAACGAGGCTGGTGTGTTTGTCTCTACAGTTGTTCTTGCGTTCCGATTATAAGTTCAGAAACAGAGCCTCCCTTGTCTGTTGTCCTTAAGACATTAGAGTACTCTCTCAATATATTCGAAGTGCAAACTGAGACCATAGCCGCAAATAAACAGTCCAGAGATGGGTATTTGGAGACGGACTATAGTATGTTTGCGGCCTAATTTGTGCGCAATGCACATCAGGCAGCTTGTGTTTTACTTTCACTTTCGTGATCGTGCGTACTCTGTGTATAGGGAGCAGCTGTGCTGAGCGTGCATTCTAAAATAGTACATTTATCAGACGTTAGTCTATGTTGCGCAACGAATCCTCCGCCATCCTCACACGATCAGTGAACTGTGATTCGTGCTGCACTGATTGCAACGGCAACTCGTGCTGGATGAGCAGAGCAGACTTTTACATTATTTTATAATGGTTTTTTTTTTTTTTTTATAAAAACAGCAAAACGATAGTTTAGGCGAATGTGAGTGTAGCGGTGGAATAACACGCTCAGTCATGGCTATATCGCGAGACAGCTTTTCACTCGACGAGAAATCTTGTCATGTTTTAGTCTTGCGAGATCTTAACAAACACACACATACATATTATATATATATATATATATATATATATATATATATATATATATATATATATATATATATATATATATATATATGAATGATATATATATATATACATATATATATATATATATGAATGATATATATATACACATATACATACAATACAAAAATGTACATTGTCTAACCATAGAGCGAGCCTCTCCTTCGTTATCTCCTAAGAGGCGATTGATGTTTATGGACTGTCCATATTCGGTGGTAAGGAGCTTGCGTAGTCTCTGCAGGGCCCACATACGATGACCAGCCGCTGACCATGCACATAGAAACAGAAAGACAGAAACAAATATTTATTATAAAACATCAAATTTGAGATTTCAGGATGGCATTAAATCACCTTGTAATATATACCCTTACAAAGACATTTCAATTCTAGAGTAAAATTAGACGTGTGGTAGGGCTGGGCGATAAAACGATAACGATAGTTATCGCGATATAATCTTTCTCGATAAAACGATATCAAGAGTTCGATAAATGTTCGATAATGTTTACCGGTAGGCTATGTGCCAAAACCGGAACGAAACTCATTTGAACCGCGCGCGCCTCCCGGACTGTTTATTCGCTCGGCTCAAAGTCCAAACGGCACAAGGGGGTAATCCATCAGCCGGAAGTTGAAGCTGCCTCCGGGGGCCGCCATTGTAGCTGGCTATCACCTGCTGTTAGCATCCCATTGATTCCCATTCATTTTGGCGTCACTTTGACAGCGAATAACTTTACATCTGAGGTGTCCAAAGACTCAATTTGTCCATTATTTATTTCATAAAGAAACACGACAATGTATAAAAGGCTCCATTACTTTGTATCTTACGTTATGGCCCCGTAGAAGCCATTCTTGTAAAAATAGGCTAAAAATTGCGTCATAACCACTCGACTGTCCGTCGCACAGTAGAGAAGTTACCGTATAGACAGGAGGAGAAGCTCGCACAGTCTCGCAGGCAGTCTTTTGCTGTCTAAAGTCAGCCCATGGCATAGATAGACAGAATATATAAAAGCAACGCGACAAAATATTTAAACAACGTTTTTGAGGAATTGGAAATAATTCGATATGTGGCAAGTGAATACATATGAAGTAGCCTAACATTTATCCACGAACTTTAAATTATTTATCTACTACTACACCTACGGGGGATGGGGAAATTAATTATCAGGAAATTATACAGGCAATGGAAGAAGAAAAAAAAAAACATCTCAATGTCCATCACGGTTAACGTTGTTCCTTTATTTATTTACAGATCTACGCTTGAAGATGAATGTGATCCCGTTCGGAAGCCATATGTACAAAATGCCTCCATAACGTGAAATAAAGAAAAACGGTTTTGTTCAAGTGTTTGTGACCATGATTTATTAGCCAAAACTACATGATTTAACACCTAGCTCACAATTCTTTATATATTGGAATATTATATGGTCATGTAATATTGAATGGATACGAAAATGACTCGAGGGGACAGTATTTTATAGTATGGTTCCTGGGCTCATACTAAGAAGTATTTTTTTGATGGGTGATTATTCTGTTTGATGTAGAAGGAAATCGAAAAAGAAGGAAAATAATTATTTGCATATGTGCCTATATTTGAATCATTTTTTTATAACTTTGGAAGATTGTGCTGTAGCCTACATGCATTTATTTATCTGTTATTTTTGATTGTATTATGTGTGTGTGTGTGTGTGTGTGTGTGTGTATGTGTGTGTGTGTGTACTAGCCAAATATTTAAATCTAATGGATATATACATAAACATGTTCAAAATAAAATAAACTAACTAACTAAAATTAGGCTACTAGAACTGCAGATAGGCTACTCAAACGATTACAATCCTAAAGTAGGCTATTTTAAAGTCGATTTTAGCCACTTCTTTTATCATGTCATATTGTAATTATATAGCGTAATATGTTATATTAAATGAATTATTATAATTATTAATAGTATTGTAATATATTAATAAACATTATAGTATGTTTTTACAATACTAAACAATTTGATTTCCAAAACACACACACACACACACATCAATGTGAGTTTACTCTTTACTCTGATGCGTCATTGACCGTTCGAGATTAGCTTGCTTGCGCCTGCTAGTCAAAGCCCTTATTTCTGGAGAGCCGTGATACTTCGACCTTGGAAACTTCTGATCATCATTCAGCTACTAGAAGATTTACAACTGTCAGTCAGGTTGTTCACGTGACATCTACGTCATCAAGCTCAGTTTGAGCCTGCGCAGAACGCTTGGCTATCAGGAAGTGAGTGCCCATGTTGGGCTTCAACTCTCTCCGTTGAAATCAACGGGGTCGCTGTGTCCATTTCTTTTACTGTCTATGAAACGGCAGCGCGAGCTCACTAGAGCAGACGCGTTTACTCTGATCGGTCTCGGTCACGAGATCCAGTGAGAAGAGCTTGAATTCAGCGAAGAACACACATGTCTCAGTGATGTAAACCAGTTTAAAGGCAGATGAAACAGCGCTGACGAACAGGAGAAACACTGTGCGCAACTATACAGTCAGAAGGCTTTTCCGTCTACAAATTCCCATCATTTACCACGGATTTACTGTAACGTTAGCCTACTAATATTAACTGCACAATGACATGTGGGATATACATATTGAATTGTATTATATTATTAATGTAGACAATGTAAGGACTAATGGAATATAATAATATTAATAATGTATTTAGGCTACAGTTTTTCATACAAATACCATAGAAACCATAAAGTAACATATTGCCATGATAGTGAGGTGCTATAGGCTATGCCCGGTTTTATCTGTGGTTATCATGATCTAAATGCATGCTGGATGACCAATGATTCATTTGAATAAAACTCAAACAGTCAGAATATTACATTTTACCAAATAAAAATTAGCACATGCAGAAACTAAGAAATATTTTTTTCTATTAAGATATTTATTTTGTTAAGGAAAGATGACATGTTTGAATGTTCTAACTCAGATTTGGCAAATGTTCTCGTGTTTGGCAAGTGTTTGTCATATGTTCTGACAATAAAGAGTAGTTTAAAACTACAATTAACGCTCTGGTTTCTACAACTTTCACTTAGGAGCAAAAATCTGACTTTATACTTGAAAGAAATAAAGATTTGACATTTATCGTGATAATTATCGATATCGACTGATATAAAAAAAATTATCGTGATATTTTTTTTTGGCCATATCGCCCAGCCCTTAGTGTATAATGTTGGAAAATGTAATATAAAATGCAAAATCCAGACTGGTAGAAAAGTAATTCATACTAATAATTATTTGTATTAGTTATTTCGTATCTAATAAAACAAATTATTCTGAAAATGTTACAAGTCTAATAAACTACACATTTAGGTAGCATTGTGGTTTTGAAACAATTATAATGTCTATGATATAGTCAAGGCAAGTTTATTTATATAGCACATTCCATACACAATGGTAATTCAAAGTGCTTTACATGGAAGAAATTAAAATAATCAAAAGAAAGAAGAACAATTAAAACAGTTTAGAATAAAAAAATCAAATAAAATACAGTAATAAGTCAGACGTACAGTGGCACAGTACTCATTCAGTAAATGCACAGCTAAACAGATGTGATTTTTTATATCTATACTATATTTAATTAGATTATTATTAAATTAAATCGATTTGTATTTTTTCGCATTCGTCAATAGGTGGCACAGAATACCATCACAACATTTTTGAAAACAGTCAGTTCCCTCCATAGATACATATTTTTGGGATTTTCATTATGAATGGCCTATTTCAATGTCAGAAAGGAAAACTTCGCCAAAATGAGACATGTTTGTGTGTATGATAATATAAAAACTGTAAACGCTTCTTTCAATGGTTTTTCTCTTACCCAATGCGCTGAGCTGGGCACAAGCAGCAAGTGAAGCTGCCAACCTCGGCACGATGCTGCGATTTGAAGCAAAGTTCAGGCGAAAGTCTAGCAGACATGTTACTAGATCCATCGAAGGGCAAGACAGAATGCAACGGTCTGATAGGAGGTCTTTAGGACCTGCGAATAATTCAATAAAAGGTCAAGCAGTTCAGAATATGAAGCATGAAAAATGAAGAGAGGTCATATTAAACTGATACCAGCAGCCGGCATGATGGGATAGACAGTGAAGCGCCAGCCCCAGCCATTAACAGAGCCGTCACTAGTGAACTTCCATTTGAGCTCATCTCCAGGAATCCTTAATTCACTGGACCAATCGGACCACTCACGGCCTGAAGGGGTGAAGACAAGTAAAGGTTCAAACAACAACTTTTTGACAGGTGTTTAAATTTAAAGACAAAAGAAATGTCACCTGATCGAACAGACACAATCCTATTGGCTCCGTCCATGATGGTAAGTGGGTCATGTCTCCTTTCTGTTGAGCACTGGCGATCAAACTCTACCCTCAAACCTTCAGCACCTGAAACCATTTAAATAAGATTTCTTATGAGATTTGAATATTTTAAATTATTCATTATTTTCCACAGAGCATCTACACAACAATTCGAAAGTTCTGGGATCAGAAATTGCTGCACTTTTGATCAATTTCATGCATCCTTGCTGAATAAATGTCATTAAGACTTTAAAAAACAAAAACAAACAAATAAATGCTGTTCTTTTGAACTTTCTATTCAAAGGATCCTGAAAATAATGTATCATGCTTTCCACAAATATATTATGCAGCATGAAGTTTTTTTTTTACATTGATAATAATAAGAAATGTTTCTTGAGCATCGAATCAGCATATTAGAATGATTTCTGAAGGATCATGTGACACTGAAGACTGGAGTAATGACTGCTGAATAGATAAAATTTAAATGGAAAATTTTAAATTGTAATAATTTCACAATATTATTTTTTACAGTATTTATCATTAAATAATAATGGGTTGGTTCATTCACATCCTCATTAAATTACTATAGCTTTACATTTTCTGAAGAACATTGCTTTGCTTAATTATGACAAAGTTTAACAATAAGTTTTAGGGATGTGTTCAATTGAGTAATAATGACACTTTGGCAAGCACCACTAATGAGGTTGTAATGGCTGCTACATAATGAAGGATGCAACATAAACAGAAAAGCATAAGGTGACCTGGTATTTTCACAGTTCCACTGGTGGAAGTGTCGTCAGTGTACGGGTGACTGCTCTCCACCACCACAGGCTGCGAGGACAGTCGTCCACTTTGAGAGTCTGTAGCCACATCTTCTAACTCAGTCACACACAGTTCCAGCAGCATATCTGCCACCTGCGTGTAAACAAATACATTCAGATATGAGTACACAAAGCCCGAAAAGATGAAATTATTCCAATTTAGTTAGGAAAACGTGTGAGTAACTGAAGAGCTGTTTCTTTTTACCTGTGTGAAGGCTGCACCCATGCCAGATAGCACAGCAGACAGCACTTCCTTGCCTTTATCACCTGAGCGCAGAGACACGGCCAGTTTCAACAGGTCCACCATCACACGTGTGTCATCGGGAACCAGCAGACCGGTGAACTCATCCAGATATTGTGGCTCTGGGCCCACTGCTTTACTCTGACTCTCAGAGTCCTTTTTCAATAAATCAAACCAGGCTAACTTCAGTTTATATAAAGGATTGTGGCACAACATACAAATGTAATCCAATTTTCAAACAGACTTAAAATGCATGCATTTAATTTTAATGATCAGGAACAAACATCTAAAAACTATGATCAGCAGGAACATTTAAACCAATCAATTAAAACAAATCAAACCAATTAAAATCAAGTTTAAATAAAAAAAAAAAAAAAATAAAAAAAAATCTATTTGTTTGAATTTATAAAAAGTATTGCAAGAAAGCATTTGTGACTGACCTCCTTGGTTTTGGTCATAGTCTCAGCAATGATGCTGGCAGCACCAGGGTCATCTGTGACCGGGATGAAGGGCCGAGATGAGGCAGAGGCAGGGGTCACCGCTGAAGACGGGGTAGTGGCATCCTCAGATGTGGTCACCTAGACCACACAATAACATATTACAGAATGCAGATTTAAATGCAGATCATGTATTTTTTAAAATTTAAATGATTGTTTCGTAAAAAGGAAAATAAAAAAAAAAATAGGCGAAAGAAATTGAACATTATGGGATACTGAAAATTAAGCATTAAATAAACAAACGTGAACGATGCAGTCGTGCACAGGCAGAATTCTTCACCTCTCCTCGTTTGCTGTCCATCCAGGGGTGCGGACTGACCCTCTCCTCTGTCTCTGAGAGCAGGGCTGGACCCTCAGCCTCACAGGGGCTGGAAGCTGATGAACAATCTGAGGGTGGCACCGGAGAGCTGGAGGGACATTCCAATGGAATCATACAGGCAGGCATCAATGCTCCCACCACTGCATCCCTACGGATTTCAAATGACATGAGAGTGATTAAGTGATGCCAAAGCTTTTATTTTATTTTATGGAACAGAAAAACAAATCAACCTGGGATGCAAAGTAGTTCTGAAGCCATTAAAGTCATACCTGGCATACATGATCTGCAGGGATGAGAGCACATGGGACAGGGCCTGCTGTTTGGCCAGATTACCATCCAGAGAGAGCAGGATCTTTGCTAGAGATGGCCTATTGGGCTTCACACTGCTCACACCATTCAGCTTATTACTCAGTAAAGATGGGTCACTGTCTGATGGCACACCTATTAAAGAAAAAGAAAGAAAATCACCCACAAAATCTTAGATTTTAAGAAACAGGCACACAGTGACACCAAGGTAATGGACATAGGGAAGATTTTACCAAGATAAGAGGCTCCAAGAGAGTCCCTGGCAGTCTGGAAGAGGACCGGCTCATGGACGGAGGGTGTGGTGACATCTACGGTGGTCCAGGCCACGCTGTGAGAGGAGCCGCAGGCCACACGGGTAATTTTTTGCCCCTCTAGACCCTGCACCAGCGTAGGCTTCCTGTTGACCGTGGTTGTGCCGTTCCCCTGCTGCCCATGGTCATTATCCCCCCACGCGTACACCTACCAAAACAACATTTCATCTTACACTGAAGCGAAATAGCTTTTCATCAATAAAAGGAGAGTTGTTTACTATGCTTGTTTTTTTTATTGTGGCACATTAAACGACTCATGATGCAAAGTAAAAGGAAGGAGTTCTTGTGTAAAAAACTAACTCGTTGGCCCACCTGTCCAGTGTCTGTGACAGCCAAGCAGTGCAGAGCTCCTACAGCGACATGAACAATCTTCTTCCCCCTCAGTCCTTCAACCATCTGGGGTTTGCGCACGTGAACATCTGTGCCGTGACCCAGTCTGAAGTAATCGCCCTTACCCCTGCACAATGCAACAACATGAAATTTAAATCATGTTAGGGATTACTTGGAAAAAAGCTAACTCCTAAATCATGAATTGTATAGAGTGCCGAAGTGATGACGTCACTTTGTAGGACAACTCGGAAGCTAGCGGCGCATGGGTTCCCTCGATCGAAAAGCTATGTATTTTCCCCATAGACTTTTGGAAAATCGCAAAAAATAAGATCTGTGTTTAACAAAGAGTTGTGACCCTTACACGTTTTGTCTATCAAGATAATCTTTACAAGTTAATCCAAAATGTATACATTTTGAAGCCTATATAAAGTTTTTAAAAAACACAAGCAGACACAATAAAGTTTAAAAAAACACAAGCAGGTTATAACTGTGTGTTCTATGTCATGGATCAAAACGTGAAAATATTTAGAGGCTTTGTTCACCACAGACCTTATTTCAGGCGATTTAGCAAAAACCCATTCAAAAATCCCATAGACTTTAGAGCGAGGGAACCGGGAGTGCTAAAATGCAAACTCCCTTCCGCGTTTTGGCCTACAGAGTGACGTCGTAAATTCGGCACTCTATTGTATTGTAATGCCTCTGAAAAAGCCAGATATCCTTTTAAATTCATACCAGGTCCACACAACTCCAGATTTAGTTAGGGCGAGGGAGAATTGAGCTCCACATTCGATCTGACACACTCCCTGCCCATTCAGACGCTCAATGTTCTGAGGAATGTTACAGCCTTCACTGCCTCCACGGCCCAGCTTCCCAAAGTCTCCATCTCCCCATGAGAACACCATTCCTACAAAACATATATATTCAGCTATATCTATATCCTATATCTATATCTATCTCATATATATATATATATATATATATATATATATATATATAACTGAAATCGTTCAACCCCTAGTGTGTGTGTGTGATTTCTTTTTAAGTCTACATTTATGTGACTAAAGTGTTGACAATACATTTCTGCGCAACTGAATGATTCTCTGTGCGTGCAATCTGCACGTAATGCGCGAGCTTCTGTATGTGTGTGTCACAGTGTGTGTTACAATACAGCACTCATTAGTTTCGAACGGCGTTTAACTTACGTGTTCAATAAATTTGTTTAAAACGTGCATTCTCCCGATCAGTTTTGAGCATTTAGATAGTATAATCAAACATATTGTGGAGCGCTCTCAGAGAATGCATTTATTTGTCATTTTAACTGTTTGGACACAGAGGTTTAAACTGGACTTCCAAGATTTCTTATCCTGATGCACCCTCTACTGGCCAGGACCAGCGACGTCAAGTTTAAAGTGTCATGTCATGGCAGAGCATTAACGCGCGCAAAACCGCCTTAAATTAAATCTACAAAACAAAATGCAGGTATCTACCTTCATCTGTAAGGGCAAGAGTCTGGGCATCTCGACTTCCACAAGCCACCTGGACAACACGATGGCCTAAAAGCACCTTGACCTGCGAACCAGATACAGAGTTTGATCTACTGCCATCAGGGACACACTGTACTAAACAGCATCAAGTTTATTTCAACTGTTGTACAAAGAGCATAAGCAAAGTCTCTTTAAAAAAAGTCAGTTCACTCTACGGTAATCTTGGCAATTTGATAGTTGTTTTCTAAGTATGCAACAGGCTTACAAGTACAGCTCCTACTTACATGAATAGGGAAAGACAGAAATCTCCTAAACTGTCAAGATTCAGTTTTAACTGCATATAAAAAAAAAAATCCTACAATAATGACATTATAAAATCTGTTTCTTTAGCTCAAAATCGCCCTTAAAACTGTATGTTTGGCCCAGTTAAAGGGCACTGTGCAAACAATTTATAAATGGCTCAAAAGCTTGATTTTTTTGGACTTTTGGAGCCGACGTATTAAGCATTATTGTGAATTTCTCCAAATCAATTTTTAAAGTTGTACATCACCTCCACCTTATAGGGATTGCTCTACAAAATATACTGGAACCCCGCAGTTCTGAACCGAGAGGTCTGAGTTTACTGAGGTAAGTAAAACAAATACCAGTTTGGGTCTGAGCTGAGTGGTGTTGTCCCCGTGGCCCAGGCGGCCATATTCACCCAGACCCCAGCTGTACAATTCTCCACTGGAGGTGATGGCAGCACTGTGAGAGCTGCCACAGGCGATGTCTCGGATGCGCTTGGTTTTCAATGCCTCAATTAGCCGTGGCTTATCACAGTTCCTGGTTAAAAAAAAAATATATATATTCTCATCAGATCCCTCTAGAAATCTTCTACATGTTCTACATTACTGTGGGAGAAGGTGCAAATAACCTACATTCGGCTGAAGTGCCCAAGCTTGCCATCATCTCCTTCACCCCAAGAGAACACTTTCCCATCCACAGTCAACGCCATGGCATGCCTTCCACCTGCACACAAACAATTTATCCAATTTAAACAAGTTCTGACAACATGGGATGCTTTCCTTAAAGGGGATCTATTATGCAAAATTCACTTTAATATTGTTTTTGAACATAACTGTGTACACAAACACCCTATTGTGGTAAAAATCTATCCACTCAGTTTGTGATTTTCCCCATAAATCTGAAACAGTGTTTTAAAATGAGCTGTTCAGGAATGTACTCCAATGTGACGTCACATTGGAACAGGAATTAGGTGACGGAATCTGGCCTATTAGCTTAGCTCCTCCCATCAGTGAGCTGCACACAGTCCGCCATGTTTATCTCCTCACCACAGCATTTAACAAAGAAATGTCCTAAAGTTATTCAATCAAGAGCAGTGATTTATTTTCTGTTTTTCTTTTGTTGTTTGATTCATATTAACAGCACATAGCACTAGGTACCAATAACCAACTCTAGAACCGCAGAGCCACACATCACATCAATGTGAGGACAGCAGCGCCAGGCCAGCAGCCTCAGACTGGTGTTGGGTTGGAGCTTATAGCATCATTGGCCTCAGACTGCTGTGACATGTGGTTCTAAGGTTCAGCAGTTAGATATAGTTTATATAGTTGTAGGTAATGTATATTACGCTGCTGTACATTTAATACACAGCTGGGGAAAAAATTTGCATGTGTATATTAGATCTGTTTACCGTACATTCACAGACATAACCGACTGTTTTTATGTGAACTTTGTCAAATAGACACAAGGTTATGTCAAACACAGTTTAAGAGCAATTAGACGTGAAAAGATGTTATGTGCATTTTTGACAGAGTATCCGAGGCATAAGGCACAGCACTATTCTGGATGGGGTGGGGAACAGTAACTCATTTGCATTTAAAGATACATGCATGAAAACATGTTTTTACTTGCACTCAAAAATACATTTCTATTCACTTGCATTTTCAACACAGTATAATAAATTATCATAATAGGTCCCCTTTAACCCTCTGTGGTCGGCAATCACGCCGGCGTGATTTGCTAGATTTTTTTCACATAGCAGCAACATAGACTTAAAATACTCCGTCATTTATGGTCATACAGAAAAAAGAAACATGAAAAAATAATCTGTGAGATGTCTATTTTTGTATGTGTCCACTTACAATAAAAACAAACCATTGTGCTTTTGTAAAATAAAGAAAATAAACGGGGTATGCGTTGTCTCTCCGTCTCGGTGAACTTTTATTTTCTTGAGCACGTCTACAAACTGTAACAACTCAGCGAATACACGTCTCACATTTATGAGCCATGTATCTTTATAAACATGTAAGTGTGTACTTTTAAATTATCTGATTCAAAACAAAAACAAATATTCTCTGTTTAAGTAATTTGTATAAAACCAACAAGATTTCCAGTTTCTCAAACGCTTGCTCATTATTTTTAATTCGACCACGCCCACGCGCGCAAAAGAGATTGATATGCAATATCCACGTGAAGGAACGCGAACGCACTCATTACCTCAAAAACAACGCACCAAACTTCATCAGTCCAATGCTTTTCGCCGAGGTTGGAAAACACGCTGTGATTTTACATTGGATTTAACTTACCTCAGAAGAAGAAGATCGCGATTTGAAGACAAGAAAGATGTAAGGTAAGAAATGTATTCTGAATAATATTAGTTAGTGTTATTGTTGAATTGCAGTTAAGCTGTTGCTAGACTAAAATGTATGAAATCGACAGAAACATGTTGAAATATGAACTATAGACAGGCAGGCATACCTTTCAATGCGAAATTTATATTCATGTACGACACAAGGTTGTTCTTATGTTTGATAATAAAACACAGCATGATATAGTAGGCTAGTAGCCTAGTGTTTACTCTACTATGGTGAATATTATAATGTTTAGATCCGGGTTTACTGTTAAATACAGTGTTTGTGGATATCTGCTCAAACGTAACGTTAGATATGTATAATATGTTAACAATAATGTTTCATAGTTGCTCGATCCAGTAAATTTTCTCTGCGCGCGCTCTGAGTTTGAAAAGCAAAACGCACCAAACATTAGGTTTCATGGTTTACGTCAGAACGTCATAACGATTGTAAACATTTGAAGTAGCATATCAATAAATTTTTCTCTAGTGTAGTGTTACCAGGCCGCCTGCTATAGACTATTGTTATTATTTTATGCAGCCATACACGTTGGCTATATGCATTGCACAACACACCTGGTGTTCATTATATATGTGTGTGTGTGTATTTTATAAATTGTAAAAAGATATTTTAACCAGAAAAATCTCAAATGTATTCCCAAAATTGTGCAGTCTTTCTCTTGATATCAGCATTCACAGTTGTTTTTTTGTTTGCTGTTGTTTTGTTTTTTTACAGGGACCACTGAGCCACTGAGTCCTGCTGACATTCACATGAGTCTCTGTAGTCTGTACATGAACATGGTAAATGGAACATGGACAGGTATGTACTATGTTTCAGGAATGTCACAAAGGTCTCTGTTGAACAGAGTGTGTGTGATCTAAAGATCAGTGTGTTCAATAATGTGCTTTTTTGTCATTTGTTGTGTATCTTTGGATTCTGTTGTGTTGTAAATAAATCTAAACAATCAAAAAGCCATTCTTTTTTAAGGCTCTCCTCATTCTTTGTGCAAGGCTCCTAATGATAGGGCCTGATAGCACCTTAATAGGGCCATTATGGGAGGGGTCTTTGTCTTCCTCAGGTGTGAAAAGCATACATAATAATGAGAGATTCACAGTGGTTTAAGCCTTCTCGCATAAAACTTTCTTACCCAAAACACGTCATACACATTCTAAAAGACTTTATTGACTTATCTGAATGAGTAGTCAGGATGATTTTCACATAGTTTTGAAGCAAATATTCTAGGCTACGTGATACAATTTACACAAAAGTCTTGTGAAGAAATAATTAGTAAGGGTTTTATGATCTTATTTCAGTGATATTTGTTTTTTGTTTTTTCACAAACCACGCATAAACGTCATTATCTCAAAACTAAAAACTTTTACATACATGCTGCTGACATATTACTGTAGCAGAGTTTGTGCTGAATACAGTGTAATCAGACTTTAGCCATGAAAATGTCACAAGTATCAGAAATAAACACAAATGTCAGAGCATGTAAGAACAACTCCAGGACCCAGAAAACACATCAGACCCCAGAGGGTTAAAACAGAAAAAGGGCATACCTGAATGTACAGCAACCTTTTTGACCACATAGTTGCTGAGGGCAGATATCTGTCTTGGTATAGGGATGGTTCCGCTGGACAGTCCTAAACCAAGTCTTCCGTTAGTGGCCTCTCCACAGGCATATACTTTACCTTCAGCAGTCACTGGAAAGACAAAGAATCAACCATTATTTTGGTTAAAGGAGTAAAAATTTAATAAAATTGTAATCATCCAATGCTATGGCAAATCATTTCAGATTTAAAATACAACCAGAAAGACACATTTGTAACAGGGCATTGAGTGTCCTTTTGCAAAATGACAGAAACTGCAGTATAATACACCAGCCTCACATTTTTTTTCATAAAAATCTCACATTTTATTAAGCAGCAAGCAAAAGAACAAAGGCCTGCTTTTGTTTTATTTTTAAACAACTCACCAGCAAAAAGACTTTTAGAGCCTCCAGCAACCTGCACTACATTCAGAGCAGACAGCGTCTCTGAGAATGATGGGACTTTGATCTGAGAGAGAGAGCAAGACAATAAGATTTGTCAATGCAAGCTATAGCTAAAAAAGTTATGCTATCAAGCATTCAAGCAAAATTATTGTTTTAAATCAAATTAATTTCTAATTTTATTTACTTTTTAAAATGCATTTAATACATTAAAAATAAATGTAAAATATATATATGTTTAAAAGAAATAAAATAAACTACAAAACTGAATGCATTTTTACACATTACTGACCTTGGACCCCTTAAGTCCTCCAAGTTGGTCCTTATCGTTGAGACCCCAGACAAAGACTTTAGTTCTGATGGTGGCAGCAGACTCCAGCCCTGACAACCTCTTTCGAGTCAGACTGCAAAGAGAGGTCGAAAAAAGAAACTCAATGACATACCAGATCATGCGTTTTTTTCTATACTAAACCATCTTTATCACACACCTTCCAGTCGCTGTCTTCTCATCCTCCTCTTCCTCATTGTCAGATGCCAGGAAAGGCACAGTAGCCAGATCTTCATCCTCTGCACGGACTCGACCCACAATGCTCAAACCATGGATCTTACAGTCGATCCCTGAGCTCCGGCACTGTTTTATGGCAATCTCGATGTACCTGTGATGCTGAACACACAAATACAAGAGTGCTCACCATTCCTAAAGAAACAGCCCTGAAGAAAAGATGTTTGTGAGGAAATTCAAACCAACATCTGTGCAGTCATTGAGTAGTGAGACCGCGGTGTCTGTGGGATTGATGTTGATGGTCTTCAGCTCGATCAAGTTATTGAGCGAGCTTCCACCTGGAGGACAAACACAGTTAAATCAGGTCACCCATAAAAGGTTAGAATATGACTGACCTGAAAAGGCTTCATGGTTTTTTTACCTGACACCACCACCAGTGAAGGCATGTAGCTGCTGTCAGCTGGATCTACAATCATTTTCAGTCTGTGGACCAAGATATCTGGGAAAAGCTCCAACCTGATCCAGTGCTATTGAAAACCAGAAAAACAAAAACACATAACAGATTTTTTTCCTCCAACTTACAACCAAGTGTTTCCAATTTATCTCTGATATGCGAACAAGCAAATGAACACTAAAAATCATTCAAAAGATTGGGGTCAATAATATATTCTATATTGTTTTAAAATCTCTTATGCTCAGCAAGGCTGAATTGAATCAAACACAGTAAAACTAATAAGTAATATTGTGAAACCATAATACTGAACAATTTGAAAATAACTTTTCTAATGTAATATATTTTAAAATGTACTGTATTCCTGTGATGCCATAGCTGAATTTTCAGCATCATTACTCCATTCTTCAGTCTCACATGATCTTTCAGAAATCATTCTAATATGCTGATTTGGTGCTAAAGAAACATTTCTTATTATTATCTGTTGAAAACCGTTGTGCTTCAAAATATTTTTTGTAATATTATTATTAATGTCTTCGCTGTAACTAAATTGTTGTTTTACTAAATTGTAAGTATACATTTTTTCAAAACATTTGAAACTTTTGAATGGTAGTGTATGCCTATAATGACAGACCTTGCCCTGAGAGCCTGAGGATTGCCAGCACTGCTCTCCAGAGTCTATGAGCCTCGACGCCTGGTTAACAGAGGACGACACGCTGAGGTTCTTCACCACCCTGGACCACTCGTCAATCAGCATCCCACGCTGACTGCTGTGATGTCTCTTCAGCTGCTTTCCTGAGCGCCCACTGAAGGTGGGTGACTGACCTAAAGAGAAATGATTAGGTCAAACCAGACTGGTTACATCCCATGAAGAAATGTACACTGTTGTAATGCTACACTACATAAAGTAGCTATTAAATAATACACAGAATTCTCTCAGACCTGGTTCATTTATTCGTCCGAATGAATGTCTAGGGTTGTGTTTACGGGTCTTGAAGCAGCTCTCACAAAAGTCAAAGTCATCACAGCTCCGACACTTAAACCTGGGGCCATTTATAGGGAACATCTGACATCCGTCACACCTAAGGAAAGTGAAAGGTAAGAAAATGTTTATTAGTTGTTTATTTAGTCATTGTCTTGACGTGATTTCCACTTGTACTCTGTGTACCTGACACCAGGATGTATGCTGGGCACAAGCTCCATCTCTGACAGCAGTCCAGTCCAGTGTGACTGCTGAGGAAAGTCCACTATCACATCCTTCCCATTGGCACTGAAGGCTGGACACAAATGTTACACACTATGATGAAACCCAAATACAACAGTTCTCAATTATAGCTGAATAGACAACCATGTTCTACAGGTTTGAGATATATCAATACAAATAGCTAAATACAAAACGGGATATTTCACTCAATAATGGACAACAAACAGGTTTTGAACAACATGAGGATGAGCTGCTCATTTTAGGGGTGAATTGTTCCTCTAAAGTCGTGAAGAGAAATAGTTTAAACAATAATGTTACCTTTGACCACACCCACACTCCTGTGAGTGACAGATCCCCACTTATACTTTGGCGTTGTGACCGAGGGCTTAACTCGCACTTTATCGCCAATCTTTATATGAGACGGAGAACTCTGAGGAGGAAATCCTGGGAAATACAGAATTACATTTATTTATTTAAAAAATAAATAAAATAATGACCTAAATCCACTTTATATGGGCTGTTGAAGTCCTAATATAATTTTTTTTGTCATTCGATTGTTTTATTTTTTTTATTTTAAAGGGACAATGTGTACTTTTTATGTATTTTATTATTTAAAATCAATATTTTTATTCATAAATATGTCCTCAATGGTGTACAAATACCTAAATGATTTGCCAATTATTTGACTTATCCTCGTAAACGAACAATTTATTATCTTTATATACATGGGACGGGTAGGTCCACGGAGACTTCCATGAAGTTCCGCCATCTTGAAAAACTATAATAGCAGAGAGGGACAAAAAGTACTAGGCCAACGCGTTTCCACAGCACGTTTTCGTTCAGAGCCAGCGCGACGTAACTGAACGCAGCAGAAACGGAGGAGCAGAACAGTGAGAGGCGCTTGTCACTGCCCCGGCAAGTTTAAAAGCCTGCATTGCAAATCCTCGTCGCCAGAAAAGTCCAAAATAGATCGTAAAAGGAAACGTGACCGGAGATTACAAAAAACACGAGTTAATGTCGGGATAGCTTTTTCCAGGTGGATAGAGCTAATGCAGGAGAAATATTTCAAAAGAGACGCTGAAGTCCTGCTTTCTTCTCGACAGGTTAGTCAATGTTACAGTCTTAAATTAAATACAAGCTTTTTTTCATTGTTTGGTTGTGTACTTTATTTTATAGACAGATGAACATTTATAGTTAAAAGTTGATGATGATATCTAACAATGCACGTACTTCAGAAAATATAACGAATAAAGAAGGCATAACTAATTACAATAGTTCATGTTTTTCACAGTCAGTAATTCATACTGTAACATTCGTTTGTTTGTTGTGTCAAGATGCTGTTTAATTGAAATAACAAACCTGTTCACCCGAAGGAATACTCGACGAAGTGCTATTAGAAGACATCCTGTCATAGCTTCTTGGTACATAATGGCTACCGTAGATGCAACGCGCATTTGAAAAAGCGAGGCGCTGGAGAGCACAATTCGTTTGAATGCAAAATACATTTTCACTGCTAGATGGGAGAAATTCCTACACAATGTCCCTTTAAAGCTGCGTTATAGTGTGTAAGAGCAGAGCAGAACAGAAAGAGTATTACCCAACAGCTCAGTGTGGATGTAACGGACCCAGTAAGTTCCTCCTTTTTGCTGCCAGTCACACTGCACATTCAGATCATGTAGGCCGTCTCGGTCCAGCTTTATCACTTTACCCACATCTCCCTCATATACTTCCTCATACGTCCTGCAGCAACGCACCATCATGCCCACCTGCAACACACTCAGTTCAATCAGGTTGCCTCTCAAGTACATTAATCTCATTTTAAGGATATTTCAATACCGATTTTTAAAGTGCATATGCAAACCAGTTAGTAAAGAGGTGTAGCTCCTCACCTGAATGTTCTCTCTCACATATACAGCGTAATCATCGTTGCTCTGAAAATCCAACCTCTTTTTAAACGTCTGACTCTCAGTTACCACAACCCCAGGCGGCTGACATGCAAAAGAAAGAGCGTTAGTCACACAATAAATGACTACAAGTGAATCTACACCTCATGTCTGGTGTGTGACGGATCCGTTTGTGTGTACATGCAATTATACACACCACAGGGAAAGCTGGCTCAGGCTCCTCTAGCTCTTCCAGCACCTCTTCATCAGAGTATTCATCTGATACAGTATCTGCATCTGACAGATCTGTAATGTGAACATCTGGATGGTCCAACATCCAGCCCACCAATGCCTCTACACCTTAAACCCAAGGAATCATGAATGAATTGCTAGCAAAAAATTCTCTATGTATTCTTACAAAAAAATTAATCTGTGGGGATAGCATGACAGAGATATATGGTACTGTATGATTACAATATTCATATGACATGGTATGTACAGGGATTAAAGTGAAACAAATTCTTCTGACGGATTTTTTTCCCAGGCCAAGTCATAGGCCTTTAACTTTATTTAAATAGTCGAGACCAATAGCGTTTTAAGTGGAGATGTTTTAAACCGCTTTAATATTGCAAGTTTGCGTATTTTAAAAGCTATTTTAATAGGGCTGTAACGATACGCGACATAAAACCGAAGTCGCCATAGGCTACTCATATCCACGAACCTGTGTCGCGGTGTGAGAAGGCAGAATCGCGACACACCCCAGAGTTATCCTTCCCGTCCAGATCCAATGCTACCACATCTTTCAATTACTATTAGTATTATTTGAAGTTAATATTATAAAATACGTAGACCTACACCACAAAACTAGTCGAGGATAAATTAAAATTGAGCAATTTCAGCGTTACGGACGTGACATTTGCAGTCAAAACTTGAAATATAAATTCTCAGAAAATGCATTTAATACTAATATATTGAAACTTCTGTAAATATATCCATTCTCCCTTAATAAAGGAGTTCAGACATTAGAAAAATTTAAGTCTACACATGCATTTTATATTTAATATGAGGGAAGATGCGTTACGGACATGACACAAAACATCTTTAACTTTTAGGTGGCAAAATATTGTTTTAGTATAGCTAGTACCTAATTGTGTTAATTATTACACTGCACAAACCAAAAGTAATACTACCGAATGAAGAAGGGTTGGTTCTCCCCAGAAAATAAAAAATTCATTTTATTTTATGTTTCCTGTTCGCATTTATGAGGAAAAAACAATGTTACGGACGTGACAGTTCTGGAAGCGGCACTAAAACTTTCACGCAGAGACCTCAAACAGAAAGCACACAGCCTTTCTTTAAAGTAAATTTCGTTTTGTATTAATTGTATCTTAATTTTAATCAATGTTTCATCAACCAATTAGGCCTACCTGCATTTAATAAATAAGAAGTAAATATAGCAGACATTAGATTATCACGACACGGAGGCGCCGGCGCGTGAAGTGGAGCTCGTCTCATAAATTAACCAAAACTCAGCGTATAAGGTAGCCTACTTCACAGAAATATATCTATATTGAAATGTCTACTTTTAAACAGAACAATTCAAAACGAAAGAAAACAGACTCTCTGCTTATGTAGGCCTAATCCGTATGAAAAGTGCAATATCTCTCTGGCGCGTTCACTGCGAAGATCGCGAGTCAGCATCGTCAACTTCATCTTTCCAGCCGAGTGAGCCGACACTGACAGAAAACACTTGTTTATTAATAAACAATTAAAATGTCTCCTTGCTATTTTGACATAGGCCTATTCATAATCATTACTTTTGCCGGTTCTTTTTGACAGCTTTCAGGTGGCAGCGCCACCCTTACATGTTATGAACGCGTCAGCACCGAAAACTTGGAGATGGAGATTTTTTTTTAGAATAATCGCACAACCTATTTGATAATGATATTCTATAATTAAATACACAGTTACTCATCCCAACCAACTAAAATGTTTACTTGTAAGCGTCTTTTTACATGTTAGTTTTTCCGTGAGCGGGAATTGAAAACCCGGAGTGGACCATGAGCGAAGTGATTACAGAATGCTTAGAGTGGAGAGAGGAACGTGCCATTCGCTCCACTCCAGGCTTTGATCACATCCCCCTCAGGCCTCAGCAGGGTGAACACACCTCGTCTTTCCTTAATTTAAGACCTATTCAAACTATTCAAACTAAAATTAAGATATTTATTACACTATTTGAGAAATGAAAGCCTATTAACGGCCTTAAAATGATGAAAAGTGAATTTAAGACATTAAGGATAGACAGGAACCCTGCAATTGACGGAAATCCGTCATAGACTTGCTGCAGTTAACGGAAATCCGTCGTAGAGACGGAGAACTTTAATCCCTGCATTATGTACTCCAAGATACGTGAAGAACAACAGTATAACCATCATGCTAGTGTACAACTGACCATTGCATTTATATGGTACTATGCAAGAGAAGGAACTTTAAGTACCCAGGCATGTAGTGCTAACGCTGAATACAACATACGACAATTTAACATTTAAAAAACGTGAGCTATTGGAGCATTACCTGGCACTCCAGAAGCGCCTGTGGTTCCAGAAAGTGATTTAAGGGCAAACTCAATGTTTTTCCTTTGAAAGCCCATCTCCATCAGCTGCAGGACGATGGGAGCAGGGGGCACAGGTGAGGTCTTGTGTTTCTTCTGCTTGGGTGGGCGCATATGCTGCACAGTGACCGGTGTTGTGGCCTCACTAGAGCTACTGTCCTCAAACAGAGGGGAGGATGGGTGTGTGGATTCAACCGCCAGGTACTGACACACAGCCAGAGCTGCTGCCTGAACACACATACACACAAAAACTGAGTGAAGACATTCAAAATTCAGAGCTGGTAACTGAAAGCTCAAATATGAACATATGAAACAACATTACCACAAAGAATATTTAATAAAAATGTAACATTATTTTATAATATAGTTAAAAAGTTGGTAAGATTTTTAATGCTTTTGAAAAAAAAAAATGAAAAAAAAAGAGGCTTTTACGCTCACCAAATCTGCATTTTGTGGATCCAAAATACAGTAAAAAACAGTAATAGTGTGAAATATTTCAAATAACTAACTGTTTTTATATATTTATTGTAGTGGTTGACCGATATGGATTTTTTTTGAAGGCCGATGCCAATAGCTGATATAAAGACAATACAGGCCAATATAACATGACACTATTTAATTTTAAGACAGTAAATAACACATGAAAAATAATTCATGCAATGAAATCTAGGTTACACTTTATTTTAAGGTGTCCAGGTACAGTGTAATTTTAAGGTGTAATTATACATTTAAGTACTGAGCAATAGTTATCTACATGTCCTTACCATAGGAGTAGGATTAAGGTGGTTAAGAGTTAGTTGCATGCAATTACGCATAATTTGTAGTTATTACTACTGTAACTACAATGTGACGTGTAAAAAAGACACTGTAAAATAAAGTGTTAGCGAAATGTATATTTTTAAAAAATACTTGATGAAAAATAGTCACTTTTGATCAATTTAATGCACCCTTGCCAAATAAAAAAAATTGTACAATGATAATAAAAACCATATTATATTAAAAAGCAAAAGGATGTCAAAGCATGTAATTTCACATGCATTTAATACAAATGTCAAGGACGTGTAAATGTGGTCTCTGACCTCTAGCTCCTGGCGGTGGAATATGGCTTTGATGGGGGAAGGTTGAGTGGATGCTGACAGCAGCTGCTGCAGGAGGATGAGGGGAGGCTGAGGACCCTCAGGAGACAACTCTCCCACATCAGGAGACGACACACACTGATCCTCTGAACACAAACACACAAAATATTACATAAGCACATCACACAATTGCCATTTACAAAAGGAAATAGACTGTTGTTACTGTGAGCAACATAAAGACCTTAGTCAAAATAGAGTGGTGCAGGGATGACGACAAAACCCAGAAGAATAATTTGCTAGTGGTTCCCTCAAGATTTTCCTATGGATTTTTATAACGGGGTTTTCCAATTTATGGGTAAAATAAGGTCTGTGGTAAAAATAACTTGGACATTTTGCTCTACAATGTTAATTACACAGTCAAATAAAAAATTAGAATTTTAAAGCTTTAAAAATGTAAAGTTTTTTTTTTTTTAAGTGTTTTAATTAATGAATTCATACATAAATTTAAACTAGATAAGAACGTTTGGGTTTTAAGTGTGTGCAGTTTACGTTGTATAACAAAATGTCCAAGTGTCATCGAGTTATGTTAACCACAGACCTTATTTTACTCATAAAATTAAAAACCCCATTATAAATACCCATAGGAATACCTCGAGGGAACCACTGGAGAATTAGTCTTCCGGGTTTTGACATAATCCCTGCACCACTCTATAGGCACCATATTTAAAAGCAGATTTAAAAAGAAAATCTACACATGACCACCAGGGGGTAGTGATGGGATATAACCTGACACAATTCTGTTTGAATCATTGCCAGTACATTACAGTCAGTTTATAGATATTTAATCCCCATTGCAACTTCATTATCTGATTGGTGGTCCAGCTTTGAGTGATAAAAATTGGAACACTTATGGCACCACAGCATGAAAGGATCATTGCACCTGTAGGATTGGGGCTGACGTCTATGACGGCTGGCTGAGAAAGGATCTGTCGGAGTTTGTCCTGGTGGGAGAGGAGAGCCCGTGCTGCCTTCAGGATGTACAGCCTGAGCTGCTGACACCGCAGCAAATGCACATCCACCTGATCAGCTGCAATGACAAACACATAAACCAGAATATATATTTTCATACATAGATTAGTTTAAAGGGTTAGTTCACCCAAAAATGAAAATTAAGTCATTAATTACTTACCCCCATGCAGTACCAAACCCGTAAGACCTTCGTTCGTCTTCGGAACACAAATGAAGATATTTTTGATTAAATGTGACAGCTGGATCACTCCTCCATAGGCTCCCTAAGGGAATGAATCCTGACGTCCCAGAAAGTCAATGAAGAAAATGTTTAAATATTCCATGTCACAACAGTGGCTCAACTATAAGTTTATCAAGCGACGAGAATACTTTTTGTGCGAAAAAACAAACAAAAATAACGACTTTATTCGACTATTCCTTTTCTTCCTTGTAGGCCTGAAACGAGACTTAAAGAGATTTCCACGACGCATGCGCGAGAACTTAACTGAAGTAGTTGAAGGAGATCGCAATTCTCGCACATGCGTCGTGGAAATCTCTTGAAGTCTCGTTTCAGGCCTACAAGGAAGAAAAGGAATAGTCGAATAAAGTCGTTATTTTTGTTTTATTTCCGCACAAAAAGTATTCTCGTCGCTTGATAAACTTATAGTTGAGCCACTATTGTGACATGGAATATTTAAACATTTTCTTCATTGACTTTCTGGGATGTCAGGATTCATTCCCTTAGGGAGCCTATGGAGGAGTGATCCAGCTGTCACATTTAATCATAAATATCTTCATTTGTGTTCCGAAGACTAACGAAGGTCTTACGGGGTTGGTACAGCATGGGGGTGAGTAATTAATGACTTAATTTTCATTTTTGGGTGAACTAACCCTTTAATGGAACAGATGGTTCTGCATGGATAAAGATTAGCAAATTCATATAAGGGCTTCTCACACTGCGCTTAACCATAGGTTATTGTCGTTCTAAACACTGCTTTAAACCCCCGGTAAAGGAATGATTCACACTTATATTTTAGAAGTGGGGTTGGCACAGCTTTTTTTGGGGTGAAACGGTGCAGTGTTAGAATGTTATACCTAGATGCTTAGCAACAGACAACCAATCGGGTGCCTCATTCACATGCTTTGGGACAGTAACGGAAACACACCCCGTTGTATAAACAGTAGTTTTAGCACTTGAGGGGAAAAATGTCGAACGGGGACAGAAAACATGACAATTGAAGTTTAGAAGAGACAGTTTCATTCTTATCTTTATAGTATGAAAACTCAATTTAGGATAAACCTACAGTCTGCAAATTCTGCTAAATATAATATGATGTTGCACAATGCTTGAGCCCTAATGTATGCATATCAACGTGCCACGTTCGTCCAATAAGTGACACAGACACTGCAAATATGCTAAGGATGTTAGCCCAAGGTTTAGGAATGTACAGTGTATAAGCGTACGAATACCCAGGATTAATAATATTAGATCACATGAGAATACCATTTGATTCATGACTACTGCATGTGCTGTACCTGTAAGTCCTCTTCTAAGGGATTTCTTCATGCGTTGTTTCTCCAGCTTGCTTCCTGCTAAGTTGACTAGCTTCGCCCACACAGTCAGCATTGGCTCACTGAAGGGCAGGTTTTGAACACTGAATGGAACCATGTGAATCTGCAAAGATTTAAAAACAGAAAATAAACATCAACCACAGAGATAAACGATGGTCATGTTTGTAAACATACTGCCCTTAATATATCTTCAATATATAGTACTGTGTGTATATTGTGCATATTTTACACAACCAATCAAAGGTTTGGGGTCTGAAAGATTTAAATTTATTCAAGCAAGTCTCTTACGCTCACCAAGTCAGCATATTTCGACGTAGTAAAGCAGTAATATTGTGAAATATTAAAATTTCAAATAAATGTTTACTATTTTATAAAATGTAATTTATTCCTGTGATGGCAAAGCTGAACTTTCAGCAGCCAATACTGGAATTTTCAGTGTCAAATGATCCTTCAGAAATTATACTAATATGCTGATTCTGTGGTTAAGAAACAGTGTTGCTTAATATTTTTTGTGGAAACAGTGATAGATTTTTTAAAGGATTAATAGAAAGTTCAAAACAACAGCATGTTTGAAAAAGAAAGATATCATGATATAAAAAAGCAACGATGTGTAACATTGATGTAAACTTATTGTACAAGGTATAATCTACCCAAACATTTACATTCTGTCATCATATATACCCTGATGTCTTTTCAAACCTATACGTTTTTCTTTCAACTTCCAAACACAAATGAAGATATTGTTTATGAAACCTGAGAGATTTCGGTCCCTCCATTTAAAGTCCATTTAAGTCCATAAAGTCAAAGGCATCGTAAAAATAATCAATCGAGTTGTCTAATCTAAATCCAAGTCTTCTGAAGAGACACATTTGCTTTATACAGATTTACAACAATGCATACTAAAGTAAACACGGATGTTCAAATGCTTGCGTGTGACGTGCACAAATAATTCTTGGATGAACTAACCATTCCGTTTGGGAATAGTCATTTTCACATGAAAGTTTATGTGTCAGTGATATTACTACACTACTAAATATAATGTTGAATATAATAATGCAACGGGGGAATATTTGTGGGTCCTGATAATAATAAAATAATATGATAATAAAGTCATAATAATAAAAAAAATAATAAAAAAACGTCTTTATTTTGGCTTAAAATATCACAATAGTATTGTATCGTGAGTTCAGTATCGCAATTTGTATCGAATCATGTCATAAGTTTATGGTTACACCCCTACAATCCAGCATGATGAATGAACAGGGAGTAATACTGCATGTTAGCGAATATGTACCGGCTTGAGCTGACTGAGAAGGCAGACTTTGCAGTTCCTCATTTCGTGGAACTGAACAGTGATTCGTCCTTTAGGTGTGATGCGAGTCACAGTGCCCTCCCCATATTCCTCATGAACAACAGGTCCACCCAGGCGCAGGCGGCCATCAATCCCACCAATGACCGCCAAAACGGCCATCAGGCTGCCCACAGCAGGGGCTTCTGCATTGGGGAGGTAGTCTTCAAGCACAGCCTGATAGAAACACAGTATAGAAGAATTCAAAATCCTCTAGCCAGGACTCAATATCAATATATGGCACCTTAAGTCATCATTTTACAACACTATTATTGGGTGACTATTATTGAATATGATCAATTTCACTCATACCGCTTCAGTGTGTCTGCCTGCCATGACGTCACTGATACCACTGAGCTGTGAGTTAATGTATTCATTTATTAGGCCATTCCATTGGCCAAGGGAATGAAGTATACGCAGTAAGGCCACTATTTCCTCTGCTAGGGTACTGCTGTGAGTGGCTGTCAGAGAGGCTTGAGGGCGGGACTTCCTCCTGCGCATCGAACATTCTGTAAATCGCAAAATGTAAAAAAAAATTGAAAGGTTAACGTCACATCCTTATATGAGCCTTTGCACTACCTCAAATCAAAGAATTCAAGCACAAAAAGTGAGAAAATACCACAGAGAGAAAAGCAAATAAATGTACAGTACCCCTGAGAAGGGGCAGATCTGAGGAACAAGTGCTGAGCAGGCTTCCGAGGAACCCAAAGAGTTTCTCCACCAGAAACTTCATATCCTGTGAGCGCTCTGTCTTATCCCAGGATGGTAATACTGCCTGTAGAAGCCGTAGGGCAAGAATCTGCAATGGGGTGCGGAGAGATTGATTAAAACATGGCACTAAATGGATCCTGTCAACAGCACTAATGTGCACTGCTCAGATGCACTAATTTTAACCCTGTGGTACTCATGAAACTTTTAGAATGACAATTTTACAGTAAGGAGACAAGGAAAGCTCTCCTTCTCTAGGTAAACCCAAGCAGAACTCATGATAAGTGTTGAATGAAACCAGAACAGTGCTGGCACCTGTCTTTGTAGTGTGACTGCAGTGAAGGACTGGTGGCCCTCCACAATGCGTATGAGCAGATTTATCCAGGCAGAGGAGCTCAAGGTACTGCACATCTGGGGCATGAGAGCTATACTGCGAATAAATCCCAGCGTGCACCAGCTCCTGTGCTGCTCAAGGGACACCAGCTTGTGAGACGAACAACCTAAAGAGAGGGAGGAATGTGGTTGAAAGGACCCTATAAATATATATAACTACTATGTGACATTTAATTATTTGATATAGTTAAAAAAGAAACTGTTACCAGTCTTGTCATTGGCTCCGCTCTCCACCAGTATCCTAAGTTGACCACACAGAGTGCTAATGGCATCGACCTGCATCACCTCAGCATAAATCCCAGAGGATAGTGACAGTGTCTTCAACAGATTAACTGTACTGGTCAACATGATTGCAGTAGGGTGAACACTCTTCTCCATCACCTCCCCTTCTGAGAGAATACAAGAGAGGTATATATTAATAAATCAACATGACAAGGTCGAATACATTAAAATACCAATATTAGGAAGTAATTGTTGTGTTCTCTGGAATGCCAGAGCAGAGTGGAGCACTAACCTGTGTCGTCCTCTGTGTCAGAGTCTTCTGTGGCAGGTTGGGTGGCAGGAGGCGGCTCGGCCAGTTTAAGGTCATACTTGCCCTCTTTGCCCATCCTGTAGGAATTGGTGCTGCTGGTATCCCACTGGACACGAATCCAGCCATCTTCTCCTAACTCCCCAATCACACGCCCTAGGCCTGGAGGTGGGCCATCCTAAAACACACCATACAGGGACTTACAAGAAACTGACCTGCTATTGTCTTATCCACACTTCAGAATTCAAGTGTACACAAATGCAAACATGTCGAATTTAACACACCTGGTCTCCCCACTTCCAGTCAGGTCCTCTCATCACCCTAGTGCCGATCTTCATCATAGCTGCCAACTCGGGTCCAGAGGCGGGGAGAGGGGTGGGGGTCGTCTCCTTCCTGGACTCCTCGAGAACTGTAGCAGAGTCTCCATGAGCTACAGAGCTCAGCTCCTCCTCACTGCTGTCAGAGCTGGGACCTGTACAATACAATGCCGACACATTTGTAAGACTGGAAAAACTGGAAGAGAGGGCAACTCTGAGAAAACAAAGGAAATTAACATCTGAACTCTGTTGCTATATTAACATCCCCATTCGAGACACGATCACACTTGAGTTGATCACCTCCCAATTTACAAGTCTCTCCCTTCCCCATCTCGTCTCTCTCTCTCATGCTGAGATCACCTGGAATTCACCAAAAATCGATATGGTTTAACGTGACAATTAACAATTATAATACAACACTATACATGTTTGGTATCATTTGAAATGTCTCAGTGCGACTGGTACAAAGGTCTCATCCCCAAAGAAATAAACCTAAAGACAATAAAGTTTTTAAGAGTTTAGAGATATCCTGCTTACAGAGGAGGGTGAGTCTTTCATGCAAATATCATCCTGCCCTCTAAAGGTGTAAACTCTGGAGACAGTGATTAATGCAAATTCACATTGTTAGCATATGTTTAGGTTTCTTTCTTGGTCAGGGTATATAAATAAATGCAACAAGAGGCTCTGACCATTTTGTAATGAAATCTGCCTGTAATGCTAAGTGCCTCTCAGACACTCAGCATCATGTATTTCCTGAGTCAGGTACATCTTTACTCAATCTCTGAGCATTCAATGTTATTGTATTGATTATCTTTGAACTGATTATCTAATTGGCATAATACATATACCTGACATAATAAATTGTTTACATTTGGATTTATTCTGACTTACTCTGGAATCAACGTAATCTACTAAAGTTAATCAATTCATTGTTACCGCAAATCTCCGTCTAGTTTTTAGTGGAGCATCGGGCACACCAACTGTGATTTTAGAGTTCCGGCTAATATTTGGCACTAACTCAAGTGTACTTGATAAATAGGGTGAGTCTTACCTCTGTTTAATGTAATGTTACTTTAGTTAAGTGTACGTGGGAAACCATGGCATGACCAAACCAGAACTACTATCAGAGAAATAATATTGGTCAGCTTATATCTGTAGTCGTGGTCATGACCTCTGCCTAAAGAAAAAGTTACTTTAATTTTAATACAACCAAGGGGGCAATACAAAATATCTTAGAGTAAGCGTGAATGCGACTGTCTAAGATATTAGCCAATTACCTCTGTTTAGTGACCCAAAACTGATTGAGTTTGTGGGCCCACATAATATGAATGGCCGGTGTGAGGACCCTGTGAGACTTTTGGCACCCGAATGAACGAGAATATTAAGAGTAAAGAGTTAAATAGAATAAATCAAATGTGCTGCTAAACTATTATATAAATAACCAATAACTAATTTGCATTCTAACCTAAATTCGAGGTTGTGATAAAATGGAGTCAGATAAAAGGTTAATTGGAATCAAATTACTTTGCCACGTGGAAAAGACAGTAACACACAGTAAACCTTCACCCACTTATCAGAAACTGTCGTTGGACCGATTGAACAGGCCTTACACATTCATACCAAGAAATACAAACCACACTAAACTAGAAATAGAATCCTAGCTAACCCTATAGAACAGAACCCACATGATCCCATAGAACTGAACCAATCTAACCCTATACAAGAGAGTCCAACTGCCCTAGAAATTAAAGAGAGAAGGTGCTAACCAATGAGTCGGAGAACACTCTGGGTGAGGGCGAGGGTGCCGGAGTTCAGCAGGAGGCTGAGACTGTTGGCTCCGTGTTTGAGAGTGAGCATATGGAGCATGGCCAGCAGGAAGCGTGCCTGAGGGATGGTACCCAGACTGGGGCCTGCTGGGTTCTCATTAGTGATGGTCTGCAGAGGCACTGGCTGCACACCTGGATGAGAGGAAACAACAATCAGTAAAATGAAAAAAAAAAAAAAAAAATACTCTACTGCATCGGTTCCCAACAGGGGAGTCGCGGCCCACAAGGTGGCCTCAGCGAGATCTGTGGGGGGGGGGTCGCGTCATATTTTGAAAAGTTTTGAGCAATAAGCATTAAATAAAATATAATGAGCGAGTTCATCATGAATCCATTTTTCAATCCGTGTTTTTGTCTTATCTTGAACCACTATGGTACACGTGTTTGGGACTATTTTACACTGGTTCGGATCGCTGCCGCTGCGGAGTAGCCCAGTACCTGCGTGACTCGTCATAGACGTACACAGAGAGAAGTACCGGTAGTTCCGGCTACAATGTTATTCCGAAAGACGCATTATTCTGTTAATAAACGCAAGTTTATTATCGCTCGCTATAGCGCCAAAAGCTTAAAAAATAAAGCCTCACATTGATAAAGCCTCACAAATAACTTGCAAGTATTGAGGCCCAAGACAGCAGTCATTTAGTAATAGCCTATATTCTTTCTTTTTTTTACCTACACACCAATGTTAATATTTTTGTTTTTGCATTTCAAATAGGGCCAATATATAGGATTCTCCTTGGCTTAACGTTTTTAAATTACAAAGGGGCTACTGATGTTTTTGTCATTGTATTTTCAATATTATAGGCTATTATTTGTGCATAAACATATCTGGTTATAGTAAACATACCGTTTGTTTGAAAACAACATATTTTGTCAGCCTTGCTGCATACAAGACCGATAATATCATTAAATGTGAAGGGGGGCCCTAAAATATTTTCTTGGGAAAAAGGGGGTCTCAGACAAAAAAAGGTTGGGAACCACTGCTCTACTGTACAAAAAGTTCAGGGTCAATAAGATTTATTTATTTTAAGAAATTAATACTTTTATTCAGAAAGGACACAAATTTGTTCAAAAGTAAAAGTAAAAATTATGTACTTAATGTATTACGGTTTTCAAACATATTAACCAGCACAACTGATAATAAAAAAAAAAATTTCTTGACCACCAAATCAGCATAAGTATTGTCAAAAGTACCGACTTCGGTACCAAGTTGGTACTGAAATTTGATGCAGTTGTTGAGCAGAACCGTAAACACCTCTGATTGGCCATTGTGTTCACACGCTCATCGGATATGCCTGTGATTGGCTACAGTGATCAACGCACGGGAGCGTTTAAGAGCACACAAGAGTGTTTGAAAGTGTTTTGAAAGCGGGAGCGTTTGAAAGCACAAGCATGCGTCTATCAGCGGAACGGTCCACTGATAGATGCCTGCTTTCAAACGCTCCCGTGTGTATCTGGGTAAGACCTCAGTGAAGAGTGTCATTGAAGTATATTTACAACATGTTTTTGAATCACTGATCATTGTAGCCAATCACAAACATATTTGATGAGCATGTGAGCACAATGGGCAATCAGAGATGTTTATGATTCCGATCAACACGGAAGTTGTTACTTTTGACAACACTAATCAGCATATTAGAATGATTTCTGAGGGATCATATGGCTCCAGAAAATTAAGCTTTGCCGTTACAGGAATAAAATTACATTTTAAAACATATTACAATTTAAAACAACTTTTCTATTTTAATATTTAACAATATTACTGTTTTGCTGTGTTTTTTATCAAATAAATGACACCTTGGTGAGCCTAAGAGGCTTCTCAAATTTTTTTTTTCAAACTTTTGTGTATAAAGATATTCTAGTTTTGATCTTTAAACTTACCTAGCTCCTTGAACTTGACACTGGCCTCTAACAAGATGTTGCGGATGTTCTGGATGGCCCAAGCATAGAGCTTACCGAACGTCACCTCCAGCAGCATTCGGTTAAATGGAGGAATGAGATCTACGTCCTTTAGACAGTCAGCCAGAGGCTCCCTATTGAAGCAAAGCAGATATTAAATGTAAACACAAGTCTGCTCAAAGTGCTATACACTGATAACATTTTGCACTTACCCAATATTGGTCCCTTCAGGTATGACCCTCTGCCAGCCACAGAGCATGGCGTACTGTACGGAAGGCAAGAGGAAGTTTTTGGATGCCAGCTTAAGCATAGTGTCTATTCCCTCCAGCCGGACCTCAGCTCGCTCCAGCTGTTTAAGGAGGCATTTCCTCATCTTCTCCACGTCCAGTGGCTCCTCTTTCAGAGCAAACTCAACGATGGTGCTCATGAGGCTGGACTGAGAGAAGGAGCCCTGAACGCTGTGCCTTAACCAGCGGTACTTCTGAACGCTGCCTATGGTGTTTAGCAGAGGCTGCCACTTATCCTGCTACAAGTTAAAGGACACAAAAAATAAAATAAATAGGGCTGTCAATCAATTAAATGTTTAATTACATGACATGCTTATTAATTAATCGAATTAAGTGTATAATAATATTTGTAAAGAAAAGCTAAATAAAAATTATTTCAAACATGTCAGATTTATAAACACAGAGACCCTTCAATAAAAGGATACGAAAGGATACAAAAACAACACATTAAAGGATAATAAATAATTAACTACAAAGTAAATTAGTCAAAAATAATATATATAAATACTTTAAAATGACAAATTCCATAGAAATCCCCAAACTGTAATTTCAACTAAACAAGATGCGGTTGATGAAGAAGGTATTAAAAAAGTAACTTTGAAAGGACAGCAACTATACAGGGTTCCTACAGGTTTCTTCAAGTTAAATTCAAGTCTTTTTAAGACCTTTTTAAGACCATTTATATAAAAAAATAATACCTATTTCACGTCCCTACCCGCAAAGAAAAACAAAATCCTTCAACTTGTGTTCATTTATTTTTCAAATGTGGAATGGGTAAAAGATGATAAGCCAAGCAGGTGTGAAAAATAAAAACATTTCTGTAGGCCACAAGAAAGTTTGCCGAACAATGTTAAGTTGTGTTTTAACATTAGCTAGTTACTTACTCTATGCTGGGAATATGGGGAACTGAGAGACCCCTGAACAATAAACATCGAAAATAATAATAATAATCGTGGTTGACAAATGAGGAAAAATATCCTTTTGAGGAAAAATACAATACGGAGAAATTATATGCAGCAGTGTTAATTTTGACAGCAAATTTTGATTTAGTTTTAGTCTCAGTCTTTTGACTAAAAATATGACAAACTAATTTTAGTCATATTTTAGTCATCTGAATTGTTTTAGTTTTAGTCTAGTTTTAGTTGACGAAATACAATAAGATTTTAGTGATTTTAGATTTGAGTTTTTTTAGATTTTCAAAATCTACTGTAAACTAAATCTACAGTAGATTTTGGTAAGGTAAATTGTATCCTATAGTAAAACACAGTCTTCTTTTCAATGAATGATATATGCATTCTTTATAACAACTTACATACATAATTCTTTATTCTTTCAAGCAGACAATTATTTGTATGAATTAAATATAATTAATCCTTATTAAAGCTATTAACAAACAGTAAATGCTTTTCTCCTTTTCTTTTGTTGCTTGATCAAAATTAATGACACAGACCGCATTATGTTTATTGCCACTGTCAGAGAGCTCAGTGCAGTACCCGCGCGCTGTATAGGTGTATATGTGCATGGCTCCACGCTTCGGGTTGGTGCGTGGTTGGTTTACATTTTTAACATTTTATAAGACCGCAGGGTTGATCAACACGTTACAGCCCAAATGTGTGCATCTACCACACGCGCAGGACATCAGTTCAGACTGGATCGCTTCCCAGATCGACACTAACATTTTCATCTAGTTTTTATTCGTTGACAAAAAAGTTAATAGATTCAAATAGAGTCATTCAAAGCTAGGTTTTATTTAGGTAGCGTCTCGTTTTCGTCAGTGAAAAATGTCGTTGAAGAAAAGTTATTATTTTAGTCAATGAAATTAACACTGACATACAACACCATTTTTAAGACCCAGACATCAAAATTCAAGACTTTTTAAAGACTTTTTAAGGTAATTTAATTCATAAATTCAATGCTTTTAAGGCTTTTTAAGACCCCGCGGGAACCCTGCTATAGATATAACACATGCAAATAACACCTAGATCAGAGCAGCAGCGATGAAAGAGATATTTATAGATACAGCTGTGATAATCTCTGACAGATATGCATTAATCAATTAGAGAGAGAGCGAGAGAGAGAAAAGGCAAACCTTTGCAGATTTGACAGTTTGTTTCTTGTCCACAGGGGTGGGGTTGATAGGAGCAGGCGGCTCCTCATTGGTCCCTTCCCTCTCCATCTTACACTCCTCCAGATCAGCTGACTCTGACTTCTTAGGCACTGAGAGATTAAGCGAAACATGCTATAATTACAGACTGAACATTTTACACTGAACATTTAAATGAACAGTTAGACCAGTTACCCCTCTTTTTGCGGCGATCTCTGATCAGTTTCTGTGTGATCCTCTTCCAGCGAGGCTGAGAGCTCAGCAGCTTCAGTTTGGACACAATGGACAGGTCATTACTGACGGCAGGCCTGAGCTCATTAAACAGAAATCGCAGCCTCTCGATCACTGGGGCGCACACCTCTTTATAAGAGCGGCCCTGCTCCTGGTGTGTCTGTACCACACAGGAAAGATCACAGAAGAGATGGTCAAAGAGGTCATTATGATGTAAATGACAAGGTGACATACCACATTACACTTAAACACAGCTTAGACCTGGTATTAATATGTAGCTGAATATACCAAGGAGACGGGTACAATACAATACATTTATTTGGATTATTTCGATTTTCTCTTTGCTCACTTTTATCAGAGAACACTTGGCCTGGTACACCATTCGACACACATCAATCACAGATTTGGGGAGGGACCTCTGTTTCCCCTGGTCTACACCCAAGGCATATTGATCAACAAGAGAGAGGGCAACATGACCTGCATAAGAAAACAGATTTTGATATTAATGAATAAAAAAAATAAAAGGAATATTCAAAATAAGACAGAAACTTCAGTGCTAGTTTAGTGAGTAGGATTTCAGAAACTAAAACTATAAATATAAAGCAGCTGTCACCACTCAATTCAACAAACACTTTCTAAGTTACCAAGGTCCTGGTGCTTGAGAAGGCAGCAGAGCAGCAGGCGGCCCACTTCCTCGACAGGATGTTCCGTTGGAAAAGTGATGGGAGTGATGAGATGATACTGTTTACAGCACCGCTCGATTTGGCATAAAAAGTCCTGCAGCAAATAAGAAAGAATCCAACATCAACCATCAGAACACATCCCAAATGATGCAGTATCTGTTCTGATAAACAATTTTACAGTAAAATCTTAGGGAATGGGCTGTATAATAAATAATACTAAATGAAGAGACATATAAATTATAGTCTTTCCCTGTGTATGACCTTCACAGTGTGGTCCTGGGTGGTGTTGTCAGCGATGGCTTGCAGAAAGGGCTGGGCGTGATCACTCAGAGTGATTCTGCGGCAGTAGAGTTTAGCTTTGTCTGGAGTGGTGGTCCCTGGAGAGCTGCAGTGGTCCTCATCCTTCTCCTCATTATAATTATAATGGATCTGACTCGTCTGAAGACCACCAAAGAAAATAGATGACTGGAGCCATTCTGAAAGGTAGAAGAGTAAAGTGGAGTAAAAAGGTTAAACATAAAAAAAAAGTGTTTTAAAAAAAGATATATATATATATATATTAGTGCTGTCAAACGATTAAAATATTTAATCGCGATTAATCGCATTAATGTCATAGTTAACTCGCGATTAATCACATTTAATCGCACATTTTTATCTATTCTAAATGTCTCTTGATTTCTTTTTGTCCCATTATTTTTTTCTCATTTTAATGCTCTTATCAACATGGAAAAGTGGATCGGCTTGCTTTGAACAGTATATGCCAATATTGTTTTCAATAAAAAAACATTTGCACAATTTCACACTAAAACATTCACACTTGGAGCAAATAATCTCTCACACAATGTAACACTGTCCATCAATAAAAGGGTGAAAGAAATACTGGCTAGGTCCTGATATTGATGAGGGGGCGGAGAATTCGCATCAGCTGTGTGTGTGTGTGTGTGTGTGTGTATGCGTGCTTGGCCATCATCAAGTGGTATTCAGACTGGGGGTGCTGCGATGATGATCAGTTCACAACGACAAAACACACAGATCACTTTGGTCTTGTCAATGGAACCATTTGGCAACTTTTTAAAAGTAAACTTTCCATTCAGAATCTTATTGGCATCCATTTCGGCGTCTCGCGCTCGTCATCCACTCAAAACTGGACGTTTTGAACGTTCCTATAACATTCAGAAATAACGTTTTTAAAACTTAATGGGAACGTTATGAAAACGTTCTTATAACCTAAAATTGTTAGCTGGGGAAGAGGAGAGATTCACAATTGCACTGAACACGTTTTAAGTGCAGGTACATATTCTCTGAGCGAGCCAAGAGAAAATTCTTACAAGAGCAGCGTGTATCTGAGAGCAGCGTGTATCTGAGAGCGCGCGACTCGAGCAGAGAGATTCGTGCTCGGCACATTATATTCCGCACGCGAGCAGAGAGATTCGCGCTCGCGCATCCGGCTCGCAAGCCCAAACAAGTGTGTGCGGCGTGCCTGTTGTTTTGTTTCCGGTCTAGCTAGATCCGCTTGCGCTTTCAAAACGTCCTCACGCGGCGCAAGCCATTGAAATGAATGGGTTTCATAGCGCAGCGCCGCGCATGCCGCGTCCTGTTGCAAAAGCATGTGGAAAAAAAACTACAAAGTTTGCTAGGCCAAAAAGACCGTTAATCGCGCGATAAAAAAATTAACGCCGTTAAAATGGGTTTGCGTTAACGCCGTTAATAACGTGTTTAACTGACAGCCCTAATATATATATATATATATAATTTGTTTTACTTTTTTTTTATTTGCATCTCGATTTTTGAAGCACTACTGAAACATTTGCAATATCATAACTCACTGGCACATTCTAACTCTATGCGGGAGAGAGGGGTGCTCATAGCCAGATACGAGGCATGTAGCCCCAGCAGCAGACCCAGGTTCCTCTCAGCATCTATAAGAGGTGAGGTCAGACTGCTCAGGTCAGGCGTCGTCACCATTTCTTGGTTGGGCTGGACAAACATAGAACCAACAAGAACAAGAAAAATGAAGTCCAAAATTCTTAAGAGTAAAGCGGGTTGAAACTGGTGAATACAAAAGTCAGACAGACCTCCATGTACTGGCCCACACAGAAAGCTTGCATGGACTCTCTGGTGTCTTCAAACTGAAGAGCAGCCTCTAAAGCTACCACAGGATCATCTCCAGCAAACTGGGCTGTGGAGGAAAAACAGATGACAATCAACTTGCAAAACTCTTATTTGAAAATGAATTTCAAGTAAAAGGTTTCGGGCATTTTTGTTACATGTTTGCTATACCGAGGATGCTGTTGCCGGTTAGAGTCTGAGCCTGGAAGTCTTTAATATCATAGACCTTCCCATCAATGACAGTCCAGAAGCCACCATCTTTATTATGATTCTCCAGGTCAGCTTTGCGGATAAGTGACACTTCCTCGTTGTTCTTTGAGCTCGGCCCATTGAAAAAGAAGCCTGAAAAGAAAGCGGTTTACAGCTAATTGTGCATCACTGCTCTTCATTTACTATACTGTGCATTCCTGTGTTCGAATATCTTTAATAAATTGACTAAATATTGTGTTACACTCCATTCATTTAGTGCAACTCTCATTTGCTAACATATTTTTAAATAATTTATTTAAAATAGGATTCAAGCCTAACTCAACTGTACAAACAGCTTCTCCAATTTATGAAAGAAGTGCATTGGTGGATTTCTCTCATACCCATGAGCCCAGGCCATGCAAGATCCTCATTATCATCTCTCTCTGTACCAGGGGCGAGATGGTTAAAACGGTCCAGGTGCTCCAATAGAGCAGCGAGCAGAGGAATGGATCCAGTCTCCTGCATCAGGCCAGCATCATGGGTCAGCAGCAGCACAATGGACACGATCAACTCTGGTAGCAAAACACCTGGAAGATGAAAGAACAGGATGGTTGGCAAATATGAATATGAATATCACTTACCACTACTTTAAAGAAATATTCTCTTTAAAATTAAAATAATCCATTTAAGACGGTGTAGGACATGGTTTTTAAAGAATTTTCACGTGAGGTACAAATTCGAATAACTCTCAAACCAAATAAAGTGCAAATTGGATGTTAATGACATCAAATTTCATTTCAGGCATGTCTTCTGAACAACTTTCATGATGTCAAACCCTTTAGAAGGAAGAGATTGAAATGTAAGACATTTTGCAATGAAAAGTCTCTGCAACACTGTACGCCTAAAATCAAATACAATCTCTTCCCTTTTAAGGGTTCAACATCATGACATTTAAGGAAACAAATGAAGAAAAGAAATAGACTTCAGAAAAAAGAAAAAAAAGCAGACAGTTCTGGAATTACATGAGGGTCAGTTAATCATATTCAGAACTTAAATATAATTTTCCTTTAATATCAAAATTGTTCTAAAGCTTTATGTAATAGGTTAACATGAAATGGCATATTCACCCGTGAGATCTCCCTCAAGGACACGTGCCACCTCTGCAAAGTGACGATGGCTGATGAGGGCGATGCTGGTGGCCACAGGAAGGATATCCCCAATGTGTGTGCACAGCAAAGCCATGTACTTCTTCAAAAGAGATCCTACTCCCAGAATCTCTGAGTGACTCAAAGCTGTGACAATGAGAGATACTGTTGACTTGATGCTCAAATGGTGGCTTCCATAACAAAACCCCTGGTCATGAGGCCATGCACAAAAAAAATTAAGTTCTTCTACTTACTGTATCCTCCCACACCCACAGCACCATTGACACCAACGTACAACTTGCAGACCAACAACCTCTGAAAGCGCAGCAGTAGGTCCAGAGAGGCCGAGCGCTCCTTGCTGACCTGCTCCGTGTCTTGGCAGTTTGAGATGCGTCGTGCCACATCCTTAAGACGAGCTATAGTCTGCGAAGCTATGTTCCTACAGCACAACACACAAGAGTTACAACAGGCTATAGACCAGAAGTAGCAAGTTCAGTTAAGTCTCTGCAGTACCTGAGCAACTGTTGGACCAGCTGGACCAATGGGAGGCTCTGTTTGTTGGCAGACTCATAGATGCCAGTGTTGATCAGGTCTTTGTCCAGTGTGGTGCGGCACCGATGCAGCGAGGAAGCACTGGCTTCCTGCTCATCGATCTCCTTCTCTTTCTGTGCCTCCTTCTTCGCCTCAATATCCTAATTGAAGATAAACAGAAATTAATTAACTGGAAAGTCAAAACAAAACAAATAAAATTGAGCAAAAATAACCTTGTGTATATACGCTTTGGATAACGGATTACATTATTTTAAATGTTTATTATTTTTGACACTTTCCCCTCAGGGTTCATGAATCTGTTTCCTCCTCTGTCTGTTTTTTGGCAGTGCTGTGTTGAATGTTGCAGATATAAGGCATGAAGGGTGAATAAATGATGAAGTGACTAATGAATAAAACATGCTGACCTGGATCTCGGCCGTGATGGCAGCGTTCAAAGCGGACTCCAGCCCTCCATCCGCCATCAGACTACTAACCAAGAGGTCGATCATGAAGCGACGGCCAGGACTTACACCCATCTCATTTGCAGATGCTAAAAACACAGAAATGCTTTTGACCATCAAAGTTGTACTGGAAAAAAATCATCACCTTTTAATTAATTTATTTTTGCACATCTCAACAGATGTTTCTAGACGTGAACCAGCCAATATGATGTATATTATAAAGGTATAAGATAAATAGTATCAGCAGTTTTCCAAGCACAGAATTCATGCACTGACCTGCATTGGGCAGCAGTGAGGACAGGGCCCTTGCTCTTTCCTCCGCAGTGGGCAGTAACACTGACCAGCCGCTCTGAAGCACGGCCTGGGCGGCCGCCTGCACAGTGTTTAGCACCCCAGCGTTGCTGGCCAGTGTCACCACCGTCTGCTTGAGGTTATTAAGCAGCCCACTGCCCAGGCCCAGACCCAGCTCTTCAGGATCCACCTGGTTACTGATGGCTGCATGGAGCTGAAATACATTAAATATAAAAATGATTTTCATTTCCAAGGGAACTATCCCTTTAAGAGGACACATGCTCTGTATATTCTAAACAACAGTTTGAATGGTAAACGCAAATTCTGTCATTCAAATGGAAAAAGGCTGAAAGTTTCGATGACTGACCTGTAGTCTGAGCAGGTTTAAAGCAGCCACAACCATGCATTCTTTCTCCTGTGGCGGTGGCCAATCAGAGCTGCCGTCCATGCCCTCGCTGACCTGCCGTAGAAGCAGGTCCAGCTGGTCGAATGTCATAGTGCATACGTCCACCACAAATGGTACGCGGAGCCCCACGGACCACTCAGAGCATGACGACCATGCAAAACTCTGACACACAGAAAATATGAAAGATAATAAGCATGCAGTTAAAAGCAGTGTACAACACATCACATCTTGGTGACTGACAGGTAATACCTGGCCAGGGCCGCAGGAGATGCCCACTATGTGTTTGGAATTGAGCCCCGGCAGGGCTTTAGGTTGCTTCTTGTTTGAGAAGAGCGTGTCAAAGTGCTGTAGTTTATCATTACTTCCCCAGCTGTGCACCTCCCCTTCTTCAGTGAGGGCCAGGCAGTGTGTAGAGCCAACCGCTACATCAACCACCCTCTTACCTAAATTGACAAATAACAAATATTAAGAGCAGACTTTACATTAAATGCAGATGAAAACTGATGACTAAGCATGAAATGAATTTTGCACACTACTTCCATAATGTAACATTTACAGGTGAAACAAGTCAATATTCAATGGGGGTAAAAAAAAAAAAAAGAGAGAAAAATGAAAGGAGAGTGTTTGTTAAAAGTGACCATTCCATACTACAATGGAGCCAACTTGAATGCGATTTAGCAGATTACTCCCCTCATGAAACAGTCAGCACTCACATTCTGAGGAGGTGTTTTGACCAAGATGCAGAGGCCCAAAGTCACGTTCACCCACGAGAGCATCTCAACATAACCGAATGGGAATACTGCTTTAAGTCATCCACTATTTGCTATTAATGGCATAAACTTTATTATATTAAGGTTTAACAGCATAAAATTTGTATAATTTATAATTCAGCAGTAGGGGGCGCATACACTCATGATGTGGGAGGAGAGAGAGTGAACAAGAGGGAGATTTGAAGGAAGACTGTAGTTAAGTGAAAAGGTCAGAGTATTATCACTGGAAAAATAAGGGTTATGGTCAGGAAAGAGCTTTAGGACCCGCTTTCCAGCACTGGAGAGACCAACGCGGGTTTTTAAAAACCTGAAATGTATATTTTGTGAAAACAATGGTTGAAAACAAAGGAAAATGCTATTTACCTTGTAGACTGTCAAGCAGTTTGGGATAGCGGACATGTTCATCAGTGCCGTGGCCGAGTCTTTGATTGTCTCCTTTGCCCCAGGTGTACACCTGTCCATCTTTAGTAAGAGCTACAGAGAACTGGCTCCCGCAGCACACCTTCAAAATATCCAAATCCTGCAGCTTCTCCACAAGTTTTGGCGTTTTACATCCATCGCTACCCCCACGGCCGAGTTTACCGTAGTCCCCATCACCCCATGACCATACCTGACCTGTAGAGAGTAAGAGAGAGAAATATGATCATATCATCCACTCATCATCTTAAAACAACTGCTGAAAGTGCTCTTTTTTAGATGTCATACCATTCTCAGTCACAGCAAGTGTCTGAGCATCTCCACTTCCACAAGCCACATAAATCACCTTAAGCCCCTTTAAAGCGGTTACCAGCATGGGAGTGGTCTGGTCCTCACTGGAGCCTTTAGAAACAAGGTAGACAAAATTTCACTTTGTCCTGAGGTAAGATTCTAGTGGATCTTAGCTGGATTTATACTGTAGATATTACCATGGCCCAGCCTGCCGTAGTTTCCCCGGCCCCATGTATACAGCTCTCCATCTGCGGTGATCGCTGCACTGTACGTGCTGCCACATGCAATGTGAATGACTTGCTTCCCCGTCGGCCTCCCTGTGAATACTGCAATCATGGTGGGTTCCTCTAAATACCTGTATAAACACAAGAAATATACAACAAATCACACAACATAAATTGTGTGTAAAAAATAATGAAAAAGAAAAAGAACATTAATGCTTTTTATATTACATATTTTTAATTTAGTTTCTGGATGCCTTAATTTTTATTGAACACTGAATGGTCAAATATTTTCATAATGCTAAACTGTATTTCACACTTGTTGGTGATTTTGGAGATAATGAAAAATATGCATTGGGATTGGCATTTAAAGATATTGTAAACTCAATTGGAGTTAGACAACACGTGTCAGGACCTACTCATTGTCGTAATCATACTCTAGATCTAATATTATCACATGGAATAGATGTTGATGCCGTTGAAATTCTGCAGCAGAGCGATGACATCTCAGATCATTATCTAGTCTCATGTAAATTACATTTAGCCAAGGCTGCAAAGCCGACTCCGTGTTATAAATACGTTAGACCTATAACTTCTGCCACTAAAGATTGCTTTATCAATAATCTTCCTAATCAGTTTCATCATCTCAGCATCCCGGATAGCTTAGAAGAACTTGATATTGCAACAGAAACTTTTAACTCTCTCTTTTCCAGCACTTTAGATGCAGTTGCTCCGTTGCGCTTAAAGAAGATTAAAGAAAATAGTCCAACGCCGTGGTACAGCGAGCACACCCGGGCCCTTAAGAGAGCAGCCAGAAAAATGGAGCGCAACTGGAAGAAAACTAAACTAGAGGTATTTCGGATTTCATGGAAAGAGAGCTCGATTGCTTACAGAGAGGCTTTAAAAGCTGCTAGATCTGCTTATTTTTCAACCCTATTCGAAGAAAATAAACAATCCAAGATAATTATTTGAAACAGCGACTAAACTAACGAAAAACAAAGCTTCATGCTCAGAAGTGTCCAAGCAACACAGCAGTGATGACTTTATGAACTTCTTCACTTATAAGATTGATAATATCAGGGACAAAATTATAACTATGCAACCGTCTACTACAGTATCGCATCAGGGAGTGCATTGTAGTCTCCCTGAGGAAAAATTTAGCAGCTCGAGTTCTTACCAGAACCAGGAAGTATGACCATATTAGCCCGGTTCTGTCAACACTGCATTGGCTGCCTATTAAGCATCGTATACATTTTAAAATATTGTTGTTTACTTACAAATCACTAAATGGTTTGGCTCCGCAGTACTTGAGCGAGCTCTTAACGCATTATAGTCCTTCACGTCTATTGCGATCTCAAAATTCCAGCCTGTTGATAATACCTAGAATACCTAAATCGACTGCAGGCGGTAGATCCTTTTCCTATTTAGCACCAAAACTTTGGAACAGTCTTCCTACCATTGTCCGGGAAGCAGACACACTCTTGTCAGTTCAAAGCTAGACTAAAAACACATCTCTTTGACCTAGCATACACATAATATATTATAGACTTCTATAATTCAATGTTAGGCTGCATAGATTAGGTCAGCCGGAACTGGCAACACTTCCCTTAAATCTTGATGTACTCGCTACATCATAAGAAAAATGGCATCTACGCTAATATTAGTGTCCTTGTTTATCCTGATGTTTTCCCGCAGCCTGCCGGATCCAGGCCGTATCCAGATCTGACGAAGGAGCTTTGCCTGGACCCGATGACAATGCAGTACTGAAGTGTCAACTATCCTCTCCCTATGGAAGATCCCTTTCCCACTCTACAGATTGTTGTTGAAAATCCGGCTCGCGTCCCCCGAAGTGATCAAATAAAACAAAATTCTGTATCGAAATTTATAGGCAAGACAAATAGTTTGTTTAGGCATGGGTTGTATGGAATTACAAACCTGCGCACATATTTTCAAAAGTACATAACTATAGAATCAATTCTTAATGCGCATGTGAACGCATGTGAGCGCCGTCAGCGTTAATCACAGGTTCGCGTTTAAAGTCTGTTTAGAGAGAACGGCGTCGTCTTAGTGGCCCCTAATTTAATAACAAATGATCATTTCAATGGAGGTGAATCAATCAAAACTAACTTTAGCTGGAAATAACATTATTCAAGAACCGCTATAAAGCCAAAGCAATCTCTGTTACCTTAAATTATATGTTTATCTCTGTAAAGCTGCTTTGGAACAATCCATTGTTAAAAGCGCTATATAAATGAAGATGACTTGACTTGACACTGTCCATTGCAACATACCAGCACTTGGCCTTAGAAGACTTTCATATACATTTTTCCCCCTTGAACATGACACGCTTTTTCAAGCTGGAATATAGTTTAAAAGTTTGAGGTTATTGTTTTAAAGAAATTCATATTTTTATTTAGCAAAGATGAATTAAATTGATTAAAATTCAGAGTAAAGACATGTATAATGTTACAAAAGATTTCTATTCCAAATAAATGATAATGAAAAATGAGCACCAAAGTATTTATAATGATTATAATGATTTCAGAAGTCTCAAAAATTAGCTTTGCCATCACAGGAATAAATGACCATTTAAAATAAATCAAAATATTTTATTATTTAAAACTGTAATTTGACTATTTTACCATATTTTGAACAAATAAATGTAGTCTTGGTGAGCATTAAAAGACATTTTTAAAAAAGACACCGACCCCAAAATTCTTTTACATATATATATGGATCTGAGAGAAATTATTGAAAGTTTGATGAAGTTGATATGCTCTTACGTGGTGTCTCCATGTCCCAGTCTGCCTCCATCTCCACAACCCCAGGAGAACACCTCCCCATTAACTGAAAGAGCCAAGTAGTGCTGCCCATCAGGATGAGCTGCAAGCTTCATTATTTTCCTAGATGACAATGCGTGGACTAGCATAGGACCCTGATGGGAAATCACAGGTTTATTGGTTTAGTGTGCAAATCAAAAAGTAGTAACATAAAGAGAAATCTGTCTCAGCAACAGTTATACGCAGAATCACATTAATCTGTGAAGTATGGGGGAAAAAACTAAAACAAGATATTCTGATAACAAAATGAGACACTCACTAGAGTGGTGCTTTTGTAATTTTGTGTGTAGACAGCACCAGTGATGGTCAGAATGAAGAAACCCTTCTCTGAGCAGACAATCTGTGTGACGCCCAGGTTCGACAGTGCTTTGCACTGAATTGGTCCATTCACATTAGCATAAGGCTTCCATCCAAGCAGACCCCAACCGATCACCTCCTGCAATGTACCCTGGAAGTGGAACGACAAAGAGATTGAGATCTATTAAGAATGGTGTTGTTTTTTTCATAGAGGGATTATAGCGCAGTATACTGACAGCACAGGGACATAATCCCATTTAAATGAGAGTTCCTTGGAGCTTTCTGGAGAATCATTGTGCTCTAAAGCCAAGAAGTTGCTTCAGCACAAACAACAAAAAGGAGGACTCTAGGCAACCAGGTAGTAGATGACAAAAGGCTAAGCGACTGTTACTTCCTGTATGACACTGCAAACAAAATGTCAGAACATGACTGAGTGTGTTGCATGCAGTACCTTATTAGAAGTGGGTGAGCTGCACTGCGGGGGGCTGCACGGGGCTGCCAGGCGGTCCAAGTGTGCCATGACGACTACAGCTGTCTGCCGCAGATCAATGGCCAGGTCATTATCTTGAGGCAGTGTAAGGTAGCGCAGAAAGCTCTCGTTTGGGCTCAGAGGGGCTGAAAGGATCTGAGAACAAAAGTAGTGAGATATAAAACCTGGAAGAACAGCACAGTTCTAAAAATTATTCAGTGATTCAATCTCACCTCGATCTCCTCTTCGGGAACAGGCTCCTCCTTACTGCTATGGATGTTCTGGAAGCGCTGCAGGAGGGGCAGTAAAGGGGCGCTCGTGCCTTGGGTGGAGCGCTCATTATCCATCTCTCTGGTTCCACTGTCCCAGAGCCTCAGAAGCAGCAGAACCGCAGACAGCAGCTGACTACAATACAAACACACGCAAAAGCAGTTTAGAGAGAGTATTTATAAATAAGACTCTTCAGTTCTTCCAAAAGTCTCGGAAAGAAAAGTCAAATGCAAGGTACAAAATTAACTCTCGCCAAGGGCCGACTGAGAGTAAAAATTGGCTTTCAGTTACAGATTTATAGGAATTTGAGCAGAACGCATTTTGGACCCTGGTCACATGTAACAGTACTCTGAATACCTGAGAGTTCCTCGCTGCACTGCGAGCTCCAGCAGGATGGCCAGGGCCAAGTGCTGATCCTGCAGGGGAATGTTACTGGCTGCTTTTCCAGTGGCACTTCCATGGATGTCACTGAAAAACAAAATTTAAAAGTAAAATAAGCTTAAACTGCAATGAGCATTAGGAATGTGTGAATTTAAGATCACTTTATGTTAAAGTCCTTTTAACACTTTATGTTAAAGGGGAAATGAAGCAGTCAGTCAAGTTTACATAATTTACAAGATGGATTACCACTATAATCAAAAATTATATCAGAAACAAGGGCGCCGCCATTGTGCAGTATTATAACTGGTGACGTCACGGGGTTGGTTGCCTTTAAAGGGTCTGTGCTGAGTTCAGTAAAATACAGTGAAAGAAGCATGTAAGCTGGTCGATCCAGCAAACAACTAACGTTAGGTACAGTCATTGTTAGCTAACAGCTGTAAGCATGAACTAGCTAATGATAACTTAGTGTTTAGCTAGTGAACTTTATTAGTACAAAAAGACGACGTCTAACGTTAACAAACTGCACATGGAAACAGGGCCGGCCCGAGGCATAAGCGAACTAAGCGGCTGCTTGGGGCCCCTTGGCCACCAGGTGGCCCCCCAATCGAGTCGAAAACTCGAAAAAAAATGTTTTAGATGACTTAAACAAGTGACATAAATGAATGAATTCATATGAATGAATGAATGAATGAATGAATAATTACAGACAAGAAAATTCTGATTTCATGATCAATATACCTGCCTACAACTGCTGCTGTGTCTGCCAGCGTTTAAGTCATGCGCATAATCTAGACACCTCGCGCGTGCATAGACAATTCATGCGCAACTGCGCATAGTCACGGTAATGTTAAGCCATGTCACAAAAAAAGGACGTATCCCTCTGGTGCCGAAAATAGAAATAAGAAAATAACAGAGGAGGAGAAAAAAAGAGCAAAATAAATGTATGTTTGCATAATTATTTACGGTATGTTTTGTGCAGCAATTGACCCATTCCTATCTACGGCAAGCCCCGAGGGGAAAAATACATTGCATACACACATATACAACAAGCGCCAGTACATCATTACCGGTATTATAGTACCAGACTTTGTTGGATTCTGTCATGTACAATCCAAGAAAGTCTGTTACAATAATAATAATTTTAAAAAAAAGATTTTGAGGACAGTTACACTGTATTGAGACAGTTGAGAAATAATAATATTTTTACAGTTTTCAACAATAATTGTCATTGTTGAACCCTTGCTCTTATTATGTTTCTGATTTCTCAGTTTTGTCATTATTTTAGCAAATAATTTATTTGATATGTTTTGAGACAGTTTGTTTTAAGAAGTTTCAGAGAGTTAGTAAAAGAGTAAGGTAAAAGTTAAAACTTTTTTATTTAAGTAGGCTATCTATTTTTGATTAAGTATTTATTTTGTATTAATACATAACCTCACTGTATTAATTTATAATGTATCATTATTGCGTGATATTTGTGTCAATAATCGTCAAGCACAGGTGGCTCCACGTAGTGGGAGGGGGCCCCCAAATCAAATTCTGCTTAGGGCCCCCAAAAGGCTTGGGCCGGCTCTGCATGGAAACATTGTTCGTGATGTCTGCCATCATATTCCTGTCTCTTGTCAACACCATGGTTGCAATACATGGTCAAGATCAGCGTCTTGACAGCAGATGGATCGTGCTATCGTGGCGTAATAATCTGTTTGGTTGTAAAATGTATTACCTGAAAGAAATGAAATCGAATGTATCGTCCTGTGGAATCATTCATTCACAGACAGCATACGAAGATGTTCAACTAATAAAGATCTTCATCGCTGGCAAACAATATGATAGATTTGCTGATTTGCTTTCACTAGACTGTACTGTAGGTCCACGGCCACTTCATCCAACGCTCTTGATGTTCTTAAATCTTCCTGTTACAACTCCGAGTCGAGTGTGAATTGAAAGCGCTTAAAGGGATACTTCACCTCTGGAAAGATGAATGTGTATTTAAAATGGGTCATTTATGTAGAAGAAATGTGAAATTATTTTTGAATTTGGAGCTTTCTAGACTGAGAAAAGCCAGAAAATGTATTTTTGGCTTGTGTGGATGAAAGACAACAACTCCCAGACTGCACTTGCTTCGCTGCCCTAGGAGGCCACGCCTACCGGTAACAGAGCGCAGTAGTTAAACAACAAGTCTAGGCTACTAGTGAGTCTCCGTGATGAGTCTGCCTGGGATTTCGAGATCGGCCAAAATGTCCGTGATTCGGCTTTTGCGTTCTACAGTCGGCATTCATCATGTTTACTGTGGCGAGCATGACGAGGCTGAGGGCCGCGGGAGAACGGCGCGAGGCCGGTGGCGTGATTACCGATGAGCGACACCTGTGAGACCTCTGCTAGTGCTATGTGCGTGTACCATATTCGTCCACTGGCAACACGACTAACATGGCTGCGAAGACTGCAGTTACAAAAGCAAAGTAACCTGCCATTTAGTTTCTCTTAAGTTTCCAATTGACTTAATAAAGTTATTGTTACATTTATGATGTTACTTGTTTTTGTTATATTTTAAATTTGGCAATGGTGTAGTGTACATTGTGAACAAATTTATATTGCATAATGCATAAACGTGTAGTCTAAAAATTGCATAGCAATCTGCGCTTAATTTTTTTTTTTTAAATCGAGAATCGAATCGAATCGTGACCTTAGAATCGAAAACTTAATCGAATCGAGGATTTGGAGAATCGTGACACCCCTAGTGAGGATGCATTAAATTGATCAAAAGCGACAGTGAAATCCCGGTTTCCACAAACATATAAAGTGGTTTTTAATTTTGATGATAATCGAGTTCCATATTGAAATGATTTCACAAGGATCATGTGACAGTGAAGACTGTAGTAATGGCTGCTGAAAGTTCAGATTGCCGTCACATGACTAAATTACATTTTTAAATATATTAAAATGTAAAACAGTTATTTTAAATGGTAATAATATTTCACAATGTTTTAATGTATTTTCGATCAAATAAACAAAGCCTTGGTGAACTTTTAAAAATATTTTTAAAATCTTATGACCTTAAACTTTTGAAGGTAGTGTAAGCTTTCTAGGCAAAATCTTACAACATAGGAAATAATACCAATACTTCTGCATTTGAGAATAGTGAAGATGACAAGTAAACCTGAGGAATTTGGTAGCCCTCTCGACGACCTCCAGCCAGACGGACGACACCGTGCCCTCATCAAACAGAGTGGCTTCTGGGAGAGCCCGAAGAGCGTCCAGAGACTCCTGCAGTAACTCACTGCACAGGTCTGCATCATCACCTGAGATGGCACAAACACACCAGTTCATGAGTGTGAATACAAGACTTTTTATATAGTATACATTTTAATGCTTTAACGGCTGTCATTGTCATGCTGTGCTTTAGTTAAAAGATATTTCAGACAGTCTGCACTGTCAAACTCAGAGAAATTGCATCTTCAAAATCTAGACTTTCTATTTGAAGCTTAATGGACACAAACACAAAGATAGGATTTATCCATTACAAATGAATGGCAAAATATGACACGAGTGCAAACCGCTGCTTTAATTATATACTGTAACAGAGTTAAAACAAGTCTCAACACAGTAAAACTAACATCATAATGATTTGTGTAAATTGTTTTATAGTCAACAGCCTCTTTTGCACTCACTGCTTTATTCCTAAATGAAGCTCTGGATGTGTAGAGTTAATAGTAAAGCAGGCCTTCTATAAACCATGATCCCATCCAACTATGTACAATCTGGAAATGTTCTCTTATGATGTCTCTTTTTCACCAAAGACTGGAAAACCTGAAACACTGTAAACTTTAACACAGGATAAACATTTAACTTTTCTTTCATACATCTGCCTCCTCCCTTTCCCATCCTTATTTTTTCTCTCATATTCTCACAATAGCAGTTCTCATTTGTTCAATGGAATGTGCATATGGCTTAGGTCTTTATTTCCCGAGCCAGAGAGGCTGTATCCACCCATTCCCTGTGGACACAGTGCAGCACTGCTCTAAAAGGATCAAAACTATATCTCCTATCGGTCTGAAAACATCTGCCCAGACTCGGGGTTTCAGCTACCAGCAGAAAATAAATGTCTGCTCATGTTTGCCCTCAAGTCTGGGTTAAAGGGTTAGTTCACCCAAAAATGAAAATTAAGTCATTAATTACTCACCCCCATGCTGTACCAACCCCGTAAGGCCTTCGTTCGTCTTCGGAACACAAATGAAGATATTTATGATTAAATCTGAGAGGTTTATGACTGCTACATAGGCTCCCTAAGGGATTGAAACCTGACGGCCCAGAAAGTCATTAAAGAAAATGTTTAAATATTCCATGTCGCAACAGTGGCTCAACTATAAGTTTATCAAGCGACGAGAATACTTTTTGTGCGAAAAAACAAACAAAAATAACGACTTTATTCGACTATTCCTTTTCTTCCTTGTAGGCCTGAAACGAGACTTCAAGAGATTTCCACGACGCACGCGCGAGAACTTAACTGAAGTAGTTGAAGGAGATCGCAATTCTCACGCGTGCGTCGTGGAAATCTCTTGAAGTCGCGTTTCAGGCCTACAAGGAAGAAAAGGAATAGTCGAATAAAGTCGTTATTTTTGTTTGTTTTTTCGCACAAAAAGTATTCTCGTCGCTTGATAAACTTATAGTTGAGCCACTGTTGTGACATGGAATATTTAAACATTTTCTTTAATGACTTTCTAGGCCGTCCGGTGTCATTCCCTTAGGGAGCCTATGGAGGAGTCATCCACCTCTCAGATTTAATCATAAATATCTTCATTTGTGTTCCGAAGACGAACGAAGGTCTTACGGGGTTGGTACAGCATGGGGGTGAGTAATTAATGACTTAATTTTCATTTTTGGGTGAACTAACCCTTTAAGCTGCAAAGTTGACCTTTGAAAGTAGCACCACTACCTATCTGAAGTGGAGATTAATACCCGGCCTAACAGAAAAACCATTTCATGTGCTTCACATTAAGCTCATAAAATCTACAAGTTGAGGAATAATTTGGCCCAACAACTGTTGTAAATGTAGGCCACATAAAAAAAATGACAAAAACTCATTAAAAGTCACTAATGTGTTAAACTAGATTGATACATTAGTCAATAATATCACGGGATGCCTTCATATGCTTCATGCTCCGTAATGCTTGTCAATATTTCCAAAAACCTGGTTTTGAAGAAATGGATTCTGGTTTTTGGACACAAAATTCTGTCTTTGCATGTCATTTCTCATGCGGATCGGTATGACACCGGACTCCTACAAGGGGATCATGGAGTAAAATACAGTGTCAAAGCCACTGCAACCTTCACATTACATGGAAAGATTTCTGAACAGTTGATCCGTATATATACAACTTTATAAGAGCCACAGAACAACTGGAGATTCAGATAACACAGGAGAAAGTAAAGTAGCAGCAAATTCTCTGATTACGTTAAACCACTCCTTCTAAGAAATGGATTTTAAAAACAGATGCCTTAAACATTTTGTCACCAGAAGTGTTGTTATAATCAAAGCCTGTTTCGGGCAATGGATGCTGGGTAATCTGCAAGCAGTGCTGGGTAGATTACTTACAAATTGTAGTTGGTTACTGATTCCAAATTGCATGACCAAAAATGTAGTTAATAACAATCCATTACATTAAACATTTAACATATAACGACTACTTTTAAATTACTTTTAGATAACTTTTGACCTAACTCGTTTATTACTTTGATTTGAATAGGATAATCTTGTACCATATTGATATGAAAATCCAAAGTGGAAAAAAAAGAAACAACATGAAGTACATTAAATATTACATTACGTCAGGATTTCCCAGACTGGGGCTCATGGTGGAGCTGCAGAGTGATTGTGAGTTCATGAAAAGATATAAATTAAAATCATAAACATTAAAAATTAAATAAATAATAATCAAAATAAAACACTTCCTAAAAAAAGATGAAATATTGTTCACCTGCATGTCATGTGACCATTAACCGACATCAGAGAATCGTAAACTTAAATTTATTATTATTATTATTATTATTGACCTAAATGAACTAAAAAGGGCACATATTATGCAAAATTCACTTTTGCATGGCGTTTGAACATAAATGTGTGTTGGCAGTGTGTGTACACATCCACCCTATAATGATTAAAAATCTTTTTTAAATTCCCATAAATCATAAGCACTGTCTCAGAACAAGCCGTTCTGAGATTCGGGCAATGTGACGTACTTTTGCACAAGCCCCGCCCACGACTGTTGATTGACACTGCAGTTTTAGCCTAGACCCGCCCTGAGTGAGCTAAACACAGTCCGCCATTGTTTTGGCGCCGGAGCAGCTGTAGACAAGAATGTCTTCTAAGCGATTGAGGCATTTTGTTGTAGGATGTAAGAATGAACATAGCAGTCTTCACTTACTCTCATTGTTACTCAAGGATGGATCTGTACCAACTGTTTGTGATCCAGCTTACAGTATCCGGAGCGATAGGCCTAACGTTACTGATCACAGCAGTAATGAAAGTGAGAGCGCGCACTTTATGACAGCTCATACGTTTTACAGATATAAAGTTTTACAGTTTATTAAGCACCCCCTGAAAAGGTGTGTATATATCTGTTTACTGTTAGTTGTAATTTGCTGTGTTGATGATAATGAGAGAGAGAGAGAGAGAGAGAGAGAGAGAGAGAGAGAGAGAGAGAGAGAGAGAGAGAGAGAGAGAGAGAGAGAGAGAGAGAGAGAGAGAGAGAGAGAGAGAGAGAGAGAGAGAGAGAGAGAGAGAGAGAGAGAGAGAGAGAGAGAGAGAGAGAGAGAGAGAGAGAGAGAGAGAGAGAGAGAGAGAGAGAGACTTTAATGCACACTTCTTATATGGTGTTTATTCATCTTACGGTGATTATCTGGAGTTCATTCAGCTTACGGTGATTATCTGGAGTAAAACTAACGCTTCATCTTTTGTGCGATGTACGATAAACTTCATTGAACTCATCAGTATATTTTTGGCCATCGTTCTGATGGGGTCCGCTACAGCAGGCTTGTATTAATAGTGGATAAAAGCAGATGACAAATACGTTATAACCGTAATTAAACTAAACTATACCTGTTCTACCAGCATACAGCATATATTCTCAGGCTCTGTGGGCATTATTGTATTATTTTTCTGAGCCCCAAAATGTGACAATTTAAACATGCTGTAAAAAATGATCTGTGGGGTATTTTGAACTAAAACTTCATATACACACTCTGAGGACATCAGAGACTTATTTTACATCTTGTGAAAAGGGGCATAATTAAAAATGTCCTTTAAAAATCTTAGGGGGTACTTCAAGTAAATATAAGTTCAAAGAGGTTCAGCTGGCAAAAAAGTTGGGGGAAACCTGCATTGCATGTAATATGAAGTGACATGAATTCCTGTATTTTAATGCATTTGAAAGGCAAAAGCCTTCTAAAAACAGCAATACGTGGTTAAATGACTCACTGAGTGATAGTTCAAATAATAATTAATGTGCTTTTCAGAAGCTGATTAGATATGCATTGTTGAGCAAATTAAATTATGCGTCAAAATCCAGTGATCAAATGCTGTGTGGGTCTCATTTTTCAGTGATCGGCACATGACTAGTGGCTGGTCTGTGTGAGCAAATCCAGAAAACCTTCTGAACGCGTGTATATTTAAGCAGTAGGGTTTTTTGAAAAGGAACATTTAAAAGATAAAAAAATAAGTATTAGGGAGAATAAATGTACTATGAATAATTTACTGCCATTGTCAGAATTACATGTAATCATGAAATCAATCAAAAAAGTAACCGTATTCTAATTATGAGTATTTTAAAACGTAATATAATAAAAATGTTAAGTACTTCATTTTTGGATTACATGCAATCAGTTACAACCCAGCACTGTCTGCAAGTAACCCTGATGGCCAGCCAAACCATGCTGGAAATAGCTTACCTGATCTCCAGGCTCGGCGGAGAAAGGCAAAGGCAAAGGAAAGCGCCGCTCTTGATCCCACCCTGGCCAAACCCTCCACTCCTTTACTGACAGGCCGAGTGCTAAGGAAACAGACAAAACATTTCAGACCATTATTTCCATTGCTTCTAACCTGAGAAGTTTAAAAAGTAATCCAACTTCAATCAAAGCTCTTTATCTCAAACCTTTTATTATCGATAGCAGAGAGCGGAGGGCTGGGGGGACTCTTCCAGCGCACTTTGTACTTTTCCTCCATCATGCTGTGTGTGAGTGAGATGAGGTAGCGCTCCAGGATCACCAGTCTCTGGCTCAGGCGCAGGGAGGAGAGTGTGCTCTTAGCTGTCTGCGAAGACAGCTTCTGTTGGTCGTCTACCAGCGCCATCAGACAGTCCTTTAGTTCTCCAGGTTCTGTACAAATAATGGAATAAATACAATATTTGCTTATTTATCCATTATTTATGCATGTATTACATAACATGCCCCTAAAATTCAAGATCTTGGGGCAAAAAAATCTCATATTTATTATCATGATATATACGGTAGTTAAGATTTATTGATTTTATATAACAGTTCAATAAATAAGTTAATATTGTGTTATATTTTAGGCACAATATTGTCTGTTTTTGCTCAATTTTGCCAACGAAAATATGACCTATAAAGCCAGCCAGTATAACTGTTGTGTGTCTCCGAGCAACACACAGTGGTGTTTCATTACTGAATGAATCCAGGTTTTCAACAAATCGGGTGAATGAAAGAATAAATGACTTACCCATTAACACATTTACCGGTACCTATTGGCAATTTTAGTTTCTTACTTAGAGTATTTTTTTCATAAAAATAAGACAATAATTTCATATTTTCATATTAATTAAACCCATTAACCCATTTATGCAATTTTAATTGCAGTGCATTCATGCCACCTCTAAGCTGTAATAAACGGTCTGTAAAATGTATCTACCGGTAAATACCGATAATTCAGATGCAGCTTCTGTAAAAAAAAACATGGCCGTTGTAGACAAAGTTTGTGTGCGATAAATTCTGTTGAATCAAATAAAATATTTCTTTCTGAAGCTACTTTTTCCTCATGTCAATTTGATACTTTTCTAATTTAAAACAATAATGACAGCCAAAACTGATGTGCGATTAATAAAATCGGCACATCGTGTAATTAATTAGATTTAAAAAATGTAAATCGTTTGACAGCCCTATTATACTATATATATTTTGGTCTACTACTTAAAATACAGTATTACAAAACATAATATAGTATCAAAACTGTATTTAGAGACCTGCTCACGAGGGCTTTTAACTTTTGCTACTCAAATCCCTGACCCTGACTACACAAAGGTTATAAATAGTCTCTGTGTGATGAACGCTATAAGACATTCGCATTTTAATGCAGTTTTGTATATCATGATAGCATTTATTTTTATCTCACTGTTGTACCAATTAACTAAGAAATATCTTTTGCTTATGTGATATACAACTTAGTCGAAAGCACAAAAATGCAAGCATGTATAGAATTGGATCTAGTAATAATGTCGTATAACAATGGTTGATGCAACATGAGCACTTGAAGTGCATTCCAATCTAAAGCCTTCATTATGCTTGTCTGAAACTGTCTGCCTGGCTCCAGTGGACGGTTGTTACTGATGTGCATGCATTCATCTCTGCACAGCCTCTGGATAAAAGCCTCACACATGCAGACAGGGTGAATTAAAATAGCCGATCTTAAATCCACTTAAGCCTTATGTAAGCCAAGCTGCCTAACACTCACAGGCCCTGAAGCAGCGCAGTCTATACAGCACCAAAAAAGATGTTATAGTGCATGGAAGTGTGAGTCGGAGCGAGGAAAAGAAAGGGTTTAAGCACGTCACACAAAGATAGGACATGCTTTTACTTTCCACATAACTGACAATTTGTTTCGCTTTAAAGGGGCACCAGCATCCGTTCATTTCCCGCAATTCAACATTTTGATTTAGTATTGAAGTAGTTGGTGCCGTTATCAGTAAATGTCCTATTTTCCTCACCACTTTTATCACTAGAACAATGGAGAGATGACAGGAAATGATAGGCCTCTTCAAACGCTCTCTTTCAAGGGACAGATTATTCAGATCAAAACACGCAGGCTATTTTATAAAAGGAAAACGGAGAAAAAAAGATCTCCAACAATCCATATCTTTATCAATCTGCGTAAGAGAAAAATGGCCATCTGATAAAGAGTTCATTTTACATGAGGAATACGTTTAAAACGGAAGAAAATAAACACATTTTGCACTAAACTGCTTTAATGCATTCTTAAATTAATAAAACTATTAATTTCTTTAAAAAATAAATAAATAAAATCTTATACCCCAAACTTTTGTACAGTAGTATGTACTAGTAGAACATAAATATCTTAAGATACAATGTTATAGCTCAGTGTTTATTCTGTGATATGTAACATACAGCGCCACAGAAAAAAATTATTTAGTTGTTGTAATAAAATATTTTTAAACCGTAGAATAAACACTGATATAGACATAATATTTTTGCAATTAGGATATTAAAGAAATCCAATAATAGGTTAGAGACCTATATTTCACAATCATGCTAGTTTTACTATTATGAGTGGCAGGACATTTGGGTGGGATGTGGCATTAATCAGAGGGGTTACTACCATGTGATGCTGATGGAAAGCCACATACGCCCCCATTAAAATGTTCTTATCATCACCCACCAGAAAGCTGCTCCACCTAGACCAGTCTGTAAACACACAGGGCCTACAACCACACATAGGGTAAAAATAACCTCACAGACAGTATGTACAGTCACCCGAGCCCCAAACACCTCACGCGCCAAGGGGAACCAGAAAACACACACACAAACCGAGACACACGGAGGGTCACACACTGCCAGAGAGGGAGTAGGTCACCTGTGTGGTGACAGGGCTGAATAACTGGGCCACATTTAGATGTGGCAAATCCATCTGCTATCCTACATTACAGCGCTGTGCTGTGCTGAGGGGAAACACGGCCAATGGAAACTGCTCAAGGGTTTGCACTTAGATGTCATGTACTGAGGAGGGAGAACAGTGTGTAAAGTTGGGGCCGTTGCAGGTGATTAGATGCAGGATGTCACACGGCAAAGTTAACAATACTTAGTCACAAATAAACGCATTTTGTCTACTGACCTACATCCGAGTGTAAAGGATTATCAACTAAAAAAAAAAAAAAAAAGTATGGTGGGGACTTGGTTCTATGCGTCGGTTGCCAATTGTATTTTGAGATGTGGGCGTTGCACTCAAAAATGGAGGCAGATGAACGCAGGCTTGCAGGTGCGGGGTTTAAGCAGAATAATTGATTGGAGATGTCCTGTACGTCACCAGAGAGAAGTCTGTCATTTTAACATAGGGTTTGTTCAGCCAGAAATAAATCTTCGGAACACAAATGAAGATATTTGTAATGAAATCTGAGAGATTTCTCTCCCTCCATTGATAGTCTACGCAACTACCACTTTGACGCAGCTTTAAAAAGTTCATAAAGAGATCGTAAAAATAATCCATATAAATTAGGAATGCATTTTAATGTTATCGTTATCAAAGTCCTTTTAGGCAAGTCACACCACTCGGCCGCCATCTTGGCAACGCCTCCGGGCAGCTATTTCGGACTAACAAGACCAGTCTAAATGAATGGGCAGAGAATCAGAACTGCACTTTCACTGGTCACCGGGACATAAAAACTGCTTGTATACAAACAGCAGTAAAATATGATAAAAATCGCTGAAAAAGTTTGATGACTTTTGCCCCCAAATAAGGTTTAAAAGTTCTTTTTCCCCACAGGTTATACGTTTACTACGCATGCGCAAGGGTTCTTGTCTCCGCTGTCGCAAACCTCAACTGTGCGCATGCGTCAGTGGAACCAGACGATAGGCTTACATGTTTCCCGGCTTGACTGTTAAAAGCAGACGATTGGCTTTCCAGCGGGAGGGGCGGGGCATGTGCATACAACAGCCATCTTTAGCATTACGGGTTTTCCCTATATAGTTGTATTGAGGATTGAGGAAGTGGCATGTCTCTATATAAATTGTATCTGTCGTTATCGACCGGATAAGTAAATAAGGCCGATATATCAAAGACAAAAGATGTATTATTTCCTCCAGCTGAGACACTTCAGATGCGCACTGTTCGCCATGATAGCTTTGAATTGCTTGAAATATGATTGGAATCACTTTGCAAAGGAAAATACAGTTAAGTGCAACATGTGCAGTGCAACTCTGCTATACAGAGTACATGAAATAATTAGTATGAGAACACTAATGTAAAAGAAAACGCGTGTTTTAGCGCCCTGTTACGGGAAGAGCGCATCCAAACCTTCATGACTTGCACAGTCAAGTTCACTTGTGCATTTGCAACCTTTCATACAATTTTAAAGTAGTAATATTCTGTTTATTTTGTGTGTGTAAATGCATCCAATGTGAGATAAATACTATAAATATGTTTGGTTAAGTTAATTAACGGGGTTGTAAAGAGTTCCAGTTTACTTGTAACCATCTTTAGCTTAAGCGTATCCAGCTCAAACAGCAATGCACGACATTATGATTGAGACTGTCATGTTCATAACATTATAATGAATTGTAATAAAATGTTGCGAATTCCTTGGGTTTAGTTGCCGTGTTTCAGCAGGTTGTTATGGAAAAGCACTTCAACAACAGGAGTACTGATTAGCACGTAACTTGACTCAAGTTCACTTGTGCATTCGCATCATTTTGCGCAGATATAAGTTATAATATTATGTTTATGTTGTATAAATATCTGATTAATCTCACAAAGGATGCGTTTGGTTAAGTTAATTAACAGTAGTAAAGCGCTCCACTTTACCAGTGATCATCTTTAGCTTCAGCGCACGCAGCTCAAACAGCAATCCACATTAAAGGGTTAGTTCACCCAAAAATTTAAATTAAGTCATTAATTACTCACCCCCATGCTGTACCAACCCCGTAAGGCCTTCGTTCGTCTTCGGAACACAAATGAAGATATTTATGATTAAATCTGAGAGGATTTAATGACTGCTACATAGGCTCCCTAAGGGAATGACACCGGACGGCCCAGAAAGTCATTAAAGAAAATGTTTAAATATTCCATGTCACAACAGTGGCTCAACTATAAGTTTATGAAGCGACGAGAATACTTTTTGTGCGGAAATAAAACAAAAATAACGACTTTATTCGACTATTCGTTTTCTTCCTTGTAGGCCTGAAACGAGACTTCAAGAGATTTCCACGACGCACGCGCGAGAACTTAACTGAAGTAGTTGAAGGAGATCGCAATTCTCACGCATGCGTCGTGGAAATCTCTTGAAGTCTCGTTTCAGGCCTACAAGGAAGAAAAGGAATAGTCGAATAAAGTCGTTATTTTTGTTTTATTTCCGCACAAAAAGTATTCTCGTCGCTTGATAAACTTATAGTTGAGCCACTGTTGTGACATGGAATATTTAAACATTTTCTTTAATGACTCTCTGGGCCGTCAGGTTTCAATCCCTTAGGGAGCCTATGTAGCAGTCATGAACCTCTCAGATTTAATCATAAATATCTTCATTTGTGTTCCGAAGACGAACGAAGGTCTTACGGGGTTGGTACAGCATGGGGGTGAGTAATTAATGACTTAATTTTCATTTTTGGGTGAACTAACCCTTTAACATAATTTATGTCACGCAGTTAGATTATCTTAGAATAATTATCTTAGCATCTTCAAGAACCTGTAGCCTTGGTAGGAGGAAATTTCCATTCAAACCCTTTAACCCAATTCTGCTTCTCTGTTTGTGACCAGACCATTTTAAGCCGATAAACTATGGGAAAGTTTTCAGAGATCCAGTAATGGAATTACTTCAAACAATCAGTCCAAAACAGTGCTAATGTAAAGACAGCCAGGCTGATTACATCAGAGAGAATAGAGACTCCCATTGCGATTTTAGTGAATTATTCATTCCAGTGTGTGCTTTGGTTTAAAATACAAGCTCTGTAATATTCTGTCATTGTTTCTGAAAAGCAAAATTTTGGTGACATCACCAAAATTGTGCTTTTCAGAAACAATGACAGAATATTACAGAGCTTGTAATTACGCGGCACACTCACAGATCGCACACTGAATTTATGTACAGACACATTTCAGTACATTCGCATTGTTTCCACACATATTCAGGATAAAATTTGATTTGTCATGTTTAGTAATCGTTGGTTTATGCAGTCAGGTCAAGGCGGTTGTTACTTCACAGCGCTGGGAGATCTAGTGGGAAATGTTCGGTGCAGAATTCTCTGTTATAAGCCATAGATATCAGATCAATCAGGTCTGACATGGAAACCAGGACCATTTTGCCATGAAATAAGTTAGGGGTTTCAATCCACAAATCACCAACATTCACCATGGATTTATCGTAGTAACACCCCATTGTATTGTGGCAGAAATAGTTGAATGTTTTTTTGTTGTTGTTTTTTTACAATATTCATCTCAGCGTTCGTACAACCTCTTGAGAGTGAAATTCAAGCACTTATCAAGATCTTTCAAGTGCTTCACACTTTTTCCAGCACTTCATAGCCCTAAATATTATCCAATTTTAATATTTATTTTTAATGTGATGATTTGTAAAACTAAAAAGTTGAAAGGTGTAGGAAAACTAACACTTTGTGGCAAACAAGCACTTTTGTTTTTTTAAAAGATATGAAATTACCACTATAGCCAGTAGTTGGCGGCAGTACACATGACACTTAGCCATTTCCACTCACTAATATATGAAAAAAGTCACAAAGTCTCATGAAAAACAAAAACCAAATTGTGACTAAATTACACAGAAAACTAGTAAAAATGTCTCCTTGTATAATCACTAAAGCAGTCGGTTAAGTATGATACTATAGAACAGGGGTGTCCAATCCTGCTCTTGGAGGGCCACTGTCCTGCAGAGTTTAGCTCCAACCCCAATTAAACACACCTGAAGCAGCTAATCAAGGTCTTAATAGGCATGCTATATATTTCCAGGCATGCGTGTTGAGACAATTTGGAGCTAAACTCTTCAGGACAGTGGCCCTCCAAACCGAGTTTGGACACCCCTGCTATAGAAGAACAATGGTACATTTAATAAGAGTAGAATATTTAAATTTTCCATATAAAAAAAGAGGTTTTGGGACATTACTGTTGTTAACCAAAGTTAATTTTATCTGCATATCAATTCAAGCTCAGTCCTTCACAGTTAAATTTCCAATAAACAGACATGTAATTTTATTACTAACAAAACAACAGCAATTTTATGATTAAATTAACTTTATGATAAATTGTCCTGGTGCCACTGCTCTCAAATGTTAGCCAGGAGCCCTGATTAGTTCTGATATTATGTTTATGCTGTATAAATATCTGATTATTCTCATATGAGATGCGTTTGGTTGAGTCAATTAACCTGCTAACAAAGAGCTTCAGTTTCCCGGTGTTCTTTCAGCTCTTCAGCTTTAGCACGCAGCTCAAACAGCAATGCGGTTATTTTAAACAGTAAATATTAATTTTTCAAAACCAAAAAAAACAACATGAGGGCGAGTAATTAATGACAGAATTTTGAATTAATTTCTGAGTATTTTAGTATGCAGGAAATCCTGTGCAGATTGAGCCAATGTCGTATGAGTGGGATGATGATGATGACCTTGCAAGATGGCAGTCAGAGGATGCAGTAATCAGCATGTTGAGTTCAGCACTCTCTATTTGAACCCAGAGTATGTCAGTACGTATCACCACCCACCTGGCTGCCTCCCCCAGTCCCACATCTCAATGATGGAGTGATGGAAAGATGAAGCCACCACTGCCTCCTCCTCTTCCTTTTTTTCCTTATCATTTGTATCATCCTTCTTTTGTGTGCAATCGGCACAGTCCTCTGTGAAATTCAGAAGTTTTAGAAAACATCATGAAAAGAAGCCAACTTCAAAAATATATAGTAATCCAATAGGAGTTAAGGATAATGGGGCTTTTACCTGGATGGGCAGACTCTTCTCTATCAAAGACAATTTCTTCATCCTTCACCATCTCGTTCCACATCTCGCTCAGTCCTTCAGGAGAGAAGGCTCGCTGTAACACAGAGGAGATAGGCTATTATATATATATATATATATATATAGGAGATATTAAATTTATTATATTTTAAGGAAAGACTTAACATTAAACTAAAAATACAAATATATTGCTTTATGACACAAAATATGACATTTAAATATGTTGTTAAAAGTAAAACTACACACACAGAAATTTAAAAGTTTCTTACACCGGTCAAAAGTCACTTTGAACGGTCAGCAAGGCTGCATTTATGTGATCAAAAATACAGTAAAAACAGTGATATTGTGAAAATATAACTATTTAAAATAGCTGTTTTTAAATGTAATATATATATATATATATATATATATATATATATATATATATATATATATATACATACATACATATTTAAAATATAATTTATTCCTTGAATATCAAAGCTGATTTTCAGAAGCCATCACTCACATGGTCCTTCAGAAATCATTTTAATATGCTGATTTGGTTCAAGAAAGATTTAATCTTATTCATATTTTTGTGGAAATCGAGATAAAAAAATCTCAAAATTCTTTGATCAATTAGAAATTTCAAATGAACAGCATTTACTTGAAATAGAAATATTTTGTAACATTATATAAATGGCAGAGATCCTTTGGTAACCATTAGCATCTACAGCATTTCCATTTCAGCCAGCTAGTCAGCAGTCACCTTATAATGCTACCAAATGCTCACTGAGTCCTTAAGCAATAATTACTGTAACTCAGAGCCCAGACTCAAAGTTTCAAATGTGAGAAAAAAAAAATTCATCAAGACACCAGACTTCCAACTGTAAAAATCAGAGAGACTTTTACAACCATCGAGCCGATGCTAATAACAGCTACAGCACCTTGAGCAATACTCCAGACAAATGTCACAGAGAAACAAACATACAGATACACATAAACACCATTTTGGGGTGTTGATTTCATAAGTCATCACTGCACTACTACCAAGAATTAGTACTAAATTCATCCAGCGTTTTGAAACTGAATCCGTGTTGAACAATTATTCACAGCAGATGTATTTTCCCTTCAAAACATGAAGCAATATCTCTGCAACAAGATGTCAATAATCATGTAGCGGTATAGTACATTTACATAAGCCAAACTGTTTGGTGTGACAACTGAAAAATAGACCATCGAAAACCATAGTCATCACAGAATTGGACATTGTGGAGAGAAATAAAATTGCTGTATAATCTACTACCACACTTAACACAAACCAATTTTAAAACAGTTAAATACCATTTATACGTGTACAAAGATAAAATGGAATTTAACATAAATGCTGGTCATATCAACAACCACCACTAACAAAAAGCTACTACAAAGCAGTACTACCTTGGCCTTAGGACATGTACTACGGTAGTACCAAATTTACTCTTTAAAGTACCATGTAATATCAGAATATGAATATTAGAGTATATGAATATGGTAATCATTCAGTACCATTTTAAATTCAATGCTGTATATGCGTACATATGATGGCATATATGCTGGAGCTGACAACTCGTGAAGAACTTCCAAAATGTGTAAAGTAAAGTCAAAACAGCGGCAGGATTCCCTCCATCACAAACACAAACTAAGATCTGCTGCGAGGAGACCCGGTTCTGATGCCTGTACCGAACTGTGATGGGCAACATCGCGACAATGGCGAGAAAACAACACAGGTATGCTTGAGCATTTGGTCCTTTTTAGGGTCACGTCTTGTGACTTCATGTCCTGTTTCTAGTTCGTTTACATGTCTTTGGTGCGGTTCGAATGAAATATGAACGTAACACGGACCACAGTTAACATGGACCGTGATGAAACGGCAGCAAGATGGTTAATAACTAGGGCTACACAATTAAAGTAAAACCAAAATCGTGATATGGCTTAGTGCGAATATCAAACAACTAAGGCTGCGTTTTTTATTAGAAGAATCACAATTAGATTTTAATGCAGCCCCTTAATAACATCTCATATCCCAATTTTGGAAGAACAACAAAATTATTCAACTTATAACACTGAAGTCACTGAAACACATAGCCTAACTAAACAACAAAAGTTAAGTACATTTTCAAAAACAAAACTGACAAGCTAGCCTGTCTCGTTTCAAGCAATAGTCTCCCAAAATAAATTATTATTATAATTATATACATTTCTCACAAACAAAAAGGTACCAAAACAGCTTCTGGCAAGTTCACAATATTCATAAAATCAGGCAGCATGAGAAGTCTCACTGTAAACACCAACAGGAGGTCAGAAAAATAAGCATAAAGAGACTTCTGTTTGCTTTGAGAGCTCTGACAGCAAGGCACATTGACTGAAATGCTGTTACCCCATTGCTAAGGGAACCACTTTCAGAAACACACAATACAAGCTTTTTAAGTTTAAGACTCAAGACATACTTTTAATATGCACCAAAAATATTTATCTACTGCCGTTCAGCATCAGTACTCACCAAGAGACAAGATACAAAAGATGTTCAATGTCAACAAACAATTCCTCTTTCTGCTGAGACTTAGTACTACCCACATTGCTAAATGTTGACCAACAGTGCAACCAAGTAGCTTTCAGATAAGGACTTCAATACATCCCTGCCCCCCTAAAAAAACATCAACACTATATTTAGCATCAAGGCTGGGGCATCCTAGGCGACAATATTTGGACCGATGACAAAATTCATTCATGACAAAATTTACCTGCAAGTCTATCTTCAGCCATTTGTCATGGAAGCGCAGCTGGGCATCAAGGGAAAAAGATGGAGACGGCATCCTTCCCTCAGCTCTCCAGGCTGCAGACGCAGCCTTCCTTAAAGAGACACATTCACGGATTAAACAACAAGTTAACACTGTGGCATGAAGCTTTGACAAGCAAAACAAAACACGTCATGCCATCTAGATCTCAGTAAAATGACTACCCCACACCAGTTAATATTGATTAATTGCATATAGATTTTCCCAAAGGCACAGTAGTTCAGTCAGTGCAGTGTGTAGGTGATGATGCAATTATCTGGCAGTTTCAGATAATTGGGAAGCATCTTCATAGTCAAAATCAAAACTATAGGCTATTCATTCAGCATAATACTTGGTGTTGAACATTCATCCTATTCCTAACATATGATGCATTACAAAAACATTAAAATAGGGCTAGAAATAACATCAAGTAGTTTTAAAGGGATAGGTCATCCAACATTGAAAATTTGGTATTTCCATAATTTTTTTCGAGAATTTTCGAGGGTGTCTTTTTCATGAAAAGAATCAATCAAATCAATCAACATTTATTTGTTAATCACATTTGAAAACAACACAAGTTGGCCAAAGTGCTGTACATGTCTAAAAAATACTCAAACACTCAACAAATATTACTCAACACAAAACAATGGCTCAATATACAACACTGATCTGTGTCCCAAAACCTAGGGGCAATTTATGCCACAGCGTAGATGTGTGTTTTCAGCATAGATTTAAAACATTCTAACGAGTCACAGGATCTGATATGCAGTGGAAGACTATTCTAAAGACACGGGACTGTCACAGAAAATGCACAATCTCCTTTGGTTTTCAACCGTGATTTGGCAACATGTAAGAGCAAACTCTGGGATGATCTTAGGGGGTCGAGCGGAATAATGATGCTGTAACAGACATCATGCTATATACTCCAGAGCAAGACCATGCAAACCTTTAAAAACCATGGTCAAAACTTTATATTGGACTCTAAAATCAATAGGAAGCCAGTGCAAAGAGGCCAGCACCGGAGAAATTCTAGACCATTTCCCTGTGCCTGTCAACAGTCTGGCTGATGCATTTTGCACCAGCTGCAACCTTGATAGCAACTTTCTAGACAATCCCAAATATGACGAGTTGCAATAATCCAATCTGGACAAAAGAAAAGCATGAATGGCAGTTTCCATGTCCTTAAAAGACAGAATTCTCTTCAATTTGGCGATGCTCCGCAATTGATAACTACTTTTAACCACAGCATTGACGTGTTTGTCAAATTTCAGCTCCGAATCAAAAATTACACCAAGGTTCCTCGCTTGGGTGTTGACATTAATAGCTAGGGGGTCAAGTACAGAAAGCATGAACATTGAGGAACCCCTGAGGAAATGGGCTGAGAAGACGAAATAGAGCTTCCAAGCTCAAAGATCTTCCATCGAAATAGGTGGAGAACCACTTAAAGCAAGCCCTTAATCCCACCCCACTCCTTCAAACGGTCAAGAAGGACCCCATGATCCACACAGTGTCAAAAGCCATGCTAAGCACTGAAACCACACAATTCCCAGAGCCTACAGACCGCAACAGATCATTTGTCACTTTGAGAAGGGCAGTTTCAGTGCTGTTATATCTCAAAATCAAAATAGTCCACACTACTCAAGCACTATATTTCAAGTCTTCTTGCATGATATCTTTGTGAAACACACCGAAATTACATCAGGTCAGGTCAATACCGCCGAAACTCGACTTTCTCGTGAACGCCCGCACAACCACTGCCGGAAGCCAGTGATTATAGTTTATAAAGTTTTAAATATGGATATTTTTCTTACAAAAAAAAAACATTGCTTTGCTTCAGAAGGCATTTATTAACCCACTTAACCCATAGATTACTTTTATGATGGATGAAAGCACTTTTTGGAGTTTCAAAAACTGTGTTTGGTTGAAAGATGAAACTCATAGGATGGATTGAGTAAATTATGAGATAATTTGAATTTTTAGGTGAACTATTTCTTTAAATATTGAGATCAAATCATTGAGTCAATGATTGGAACTCAAGAATCACCCAGATTGATTCTGCGAAATAGATCAAGCAATTCTTGGAATGCAAGCACACAAGTATAATGGACATTTTTTAATGATTTTGAATCCCTTATCTGATTTTACATATTTTGTCACCCTTCATTGTTGTTGCACAACACATTCTTCGAAATGGCTTTGAAATGATATAAGGATAAGCAAATATTGGCAAACGTTTAATTTTTGTGTGAACTGTTCCTTTAACTTCAAGCCTATAATCAACCTTGAAATGTTAAACTGTCTTCCACCTATTCCTGCAATGCATGAAAACGAACAAATGAGAAATATTTAACATAAGCAGTAAAATATGGGGGAAAAAACATAATAAAAAAAATATTAAAATATGATTGTGGAACTGTGTTAAAGCATACAGACCTGATCGAACAGGAGAGCATCACTAAAATAATGTATTACAATAAACTGGGTGTTGGCTTGGTCACATCCATATCTAATCTCTCACGTCAGTATCTACTCGTGAGTAAAATAGTGTTGTTGTTGTTGTTGTTTTAATCAACAGATGATTGCTGTATGTAATGCTGCAGGTTGCTATCTGTGAACGGTGTGTTGTTGATGGAACTCAGGCTGTCAGCCGCTAGCAGCTACATTACAGGACGTTCCCAAATACAGCGCTCTGGCCTGCTATTCTTCAACACACTACAACCTATTAATACCGCAACCCAGCCTCCTTTTCCTATCCTAAAAGTCATAACGGAATCAACGCATTTTTTACCTGTTCGGTTGTCTTATTGAATCCTTGCCGCTTCGGTCTTACCACCAGCTTCACTGCACTTTAATGTCGGCCATGTCGTGTGTTGATTGACAGTATTGGTAGCCAAACAAATGCAGAAGAATCAGATGACGTACAACAATCGGAGGGCGGGACGACGCATGGGCCAATCACAGGCTGGGATAGAGACACATGGAGCACGGCGTTCATAAAAATTGAGAATTTATAAAATGACGTATATTTCGTTTACAGTCTATGGTTTCACCGCATAAGCTATAATACACAAATAAGCATTTTTCTTGGACTTGCCTATATATTTTAAGCAAAAATGTATTTTAATGTATGTATAAGGGATAATGTATATAATATGTATTTTGACCTGTCACGATTTCTTTACATTTTTCACGATTTTAATATTTTTTTATTCCACTAGGTTATCATGAGGTGTGACAAATTAATTCATAAAGTACAAATATTTAGTGTAGTTTCAGAATTAATAAGAGGTCATAACATTGCATGCGTAATTTTATGCGTAATTATGAAAGAAAGATGCCAGACCACAGCACCAATTTTTCTTTATTTAATTAAATGTATTTTCATTTATTTAATTGTTAATTCATTTAGCATTATTACAGTGTAAGTAAAGTAAAAATGTAGGACTAATGAAATCCTCTATATTTAAAATGCCCTTGTTCTGAATTAAATAAATATTTGTAATTAAAATTCATATCATTGCTTAAATGAAATACTAACCATGTCAACGCATATAAGTAATAAGTAAAAAATAAAGATAAAACAGACAGAAAAATATTACAATCAAAATATTAATCTATTTTTTAATAAAAATACTTTTTTTTGTCATGCATAGGTTTTAGGAATGTGAAGATGGTCGATTTATATATATACAATAATTGTCTAAAAACACAACATTATTAAATTCAATATCATAATGCAGAGAAATAAACAATACACTCTTTAAACCAGGGGCCCAATCCTGTTCCTGGAGATCTACTTGTAGAGTTCAGATTCAACCCTGATCCAACACACCTGTCTGTAATTACCAAGTGCCCCTGAAGATCTTAATTAGCTGGTTCAGTTGTGTTTGATCAGGGTTGCTGAACTTACCTGGAAGGTAGATCTCCTGGAACAGGATTAGGCACCCCTGTTATAAACTTAAAATTTGTTACATTTTAAAACTTGAAAATTTGTGTGAATAAAATAAATGTTCCAATGTAATTTTTAAGAAAATTCTGTCAACATTTACTCTCATGGGACTGACAGCCAAAGTGACTACTCACTTGTATTGCATCTTTTTTTCCCCCATTCAGTGAAAGTGATAGGTGGCAGAAAGTTTCACATGTAAACTTACTTTTTATATCACAACGCCACCTGCTGTTAACAGCTTGAAGCTCTGCGCAGCCACCTCGTATTTGTACTACAGGTATCGTGAAACACAGGGACACAGAATGGGCCTTTTAAATATAATTCTGTTTAATTTGCTTTAAATGCGTAAACTTTATCTGTTAAATTACTCTTTATTAGATATTAGTTTGGTCCTCTCCTTTAACCAGTAGAGGTCGTTTCTTTGGCAAGGAACTCCTGAGTCCTGAGAATGCACTTCCGGGATGTAATGCACGCCGATTCATGTTTTTGTGCATTTCTAGACGAATACAACCACAGTCCACCACAACATAACAAGCCTATAAGGGCTTTATCAACACCAGTCAAAAAGTGATCTAAGGACTTACACTGACCGTTCATAAACTCGCATACATTTATGGACGACACTTCATTCCCAGTAGTTGGTGTTGCGATTGCTGTTGTGTCCAGTTTTATTAATGGATCCACGTTTGTACTCCAGAAAAAGGGGATACTGCGAGCCCGCAAATCAGGTATTTCACATCAGAAGACCGCTATTTCCCTCTTTTGTCCCAAAGGAAAGTTACACTTCCTGTCCAGATGTAGGCTAATATTTAAAGAATGATTTATGTCTCTACAGGTGGAACTTACCTGGCTGACTGTGTCTGGTGGTGTGGTACACTTGCAAGTGAGTAATACCTCTATATCTGCAAATAAAATGTTACTAATGTTAATAAAGGTACTGTATGTTTATGCTTTTTTTTTTTAAGTGATTGTGGGACAAATAGGAAATTTTCTGGCATACAATGTTGCCCCAGCAGTTGTGGTCACTCCCCTTGGAGCCCTGGGAGTCCTGTTTGGGTGAATTTCTTTATTATATTTATATTAAGATATTCTTCATTAATTTAAATGTGTTCAATGCAGTGGTCTGAACAATTTCAAAATAAATATTACAGCAACAAAAACAACAACAGTTGACATTTATTTCTCATTTTAATCAGCATATGAGCGCTGTGACCTGGAGTGATTAATGTGATTTTGTCTTTTCATCATTAATCAGGGCCGTTCTGGCATCCTGGCTGCTTCAGGAACATCTTAATCTCATAGGGAAACTCGGCTGCGCTTTGTGCTGTTGTGGTTCAGTTGTGCTCATCATTCACTCACCTAAGTCTGAAAATGTTACATCAAGAGCAGAACTAGAGGAAAGACTGATGGGCCCAGGTATGATACACATGTCTGGTGGAGCCATAATTCAACTATTCTCAATGGTAGTCTGGTGGTTAAAGGGATAGTTCACTCAAAAATTCTAATTCTGTCATCATTCCAAACCTGTATGACTTTCTTTCCTCTGTGGAACTAAAAAAGATATTATGAAGATCGTTGATAATCAAACTGTTTCAGTCCTTATTGACATACATAGCGTCGACAAAAAATACAATGTCAATGGGAAAATGTTTTCTTACCAGCATTATTCAAAATGTTTTGTTCTGCAGAAGAAAGAAAGTAATACAGGTTTGGAACAACATGAGGGTATGTAAATGATGACAGAATTTTCATTATTGGGTGGATTATCCCTTTAAGAATAAGAAGGGTTAACACAAACCTGATACAAAACCTGACATGAATTGCAATGTTATGGAAATCATCTTATTGTACTTTTGTGAAATTTTTTTCAAGTGGGCTATTCCTGAAAATAGTGTCTAGTAGGTTGCTTTGGATAAGAGCATCTGCAGCTCTTTTTTCTGGTCTGTTTTTGCATAGCAAAACATAGATACTTGCTGAACAATGACATTTAAAGGTCCTTTTGTTTTCTCTGGAATGAATCCTGTTTCATCATCATTATATTAATTGATGTGTGAATGAATAAACTTAAAAGGGATAGTTCACACAAAAATGAAAATTCTGTCATCGTTTACATTCACTCACCCTCATGTTGTTTTAAACCTGTATGAGTTTCTTTGTTCAGTTGAACACAAAAGAAAATATTTAGAAGAATTTTGGTTTCTGGTCCCCATTAACAATAGTATTTTGTTTCCTACTATGGAAGTCAATGGGGACCAGCAAGTGTTTGGTTACCCATATTCTTCCAAATATCTTCTTTAAAGAAACTCATACAGATTTATAACAACTTGACGGTGAGTAAATGATGACAAAATTTTCACTATCCCTTTAACTCACTCTCATACATTGAACCATACCATGTTTCTGATCTTTCCACTCATGATTCAGTGTTCCTGGTGTACATCTCACTGGTGGTCTTATCACTGATCATTCTGATCGGTTGGCTGTCTCCAGTTCATGGAAAATCCAACATTATGGTGTATGTGGGCATCTGTTCTCTCCTTGGGAGTTTCACTGTGCCCAGCAGCAAAGGCCTGGGACTGGCTGCTCAGGAGGCCTTCAGTGGAACACCTACAAGTGATAGCAGAGCACTTTACCTCTTCCTGGGGTTGCTGGGAATTCTCATTGTCAGTATTCTGATCCAGTTCACCTTTATCAACAAAGCCTTGGAGAGCTTTAGCTCTAACATGTTTGAGGCCATTTACTATGTGACTTTCACCTCCTGTGTCATCATAGCCTCCGCTATTCTTTTCAGGGAATGGACCGCACTCGGCATTGTGGACTTTTTGGGTATTCTGTGTGGTTTTATCACAGTATCTGTGGGTGTTGCCTTATTACGCATCTCTCAAGAAACTACACTTGCTTGGAGCCAAACCAAAGCTAAAGAGGACTAACTCATGAGTACATCATTTTTTTTTATCAATAACTGACAGGGTTGGTTAAACAAAGATCGGATATTGTGTTAATAGTAATTAACCACTCCAAATCCAAATAAGGGAGACATCCTATAATTTTTTATAGACTTCATCATGTTAAATAAAAAAGTGTATTTTAATATGGAATTTATCCTGATTATTATGCACCAATTTGATCTCATTTAATAAGTTATTGATTGACTCTTATGTTGTGTCTGGGTCGTTTTGACCTGGAGAGGATTTTCTTTTCCCCGAAAATGTATATTAATAATATTGAATAAAATTTACAATTATTTAGATTAATTTATCACACTAGTACGCTTTAATGTTTACCAGAAACCTTCCTTAATTGATATAAAACGAATTCACAAAAATATTTAATCTAATTTTGGTTATGAGCATAACGGGAGATTTATAAGTAATTTTTTGTAGGGTGTTAATTTTTTTGTTCCATTTTGTAAAAAATAAAAGCATTTCAAAACAAACTTCCTGGTTAAACATTACAGTGCACTAGTGTAATAAGTGGTGCAATTGTTCCATATTTTGTTGAATATTGACAAATTTATCCACAAATAATGCTTTTTACACAAAGAAGACGTTGCAAATGAGTTGCATAAGCTCAGATCAACGAGGCCTACAATCAATCCGTTCCAAAAAATAAAAAATACAAAACCTGTCCAAATTAAAGGAAACGTTTACAAAAAGATTGAATCCAATATTTGGTGACAATATAGCATAGCAAGTGATTTACAAGCAATTTTTAAAAGGCTGGTCATTTCTGACCGGGAACACAAAAGGTGTTATACGTTTTTCAACACAGCACAAGGGTTAATAAGATAATGATTTCATGAATATATAATTATTTAATTTAATAATTTATAATTAATTTAATCACTTATTGGAAATAAAAACTAATACTTCTTTTATATTATATTAACATCTGTTTGATTGTCTTTTGTGTGTGCAGTCAACCATGAATAAATCACAATTTCTAAAAAAATAAAATAAAAATAAAAAAAAAACGTTTATCTTGGTCTCATCCCCCAACCCCCCCATTTATATTCCAAATACATGTTTAACCAGGTACATATAAAATGAAATAGGCTACTAATGTTTTTCATGTTTGTATTCAAATTGAAGGATTTCCGTCTGGAATACCGGTAATTCTATGGTAACAGTTTTGGTCAGTCTACCATCAATAATTTAATGTAATTGTAAGCATGGCGAGGTGACGGCCAGTAGGGGCTGTTTTTCTTACCTTTGAGACAACAGTTGGCTTCCTAAACCTAGTCGATCTGTCGATCTGCATCCTGATTCAGTCTCATCAGAGAACGGAAATTATTTAAATCCCAGGGTAAGTTGTGCGTTATTTTTATGTATTCCAATAAGGACATTTCTGGTTGTATTCACAGTTTATTCTTTTAATTTATGTAAAGTAACGTTTAATTTTAATCGATGTTTTCGTTTGCTCTGTAGTTTGCCGGATGAAAACCAGACCCGTTGTATACTAGTCTATCGATGTTTATATATTTTCATGTTAATAACATATTTGCATGTGTCAAGAGAGATTCCTGTAGTTTATTTCTGGTTTATGCACCTGTCATTTACTTGTGCAACTACTAACAACTACCGCCACGATCTCAAAGCACTCACACACTTTGATATTGGGAGAGGAGGGAACTTTTTAGGATTTAACATATCTATGACAACAACAAGTTACAAAACGCACTTTACATTTTGTTCCAATGTTTAAACGCATGAAGGAAGACTTTAACACAACAAGACCAATCAAAAGAGAGGTTCCGCGCATGCGCGTACGTTTCCTCTTTCCATTTACTGATGGGTGTCCGACTCTTCTCTAATCGGCTCTCTCGAACAATTCATTTCAAAGAATGCATTCGTTGATTCTTTTACGTCATGGCGTTTTGCTGCATCATGTGGTTGGCTACCTACTGTCTATGTTGGCTACATGGAAACTCTAACCCATTTAGATTTAGCAAAATTTAATTTACGTTTCACAATGTTAATAAAATCGTACAATAAATTCAAAAACATACACAATACGTTTTATTTGGAACATTCCTCCCCATCCTCAGTTCACAAAGGCTCTTACTATCAGTTTACCATAGCAGTTTACTCATCTTCTCTCGAATCTTTAAAGAGATAGTTCAACCAAAAATAAAAATGTCATAATATAATCACCCTCAAGTTGTTCCAAACCTGTATGAGTTTCTTTCTTCTGTTGAACACAAAAGAAGATATTTTAAAGAATGTTGGTAACCACCAGACACCAGTTGACACTGACAGCACCCATTGACTTCTATAAAATAAAAATAAAACTATGGAAGTAAATGGGTGCCATCAGCTGAATGAGTAATCTGTTATTGTTCCATGCCAAATTTCACATTCATTATAGTAAAGTCAACCATCATATGTCTCCTTTTTTTTATTGTCTTTTGAAATTTCATGCCTGCGAACCAGTGGCGTAGGCAGAAATTGTATTTTGGGTGGGCCAGTGAAAATGTGAGTGGGCCTATAGTTTTTCCTAGAAAAAAAAGACTTAAATAATAATTAAACCTTAGAGAGTAGAAAAATTAATAGACAAACTGCAAAAACAGTTACACCTTTATTTTGCAATATTCTGCAAATCATCATGTTCAACCAACAGAGCTCAATAAAGGCTGGGCAAACCAGTATAGACAAATAACCTGTCTATTTTATTCAGGCTAGTCAGCAGTGCAAAGACAGTTCACCCGAAAATAAAGTAAGCAAAAAAATAACAATTCTGCATCCATTATTAGGTGTGCTAGCTGCCACTGTGGATGCCCTTGTAATTTATGTTGTTTATGTTTATGGGTGCCCTTGTAAGTTATGCTGCCAGACATGTGCTGCCTTTTTAATTTATTTTGTTTAAGCTAATATTAATGAGTAATATTTAATACTAGTAAGTAATATTTTATTTGTATTATCTTTTTTTATTTTAAAGAATTGATCTTATAATTGGTGCATTTAATTCCTAGCTATATGTACTATATTAGCAGTAAAATGTATGGATGAATTCAGTTTAATTAATGGAAGAATTGTTCAGACCGAGTTTTGTGATCCGGTTCAACTGATTGTTTGAAAAAATCCGACTCAAAAGAACGATTCGCTCACGAGTCGGACATCGCTGCTGTGTAGGTGGGTCTGCATGGGTTCGCGTCAACATCGCGTCTGAATTTCATGGTCGCGAGAAAATGTGAAAGTCAAAACCGTGAAATCTCTGTGACCGGACACGATGTCGAGCTGATCGCTGGAATATAACAAGGTAACGTTACTCTGAATGACTCCATAACCTCCTTTAGCCACGCGTGTTTTGCTGTGAATTATGAAGCTAATTTGCTAAGCTATCCGGCTGGGTTTGACTGTATGAATAAGGTAATTGTTATCATGTTGTCATATAAAGAAGATCTCGCCTAATGTCGCGACAACCAAATGTTGACCCTTAAGAGATGGCTGGTTTACACTTAACGTTAGGTTAAATGGACATGGGATTTTGTGCTGCTGTAAAGTTTGCTGGATCAGCTGTGTGCTCTTGTTTTGCGCCTTAAAGGGATAGTTCACTTAAAAATAAAATTATGTCATTCAAATTCTGGCCTTATGTTGAAACAAACCTGAAATACTTCTTCCGTGGACACGCATTGAGTTGCACAATGACTATCTCAGTCTTTCATTGGATTGGAATGACGGAAGAAAAAAAAGTCACAAGGGTGAAACCTATTGATCAATGCTGATACCATTCGCTTCAAGTCAACATGTGTAATAGGACTTCGAGCCTGCAGTGTTTTATTGAGTCACTTCCTGTACTGCTCATGTCATCTCGTCAGTTATCCTGCATTACACACACTGTCATTCTTCATTCTCCCTCAGAGCAGTGTGTGTGTTGACATGAATGAAATTTCAGATCTTGTGAGCTGTAATGTGTGTAGTAGTGTTTCTTATAAAAATGGTATGATAAAAGTTCATCCCTAAGTTGGAACTTATTGGAATTTATTTACATAATTATGATATATTTTTATTTCTTTCCAGGCTCAGCAGTTGGCCAGGATTGTTCCTCAGGATTGAATCTTTGGTGCATGTATGTCAATGTGACGAGAGGAAACTCTACCAACAACACTATGGGTCAAGACAGAGGAAAGTACGATTTCTATATAGGCCTTGCTTTGGCAATAAGCTCCAGTATATTTATCGGCGGTAGTTTCATCTTAAAGAAGAAAGGACTCCTTCGACTGGCCAGGAAGGGCTCGATGCGAGCAGGTATGTTTCTTTCTGGAAGCTTTTAATCTTATGGTGTCAGAAAATCATACGCCATCTTGCCAGAGTTTTAACTGGTATGGGTGTGAACATTTTTGAGATGTTTTATTCACACACCTGTTCAGTAGCTTTTGTTGTTAACGTAAAGGTGCAGCACAGTACAGATCACTTGCCACACACTTTTTATAAATCATTAACTTTCCATGACTTCACCATACTGAGATATTTAACACTGTATATGGACTGATGCCATTTATAATGACAACGAAAATAAGTTTCATTGTTAAAAAGAAAACTATAACCTATGACTTTTCACCTTTATAAAGTTTAATTTATTCCACTGTTGTATTCTGTAATATGATAGCATTTTTTGGTTGCTAGACAACAAACATAAGCGGCGGAACTCTTTTAACCATTTTTGTTTTATTTAAATACCTCAAGTTGATTTCAAACTTGTTTTTGCTTAAATAAGGTCTTTAAAACATGTATTGTGTTATAGTTGACTTTCAAACGAAAAAAAAACTGTCATTGATAAATGAAATGAATACCAATGGCCCATCTTGGAATACATATTTAGTGTATAGAGTAGTTTGTTCCATTCATGATCATGCTATTAATACGTTATTTTATGTTATATTTTGTTTTTATGAAGAAATTAATCAGACATGATTATAGTGTTTATTTTTCTTTCATTATAAATAACACGCATATATATATATATATATATATATATATAATTGTTGTTGTTGTTTTTTTTATTTAAATGAACCTAATAAATGAATTAATAAAGTATGATAATTACAAAAGAACAATCAACCGAAAATACATTTTACAGGTGTTTGTTTAATTTCTGATAATTACACATAAATAGGTCTTTTAAAGTACCCCCTGTTAAATTTTTTACCCTTTATAGTAGGGTTGTGCCGATAGACGATAGTATCGTGTATCGACGATAGTCTGAGATATCACCGATGGCAGATGCATTTGATGATATCAATATGATAATTGGCTCATTTTACCATTAATGTATTAAATTATTATTATTATTATTATAACGATAGTATTGTTATTAAATTAATATTAGGAACTACAATTAATTTGCCTTGCCTAAATTCATAACGTCATCACAAAAAAAAAGGACAACTGTTTTTAACATTGATATTAATAAGAAAGGTTTTTTTTAACACCAAATCAGCATATTAGAATGATTTCTGAAGGATCATGTGACATTGAAGATTGGAGTTATGACGCTGAAAATTCAGCTTTGCCATCACATGAATAAATGATATTTTAACATATATATTAGATATACTATATAGAAGAATAATAATATTATTGGTTTTATTATCAAATAAGCGCAGTCTTGATAAGTAAAAGAGACTTTTTTTCAAAAACATGAGAAAATCTTACCGAACACAAATGTTTTAACGGTTTTAATGTTGGACCATAGAGGGTTAACGGAATACTTAACGTCAATACAAACTGTGATGTCATTTACCTTTTTACTTTTAGCATTTTAGTTCTTTGACTTGGCAGTTACAAAAATAGAGAGATTATAATGTTTGAACCAAGTAGTTGTCAATGACTTTTTTTCAGTGTTGATATCTAGAAAGTAGGGTGGCCAATACATGAAATTTAATGCAATTTAATAATTACAGAAAGTATGACGCACCAAATTGCTGACAGTAAAAAATATCGAATAATTTTGAAACATTAATCATCTTGCTTTACCAGGGCAAGGAGGTCATGCATATCTAAAAGAATGGCTTTGGTGGGCTGGCTTGTTATCAAGTAAGTGACAGAGTAAACGACTTACATTGATCTTAAACTTGAAGCAGTTGTACACACACAGCATATATTTATATCATGTTTGTGTCTCAGAGTAACTATTTTATTTCTGTGTGTTTTGACAGTGGGGGCTGGTGAAGCTGCCAATTTCGCAGCATATGCCTTTGCTCCCGCCACACTCGTCACTCCTCTCGGGGCTCTCAGTGTGCTAGTCAGGTTTGTCGATCTTTGATGAATTCCTCATGTTGATGACATGACATCCTGTTTATTGTTAATGTGTGTATTTTTTTTTTAATGGTACAGGAGGTGGACAGTATTGTTTTTTGCAGGTGTTTCTGTCGCACAACCAGAGTGTGATTCATGCTAGTGGTTAATTTTTGTGGTTTCCTTTTTTTGTTTTGTAAATTAAGTACAAGCTTAATACTAGCTGTTGCAACCATCAACTTCTCACACTGCTACATCTCTTAATGTCAAAGGTGTTATCTTCTCAAATGGACCAAAATCTCTACAACACATGATATTAACATAGTCTCGTAACCTATTTTATTCACAACAAACTTCTAAAGGGGACTCAAGTAGACTTTAAAGCCCCCCTGAAATCTAAATGAATGTTTTTTAGCTACTAGTATGAATATGTTAGCCTTAAGGTTATGAATAAGCTGGTGTATTCCAAAACAATGACACAATTTGCATTTAGGAGATATAAGCATTCAAAACTTACAGTCTCTCACTTCAGCTAAAATGGATCATGGATTTTTATAACTTCACCTTCTCATCACATCTTCTGTCCAATCAAATGTTCTCTAGAATCTAAAGCGTCGTGGAAATATGGGTTCCTACTTCGGAAAAACCTGGATCTATGCATAATTTTAAACATGAGATTTCTAGACTGGGAAAAGTCCTTTTTTCTAGGAATGCTAAGATCTTAAATATCTTATTGGGCCATTTTTTTTTTTGAAAAAATAAAAATAGTTTAAAAAAATCCTTACATAGTAAATCTGGACAATTGTTGTGGATAAAAAAGGTTGAGAACAACTAATATAGATGGTAAATATGTGAAGGCTCATATGTATGGCACATTTTTTTATGATGAATTTTAAAAAACAAAACAGTCAGATAATCAATATATAATAGTAATTGTAATAATTTCGTTGCACTTTATTTTACAGTATGTGTACTTAGTGTTCTTGCCTAAGAAAATACTAGGTAATACAAGGCAACTACAGGGGTTAAGGTGAGGTTTAGGAGTAGGTTCAGGGTTAGTACCTAGTTATTGTAATTGCTGTAATAAGTACAGGGGGAACAGGACAGTAAAATAAAGAGCTACTCATAATTGTAGTATCAACTTTGTTCCAAAAATACATGTTCTTTGAGATTCCTACTTAGTACTTAAGAATTCTGAAAAATATTATAGACATGACAATGTTGAGAATGTTTATTTTTGGGCGAACTATCCTGATTAAGTTGAATGTTTGGCTGTTTTGCAGTGCGGTTTTGTCTTCGTACTTCCTGACAGAGAGGTTGAACCTGCACGGAAAGCTTGGCTGTCTGCTCAGTATCCTGGGCTCCACTACCATGGTGATACACGCACCTCAAGAGGAGGAGATGGACAGCCTGGAAGACATGGCCAAAAAACTGGTTGATCCAGGTAAACTAAGACATGTAAAGACAATGAAGGTCCTTCAGGAATGTGACTCAGCAGTGCAGATAGAAACGGCTCATGGAGGAGATGTATTCAGCTATTGCAGGGGTGTCAAACTCAGTTCCTGGAGGGTTTCTCCTCAACCCTAATTAAACACACCTGATTCAGCTAATCAAGTCCTTCATGGTTTATTTAAAAACCACAGGTGTGTGTATTAAAGCAGGGTTATGGCCCTCCAGGAACTGAGTTATTGTAATATTAATATGCAGACTCCGTCCGGATCAGTCACACAAGCGTTCAAAAGTTTAGGGGGCAGTAAGATTCTTTCAATGTTGAAAAAAGAAGTTTCTTATGCCCACCAGGGCTATCTTTATTTGATCAAAAATACATGAAGTAATATTTTTAAATACTATTAAAATTTATACTAGCTGTTTCCTATTTTAATATATTTAACATTTATTCTTGTTTTGGCAAAGCTGAATTTTCAGCATCATTACTCCAGTCTTCAGTGTCACATGATCCTTCAGAAATCATTCTAATATGCTGATTTGCTGCTCAAGAAACATTTCTGATTATCAATGTTGAAAACAGTTGTGCTGCTTAATTTTTGTGGGGACATTCTTGATTTAATAGAAATTGCAAAAGAACAAAATTGATTTGAAATATAATTTTTGTCTTCACTGTCACACCATGCAGTCTTGCGGAATTAAAAAGTATTAATTTATTTTTTACTGACCCCAAACTTTTGTAAGATTGTGTACATGTATAAAGCACCTTCAAAAAAAAACATTTTTTTTTATCAATATAAATATGTAACTAATCATAATTGTCTTTTCTTCAGGCTTTGTTGTCTTTGCAACAGCTGTCATCATCATAGCTCTCATCTTCATCTTCGTATTGGGCCCACGCCACGGGCAGACAAACATCCTGGTCTACATCACTATCTGCTCCGTGATTGGTGCCCTGTCCGTCTCCTGCGTGAAGGGATTGGGCATCACCATTAAGGAGGCCATCGCTGGGAAGCCAGTGTTGCGAAAGCCTTTGGCCTGGTTTCTGCTGCTGAGCCTGATCGCTTGTGTTAGCACACAGATCAACTACTTGAACAAAGCACTGGACATCTTCAACACATCCCTGGTGACGCCCATCTACTACGTGTTCTTCACCACCTCAGTGCTCTCCTGCTCTGCCATATTGTTCAAAGAATGGGAACACATGGGGGGCGATGACATCATCGGCACAATGAGCGGTTTCTTTACGATTATAGTGGGCATCTTTCTTCTGCACGCCTTTAAGGACGTTAGCATCAGCTTGGCGACACTGGCTGTGTCCATCAGGAAGGACGAGAAGAACGGGCCGGTGTCAAACGGCATCGCCGCCCACAACCACTCCAATTATGAGCTGCTACATAATGACGTCACGGAGGACTTTGACGACAGAGAGTTAGGGTTGCCTTTCGACAGCGTCTCCAGGAGAAACGGCACTATGACCATCTCTTAGGTTCAAGGAGGAACCAATATGCAGCAGTTCGTCTATGAAAATGTTTGGCTGCTCTATGGACTTTTAGCATTTTTCTTTCCTTTTCAGATGAGATAAAACCTAAGACAATCAACTCAAAGCAAAAAAAAAAAACAACGTCAAAAAAGATGGACCAATCGATTGTACTAAGGGTTTTCATTGCCTCTTTTTGTTTTGTTTCAAACAAGACTACATGGTAAGCATCATCTCATTCCTCATGTAGCACTGTAAATATACAACTGTAGGCTTTTAAGAGACTTTTGTTATATTTTATGTACAGATATCTGTATTTACATGCACTGAGTTCCTTTCTACAAAACTGGTAGTTGCTTTGACTTTATAATAAAGACATCCAAGTGGAATGAGTCCATCTCAATTTATTAGTGTCTAAATCTAATTTAAAGGATTGTTGACCGAAAAATTTAAATCATCACTCACCCTCATGTCATTCAAAACATGCCCCCCCCCCCCAATCAAAAATTTACCCCAAAAAAGCAGTCTTCTAAGATCGTTTCTCACCAGCAGCCAGTGTTTTTTGCAAAAGTACTTTGACAAAAAAATCCTTTTAAGTTCGGTTAGTATTTCATGTCATATTCATAAAGTTTTAGCCCATTGTACTGACAAAAATGCCATCTTATTTTAGTCAACGGATTCACAATTAAACCAAGTGTTCAAACAGGGTTCAACATTTTACAAAACAACTTAAGTGAAAATGGTCCTTGTGAAAATCTGAGTGCCTGAATAGCATTATATTGAGTAAGCTATTTTATTAATATAATTTTGTGAATTCTTTGTGTAGTTAGTAGTTCTTAATCTGTATCCAGTGCATATTCATTTCGTCGCATGCAACTTAGTACAAGTTGGTTTCATTTGTCATTTTGTACATATGCAAGCTGTAATATATTACATTTATATTGTTTGTATGTACGTATCGGATGCTTTTGGGTGAGAATGAACCCACCAGCAAAGCGCTTCCGTTTACTAGTGTTAATTGTTCAGCTTGAGCTCATTCGAGTATCTGAAATGTTAATATCTTGTGGTGTTATTTTCTCATGTTTTTGTCAGTAAAAGATTAACATTACACACAGCTACCTTCAGATTATGAATAGTATCAACCCGATCAACTCTTCTGGGGGAGAGACCCCACTGTCCTGCAAAATGTATCATTTACTTCCAATCTATTTCAACACGCATCCTAAAGATTTTGATTATCTGGTTCAGGGCTTCTGGCAGAGACTTTTATATAGTGCTAAAACGCAGTAGTGTGGACGGGGGCGGGGCCTAAGCATAGGGCCTAAGTGAGTTAATGACGATTTGTATTTTGTGTGTGAACTAGTCCTTTAACCCACTTATCTTTTTTTGTAAAGAGCGAGCCAGGGAAACCAAGTTTGATACATATTTATTGAATTAAAATCTGATTACATAATTCAAATACTAAAAGGCACGTTTATTGAGAGTAAAAACTTGGTTACGCTTAAAGGGACAGTTCACCAAAAAATTGTAATTGTCATTTACTCACCCTCATGTTATTCCAAACCTGTATGAGTTTCTTTCTTCTGTTAAACACAAAGGAAGATATTTGAGGAATATGCTAGTTAATGGCTACCGTCAACTATTTGTTTACCCATATTCCACAAATATCTTCCTTTGTGTTCAACAGAAGAAAGAAACACATAGATGGTTTGGAATAACATGAGAGTGAGTAAATAACGACAATTAAAATGTTTTGGTGAGCTATCCCTTTAAAGTTTTATTCAGGATAATAGAAGAAAAAAAAAACCTTGCATGCAATCATTCACAACACAGAAAATATACCACGGGTCTCTCACCACAGCAAAAGCTTAAATAATCAGTTGATAAAACCCACTTGGCCATTTTCCAACCCTTTCCCACTGCTTCCCCCAAGTATAAAACATGAAAATGAGTAGGGCTGTGCTACCATTAACATATAAAAGATAAGTCATTTATCTATAATAAGGCACGAGTGTGTGTACAAAAAAAAAATCAACCTGAAATGCACTAAGTAAAACTGTTTGTCTACATCATCTAAAAACATATTAGCCTAATTTACCAAAGCCTGAGACATGTGCAAAACCAATAATGGTACAATTGATTGGTGCAAACCAAATCTCTCAACTAATCGTAAGGCAACTTACTGGCTCTGTGAACACTACAGGCTGGCATGAGAAAGGCTTCCTTAAGTAGAATGTGACAGTGAAACTGGTCCTAAACTTGTCGCTAAATGTTTTCCTCAACCATCTCTTCCACTTCTAATTGGTGCAAATGTACGGCAATCTCAGTTACTGGCCAATGACTGATGGATCGGAGGCTGAAAGCAACGGACATGTTCTACTGGCATGTTCTCTCCATCCCCAGACTTCAGGTACTTGTTCAAAATGGCAAAGATTTCATCATTCAAAATCTGGAACTTGCGAATTCGTTCACCCATTTTCTTTAGAGGCTAAAGTAGGAGGGAAACAAACGGATTAGTTGGTGTCTTGATTGCATGAAAAATACACCAAACTCACTAAGAGAAACTCACCACACTCTTGATGATCTCATCTTTGCCGTCATGTTTCTGCACCTTCAGAAGATGGTAGCTAAAGTCCAGGATATCAAAGCGTCTGTGCTGACCGAGTAATGTGATAATCATGCAACCGGCCCAGTTCAGACCATCGCCAAAACATTGCCTAGAAGAGGATCAAAATCTTTTAAAAAGCTCAAAATCTTCATTTTGTGAACAGCCGGTGATCAGTTTCCACTCACTCAACGGTGAACTCGTGAGCTCCCACCGGGATGCAGTACACAAACTGCATGGCGCTCCACAACCTGTGAAACTCCACGCACTCGTCCACGTGCATCACGCCGTTGCTGGGCAATGGCCCGCGCCAGATCGGGTCGTCCAGATAACCACGGACACGAGTCAGAATGACCTCGAACATGGAGAGACCGCAGCACAGGCGCTCTTTAGTCAGTAGGTCACCCTCACGGGCGATGGCAATTTGCTGATGAGAAGATTGTACAGGGTATTGATTAAAATCGGACCAGCATGGCTCACTTAAGTCCGCATCAAGACATTGCAGCTCCTGACTTCAAAGACTTTACTACTAATTAAAAAAAGTCAAATATAGCTGCAAACAACAAATATTATTTATACATTTTGACCAGTATGTGGCACTGTGGTATTATGACAATTCTGACAATGACTCATTTATGTTCAAATACTGTTTGGCGTGTCTTTGACAGGAACTATTAAAGTGGTCTGAGATCAAACACCAAAAATGTATTTGTAATCATCTTGTACTTAAAGACATTTTTTTTTTTTTTTTCACTTTTACAACTTCCTAAACATTCAATATAACTATGGAAGTAGATTTCCGCCACATAAGGAAATAATTTTGTTTTAGTAAATCTTATGACATAAGTTATAACTAAAAAAGTATTCCCATACATGGAATATGTCCTCCGCATTTAACCCATCCAAGTTAGTGCATACCTATTAGGAGCAGTGAGTAGCGAACACACACACACCAGAGGGCAGCCATTCACTGCGGCGCCCGTGGAGCGATTAGGGGTTAGACACCTCAGTCGTGGGTATTGAGGGTGGAATAGAGCGCTGTTCATTCAATCCCACACCTACATTTGCTTGCCGGTATTGAGAATCGAACCGGCAAACTTTGGGTTACAAGTCTGACTCTCTAACCATTATGTCAGGACTGCTTTTTTAAAAATTATTATTGACAAAGTCAACATTGTGAGATACTTAGTCACTTAGACTATGAGATAAAAAGTCACTTGTGACCAAGTCCAAATTGAGTCAAAATACATTGACTTATACATACCAAGTCAATTAAGACGAGTTGAAATTTTCAATTTCAACTGTAAATTTCAAATTTATTTGTCATAATTGTCAATTTCATTTTTTTTTATCCAAAAAGCACAAGTTACCAAAGCATGTTTTTTTTTCTTATGTGGCAGGAATGGGTTTTGGACTTTGAAAAGACTTTTGGCACAGAAGCAACATAAAAAGCAAGCAAGAGATACTAATTACTAATGTGGTTACTAATGCCCTTGTACTAGAAATACTAATTAATATAACGAAAAGTGACCTATAATAGCGGTGTTAGAAGGATGAAGTACTACTAATTTCCTCAAGTAACCTTTAGCTAGAAATCACCATTTTTATTTGAAATTTATCAATTTGCCCATTACCACTGACACAACAAAACAATCTGGAAGGCTCTGGAATGAGATCAAAGCAGCAGTTAAGTGTGTAATTGGAGATGCTAATGACAATAAGTAGATGTGTGTGCTGGAGGTGGTAAAGCAGCAGAGCACGACTAAAGCGGCTGTCGGTGCAGTGATGTTTCACCCACCTGAGGGGTTCCCAGACGCTCGATCAGAGGCACCAAATGCAGTGCTGTGTATTTGGCCTCCAAACGCTTCATCTTTGCATCCAGACGCTCACCTTCTGCACAAGTGTGGGATGTAGAGAGATTATTGGATATGTTTGAGGAACTTCTCACATGAAGCATGCAAAAAATACTGAATATCCTCAGGAAACATACATAAACATGAGCTTACCTTTAACGTGAACTCTTGGCAAGATGTTCTGGAAGGGCGCTGCATGCAACAAGTCACACACCTCCTCTTGAGACTACATGAAAGCAGAACTAATTTCAGAAACGATGGTTTTTAAAGCCCATTGCTGCTTTGACACATACATGCATAATCACCGAGTGTTGGTGCATTAATTTAGCTCTTAATATGCGTGTTATTCATAACACACAAACTAAAGATAATTTGTCTTGATATTTATACAACTTGAAAATGTTAAAAATGTAGTTTATGTAGAAATTAACCGAGAAACAGAAATCAAACATTAACCATAAACATGAATACATGCTGTAAAAGTATAGTTCATTAACATTTCATAGGAATACGGAAATCGGAATAAGGAATACCCTCACAAAAAAAAAGAAAGAAAAAAGGCACGTCATGTCAAAAAGGTGTTAAACAGCATGTCCGATGAAGCCTTTTTGAAATCCTTGGCACAGATTTCTATGGTAACCAGGTTCCAGTAGATGGAGCCATGCAGTCACACCACTGACAGGAGCCGTTCAAATGAGGCTGTTGGCATTAAAATGAAAATGCAGAGAATTACAGCCGACGGACCTGATGATAGCACTGACCTTGCCATCAGGCAGAGCAGGTCATTTCACACAGGCATAGAGACTTTCTCCAGCAAATCTATATTTTAACAGAGAGTACTTGATTGTTGACACTATATAATTAAGATTAATTGTGGTGGAAGACAGAATCTCTCTGAGTAACTTTCATAACTGTGACTAATGGTTGACAATTAAACAGCAGCTTATCACATCTGTGAAAAGCCTCTCGAGTGTCTGGGTGAACGGCAGACATTCTCAACCATGCTGGACTGATGGTTTTTTCTTATAGAACCCTTTTAGGTTTCAGATAAGCTTCATTATTGGTTTATTATTATTATCATTCATTTTTGACAATACAATGTAGAATCGAAGGGGCACACAAGGACAAAACATGTTATACTGCACTTAAAAGCCACTGAATTCTTGTATAATTATTATACATACAGTGTTGGATCTCACATTACTGAAACATATCTAGGTGTTGAATTGGGACTTCAGGGAATTCATATTATGACAAAAATATCACTATGTAGCACCTAAATGTACAATTTATCTCATCCATAATACATTTTAACCTAAAGTTGGAGATGTCAACTACCCCAATAAAAAGAAAATATGTGGCTGAAGTCTAGCTGATGTCAGCCTTTGCCAAATGTTATTTATGCTGTCTTCACATGCGATCGGAAATGTCCTCCTTCCCACTTCTGAAGTCGTGATTACGAGTTTGTCACATTCAAGTGCTTTATTGTCAGAAAGAACAGGGATCATGGAGGACACCAGCTGTCTTCTTGCCTTTTTATTGGGAAAATCTTATAAAAGCCAAAATTATATTTAGCATACCATTAACATATACATATTCTCCTTCAGAACATATATTCATATACTCACCATGCTATCTAGATAGTCTGCTTTCTGACGATTCTGATAAAGAATACCAGTCACAGCCGCATTCGTTCTCCACTCCGCCATTTTTAAAGTTTGTCAGATCTAACTCGGGAACTTGGGCATCAAAATTATCCCAGCGCTTCCCAGTGGTTAATATGCCTCAAGAGGCCATTCATGTCCAATCTTTAACGAGCAAACTCGTATTTAAGATAATTCCAATAGCACGTGAAGGCAGCATTACTTCCCTATTTGTGTCCTAAAGGCGCTTTACTCATTTGCAAATTACAAATCAACCCAAACACATTAAGAGCGGTGGAACAGACATTCAAAGTTTGCAAGCAGCCAAATGGCCTGTCTTTGGGGACACAAACTTCTCATTTCTAAAACGTAGATATAAAAAGGTGTCAAAAGTGTGAGATAATTCATCACTTTTGATTATAGTGAATTGTTACCATTCAGACTTTGAAAAGAACAGAAAATAAGCAGCAAAGTCGATGCTTATTAGCGATGCGACATAACTATAACAGCAAGATCACATTAGTAGCGTTGCGTAACAAAACAACAGCTCTATACAAAAAAACGCCACGCTCATTCAGGCAGTGTGATCTGTAAGCTGTAAATAATAGACATTTTATCAAATGTGCACTGCTTTCATGTAAAGTATGAAATAAACTGTACTCTGTAAGACCATTATCTTATACCAAGCATTGTTATAGGGGCTGGTTCTTCAAAAGAAAAAGAGAAAGGTGAAGTTGAAGTTGATCTGAGTCTTAAAAGGGTTGAACACTGACATGGGCAAATTGACAGTGCTGCCACATGCAACACAACTGCAGATGTGTTCCCATGACAACAGTGTGTCAAAGTCAGACATCGTAAACACTGAAGAGGTGGCAGACTAAATGAATGTCACCTGTGCTAGATATACATTCCTTTTTCCTGTTATGGGTTCGTGAATAATTCCCAACTGAAAATGTAGAGACTCATTCATGATTGAAGACTTTAGTGAAGCTATGTCTCATGTGTCACTCATCTCAGCACAAAGAAGAGAATATAAAACAAACCAAATCACAAAGGAAGGTGCTAATTAGTTACTCCTCACTCTTTACTGTAAGAAAAATATGTCAAAACCACATTATCAATCTATTGAAAAAGATATTTTTGGTGATGGAATGTGTGATAACTGACCCTTTGCATAGCTTGAAAGTGGTAAAAAAAAAATGTGCTGAATGTGGTAAAAAAAAAATTGCTAGATATTATTTGGGATGAAATGTCTTCTTTAAAGAAAAGATGATGGCAAAGTAGGATTAGTCAGTAACATTTTCAAGGCAGGGTTTAGCGATGTGGTGAGGACAACTTTCTGTAGTATGGTGTGAGTGGCCAGAGATGAAGTTGTGACAGCAGAGTTGTATCATACCAAGCTCTGTTCACTCAGAAGGCAGAAGAGCAACGCATTTCCAACTTCCCTCAGGTTCTGGAAGCACACGGTCTTCAGCTCCGCATACTCCACAATGTCTTTCAACTGGTGGTGAAAGAACTCCAGAATTCCTGCATCCAGAAGACAAAATCATGCATTACAGTAATGACAGCCTCATTTTGTTTTAGGAAATGTTGAATTATCTTAAAAAGAATTCCTCTAGGCCTATTTTGCACATAATTTATATTAATAGATCACAGTCCTATATATATATATATATATATATATATATATATATATATATATATATATATATATATATATATATATATATATATATATATATATATATATATATATGCACATCAAATGCACACAAAAATAAATGGCAAGTACTCTCGTAAACAGTTTATTGTTAATAAAAATAAATAAATAAAACAAAATCACCCACTGCTCTTGACTAAATAACTTCAGAATCCGTGTAGGTCTATATTTAACTCCTGGAGTGAAGACAGAGCAGTGTTGTACATTGTTTTGTTGAATAGAAAAATAAGCTGACCTTACATGTCAGAATAAGTTGTGCTATGTCTTAGTTTTGGAAATGACTAAAATTGTCCAATCTGAAAGTTTAATTTGCTGTATAAAGCAAATGATGAAAAAATTAAGTGTTAAGATAAATGTTGTATGCTCAATTTCATGATATGAGTGTGATTAAGTAAGGGACAATTCATGGCTAGCCATGCATTAAAGGATTTTAGTGCACGACGTAGAGGCGAAGAACCACCCGACGCGAAGCGGGTGCCTCTACGTCGTGCATTAAAATCCTTTAATGCATGGCTAGCCGTGAACCATCCCCACTTATACCTCGGTTATTTGCCAAGTTAAAAAGAAGTTAAAGCTGTAACTGATGTTTATAGTGTAATTTTTTAACAGACGTGTAAAAATTACGGTTATTTTCTTAAGTTACGGCTCGTTAGTTCTAGCACTCCGTCCGCTTTAAATAAAGTAGAGCCATCGGATTGCTTTTATTTGAATGATTTATCACATTTATTTAAATTCATTATTAAAAGAGAGAGACAGAGAACTGAAAGAGAAGGAACAAAAGTCTACACTCTTCTTTAAAGTCTACAGTCCCCTCGTTGCTTAAGCATATAGCTAACTTAATGATTCTTTAATGGATTTATTCAAATTAATCATGAATGACAGGCAACACTGACAGTGACAAGGCAATCTTTATTTGAACTAATCATGTCATTTATTTAAATGAATTAGCTGTATGTCAAACCAAAGTTTTCTTACAAGTCGGTGGGTGTGAAAGGGGAGAGTGCAGGTGCATTTCAAATTTTCTCAAAGTCAGACTCAGCAATACACGGATGATGAACGCTGGTGTCTTTTCCATTTAACTGTGTTACTAAGGTTACCAATGTTTATAGTAGCGGACTGATTTCGACCTGTAATCAAACTGACTGAACTAGCTGTGCATTAAACGGTTTTACTGCACACCTTCCAGCCAATCAGAATAGAGTTTTTAAACAGCCCGTGGTATAATCACGATTAAAAATGTGAATCTATTGGCAGCCCTAATATATATTTCTGCATCCAAATTATGTGGTTTCATCCCCATATATTTCAAAATTTCGGGAGAGCCACAACAATCTATAGTGACTGTTTTTAAGTTTACTTTTACTTCTTTACTGTTTCTTTCATTATGCCAGTTCCTGCCAAGAATCCAAGAATAACTTTTAACCTTAGAAGCAGAAGCTTTTAACTACATAAACAGACCATTTGCCGTTTTTATACCCTCTGCTTTTCTCTCTGTCTCTACTCCACCCACTTCATTTCATTTTTTTTCTCCAGGGTGTCTGAAAGGACACAATCAAACAGTCATGATTTCAGCATGGAGTGCAGTCTGACTAAGTCTTAAAAAAAACAAAAATTAAACAGCATCTGTTGCGCAAGCTCTGCTCGCACCAATGTGTCAATGACACTGCAGTCTACCAATCTGCTCAGCAGCACAGTTGGACTTACCAAAGCTTAATAATGTAGTGCTTATCTTCTACTTGGTAATATTTACACAGGGTCAAAGTTCCTCTCTTGGGTCAGAAAATAAAAGGCTTGTTTAGGAATGTGATTTTCACCTGGCGAGCCATACTCGTGGCGAGGCAGACGGCATATCTTGGGCATCACTTCCATCAGGGTCCTCACATATTGCAGGATTGTGCCCTGAAGCTGCATCGGAAAGAACAAGACGACGAGGTGATTTCAGCACAAATGTTTGCTAATACCAACACATCCTGAAAAAAACATTCTTTATCCTTTAATAAAGATTGGTGGTGCAAAAAGGTTGCTCTAACAATGATCTGATTAAATTAAGATTCTTTATAAATGATGTGATGCATCATGAGATTAGAAATTTGGTATACACCGTATCATTGCATGCAATCCTGGGAATCGAACCCATGAACTTGCTTGTTGCTAGCACCAAACTCATTTCTTTTAGAGCTGCTGTACAGCCCAAATGAACTGTTTGCATCATTGAATCATTTTCCTGTTATCACTGTAAAGCTGCTTTAAAACAATCTGTATTGTATAAAGCGCTATAAAAATAAAGGTGATTTGATATGTTCTACAGTTTAATACCACTCAAATTAAGGCATCACTTCGAAGGCTCTAGTAGGAACGTGGTCGGACATATATACCAAGTGCAACATGCATTTCCTCTCGGATTAAAAATCCGTCTTGCACAACCCCTCCGATCTCCATACACAAACTTCAATTTGAATGCTCGTGCACGTACCAGGCTTTTGACGACCTTTAACAGCTCTTCCATCACCACAGCTATTCCCTGGTATCCCAGAAGTCTGCAAATAGCCTTAATATGCGGAGGTCCCAGGAAGTTCCGGTAGAGGCTGTATATGCTACTGTATGCCAAATTCAAGGCCTGAATCATCATAAAAAAGAAAAGAGAGCATGATATGGAATGCATGGAGCAAAACTGAAGAGTTTATGTTGAGGCATAGTTTAATTTGTTAATTAAAACTCTTTGTATGTCTATGTAAAAAAAGAAATAGCAGAACAGTAACTGTTACAAAATCAAATAATTAATAAAGTCTCCTCCCTTAGTTAATTATAGAGAAAAACAATCTGATCACTGTAGCTCATACCCAACAACACAGCTCAGAACCAGCTGTGGCTTTGAATATTCAAAATGGTGATGGTCTGGTGATGGCGCAGTGGATAAGACCCATGTCTTTGGTGTGAGAGACCCGAGTTCGAATCCACTGCGAGACACCAATGTGTCCCTGAGCAAAACACTTAACCCCTAGTTGCTCCAGAGGCGTGCGACCTCTGACATATATAGCAATTGTAAGTCGCTTTGGATAAAAGCGTCAGCTAAATGAATAAATGTAAATGTATTCATCAAAAAGAGAAAATGTAAACATTACCAGCTGTCAAAGCTAACAAAGGGTGTGTGTATGTATAGATTTAAATCATGACAACTTTTGAAATAGTTTATTTCTATTCCTATTAGCCTGCGCCTCTAGAGTCATGACTGAACTATATACACATAGTAAATTTTATATATATATATATATATATATATATATATATATATATATATATATATATATATATATATATATATATATATATATATATATATATATATATACACATATACATACACACATATATATATATACATACACACACACACACACATATACATATATATATATATATATATATATATATATATATATATATATATATATATATATATATATATATATATATATATATATATATATATATATATATATACACACACACACACGTACAGAAACAATCACACACACTAAATGAATCTCATCATTTATTCAAAATTGTCTCTCAAGGACTAGACCTATTAAACTAAACATTTTTTACAACATGCCAATGATTTTTTTTTAAGATTCCTTTGTTTATTGGTGTCACGTTACTAAAATTAAAATCTAATAGTTTTTAAACAGCAAAAAAAAAATATAAAAATAAATAATTGGAAAAAAACAAGTTCCTTCTGTTTCTCTAATTAGCAAACAGTACTTTTATGTTGACCGATTAAAGATTTATCATCAATGCAGGAGCATGCATGTCCGTAGGTGTTGTGGCAGTGAGTCAGAGGAGACAGGTCGCCAGTCTGAGGGAGTAATTGAAAGCACAGTGGGGGAGGAAAAAAGCTGTGTTCCTCCAATGATTGAGGGAGAAATGATGTGTAAGAGACAGAGGACAAGCAAGAGAGTTCACGCTCTCCCAGCTGTAATTCTGTTTAAAATGCAGTCTACGCAAAACATTGGTGTGTCGTCTCCCCCCTCCCCACTGCACTCTCTCTCTGCTTTATGCACCGTCTGCTGCTCTAATCAGAAAGAGGAGTTTTTCTGTGCAGCAGTGTGGATGTGGAGCCCTTTCTGAAGCTGACTTGAGCCATGCCAAACAGAAAGCTACAGGTCATACACTCTCACGCTTCAGGGGGATTCTGTCTGCAACAGCGAGACGATCGGTCTATGAAGTGACTCCTCTCATCTCTTACGGTAGGATTTTTGCTCCTTTACCTCTCAATATCAGTTTTCCCAGACACACCTGTGTCTCTGTTAGACTCCCAAATTTTTTTTTCAAAGTGTGGATTACCTGTAAAGAATGGTAAAAGACCAATTTAAGTACTGTCTGAAAATACAACTAAAGATAAATCTTTAGCAGCTATGCAGATCTGAAACAGATTGAAAAGAGTGACAGGTGCATAGAGCGAGGGAATATACATTCTGTTTTCCTCAGACATGAGGGAATTGTCTGAGTGTTATTGACAGTGTGCTTCTGGAAGATCAAAATGATTAGTGTTCAAGCTTTCACACAGTGCTGACTGCCGAGTAATTACAGTGTGAATGTGTAGCATAAAGGTTCACCACCACTCATCCACACAAGTCCAATGTGGTGATTTATTGATTGAGTTTATGGGCTTCAAACAAACTAAATCCATGAGCAGCAAGAGAAACAAAACATGCCAACTATTATGAACAAACTAATTCACATTTTAAGCCAAAGATAAATATCCTGAGATCTCTGTCTGCTTTCTGAGAGTTGAAGCAGGGGATATAAGAAATAAATACAAATTTACAAATATAGAAATGAAAAATTTAAATAAAATAACCATGAATCAGTGTTTGACCATGCATTATTAATGGCCGTTCTTAAAACAGTGGACACTAAATAAATAGTTTATTTGTTAAACCATGACATTTATATAATTTTAACCTCAAAGCTATATTTATTGTGCTGTAATGCCATTCAATTATAATGACTCAAGAGAATCCCTTAAGAACTTCTCTCTTGGCAAGGGCATATATGGATGTTACGTCATTTGGAAATTCACATAATCCTGCTTTAGATACCTTGATACATAGTTTTGGAGAGGGAAAAAAATTAGATACAATGTAATCAAGGCGGATAAAAAAAAATTAAAATAAAAAACTCTTGTACTCAATAACCTGGTGCTTTTTCCCACTAGATAAATCTGCTTTAACACCATGCTAGTGTAGGGCAATTGTACTTGAATGGAAGAGAAAACCGAAATGACAAAAGAGGACAGAACCATAACAAAAGCCATCTTGTGTTACCTACTCAACCATTTTCAATGTTAATTATCACAATATGAAAGACAAATTGGACCGAAAAGAACAGAAAAAAGCTGCAATTGCCACTGCAAAAAAAAAAACACTGCAATTGGCTAAAAAGCGTTCATAGCAAAGCTGCAGGTTTTTTATAAATCCGTTCTCAACCATCAGTTATAATCAATGTTACTGATTAATTCCTTTTGACGAAGCCCTTCAATTCAAACACAATTTCAGTTCTGAAACCAATGATTGAAGTTTTAAAGTTCTCTAGGAACATGTTTTATGCCAGATGCAAGCCCATTGGTAATTTATTAGGGACTTTTTGTACCACATTCAAGGATAGAAATGATCTGAATGAATGTTTTTTGCCCTCTATTCTTTCAGATTCTTCAAAACCGTTGCATGTCGTCTTAAACCAGCTTTCCTCATCAAACTGTGCGTTCATAAGAGATTAAGTCTTGACCTAAAAGGCATACTCAACATGCCTATCACCATTCAGAACGTCACCGCCACCTCTGCCATCGTTAGCTGGCCATCTTCTCCAGGCTGTGTGGATACGTTCTACAGCGTCATGTATCACCCTAACTGGAACAGCCTTCTGATGGGTTACACGCGCAAGAGTTTCCTGCGCGAGGACAGGGTTCCTGTGAGCCAGACGTCTACCAGTCTGGGCGACCTCAGTCCTCAGACCACATACATCCTCTGTGTCACCTGCCAGTCTGCCAATCCCACCAGAGAGCAGTGCCAGGTCTTTAGTACCCTAGATGAAGGCACTGAGCTCGGGGGGAGTGGCAGGGAGCTGGCGATGGGAGTCTGGCTGGCCAGCAGCATTCTCTTGCTAATCATTGCCATGGCTCTGCTTTGGGGATGTCTCCACACCATGTGTCCAGCAAAGAGGGACCCAGGAAGAGGAAACCAGCCAGGTCCGAACCATCCACACCTGGCTCTGACCCCCATGGGTGGAAACATGGGAAGTGAAGGAAGAAAAAATCTATATATGCCCGGTTGCGGCGAGGACGACTCTCAGAACGCAACGGTGATCGAGAATCCTTTTCGAGTCGAGCATGGCAGAGAACTGGCAAACGGGCAGAGTCGTGAACTTCGAACACAAAGTAATAAACACAGATTTGGCCCAGAGTTAAAATAACTGGGGTGCCAAATATGATATACTGACCCCCAAAATTCAAACTATTAGAACTTACACAATAAGGACAATCAACGGGGTGAAAGGCATTTTGAGGAAATGAGGCTCAGACAGTTGGGCTGGGCTGATGGGGTTAAATTAGCATTTAAATGTCAGATGAAAACATCATTAGCTAATCAACCAAGAAAACTGAAGGAGGCCTTAAAGTTTGGGAGCTTACACTGTCCTGGACTTTAAGGTGCACATTGTTTTGGTATACCTTTCTAATAAGGTTACATTTGTAAACACGAGTTAATGCATTCAGTATAAGAATTTATTAATCTAGGTTTATGTTAAATTATAAAATTTTACTCCCATTATTATTTTATTTTTTTAATAATTTATAATAAAAACAAATCCACCCACTTTTTTAATACTTATAATAATCATATTTAATCATTCTTCTTATTTGACTATTACAATTTTTATGCTTAAAGAAATAGGATTTTCTAATAGACACAAAATTAAGATTAAAATTAATTTACATATATACACTCACCTAAAGGATTATTAGGAACACCTGTTCAATTTCTCATTAATGCAATTATCTAATCAACCAATCACATGGCAGTTGCTTCAATGCATTTAGGGGTGTGGTCCTGGTCAAGACAATCTCCTGAACTCCAAACTGAATGTCAGAATGGGAAAGAAAGGTGATTTAAGCAATTTTGAGCGTGGCATGGTTGTTGGTGCCAGACGGGCCGGTCTGAGTATTTCACAATCTGCTCAGTTACTGGGATTTTCACGCACAACCATTTCTAGGGTTTACAAAGAATGGTGTGAAAAGGGAAAAACATCCAGTATGCGGCAGTCCTGTGGGCGAAAATGCCTTGTTGATGCTAGAGGTCAGAGGAGAATGGGCCGACTGATTCAAGCTGATAGAAGAGCAACTTTGACTGAAATAACCACTCGTTACAACCGAGGTATGCAGCAAAGCATTTGTGAAGCCACAACACGCACAACCTTGAGGCGGATGGGCTACAACAGCAGAAGACCCCACCGTATACCACTCATCTCCACTACAAATAGGGAAAAAGAGGCTACAATTTGCAAGAGCTCACCAAAATTGGACAGTTGAAGACTGGAAAAATGTTGCCTGGTCTGATGAGTCTCGATTTCTGTTGAGACATTCAGATGGTAGAGTCAGAATTTGGCCTAAACAGAATGAGAACATGGATCCATCATGCCTTGCTACCACTGTGCAGGCTGGTGGTGGTGGTGTAATGGTGTGGGGGATGTTTTCTTGGCACACTTTAGGCCCCTTAGTGGCAAATTGGGCATCGTTTAAATGCCACGGCCTACCTGAGCATTGTTTCTGACCATGTCCATTCCTTTATGGCCACCATGCACCCATCCTCTGATGGCTACTTCCAGCGGGATAATGCACCATGTCACAAAGCTCGAATCATTTCAAATTGGTTTCTTGAACAGGACAATGAGTTCACTGTACTAAAATGGCCCCCACAGTCACCAGATCTCAACCCAATAGAGCATCTTTGGGATGTGGTGGAACGGGAGCTCCGTGCCCTGGATGAGCATCCCACAAATCTCCATCAACTGCAAGATGCTTTCCTATCAATATGGGCCAACATTTCTAAAGAATGCTTTCAGCACCTTGTTGAATCAATGCCACATAGAATTAAGGCAGTTCTGAAGGCGAAAGGGGGTCAAACACAGTATTAGTTTGGTGTTCCTAATAATCCTTTAGGTGAGTGTGTATATATATAGCTTTAATGCATTTACGTGTTTTTGATTGTAATGTCTCTGTGAGTTGACAGTCTGTTGATATCCTTCTCTGCTTGAAATGTAGCTTGCCTAACTATCTATCTTGCTTAATAAAAAAGATTTCCCTGTATGTTATCGTTTGTGAGAGGCATATTGTAACTGCATGTGAACAATGGAGATGTAACTGATCTAGGTGTGATATTTAAACTCGTTCAAACCCACCTTTGAGCCATATAGGTATTGTGGCTGGGCGTTGGGAGGCTTGTCTCTCTGAAACTCTTGAGAAAACGGCAGCACGGTGCGAACAAATCTAAAAGAGATGGGGGAAAAAATTTATTTGACCATTTTTGTATTATTGGGTTTGTCATGCAGTTATTGTCATCCCTGCTCAATCAGGCTGCACTCAGCATGTCCACTCTATCCCCATTCACAGAACCAATGGATTGGAAAAACTCATCACACAAGCTTTCAGAGGAACATGTTTCTAAGGGGAAAGACCAAAAAAAGGGATACAAATATCTGTTCTGGTTAAAGTAACTGTAGCTGTGTGTTTAATATAACAGGAGCAGGCGAGAAGTGGCATCGGTGTGCTCTGTGTACCTTATTTGCATCCCGAGCTGAAGCTAATATAGTTTCTGAAATCTTATAAGTTATAAAGATGTAACCTGCAGGGATGGCATCCTCCTACCAGTTATGAACTGCATTGAGACAACAGCTGAACCCTTATGGTGTTAGTTCATTTTGATACGCCTCCATTTATGATGAATTTTTCAAATATCAACAGCTCTATCTCCCCTGAAAGCCACAAAATGTTAAAGCCACCTCAACCTGACAGTGTAAAGATGACTAGTCTTCTTTTTATCCCACATTCAGCCTACCTGTACATCACGTCCATACACTCCATCTTGAAGACCTCACAATTTAGTCAGAGAAATATTTCCCACCTCACTATGGATCCTTACAAAGCTGTTTCTTTTTCTCTCTGCTGTCATATTTGATATTTGGGTCAGAGTGTACTTTGTAAAATGATCGTGTTCGACAATACAAGAGATGAGAAAAGAGAAAGTGATGGATATAACTGCAAAAGTTATACAAACAGTCAATTCACAGAAAAAAGATTAAAGATTAAAAAGGTAATTGATTTGCCTCAAATTGCTGCAGATTACACACTTATCAAAAGCTCCAAACAAAAATCTGTGTACAAGAGTGTGTCTCAAGTGTGGAAAAACACTTCTGAAACATAACAGTCCTTTCCTGGTTAAAATAAAACAGACATTTCAATCATATCTTTTGATTATTCACATTTAAGCATAGACTGACTATCAATAACTAATGAAATAACTCAATAATTAACCATTCTCTAAAACTAAAGATAAAAGCAATGCTCCATCTTGTTTTAAAGTGTCTTGGACGTCTGGTTTTTTGACAATCTTCTTTGCAATTTGATTTTCAATCTCAATTACTTCTGTTTAAATGAAATATGGATGAATTAATATATTTTGCAACAGCTGAACCCTGTAAGTCTACATAATTATAGCTGTTAAAATCCTATCCATTTATGACATTATACAATTAGATTATTGCACAACCATATCAGTAAAGATTAGTAGAGCCTGCATGATTCTTTTTAGTATTTATATTTAATAATAATATTTTTAACTAAAAAAAACAAATGTCTTATAATTTCGACATTTCGGGGGGTGAGGGAGATGGGCTGACCCACCTGTTCGTGGAGCCGTTGTAACAGTAGTTGGGCAAGAAGTCATAGTTGAGTTCCCAGAAGACATGGAGAGTGATTCTGCCATAGGGTGCGGATACGTTGTGGTTTGCCTCGCGAAACATGGTGTCGATACTGTCCAGTGTCAAATACTTGCTGAGGAGCTTGTGGGTCATCCGGTTTATATCCAGCAAACCCTCCAACTCCTGATCATAGACAAAGAGAGAAAGAGCGATTGAAAAAAAGCCCTCTTACGTTTTGACACAACAATGATGTTTACACACAATGAATATCTGTATTATTCAAGCACACGCAGACTTCTGACAATAATTTGTATGAAAACCAATAATGAGCCTTGAAACAATTTCATGGCATTTTAAAATGCTGTGGCTTTTAAAATCAGACGTCCAATGTCTATACATTCATGCACACACACACACACACAGGAAGCAAATATTAATAAAACGATTCACTCTCTGGCAGGGCCAGAGAATTATTTCTGCTGCTCTGAATTTCAATTCTGCTATGAAAGCAATCTGCCTTTCATTAGAAAACCTGAACAGGCAAATTCCGGTAAAAACACAGCTAAAACAAGCTAAGCACATTCAAGGTCTCAGTAAGAGAAAAATGACAAATGCATGTTTCCCTAAAAACAATAGAAGGATAAGGCACCATGATGGAAGTAAGGTCCTCGCTCTCAAAGCGGTTGATGGCTAGCTCTAGAGATTTGTAAAGCGCAGAGGACACTCGCTGGGTGATCAGGCGGTTCAAGTCGATTGATCGTCCAAGGAGCTGCAAGAGAAAAGGGCAAAAAAAGATGAGCGGACTTACGAACAGCATTAATAAACAGAAATTAATATGTAATCGTACAGAAGAGTCACGTGGCCATTCTTACCTGTACATGTCTCTGTTTGAGCAGCGTCTCGTAACGATTGGAGGAAGGCCACGAGATGTTGGCACCTTGATTCTTACATTCAGCTCTTAGTCTCTTATCCAGAAGGAGACTACAGAGAGAAATCATGTTCAGAAAATAAAAGATACTTTAAATCCCCAAAGTTACTTACATTACTACAGAAAAATTGTTTCACATTTGTCCAGAAAATGTAATTTTCAGAGACAGACTTACCTTCCGGCAAGAATCTTGTAGTAGGCAAAAATTTGATCAGCAAGTTTGTAGACAAACTGGTCAAAGCAGAGATTCACCTGAGAGAAAGAAAAAATCCAGACGCATAATCACTTAAAATAACATTAAAGCAGATTAAATGCAAAATGCAATAACTTATTTAGCGATTTTTTTAGAATGAATGTAGAAGGTCAAGAGGGTTTTACCTCAGCTTCAATCTCGTCATAAAGGAACTGCTTTTTAAACTTTGTGAGAGCGTAGTGTGCGCTGTCGTTATACAGATCCAGTGAATACAACACGTACCTGTGTAAATCAGACAGACTTATAAGCATTTTTTTTGCACAAATACTATGGCAATTTATGTACTAAAAAACTGTATTACACTTTATTTTTAAGGTGTTCTTGTTACAGTGTAATTATACATTTCAGTACGGAGTAATATTAATTAACATGCACTTACTATAGCGTTAGGTTTAGGGTTAATTGCATGCACTTATGCATAATTTACTGCTATTACTATAGTAAGTACATGTAAAGTCCAAAACAAGGACACGTAAGTGTTACCAAAATGTAATATTTTGTTCTCACTCCATCATAGAGGCCTCTTTAATCTCGAGGATGTGGTCAGTGAGGATCCAAGGCATGGACATCTCAATGGGAAACTGGATGCGGCGGCCCATTGTGAGCTCCAGAAAAAACTCGCGAAACCAGAGCTGGGACAAATCACAGCACTGCTGCAGTGTCTCTGCAACACAACACGCATGCATAAGAGACACAACATTAATACCGTCTGACCAAATTCAACTAAATAGACTGGCCCCATAAACTATTTGGACACCAAGTCACCATGAAATCAAAATGGACAATTCTAAATTTGTAATTGAACGCTGCTATGGTTATTATACATTATTAGAGATAATGTGTATTAGTACATAGTGGTATGCAAAAAAGGTTTGGTTAAAATAGTATAGGATAGTCATATAGTTGGACGCTAAAATCATGGTAATTGCACATCAGTTTTACTGTTCATAAAAGGGTGAACATACAACAAATTTGGGGAGGACAGGCATTTAGCCTGTTCCTTACCACTGAAGTTGAGCAGATGAGTGTAGAAGAATGATTCGCGATGGAATTTCTCGATGTCCAGGATGGTCGGTCCCTCAAGACTACTGCGCAGAGTCTTCTTTGAACCGCTCTTATCAGCGACCAAAGACTCCAGCATCGTCCTGACCATATACAGCTATAGAGGAACAGAAAGAAGCAGCAGATGAAAGGACATTAAGTCTCTGATGCAAAGTCGGACATCTTTACTAAGCACAGCCACTCCTCAACAGACAGATTCACATCACCATTCTGCTCTCGTCATCTCGACACAGGTGAGGGGTTCTCTATTGCATTCTGGTCTAAGTGCATTAATGTGCTGATGGAGGGCATACAAGTGTCAAAGCCTCCTGGACATTTCAGCCAGGTATCAAAGGACTCTGTATCTCTGCCCTTGGATTCCATCTGGAATCGTGTGTGTAGTTGTGTCCGTGTGGCAATGTATTAAAATACTGAGAGGCGCTAGATTCACAACAGTCATTGTTTGGGTCAAATTGCCCTGTTCATAATATAAGACAGGGATTTTCAAACTTTTTGATGCAAGTCCCTCAAATATGATCCCCTTGTGAGAGGCAACCTTCCTACAATAAAAATAAAAATATTATATTATATAAGCAACAAAATTATATCATCGTTTCAAAAAATTAAATAGTTGGATAGTACTAAAGAAAACTGATAAAATATTTAGTGGAATTTTTTTTTTTTATTACGTTTAGCGTGAATCTGAGATTAAAACTTCTCGTTTACCCAGAAAAATATATGCAGATTTATTTGATAATAGTGGTTCCAATGGAATAAAATTGCAATTAATCTTGTGCCTTATGACCAGTTTTTAAAAGTAGAATGAAATATCCTATTTATGTGAAAGTAATAATATATATATAATGACACTAATGACTTCTTTAATACACATTAATGAAAACCCCAAAAATACAATTAGTAAAATAAAAAAAATAAAAAATAAAAATCTACTGTATATAAGGAGGTCTGTAATAGTAAACTATCCACTGCTATTCCAATTCCTCTCAATGAAAGTTGCTCGGTTGGAGCAGGACAGGCATTTCCCCACTTTTCATCACAAGGTATTAATTTAATACCAAGGCATCAGCGAAGCCCAAATTTTGCCCCCAAATTAGGGGTGGGCGATATGGCAAAAATTTCATATCACGATTTTTTTCAGGAAAATCATGTTGGTTTTCATGTTGGTTTTACCATTTTGCAAGTGATGGAGCAGTCCAGCCAAACTAATTTCCATATTTAAAAAATGTTGCCTTTCAAGGTAACAAAAAAGAATGACAGACCATTTAGGCCAAAGTAAGGGCGATCGAAGATCATTATTTTAAAAATAAAAAATAAAAATACAATATAATATACAAATAAAATAAACAGTGCTTTATTTGTGTATTTAACAGTAGTATTCAAGTAAGAAATTGAATAAATGTAAAAATAATACACTACATAGACTTCAATGTATAAATTATATTCACACTGACACTTATTAAAAGCTACAGAAGATATTCAGTGAAGAGCAGTAAGTGATTTTCTCTTTGTTGCCGCTTGTCATTAATGTTAATCAAACAACCAAAGACAGGTTTATTAGGCTGCTGTCAATTTAAAGCACAGATCTAATATACAGACACGCAACTGGTTTTCTCCTAACTGTTTAAGTTCACTTATGATAACCGTCTGTTTATGAAAAAAAAAGCTGATAGAATGCACTGTAGCACGATACTACAATATTTTTCCAAAAGCAGATCGTGGCGAGATTTTAATCACTTACGAACGGAAATCATGACGCATGTATGAATCTCTCAAAAAATGGCAAAAGCAAAGCACTGAGATCATGTTGAGAGCCAGCACCGATAACAGCTCAAATCCCCGAGGCGCTATTGACATTCAATACAACACCCTTCCACAGCACATCGGATTCAACTGTGCTTCATGCAATATATGCGGCAGAAGCTAGCGAAAGATTACAAGCTCTTCTGAATGACACTGGCAGAGCATGTGTGATTGTGTGTGTGTGTGTGTGTGTGTGTGTATAACAGCTTGAAAAACAGATAGCAATATGACTTGTTAGGTTGCTTCAGATAAGGGGTTGTACAAGGTGAAAATGGGATGAGGTGATGATATGTAGCTAATCTGAAATCAGCGAGTACAGCTTTTGAAACCTGTTTGAAAAAGGCATCAGCAGCAGAAATAGATTTATCAATTTCCTCAACCTGAGACATACTCTACATAAATACATGAACCCAATTGACTCGATGTCAATGCAATATAAATTTCACATGCCGTTGCATTCAGAATGGAGGAAATCATAAACTACATGCATTTGAGGATAACTGTTGCCCCCTTGAGTTCTGAGGTTTGTTACCACCACTTAGGCTTGGGCGGTATTCTAGGGCTGAAACAACTAATCGATTTAATCGATTAAAATCGATTATTAAAATAGTTGTCAACGAATGTCATTATCGATTAGTTGGTCTGCTTACGTCACGGGGAGCGTTTACTGGTGATTGGTTGAAACAGGCCAATCATGATGCTCTCTGTCGCTGCGCTTCATGAGACAAACGCTAGGTCTCTCTCCCTTCGCCGATCTGCCGTGCGTGCAGAGACCGAGATCTTTTTTACAGGCTATGTTTGGAGCACAGTCTCTTCTGTCTCGCATGCGCGCTCTTGGTCACGCACTCTAGATTCCGGGAGTTTGAACTAATTTGCGGGCATCAGGGAGCCGCTATCAATATGCGAGTGACTTCCGGAACTTCCGCGAGACTCGGGATGTCTGTATTTTGTCTCGAGCATCAGGTTGCGCAATCAGTTCGCTCGCAACATAAGTGATGGATTGAAATAGCGCTACTGCAGAAATAGGTTAAATTAAAACGGTGTTTACAAAGTGAAGCACTAAATATAAAGGCAGTTAATAACAGCAGCAGTAAAAGATTGTTTTTTAGTCACTGTACTCAATGGTTTTCAGCGAATGCTTGTGCACTAATGCATCATTTTTCCTGTCCTTTTAATCAAGCCTGTTTGCTTGCTGCGTGCCTCCATCCCGTTCTCTTTTTGTAGCATTTGACTACTAAGTTTTAATTGTTTTTCAAACGCAATCTACTGCGGCTCTACGTTCACACGCTTGTTTTCAGTCTTTCTATATTTATTTTATCAGTTATCCTTATAATTCAATTAATTTTAAATAAAAATTAAATTAATTATATATTTGAGATGTTTTTAGTTTAGATCTTCATATCTGAACAACATGTCTGTGTAAATTTGTTTTAACAAAAATTTTGTTAAAACATGTTGGATATAATTTTTAATGAATTTGACATTAATCATGGTTGTCAACTTGCCATCAGCAATTATCATTAAAAACAAAGCAAATAGTGATATTAGTAAAACTCATGACATGAGTTGCAAACTTGCAAAAATTGCGGGAACTTGCAAAAACTGCGGTTTGATGAAAAAGAGAAAAAAAAGTGATTCCCCCAACACCCTGTTCTCACTAGGCTACTACCTTAATGTAAAGAGTCATTTCTTATTACTTCCTATGATAAGCAAGCATACTACATCACAGAAAGTGCTGGAAATATTTAATTTCTCATCTTGTTTTATTTCAGACTGTAACGAATGGAAATAGGGTGTGGCCCTTTTAAGAGCTGCACGCTCCTGTTGAACTGTCTGCAGTATTATATTGTATGTGCGCCTCAAACACCCCATGTGTGCGGGTAATTTCTGTTTGATGCTACTACTTTTATCTTATTTTGTTTATTAAGTAACGATGTGGACGGTAGTACGTGTGACAGACAGTTACGAGTTCGATTTGGGAATAAAGTGCTAGTTGTGAGATGCCAATCACCTCCGTGAGTCTGTCTGGCCTCTGCAATAACTCCAGCTGTGAGCTATCCCTATTTTTCTTCCCGACACAACGCGTTACAAGACCTTAATAAACACATCAAACTTACAAAACATTGATGAGTCAAACAAGTTCTGTAGCTTTAATAGAGGAATATGCTACAACTTCAGTAAAAATTAATAAATGAAATATTTAAAAATAAAGTGTGCTCCTGTTTTACAGCTTTTCGATGATGTTCACGTCGTGTAATTACGTCACTTCATAACGTTCCCATGGCAACAGGGGGAAATGGCTGCTCTTGTGTGAAGCAAACGCAACATTTTCCAACTTTCTGCTAAGATATATGTGACTTTTTTGCGACGAAAAATGCGGGGATTATGAAATCATGCAAGCCCCGCATATTTTGCGCGGAAATCAGCAATTTATGCGGCGAAATTGCCGAGTATTTGAAAAAATGCCTTTATCTTTTCGTTTTGAATTGTTTCGTTTAAAGAAATTGACGATTGGCATCTCCGTAGTGAACGCGCCTATAGAGACAAATGCACATCGTGGATTAATCAGAGAGTATGCTGCCTATATTTCTTTTCCTTTTGAATTGTTTCGTTTAAAGAAATTGACGTATCGCCATCTCCATAGTGAACGATAGAGAGAAATGCACATCATGGATTACATAATCAGAGAGTAGGCTAGCCTATTTCGTTTCGTTTTGAATAGTTTCGTTTAATGAATTTGATGATCGCCATCTCCGTATGAACGCGCATAGAGAAATGCACATCATGGATTAAATAATCAGCGAGTGGCCTATTTCTTTTCGTTTTGAATTGTTTCGATTAATGAAATTTCAAGCTTTATTTAGATATAGGCCTATCTGTCATGTCTGTGGGGCATACACTGAGTTTCGGTTAATTTATGATGAGATTTCAATGCAAGTGACCGCGGCGGGCCAGCGCAAGATCATGTCATGATTATGTTGTCTGCTATATTTGATTCTTATTTATTAAATCCAGGCAATTGGTTGATAAAAAAAAATGATTAAAATTAAGATACAATTTATACAAAACGAAATTAACTTTAAAGAAAGGCCTTTTACAAAATGAAACTTAATTAAGTGGTCAATGTCTGACTCCCGATGCATCCCATCTTACTCGTGCTGTTCACTTTTCATTATCAACGTAAAAAAAAAACCCATTATAATATTTTAACAAATAAAAACTAATGCGCTTATTTAATGAACTCGGGGAAAAATGCATCCTCGCAGCAGTGAGTGGGTGGTTGTTTCGGAGATGTGACATTAGGTTAGAGGTGTTTCCATCTCTCGCGTCACCTTTTTTATTGCAACATTTACAAATTGCCTCGTCAGTATTTACCGCCTCTCCCTTCTCTCTCTCTCTCTTTCTCCTCCACACTGTCACTTGATGACAACAACATAAGCAGTTTTAGGCATTGAATAAATTATATTTATATATTATATATAAGTGCCGGTAATGACGGTATTGAAACTGATACCGTTGCTATTTTAAGACCCCGCGGTATTCAATATTACCGTAATACCGCCCAACCCTACCACCACTGTAAGAAAAAAATGTTATGCATGTATAATGGGGTTGCTATATTGTCTGCATTTGTGTAGAGCATGTTTCTATCCTTTATATGGTATAAAAAAATGGAAATTGGAGAGTCGCATACTTGAGTGCTGGAGGGTCCCACGGCACGACGAGGAACTTTGATATCAAATCCCCCTTTAGGGTCCTTCTCGCCCCGCAGCGCTGGGTCATTGTGTGGCTCTCTGCCCGACTCCCAATCACATATGGTCTTACGGATGGCCTGGAGGACACTGGAACAACATCACTGTCAGCTTACAAAGACGTAAACCACTAGAGCAGTCAGACAGAAATATCATCCGGTTTGATGCTCTGTTGTACCTCTGGACGACGTTCTTCTTCCTCTTGATAGCCTGACGCAGCGGTTCTCTGAGTGTGACCTGGGCAAAGTCTTGCAGAGCTGAATAGATGGTGTGACGGATTGCATGGTTGAACACGCTTTCCATTCGGCCCATCAGCACCTGCAGGCCCTTTATCATCGCAATGACCTAAACAAGTAGACAGAAGCACATTCAGACAGAGAACTGGAAAACGAAGACTGACTTCTCAGAGTTACTTTGGATAGACTAAACAATTGACACGGATTAGCAAACATTTCATCATTAATGTCACTTCAGTCATTGATCTGATTCATTGAGTTAATTCAGAGAGGATTCATCAGGCTGATTAAAAAAAAATAATTAAATACAAAAATAATTTATTTTAAATAAAATTCAAATAAAAACTCTTTATAATTAATTATAAAAAGACACTTGAATAAATTGTTAATTGAGATTTGGCCCTGCAGGTGTACTGACCTCCACCAGAGCAAACTTCTCCTCGCTGGTGTAGTTGTATCTGGTGGCACGTTCATACTCCTCAGCATTATCTGGGCATTCTTTGTTGGAGTATTTGTCTGTAGGGTGCACCAATTTCCAGGAATACTGCAAAATAGAAAACATTTTACAATCTTTCATGCATAACTCCTTATGATGATTATTCTATAAGATATTTTCAATGCTGCTTAAATAAACATCAACAACATCAATAAAACAAATTTCAGAAACTATGGTCCATCATCTCTAACTCCAACCTAATTAGCTACAAATATCAAAATCCATTTTACTAATTGCAAAGAATGGACTCGTTGCAGGCTGTTTCCATGGCAACAATATTTCATGAGACTGCCAGAATGGAGTGTTTAGTTTGGAACCTCTGTTCTCAAAAAAAAAAAAAAAAAAAAAAAAGCATAGCTAGAACTGACTGTTAAAGTGAAATGAATGATTAAAATCAAAGGTGAAAACGTTGATGGCCTTGTGGAAGTAAGAGAAAGAACATAGGTCTGGTCTGGTCTGGTCTACTCAATGAATGAGGTTCAAGCTCTTTGTCTTGAATAGGTGGGTTGATGCTACTGAAAAGCCTCTTTCATGTCTGCTTGTGCTTGAACAGACAAATTCACACAAAACAATGTCAAAATGCCCACCTCATACACATTGTCGGTTATGTCTTAGGTAAACGTAAACAATTGAGAAATAAAACACGTCACATTACATTTGCTCCGGGCATTAGGTCTTAAAGGGACAGCCGCCAAATATTCCAGCTGCTGTCTGTTTTTAATGTTAATCAAACAGCAAAGGACAAAAGATAGTTTCGTCTATTTGAGACAGTTGAAGGTAGGGCTGTCACTAACGATTATTTTGGTAATAGAGTAATCAGTCAATTGTTTTTGGAAGTTATTGGAATTTTTTGTATGGTAATACAAATAGACCAAAGCAAACAACAGCCTTTAAAATGACTCAAAATACATATATAATAACAATGAGGCAATAATTTGTGGTTCAAATAAAGTATCAAGAGCAAGTAATCATATGGTTTTATAGAACAACATTGTTAAAAATACATAATATAATATGTATAAACAGTCAACTTACGTATATTATGTATTACAATAAATACCTTCAAATGCCTACCAATAAAGGCCTGGTAATTGTTGTTACACTTTACAGCAGATCAAATCCTTGTTTAATATTGGCCAAATGACATGTTCACTTAAATCTTTAATATTTGGCCAGTTCTTTACGACGAGATGTCCTCCACGCATGTAAATGATAACATGGAGCAGCATTTACTGTGAACTGTGAGATGCACGTAACCTACATGCATGCAAATAATTATAGCGCACACTGTATATATTAAATATATTTAATTAAATCGCAGCCTTTGTGAATTCACAATAGCACTGGTTTTAAATGTTTTTCATATATTGTGCATAATATATTGACTAAGAAAAAAATGAAGAATGTTATTTTTCATTTGATACAAAATGTAATATTTCATTTTATGCCAAAATATATATAGCATTAGTTTTTGTATCCCAGATTTTCAGTGTGGTCTCAAAGTTTTGTACCTTTATTGTATTGTACCTTTACTGTATTGTATCCAAATCTAGGGAGCCCCTTAAGGGACATGGTGAAGAAGAAAAAAATGAGATGGCATTAAAAACAAATATATTTCAATGCTTTTGTGTTCACTCGCAATAGTTTCTAGGGGGTCTTAAAGGTTTTAAAAACGAACGGCAAGTTTATTTTTTATTTTTTTGGGGGGTGGGGAGTGGATAGAACGCAAACTTATTGCGCGAGAATGCAAAGGCATTGATGCATAATTTTTCCTCCCATCTCATATTTTCACCATGTCCCTTTAGGGGCTCCATACAAATCTCTACTGCTAGCACATGTATCCACAGCTTCAACAAGTCTGAATCTCAAATTTTAACTTTACACAAAACTTTATTCAATTTCAAGAAAGTTATACAATAATTTGACTACTCTTCAGTGATTTTTGTTGCTTTCATTATGCAGATATATTGATGAGCAGCATCAATCCAGCCAAGCGTCTCCCACATAGTCATTATGGGTCAAAAGTTTCTCTTGGTGGTGTTCAAATACACAAATATGAGTGTGACAAGTCCACTCACCACTTCCATGACCTGAGCACTCCATTGAGAGAGCAGCTGCAGGCCCTGCAAAGCAAGATCAAACAACTTCCTGTATTCAGAGTCGGTCTTCTGGGACTCCTGACGCCCTGAGCCGGTCACCACCTACGGAAATGGGAAAAGGAAGTGATAATAAACAGCAAGTAAACAAGATAACATAACATCTAACATAACTACTGTCATTACAGAGAAAACGAGCAAATTAATGAACCACTAAAATCTCATCACACAAGCTAATGATAAAACACCAGGATACCGGCGGCATCCAACAGGAGCTGCATTCGAAATGAACAAACAAAGGAGGAAACCCTGCATCTATGCATTTGTGTCAGCAGTCCAAGACAGCACACAATACAAGCACCATGTCAAAACCCCTGGCATCTGACAACCATAGCTGTGGAACGAACAAACAAATTCCTCCCCGCTTCTCCTCGTCAGTGGGTTGCTGTCACTGATAGCAGACCCCAGTTGTCCTCTGGCTGCCAATGTGTTCTCATTACAGTGCTGCTGCTGCCATGACTTAATTCAAACCCAGGCTGGCCTCCTGCCCTAACATTTCCATATTCATCTGTAAGACTACCGACCCCAGTGGTTCTGAATGCAAACTTCGAGTTGACGAGATTGAGCCTTGAAACCATTCAGCCATGGAAAAGGGAATAGTGTATGAAACGAGAGCTTCTCGCCCTCCCAAGGCTAATGAATATTCCTGAAATCTATTCACATGAGCAAAAAACAAACTCAAGAGCAACATAAGTCACCGTAGCTTCTGATTCTCATTAAGCCGTACCCATTAGTGCTTTTCTGAAAGAGATTTTTCAGCATCCAAAATGCTGAGGCAAATTTTTAGCTAAGGAAAATCAGATGTACTATAAGAACTAGAGTACTAGAGTATACCATACTATGTATACAATGTAATTTATTTATGTGATGGCAAAGAGCACCAAATCACCATATTGGAGTGATATTTGAGGGATCATAAGTGTTGAAAAAACAGTTGTGGAATTTAGTAGATTCAAAGATAGATAGCACAAAAGTTTAATCAAAAGCAAGTCTTTGGGAACAACTAGAAACTATTTGAAAGTTAATAACGAGAACGAGAGAGAGAGAGAGAGAGAGAGAGAGAGAGAAATTGTTTTAAAAATTCTTCCTAACAATTATCTATTTTTCAGAATACTTTGATTTGATAGTTCGAGTGAAGCATTGCATTGACAACTGAAATGTATTGTTTTTGTTTTACATGTTTCTATAATTTACAGGTATATCAAATCAGGCCAGATGTTTAACAAAAAGTCTGTAGCAGTGGGAGATTAAATCGATTTTGATAATATTGAAGATGATTACTGCAGCCAAAGTTTTGCTTTCAAAAAAATGTTCTTTTCAAAGTTTGTTCTCTGAAACCGACTCCGGGAGCTAACTTCGTCAGAGGTCTTTATGTTTAGAAAGAGCAAGACATTTGGCAGATTAGGTAACAGATATTTTGTCCCCCGCCAACGTCATGGCAATATGAGTCGGTGGATGGTGACTGCAAGTCTACACTGCATTTGTTTAGAAAGACCGTGAAGAAAAAAAAACCTCTAACCTCACTGTTGCTGTAGCGAGCCAGCTCAGAAATGAAGCGCATATGGTCTTCACGGATTTGAATCATCTGCTCGCAGATATTATACTGCGGACTACTGCCTGCAGATGTGCACGACCACCTAGAGGATGGAAGAGGACAGGCAATTAAAAACATGGAAGGATCTAGTAAATACTTCACACACATTAAAATAGACCATTTTTCTATTCATTTTTATTCTTTCACAAAAAGCAGAAACTCAGAATTGTGTACTGTTAACATTTTTTCTTTCCAAATGTAACAATAAAACAGCATGTGGAAACAGACTACTTATAAAACTTTTATGATGAATTTGTAGTTTCTTGGGAAAGACCAACCAGTACATTGTTAAAAAATATCTTCTGTATTTCACAAAAGATGTGAAATAAAAAAGAGTTTTAAATCACAAAAGAGTTTGGAAGGGCAGATTTTTATCTTGAGTGATCGATTCCTTTAATAAGCTAAAACACATCTGCAAACAACAGCGTTCCTATTTAACTATGGCCTGCATGGGCACTCACCTGGACTTGTTTTCCTCATAGTGGGCGCTGGTTTTAATATAGCGAGCCAGTTCAATCTGCATGTCACCAAACAAAGGCACTACCTGCAATTGCTGTAGGGGTAAAGCAGAATGTCAAATCACATCAAAAATCTGTCTCAGATCGACACAAGTGGTCAGACGAGACGGACCGGAGTTTACATCAGAAAAAGCACACACACATACACACACCTTGAAAAACTTGTCAATCTTTGTGAGGTTGATTCTCTTCTTGGCATCCAGTTTGTAGATGTTGCTGTTGGTTCCATCCATGAGATAGAGACCAAAGCCCATCACCTACAAGACAGTCACAACAAACTATGTGGAACAATGCCTTAATATATAGATTTTTTTGTTGCGTTTTAATTTTTAACGTAAAACTTTTTGAATCTGTTAAATTATTGTTTGGTCAAGATGATGATACATAAATATCAAGAATTAAATGCAATATCATCAAAAGTCTGAGATTTACGTTTTGGTTGTTTACACAGAGACCGTTTTAAAAAACTTGCACTTTGAAACCCGTTGTCAAAAGTTTGCGTTTTCAGGCACCCAAAACGCCGTTGTCGTGTAAATGAACATCCAAATTGCATTAAAGGGATAGTTCACTTTGAAATTAATTTTTGATATGTTTTAGCTTACCTCCAGTGCATCCAAGATGTAGGTGTCTTTGTTTCCACAGTATCTTCAATTTTGATAATTTTAGGTAAAACCGTTGTTGTCTGTCAGTCATACAATGGAGGTGAAGGGGGTCCAACTCAAAGAGCAGTCAAAATTAAACATTATTTAATGACTCGTAAATGTAAGTACACATTGATGCCCTAAGACACGAAACGAGTGGTTTTTGTGAGAAAACGAACAGTATTTATATCTTTTTTAGCTCGTGTAAGCATATCCATGTCCAAATGATCTGAGAGCAGGGCGCTTCGGTCTGCGCATGCGTACAGCGTTCGCCGGAATGCCCCGGAAGGGCTCCCTCGCGCGTGTTTACGTCACTCATTGTTTATGCAGAGATTTCGGAAGTTTTACCTTACACTGTGAAGATCTAAACATATTTAGATATACAGGATCGCAATGGAAGACGATTTCTATATACCAACAGACATTGACAACGTTGATTTTTTTTCACAACCTTATTTATTTGAACCTGAACCGGGGCATTCCGGCGAACGCTGTACGCATGCGCAGACCGAAGCGCCCTGTTCTCAGATCAGTTGGACATGGATATGCTTACACGAGCTAAAAAAGATATAAATACTGTTCGTTTTCTCACAAAAACCACTCGTTTCGTGTCTTAGGGCATCAATGTGTACTTACATTTACGAGTCATTAAATAATGTTTAATTTTGAATGCTCTTTGAGTTGGACCCCCTTCACCTCCATTGTATGACTGACAGACAACAACGGTTTTACCTAAAATTATCAAAATTGAAGATACTGTGGAAACAAAGACACCTACATCTTGGATCCACTGGAGGTAAGCTAAAACATATCAAAAATTAATTTCAAAGTGAACTATCCCTTTAAATGTTTTATGTGTTTAGCTGAAAATGGTGTTGTGTAAACAGCCCCTTAATGTTACAAAAGATTTCTATTTCAAATAAACGCTGTTCTTTTAAACTTTCTATTCATCATAGAATTCTGAAAAAAAGATTAAGCAGCGCAACCATTTTTTTAACCAAATCATCATATTAGAATGATTTCTGAAGGATTATGTGACCTTGAAGACTGGGGTAATGATGCTGAGAATTCAGCTTTGCCATCAAAAGAATAAAATTACATTTGAAAATATATTAAAATAAAAAAGTTATTTTAAATTATAATAATATTAAACAATATTACTGTTTTTATTGTATTTTATGAGGTGAGCATAAAATACTTGTTACCTCAAACTTTTAAATTGTTATGTTCCAGATGCTAGAAGACAGTGTGTAAATGTCAGTGTGTTCATACTTACTTTGAGTAGCATGTGTTTCTCACTGGGGGTGAGGTACATCTTGTTTTCGTAGTACTCCACACACAAGTTAACAATGTCTGCCAACAGCTCATCAAATCCATTAATCACCTCAAGCTGCTGCTGTAGGGACTGAAACAGAGATGCCTGTCAATATCATTGACTCATACACAGAACATGTCTGAAGCACTGCCACATTTATTAGTCTGCTGTATATAGAGACATGGAGTAAATTTAGTGCATTTCAGAGTTCAAGAACTGCTACATAATATACGGGAAAAAAAATTATTAGTTGCAAAACAACACTCTTTGTTTGTTTAGATGCATTTTCTCTGTATTAAGTGTTAGTTTACAGAAGATGGTGTGGTAGTGGTACCTGTGTGATCTTGTTGTGGTTGGCCAGAAACATGGATAAGTTCTGAGATTCCTGAATGGAGGATGGTTCAGACATTTTTCTCAGGAACTGGGCAGCTCTGATGGACAAAGAGGAAAGGACAATATAAGTAATGAAGAGAAAGACTGATGGTGCATAAATCACAATGAGGCCAGGTTAAGCGTTGTGTCACTACGACAAGCAATTATATATAATTCATGATTTTTTTTAAAGAATCTGACACTTGTAAAAATATGTTGCTGTTGTTTTTTGTTGTGGGGAAAGTGAAAATGCAGGAAAAGTCATTTCTACAGAGTCCTGGAAAGACAAACAAAAAGCAATAGAGGCATAGAGAAAGACAGCAAGAGAGTGACGAGAAAAGTTCGATGACATGAGGTGGAAAACTGGATGGGTGGTTGACAAATCTGACATTTCATAAAAATGTGTTCAGTGGGTGGGCATGCTGAAAATAAACTCAAATCCACACGAACACTGAAAGAGCAGGGAGAATAAAACTAGACAGCTCTAGTCTCTTTAGGGATATGATGGTACACCGTTTTTTGTGCAGGATCTCTGTTCTGTTTATCATAATTGAATAACATTGTAGAATGATTTCTGAAGGATCATGTGACAATGAAGACTGGAGTAATGATGCTGAAAATTCAGCCAGGAATAAATTACATTGTAAAAAATATAAAAACAGAAAAGAGTTCATTTTATATTGTAATAATAGTTCACAATATTACTGGTTTATTGTATTTTTGATCACATTAATGCAGCCTTGTTGAACATAGGAGACATAAATCTTACCGACCCTAAACTCTTGAACAGTAGTGTGTATGTGTAAACTTTTACTTAGTAGTTTGAAATGTCTGTTTAATGCAAATGAAGTACCAAAAAAGCATGTATGGATCAGTGATAACAACTGGATAGAAGATGTAGCGTGACTGCCATCTAGAGGTCACATGTATTGATGACGAGGCCAGACGCAGAACTGAGGCTCACAGAAAGTTACCTCTTGTAGGCGGAGTGATCATTTTTGACACTGCACTTCATGTTCTTAAGTTCATCCAGCACCGCAAACATGTTGATGAACTTCCCCAGAGTGAGCAGATACGCTTCAGACACAAAGTCCTTCCTCCGCTCAGCGTGACAGAGACGTCGCACTTCCCCACAGAAGCGATCTATCGCTGTCCTCTGAGAGTGAAGTAAAATGAGAGCAAAGCATTAGTGTATCTTACAACATCCTGTACTCAAATTCAGAAAATAGCATTAAGCGTTACCTGAAAGTACATGAAGTTCATTAGTTTGGTGACTTCAGGCTCGAGCACCTCCACTGTCTTCTCATAGATCTCCACTCTGTTAGGCTGTTCATTACACTTCACCTGAGAGAGGGACAGATGGAGAGGGTCAAATCAACAGACTACCAGTCTGTGTTGGTGTTTTTTTGAGAGGCTTTGGGCATTACTAATTACCTGAGGGATAGCTCTTGAACAGCTTCTCCATGTATACAGCATCACAGCATACTCCTGTCCTTCCTCCAACATCTCATTCTGCAACACAGCAAAATCTCATTACGAAATTAAAATACACCCGAGTAACTAAATGCAGTTAGATCAATTTTTCCTTCCTCCCTCCCCTCAAAAAATAAAGTTTTAGGATACTGAAACAAGTCATACAGTAAATGAAAAAAAAAATAAACTAATCTAGAATCTTAATTATCAAGTTTTACTCCAATAAAATTAATAATACATTTTCAATTAAACTGAAATTGTGATGGAAATAATTGAATTTATAATTAATGATAAGATTTCCTATTAAATACCACTACTACTACTAATATTAATAATGCAAAATAAAAATAATTTCTGGACTAGTGATCTCAGAATTTTGAAGACCAATGTGTACATGCTTCAAAAACAGATTCTACAATAAACCTTTATCTCATGTTGAATATATTCCCAAAGAACAGATTAACCCACTTAATCTTAAGAATTTAACAATTTAGAAAATCTCTGCTAGGAGTAACAAAACAACCATTCACTCTATCTGTATGTGTGTGTGTGCGCGTGTGTGTGTGGCACCAAACTACTTCCACACACACACCTCAATTCCTCAGTGATGCCAAACAGTCCCCGACAGCTATTACCTCTCACTAATAGAGCACACAGCAGTTCACATTCAATACAAAAACCATTCAGAGCGGCCTACTTCGCTTGGCCAGGCTCCTAAAATGAGCACGGTGAGCGCGGACAATGAGATACTCAAATGGGCCCTCTTGAATCATTTCAAGCCCCTGACAGACTCCTTTAGCAGGGCTTCCAGAGAGCTGGCTTGATAGACTGGTTCAGACAGCCGAGGTTAGCTTTACAGAGCTGTGATGGAGTCGGGGTTTAATACATTAAAGAAGTGCAACTCATGAAGTTGGACTCGAACAAGCCAAGCTGTTTGTGTGAAAATGCTGAGAGGATCTTACCATGTTGGAGTGGACGGTGGCCTGCTCAATGTAACGGGCGATGCCTGTCACGAAGGCATTGCGGTCCTCAAAGTTGGTGTTGAAGTTGGGCTGAGGGTGGCAAAAAGCAGCAGTGTGGTTATGCAAGCCCCGTTTTGTACATGTGTAGGTCATTTGGGTTTATATATTCTAAAATATACTGAAGATCTAGATCAAGTGTGTCGCACATGTCCTGAAAAGTGAAGCCAAAGCATTTCGATCAAAGCAACAACCGTTTCTGGGATATTTTGGCTTCATTTTTCTACAGTAGAAGGAAGTTTAGACGCGTCGTCCATCTTTTTTGCAGTCTAGATGAAGGGCTGCTCTGGGGTCAGTTGTTACCTGGTAAATGAGGGACGAGGGCAGAGGCTCGATGCAGGGCTGCTGATCTGGGAGCGGCAGGTCCTCCAGCAGGTCCACATTGGACAGAGCATCTTCCAGAGTCACTGTGGACGCCATCACTCTACAACGAAACATGAAACACATGAGACAAGAACACTGGCTACGTTCAGGATGGCATACAACTAGTGCTATTAAAAATTATTGTATGCATGTAGAAAACAATATTTGTCAAAATGTGCGGTATCCAACAGATCATTTGACAGGAATACTGAATGCCTATCTCAGAATGTAACACACTTGACTTGACCTTCCACTTCAAAAGCGATGAATGAGAACAATATCAACTGCATGACTCAGTTTTTCTTGACATTCTAAAGCTGAGATGACAACTGGACACCACTCGGTTGGAACTTGGAAGCACTTATTGTTACATACAGTAAGAATAAGTATATACTAAATATACTATCATTAAAAAGACGAGTCAGTAAGTCAGACATTTATTTTATTCCACAAGGATGCATTACATTGATCAAAACTGACATTGTAGGCTATATTTTTACAAAAAAGATTTCCATTTCAAATAAATGCTATTCATTTCAACTTTCTATTCATTCTGAAAAAAAGAAATATAGCAGAACAACTACTTCGAACATTGATAAGAAGAATTGTTTATTGTGCAACAGCTGAGCATATTAGAATGGTCATGTGACATAGAAGACTGGAGTAATGATGCTAAAAATTCAGCTCTACCATGACAAGAATGAAAAATCTTGTTTAAAATATATTAAAATAGGTAATAAAATTAATATATTTAAATTAGTTTTTAAATATTTTAAAATAGTTGTTAATGCATTTGTGATCAAATAAATGTTTTATATATAAATAATAATAAATATTAGTGAGTATAATAGACTTTTCAAAAACATTTTAACAGTAGTGTACGCTCGTTGTTACAATATGCAACATTTTACTACTACAAATAATCTTCACATTAAAGGGTTAGTTCACCCAAAAATGAAAATTAAGTCATTAATTACTCACCCCCATGCTGTACCAACCCCGTAAGACCTTCGTTCGTCTTCGGAACACAAATGAAGATATTTTTGATTAAATGTGACAGCTGGATCACTCCTCCATAGGCTCCCTAAGGGATTGAAACCTGACGTCCCAGAAAGTCAATGAAGAAAATGTTTAAATATTCCATGTCACAACAGTGGCTCAACTATAAGTTTATCAAGCGACGAGAATACTTTTTGTGCGGAAATAAAACAAAAATAACGACTTTATTCGACTATTCCTTTTCTTCCTTGTAGGCCTGAAACGAGACTTCAAGAGATTTCCACGACGCATGCGCGAGAATTGCGATCTCCTTCAACTACTTCAGTTAAGTTCTCGCGCATGCGTCGTGGAAATCTCTTGAAGTCGTTATTTTTGTTTGTTTTTTCGCACAAAAAGTTTTCTCGTCGCTTGATAAACTTATAGTTGAGCCACTGTTGTGACATGGAATATTTAAACATTTTCTTCATTGACTTTCTGGGACGTCAGGTTTCAATCCCTTAGGGAGCCTATGGAGGAGTGATCCAGCTGTCACATTTAATCAAAAATATCTTCATTTGTGCTCCGAAGACGAACGAAGGTCTTACGGGGTTGGTACAGCATGGGGGTGAGTAATTAATGACTTAATTTTCATTTTTGGGTGAACTAACCCTTTAATAAGTAAGATTAGTACATTCTTCAAGACTATGAAATAACACAACTAATACTTTAATCCCACATTGTTCTGCTCCAGAAGGCTGTACAAAACACTCCTGTCACTCTGTATGGTTTTGATATCACAGATAGTAAGCATTAACATAAATATTGGAAATGTTTGGAAACCATGGCAGCAGTTCAAGCAAGAGTTTTAATAGTTGACAGGAAAATATAAGACCACAAAACCTTTGTTATCGTTGCAACTAGGCAACTCTTTCACACCTCACAGCGTCGACTGTGAGAATGAAAGTGTCATCCTACTTCCTCTTCCCCTAATGGGGCAAAACTTCATGATCGAGTCTAACCGGCACAGTGCAATAAATCTCTCCTGTAAAGGGAAATTCATGCTGCTGACATTGATTTAATTGCTAGAAACTTCCAACTCTCACTGAAAAAGCTGGTCCAGAACCTGTACAGTCTACAAACATCTGATTGGCTGTGATTGCAATCATTGCATGTCATGTTTTGCAGCACATTTAACATGGACAGACAAATTGCTTGTTGCTTAACTTAACAGTTGCTGACAAGACAATTAGTCTAAAGGACATCAAAAGAGGAAACACAAAGCAGGCCTGAGGAAATGGAGAAGGGCTACTGTGGTCTTGTAGAGGTAAACAACTGTTAACCTTAGATAAATACTGCAGACATCCTTAGTGTGCTCAGCTGTGTCTCCGGACATCACTAGCAAGCACACATCTAGACTTATTTAGGAAGGCACTTGTGCATCCGATCATGAAGCACTTCCAGAGAGTTAAAAGAGAGAGGAACTTTGAGAAAAAAAAAGCAGAAGGAGTAGGAGATATGTGATGAGGAAGAGAGTAGAAGCGAGTGGGACCCTGCAGTGAGTGTCTCTAGAGAAACAGTGATGTTATCAGACACACACTGCTGTGATCGACACTGACAGCTGTATCTGCAAACTGTGCCGAGTGCTTTTGACTGAACAAATGTACTCGAAAATGTTAATCACACTGCATTAAAGCTGAATAGTGTCATTTGTTTTGATGTTAAAATACTGTACAGTCTTCTAGCATTGTGTGATGTGCATAGCATAGACAACAATAAGTAAGCACTCTAGACTGCCTTCCTGAAGAATGTAAACAGGACAGGACTACTTCTTTGGGCAGAAGGGCTGGCATTTTGGTAATCGATTTGAATATTATTGCAATTCAGTTAAGTCGCTAGAGGTGAATTTTGAAAAGTTTGGAAAATAAACGGGAGCTGAGATTGAACACAGATGTCAGACTGAATATCAACTGTGAAATCTAATGATGCAAAGTAAAACTCAGATCAAGAGCTGCACGATTAATCGTTAAAAGATCGCAATCTTGATCCAAACACCCACGCAATCTTGTTCCTAAATGACAATGATTCCGCAACATCTATTACGCCTGTTTCACACCTCAAGTGTCGGCGGAGCATGAACACCGCGTATTTTGTTACTGCCCATGTTAATGAATGAGTGTCAGAAACACGTGCTGCTCACGCTCCGCTGACGCTTGCGATGTGAAACTATTTAAACCAAAGACTTTAGGCACTTTTGACAACTTTTGAAAGTACGAACATCACACTTCAACATTCAAATCTGCGTTTTCGCTCCCGTATCATAACAACAAACTGAAAAAAAAGAAAAAAAAAGCTGCACTACCAAAGCGCTCTCCTCTAGGCTGTGTGCCTTACCCGATGCATCTAATATGAAGTTAACCATTTAAGAACTTTCATAATTGACTGACCTGATAATTGACTGACCTGATAATTGACTTGATAATATAAATAAATATGAAGTCAATAAGAACACTTCTTAGCTTGTTTTGGGTGTGAAATCTAAACAAGATGGCATGCAGAAGGGCCATATGTACCTTTAAAGTACTAATATGCACCCTTTATGGGCTAAATAAGCTCCATAAGAGTGTATGTGTATGTATATTTATATATATAAAATTGTCGCAATCATGCAGTCATGGTTTCCTTTACACATAAATCTCAACAATCTGATCTTTGACAATGAACTGAGATCAGCACAAAAAAAGGTGACGTAACTCACAACTGACATTACACAATTACTGCGCCCTTTTCATGAGCCGAGTTTGTGTTTAGGAATGTACAGTATTTCAGCTGGTATTATTTCCTGAGGCTTCTGGCAGCTCCATTATTTAAACATGATGAATATTTATAAGCAGCTAATCCAGGCAGGACGCAACCAAACTACTGTCCTGTAAATATTCAAAAAAAGGTCTATTTGTTTCTTTATTATTTTTTTGTAAGCTTAGTTGTAGTCCAACTAAGTATGCAGGTCAGTATCTTTCGTCAAAAAGGAAGTGGGTAAGAGACTGTGGACAACAAGACAAGAAGCTCTGTTTTGTGGGTTATATCTGTCAAACACAGTTGCTGATGAAGTCTAGCACTTTTCACTGTAGGTGCACTTGCTTCAAATATAATGCAGACCTGAATGGTCACAATTAAGTTCCTAAATGGAATATTAATCATTAACCATTTTTTTAAATCGCTGTGAGGTAAAAAGGGAAGTTGTCTTGAGTGAGCTGAACATCGTTCCTCTTTAATGCTGCAGTAGTTCCCTGAACTTCTTTTTTAGATGACATCTTAGAAAAAAACGCTGACATGCAATCAGAAATCTTGTCTTTTCTTTTACTCACTGGCAGTTAAACCAGATCATTAAGCCACAGCGGCCCGTCAACAGAGAACGTTTCGGTCCATCAGACCACTGCAGTTAAAAGCAGTGCAATGTTGTTTAGAGACCACAATCATTCCACAGGCTTTACAAGCCTTGTCATGTCCCTGAAGTTCTACACCCCTGAATATTCGTCTATGGGCCAGGTCATGATCAACCTAAGTCTCATAAATGGGGATGGCAGCAGAGAAAATTTGAAAACATGGTAAAACATGATAAAATATTTGGTCTATAATTCTCTATCTAGTCTTTTGGATGGCCAGATTTTAGATTACAAATTATAATCAGTCAGTATGATACTGATGCAAGTTTCACAAACTTTAAAGTCATCGCACAAACTCATCAAGAACAATGAGATCTTTATAACAGTATAGCGGACTACATAAAATGCATATAAATATAATTTGTCACTCTATCTCCCAGTAATATGTCTTAGTAAGATGATATTTAAAAGCTTAGTTTTCTGATGAAAGGTCTATAATTTTTAGTGTGGGGGGCAAAACACAATGCAATGGGCTGACAATGACGACAGAGAAACCCAATGGTCCTTGAGGTCAGAAAAGACCGCTTTAAGTTAAAGGAATCAGGATTAATAGCCTATGTATTTAATTTATTCCGGACTAAAATACTACCCAGTGTTATTTTCCATTTGATTACTTTATTCAGTTTCTGTATGTGAATACTAGTGTTAGACCTATTCAAAAACTTTTCTCTTTAATTGTCTTTAATGGTATCTTTATTCTATTGTATTTATTTGTGCTACTTTTTTCAATTTAATTAAACAATTTAAATCAAGCTTCCTTGTGATGTGTAAATTCTTAACAACAATATTACCCCATTGTAAAAATGCAATGAGCGTAAACATTTAGGCAAGATAAATGTAATAATTTTGTTTGGAAAAAATGCATTCCCCCCCCCCCCCCCCCCCCCCCGCACTTTCTCCCCCCCCAAACAAAAAAAATCCCCCACATGAGAATCATCTAAGGGGGGATTCCCCCTCCCCCAACCCCCATAATTTGCATAGTTATTATTGTTCTTTGGTGTTTAGATTATACAGGTTTTTCCTAATGTTATTTAATAAAAATACCGGTATTTTTTTTCTTCTCTCAAAATCTCTTTTTTTCACCACAAGCCCCGCCCCCTCAAGCCCCGCCCCCGTGATAGAATCGCGATACGAATCGAATCGTGGGTCAAAAATCGTGATACGAATCGAATCGTGGGTTTGGTGTATCGTTACAGCCCTAAAAACTACACAATAAATGCCGCAAATATTGAGAAAAGCCGGCGAAAAATCAGTCTTTAGGAGCTGGTTCCTTAAAGGGGTGGTTGATTATGATTTCACTTTTCTTACTTTACTTAGTGTGTAATGTTGCTGTTTGAGCATAAACAACATCTGCAAAGTTACAACGCTCAAAGTTCAAAGCAAAGGGAGATATTTTCTTTTAAACAATTTGCTTTTTAAGGACTACAACAAACGACTGGTAGGGACTACAAGAAATTCCTCCCGGGTTAGTGACATCACTAACCCTAAAATTTACATAAACCCCACCCCCGGGAACGCGATTTATAGATTATCATGAAAGAATATGCTAAATCAATGACTTGAAGATAGTTAACTCCACATCAGCAACAAATTAATTAACTACCATTCAGAAATATCCTGTTGCATTCTACATGTTGTCTCTCTATCATTGTCTGACTCCGGTTTGAACATAAAAGGCTAAAAGTTTTAGAAATTTTTAGTGCATGTCTGTGTGAGCTGCTAACACACACAAGTTCTTGTAGCTCCGCCCTTTGTGCTGGGAGCAGCAGCTCATTGGAATTTAAAGGGACAGACACAAAAACTGTGCGTTTTTGTTCACCCTCAAAAAGTGACAATTTTAACATGCTACATAAAAATATCTGTGGGGTATTTTGAGCTAAAACTTCACATACACACTCTGGGGACATCAAAGACTTATTTTACATCTTGTAAAAAGGGCCTCATACCACCCCTTTAAAACGAAACCATGCACAACCAGTGTAGTCCAACAATACATAAATAAAAACTCAACAGCAGCTGGTGATTTGTTTAGCATCCTGTTTGATGTAAAAGAATAGTAACTTGCTGAACTGCCTACTTTCAGTGATGTCCTTCTTAAAATGAAGTTGTGTCTGCTTAAAGGATCAGCTTTGTATTGTTAGTGTTAGGGGTGTGACGGTTCAGCTTTTTATCACAGTTTAAGGGTCACGGTAAAAAGTAAAAAGGTCAAACAGTTTGGCTGTACTGCTCAGTCACTTGTAAAATAGTAAAAGCAACATGAAAAAGGGGGGGACAGAACAACAACCTTCCACATTTTGTATTCCTGCCCACAGGCTCAACAGAGGGGTGGTGCCAAAATCAAAAGTGCATTATGGTTGTTGAAGTTTCTGGCAAAAGGGAACGCCAGAGGCCTTTTTCTGATTTCTTTTGCTGAGGTGCTGTGGTTTATTGCTTTGATGTCAGTCAGACAGGAGGGAGCTTCTTGGTCAGAATAAGCTGTACAGTAAAACAGACTTTATGCTGATTGTCAATAAACAAGACTGAAAACTGCTAAGCCCCTTCAAGAATAACTACATTGGACGTTGAACTTGAACGTCACTTGGTGTTGGACTGTCTCCAGTCCTACAGCCAGGGTGGAGATAAGACGCTGATTCTAAGCATGTAGCCTACATGAAACTAGTGTTGCACGGTGCACCGATACTTCAAAAGTATCGCGATACTCTGAAATTAAAAACTTCACGATACCTAAATTTATTAGTATCGATACTTCTAAGAATGACCGCGTTCCAGATTTGTAAGAGTATTGCATGTTGGTGGGTGGTCGCACGCTTACAGTGCCTCACTATGGACGTCTGTGTTTTTCTCCTCATGCGCGTGTGACAGGGCGCGGCATCTGTTTGTCTTGTATTCCGGACTAATCCCGAGATGGTTCTCACTGCGGAACATGAAATCCACGGGGAGGAGTCGGATCCAGATCCAACTCCTCCCACCTTACATACACCTAAACCTAGCCAACTCCGCCCCCTGATCCCTAAACACACCCCTAATCCCTAAACCCAACCCTAATCCTACCCATCTCCACCCCTTGGATCTTGATCCGACTCCTCCCCGTGGATCTCATGTACTGAATTGAGGTGCTACTGCTAATCCCTCCGCACGTTCAAACGTCTTGACCCCGCCTTTGCTTTAGTTTCATTGGTTGAATCTGTAAACCAATCATTTTCCTTTCTGCCCTCAGAACATGTTTGAGTCAGTAAAACTCCTATCTGCGAACTGCACGAGCAGAGAGAGAGAGAGAGAGAGCGAGCCCCGGTCGCGCGCGCGCGCACTCTCTCTGCGGAGCCAGGCGAAAGTATAAACAAGGCTTTACCGTCTCAAAACTAAGCGCTCTCTCTCTCTCTCGCACATATTAATCAAAATAAATCGACACGATGGTAAGGTCGGGAGACTAAAGTTTCATTTGGAGCATTCGGAGGTTTTTTTTCCTGAATTACCGCTGGGTGTAAATTGGGATAAAATACGTTGCCTTATCTTCTCTGAAAAGCATTCCGCACATTCAGCTGACAATAACCACACTTTAAATAAACGGAAAAAAAAACTATCCAGTCATGAAATGTTTTCTGTGATGACACAAATCTTCTGGGATGTCCTAACCGCCGGGATAATCACACAACGCGCACACGTCCGATAATAACTCATTTGAATCGATTCGTTAATGAATGGTTAAAACAACTGATCTGTCTGAATCGGTGTATAACTAATCGGTAACACTTTGTAATAAGTTTTCATTTATTACATAAATTACATAAAAAGTAGGCTACAGTTTGCTTACTCAAGAGTAAGTTTTAAAACAAATAAAAACACTTGTTTTTCCCCCCTGAAAAAGCATATGACTACTTTTTTCCACACAGTGCTATCAGGAATCGATAAGAGAATCGTTAAAGAATCGGATCGATAAGCAGAATCGTCAGTGGCATTGATATTGATAAAATCTTATGTTTCTTATGATAACTGAGATAATGCTGCTAAATTTATTTATTTTTTTACCTTGAATGTCAATGCTCTAATTTATTTTTTATATTTTTCATATTTCATATTTTGTTCAAATGGTTAATATAGCCTATCTGCTGTTCAGATGTTCATTTATTAGTGTGTATGATTAGAATGTTGTCCCAGTTTTAAAATAAAGCACAGCAATGATATTTGAGAGTGTTTCTCCCTTTTCAGGAAAAGTATCGAAAAAGTATCGAAATCGCAATTCTTGTCTTGGTATTGGTATCGAAACAATAATTTTGGTATCGTGACAACACTACATGAAACACAATCTGAAATGCAAGAAAAAACATTTAAGCTACTCTCTAAAGTCACACACACACCTATGAAAACTCTAGTCAGAATATCTAAAAATATCAAAACCACAATAAACCGTCCAGACCAAACATTCCTGGAGACTGACACTGCCATCTTCAGTGTGACATACCAATATACACCAAGTCTGGCCATCTGCCATGAGCTTTTACTCCTGGACATCCACCAAGTCAGTATTAAACAAAGTACAGCGGCTCTTAAGCACAATGAGTCTGAGAAGATTTCCATCTGTGTTGATATCTGACCATGCATGCCAAAACTTAACTCCAGCAGCACGCAGTATGACAAAAAAAAGGCCTTTTTTGCAACACATGCTGTGCAGATTCAACACCTGCTGCACACGGTGTCTTCCTCTCTGAAATTTTCACATCTTCACACACACATTTTCCTTTCGTGGCAGCGGAGGTTGTGGCACTGGCACACGAACAAAAACTTCACAACATGCAGCACACATTGGTGTGCGCTCTCACTGAAAATTTGACACATACTGCTTTTATATCACACTTAGTTTGCACACTAGATAAATGTACACACTAACTTTGAATGTCATATGATGATAAACATCACATCTTGCCTTATTACACAAAAAGCATTTGCATGTATCAAAGTAAACTTGTGATTACCTGCCACCAACTGTGTTTGGCTGGATCTTTTAAGCCTAAAGATGCCTTTTCACTATCTCCGACATTCTGACGTATGATTGTCCTACAGAACTTTCAAACTGGTCGTGATGCAGCCCTTCACTTATTCACCATGGTAAAATGAATGAATAATGAATATACATTCACACAAATTTTCTGAAAGAAAAATCATAGGTTTTCTAGGGCTAATCAACAATAATTTTTCAGGCACAATTACTCATAACCACCCATTTTACAGAAACAGTGTTAAAAGATTAACATTTTAGTGCAAAAAATATTGGTAATTCTTCCCTCACACTCATAGTTTTGATTAGAATACATCACATCCGGTCGAGTGGTTGCACAGCCGCAAAAGTTTGAATATTTCACTCAAAGCTCAAAACGGATCAAGATTTTCAATACTCAGCACAGATCTCTACATTGGAAATTAATGACATCCAAACAGTTATTTGTCAAAGATGGTGGCTTAATCAGAGCGGTTTAATCCATCTCTAGTCTTAATCTACATCCAGGAAACAAACAGACAATGTTTATGAGACAAACTAACAGTTTACAGTGCTGTGATTCAACTTAAGTTGAACTGCTCTGATTGGATTTCGCTTAGCCAGCATGAAAACCAATACAAATCTCTCATTGACTTCTGTTTCTGTAAACCTCAATCTTAGAATGTCAAGAACAACAATAAACATATAATGAATATATTATACATGAAGAACAGTAAAGGATTTTTTTAAGGGACAATATTTGTTCCCTTGAATTTAATATCAGGGGCATTTTTCCTTACTTTTCGCCACCAACTTTATATTATTTTCCCATTCAACATGTCTTAAAGACAGATGTCAAACCAATATTTTAAATATCTCCAAGCTCTGGTTAATTTATGATCCTGATGCTTGCAGACCATGCCAGAATGAACTATAGGCATAGCATACAAATGGATAGATAGATAGATAGATAGATAGATAGATAGATAGATAGATAGATAGATAGATATGCTCTTATCAGTGACAGGCAAGCATGGAAAAATAAAGCAAAAAAAAAAAAAAAAAAAAATAATTAGTTACATTACTTGCTGTTCCATAACTTAACAAACAGAAACACTAGTAGGCTACAAAGTTTCAGTAAAGTTGTAACGTTACAGAAAGCTGTTCACCCAAACTACGAGATAAACTATAACGCACTCATTTTAAACAACGAAGCGTGCAGTTCAGACAACGTTTATTTTAATCGTTCTTGTTAGACGCGTCGACTGTAACGTTAGCCGTTCGCGTTTCCATACGCGCAGTCGCGTGAACAAACAGGCCCACTTCATCCACGACGTGAAACTTCAAACAACTCAAAGGAATTCAACCCGACAATACCTTTTCATTCTGCCTTGCCCATAATGAAACATAAACATATATTTGACCAAAAGTACGCGAGCGCTGACTATTTGACTAACTAATTAACTACAGAGAAAGCTTTCGAGAAAAAGACAACACCCAGAATGAAAGTAAGGCAAAGCTCTGCTCTACCCACCCTTACGTGAGATTTCCAGGACAAACTATCCGCTTCGATTATTCATTCATGCATTTTCCGTAGTGATTTCCAGTTCTGAGGTGGCTGAGAGGATGAGGTGACCTTGTAAGAGCGTTTTCGGCAGTTAATCTGCGGTGTTTTGGAGTGGTTGAGGGAGTTTGCGGAGGAATCCTGCTCGCGGTGAGTGTTGTCGCAGGCGCAGCTCTGGCTGGAAGTTCCTGTTGCGCTCTACAGGGAGATTCAACAGGAAACTCCAGCGCCGCAGTTCTGCACACTGCCGGCAGGGGTTCAGGGATATAACTGTCCGTGAGCGCAGATGTAGGCGTTTGAAAACGTGAAATGTTGGTTTATCATGTGAACTCAAAATGTGAAATGTAAATATTTAAAATAAACATACAAGATACACAACATCTTATATGTAATTCCATACATACCCATGCTATTCTACTGTTTTTTTTTTTATTACTTTGATTTTATTTTCTTATATTCCTCCTTTTCATATATTTCTTTACCACATCCTATTTATTTTCCTGTATTGTGTACTTCATGCCAATTAAGTTTTTCTTGTTGTTAGAGTGATGAGAGTTACCTTAAGTGAGAGATGCATATATTCACTACAGTTCAAAAGTTTGGGGTCACACATTTTTTTAATGTTACAGAAAAAAGTCTCAAGGCTGCATTAATTTGATCAAAAAAAGTGACATACTAATATTGTGAAATATTATTACAATTCAAAATAACTGTTTTCTGTTCTAATATATTTATAATGTATTACTGTGATGCCAAAGCTATTTTTGCAGCCATTACTCCAGTCCCAAGTGTCACATGATCTTTTAGAAAACATTTTAATATGCTGATGTTGCTCAAGAAACATTTAATATTATCAATGTTGAAAACAGTTGTGCTAACATTTTAAAAGCCTTTTAAATAGTACTTGCTAAACAAACATTTTCTTCAAAAACAAACCCAAAACTTTTGAATGGCAGTGCATATAAAAATGAGGTAACATTATACTGTATCTCAAAATCAGGGCAATTATTTTAATATATGCAATCCATTCAGCACAATGAAAAACAGCTTTAAGCAACAACAAAACATACAAATATAGGCTTGAACTGCATACAAATGTAGTCTACAATTTTCATTGTTAGCTCATATTATGTACAGTACTTAATTTTTTTCTATTCACTGTTGCATGTAATATACATAATTAGATCACCTGTAAATTAAATTGCTTTTGGCATGTGCACTTCACATATCCACTGCATGTAGAGGACAATTAAGTTTTACATCTGACATATTGAGCCTTAACACTGGCCAAAAACGCTAAAAAAACAAAGTCCACAAAACATTACATTACGTATCTTGATGCAGAAAATGTGCTGTAGACAATTTAACACAAGTTTCTCTGGTGACAGACCCAAAGTGCTACTTCAGTACCAATGAAGTGCTATTGTGAATTTGTCTGTCTCATGTGCTATGATGTCAGATATCCTGGTACAGACATACAAGAACAGTACAGCAGCCGTCATGCAGCAGTACAATAAATAATCTGTCTTGTGTTCAATGCTCAATTGTGTTCGAAGCCATGTTCAATCTGTTAACACTGTTCAAATCCAGCCATTAGTGACAGCGCCAAGGACTCCACTGTAAAAGAAAACAAAACCTATATGGTGAGTACAACTAAATATTTCCGGGTCATAATTAGAAGCAGTGGAAGTGGAGGACTTACAATGTGGAAATGAGCCTCTGCAAACAGCCTTGTTTAAAATAGTCACAAGAAACATGTGACAGTTTTTAAAATCTGACTCCATTTTGTCGATCGACTCGATTCTGAGGAAGAAAAGAAACATATTTAAAGAATGGTAAAAGCCATGTAAAAATAGCTAAAGAGAAGTAAAACCCCATCCTCTTCAAGCTGATGTGAAAGCTGCAAGATGAAGACATGTGGCAAGATGGAAAAATGTGAAAAGATCCCATACATGATGTAAAAGTTTTGAACTTACTTCCAGGCCCCAAAACCAGCCTGCCACCTGTCTGAGAAGATGAGAACCAAATTCAGCACTTTCATGATGGCCTCCTTGACAAAACTGACCTGCAAAGACACAGTAACCCCAACTCATGGATCAGAAACAACACAAATATCTATTACAGTTTAAAAGTAAAAACTAGGCCAACCACCACGAGGAAGACAGCTTACTGAATTAATAAATAAAAAAAACTGCAAATGTGGCATGTAAGAATGAGCCAAAATCTAAAACATGTACTATTTATTTCCTGACAGACATGGTTTGGCCTGTTTCATTTCAGCTTACTTTCTCTCTGAGCAGACATCGGTCATGAATGGTGGACAAGTATCTGTAGTGGATTTTAATGAGCTGGTCCAGGTCCTTTGCCTCCTGCACTTGGTGTTGAAATTCTAAACCTGTACTATGTAGGATCTGTGAATGAATGCATGGTAAATGTCCACATGATGATAAAAAAAAAAAAGGTTAAAATCTAATTTCTCTGCATTTCAACAAAAAAAAAAAATAGTCTGAACTCTACTGCAAATAAATTAAGTCTATTTTCCGTATGTCAAACTCACCCTAGTCATAATGTAGTTGTGCAGGCTGTTGACAAAGTGCATGAGTTTGACCCTCAGGAGAAACATCCTGTGAATCTGCTGGTTTATGGGCTCTTTGGCTGTGCTTTCCTCAGATTGGCCTCCTTCTTGCCTCTTAGCGGCTACTGTCAAATCTGTGGGAAGACTGTATTTTAAGATTCCATAATAGCAAGTGAACTGAAACCATCCTGATTTGAGAGTACTGTGAATAAAGATAGTTCATATGTCACAGGGGAAAAAAAGACCTGTGATCGCAGACCAAAAATAAGTTACAATGGTACGATCAAGTTAAAGGGATGGTTCACCCAAAAATGAAAATTGTCATTATTTATTTACTCACCCTCAAGTTGTTCCAAACCTGTATAAATGTCTTTCACCTGCTGAACACAAAAGATATACTGAAGAATGTTGATAACCAAACAGTTGACGGCACCCATTGACTTCCATAGTATGAAAAAAAATGGAAGTCAATTGGGTACATCAACTGTTTGGTTATCAACATTCTTCAAAATATCTCTGTTTGTGTTCAGCAAAAGAAAGAAAATCAAACAGGCAAATGATGACAGAATTTAAATTTTTGGGTGAACTATCCCTTTAATGATTTAAATATGAAGTTAATGACATAGATATGAACTACATAGATATTTTATTGGCTTGCGCATTTAATAGTGTATCCTTTTTGTAATAATATCCACTAGCTTTACTTCCCTCTCATTGGATTACAAACAGAAGTAAAAAAAAAAAAGTAAAAAAAAAAAAAATCAGAAATGCAATCATAACTCACCACTGAATCGTAATGTGTCCAGACTATACTTGGCCCATTTGATCTGAAGCAGCAGTAGGAAGACCTGATTGTAGATTTTCTGACACTCTGAGCTAATAACAATATCTACAGGCCATGGAACCTGGTGAGAGAAATTATACACAAAAATGCACAATTTATAAAAATAGATACATACATTTACATTTCGAAACAGATCAATTGTTTTAATGTAATATAAATGTGTTAATATAATCAAAGCAAAAAAAGCTAAATGAATACATTTTCAAAGTAGAAATTCAATTCATTGTAACCTTATAACTCAGAGTAAGACCATCAAGGTTATTCACTGGCTGTTTTTTTCTTGCAGGATCGATAGTTTCAAGAAATATGGACAACCTAGAATCATGAGAAAGATGTGAGAGAAACATAAGTGAACCACAGGATACTGAGTGGTGACAGGTAGGGTTGAATGGTAAACCACAGGATCTCTAGAGCGGTCCATCTGCAGTACCTATTGCTGTCCTCTGGGTGGCGCTGTCCAACAGCCTCTTGCAGCTGCACATTGAGGAATGCCAGCTGCTGCCAGCTCTCCTTCTCCAGAACTTTGTCAAAGATGGCTGTGTAGAAATCATACATGGTATCCCCAGCCTCCAACAGGAAGTAGTTTCTCATGGCCTGCAAGTACCCTAGAAGCCTAAGATTAAAAAAGAGAGGCTTAAGCATAAATGCTCTACAAAACTATATTGCGAGGTTTGTGCACTAAGGATTCTCCTGCAGGATCTTACCTGTAGTCTTTCTTCAGGGTTCTCATGAGGTTCCCACAGCATTCGATGTATCTCCTCTCAATATGTGGATACAGACAGGAACGGAGCGTAAGCTCAAACGTCTGACATGTCACAGACTCGGAGGAGCGGTCCAAAATCACACTGCCGCCAGAGAATTTCTCGAGGAAGTCATTCTGCTCTAAATAAAGCCTGCAAAAGATACCACACATTACCTTTTCACCTTTGTGTGCTCTTCAGTGAAGTCAAATCATTTATTCTGTATTCTGCGGTTACCTTGCAAAATTAATGGCCAGCAGGGGGTCATGGATGTCATCCAGCTCCAGATGACGTGCTACAATGGACTGCATCTTGATAAGGCTCTTTTTAGTGGCCTGTTGCTCGGTAACCATGTTCGTAGGTGATTCTTCTCCATACCGAAGACGTGTCTGCACTGATTCCAAGAAAAGCGTGTACAGACTCTTTCTTTCGGCATCTGCAGAGACACAAGTGTCAGAAATTTTTAGACAATCTTGTTTATCATCAAACTTTCTATATGCTCTAAGAAACATTTAAGGGTGCGTTATCGGCCGATAATAGCTTTCTATAGTTTGATCGCTGGTCTCTATAAAGGCCGATCAGAAGAGCTGATCAGATGATGCAAAAGTCGGGAGGCAATTTTTTTGAAATATTATAAAAATGAAGTAAAACAAACAAATTTAAATATATATATATACATACATATATATATTTTAAAAATAAAAAAAATATTCCTTCAAGGTTGTTACCATTAACAAAAACGACACTTATAAAAATGTGAACATGCAACAAAATAAAAAAAATGCTGAAAATTGATTAACTATACAGAACTACAGAGAAAATTACTTCTGACTATCAGTATATGAACCATCATGTGACGTATTCATGTCATGGGTATAACTGACAACAGACTTCAGTAATAAACTAGCATGAAGCAAGGTAGTAGCAGAAATTAAACGTATAATATAAAACAACTATATTAAAATGAAAAAAGTTGCATTTTGTAATTTCAGTAGATTCAAGAACTATTTTTTTCGTCAGGAATTCTTACTCAAAGAGCTTGATAATAATGAGTATTCATTTTAGATGTCATCTATATAAGATTTTATAAATTTCCATGTTTTTTACAGGTCTAGAAATCTTAAGCTCATATTTAAAATTTTGTCTTGGAAAAAGACTCTTGGAACCCAGGTTCTAAAACAAAAAAAGACAGTTATTGAGGAAACAAATGAAAATGAATAATATAATATGTGATGGGATTTTTTAAATTAATCATAATTAATATTTATTTTTCTTGCAGGATTAACAATTATATATGCTTTTGAAACCTGAAATGTCCCCAACCAGTCAGTGTGTGTGCGTTAGTGAATCATCTCCAAATATAACAAAAGGGAAAATGAAACTAGACATATCTAAATTTATAAACTCATGACTTTGAGTAACAAAGCTTCTACCTAGTAACAGAAGGGTTTGCTGAATAAGATCATATTGGAGAAAAAATATGTCCTGAATCATGTCACTTTTGCCATGCTCGTATTCTATAAAAACTTTTCTTTTTGCTGGTAGGATTCTCTCTGAAATTGGTCGGAGATCCTCCGGCCGTGATTGACACATATTCAAAGGCATTGTCTAGAGTCTGTCAAGTTAATGCTGCGCAGCAGGCTAGTGGAACACTAGAGATCTTATTTCCCAAGTGATAGTGTTCATCGGGGGCCAAAACGTTGACCGACTCAGCCGACGTCGATTAGGAGGATAAATATGATCGAACGTCGATCAGGAGACGACCCAGGTAAACCTAACTCAGGTGCGTAGGGGAAAAATGTACCACAAATGTCAGATACTTTTCATCTTTATTTTTAAAAGCTTGTTTTGTCTTTAAATCGTTTAACACCATCTTACAGCCTCCCTGAAATAGACCCCAGTCTCCTGGTTAGGAACCATTGATTTAATTGATGCAAACACCCTCAAACATAAGTCTTGAATATATTTCTAAAAGTCTGTGCCATAAACACAAACCGGTGACTAGTTGTTCTCAGACGCAACCTATGGCTGATGCTGGATCTACGTAGATGCAGTCCACTTATGAATCACAAGTGTTCTTAGATAACAAGATACTGCTAAATGTAGCAGCACTGGCACATTTATAGCACATGACATTGTAAGTAAATGCTGCAGTGTTGTGTTGTTATATTTGACCAATTTATTTTATTATACGGGATGGGCACTGAAACATACTCAAATTAAATAAAAAAATAGCCATTTTCCAGAAATACATAAACGAAATGGTAAATGGACTGCATTTATATAGCGCTTTCACAGACCCAATGGCCACCAAAGCACTTTACGCATTGCCTCACATTCACTCACTCACTCATTCATACACTGACGGCGGTGTCAGCCGTGCAAGGCGCCATCCAGCTCGTCGGGAGCAGCTGGGGTTAGGTGTCTTGCTCATGGACACATCGACACTTGGTCAGGTGGAACCGGGGATTGAACCACCAACCTTCTGGTTTGTAGACAACCTACATGAACCACTGAGCCACTGTCGCCAACTAAATTGAAACTGAAAACCGAAATACAAAACTTATTCTCTCCGACACTGACCTCTGGAGGAGCCATCTGGCTGTTCGGTCTCCTTGCAGTCCAGGTTTTTCAGCAGCTGCATGGATTTGCCAGCCATGATGATCTGCTTGAGTACAGGCTTGAGGAAGGACACCATGGTGTGCTGTCTGCTGCTGGACGCCTGCTCCCCACCAGAGCTTCCACTGGCAGCGTCGCTGAGCCTCTCCTCGTTCTCCACCGTCTCAGAGACGCTATACAGCGTGTAAGTGGCATACCAGAAGTCCCTGTGGTTTACTGGTACATCCTTGTTCCTAGCAAACATGCCCATATATTTGTTTTTTGGCAGGCAGCTTTGTAAATAAGCAGGATAATGTGAAGTCATCTGGTGGTTAGTGCAAAATAAACCCCAAAAGAGTGATCCGCACCGAGACACGACACTGAGGGGACTTATATCACCCTGGTCTGAATGGATTTATTTTGCAATAATGACCGACTGACTGCACGTAATTCCTTACATAGAGTACATTTCAAAAGTTTGAGGTCAGTAATATTTTTTAAATAAGTCTCTGATGGTCAGCAAGGCTGCATTTCCAAAATGCTCATTTTAAGCGACACAAACACAGCACTTGCAGAGTAGCACGTGACGTCAATCTATGTATGTTTAATATATTTATAGTCAAGTCAAGTCATCTTCATTTATATAACGCTTTTAACAATGGATTGTTCCAAAGCAGCTTTACAGAGATAAACATATAATTTAAGGTAACAGAGATAGAATTATAGAATTACATCACAACTGTTGCAATTTGATGGTTGCACTAATCCATTTCACATTCTCACAACCATGCATTGTCAAAATTGATAAAAAAAAGTTACTCGGCAACTGGCGAGTCATGCTCTTCAGGTCGGGAAATATGGAAATCCGTAAGAATACAGAAAAATCACATCTCTGAATATTGTGAAATTTAACACAATATTTACAACTATTACAATTTAAAACAACTGCTATATTTTAAATATTTACTGTAAATATTATACTGTAAATATTTTTAAATATTGTAGAACTATTCCTGTGATGGCAAATCTGAATTTTAGAAGCCATAACTCCATTCTTGAATGTTACATGATTCTTCAGAAAGATTAAAAGATTCAAGAAAAAATTAAAACAGTTGTGTTTTTTGGAAACTATGATATATATTTTTTTTAGGTTTTTTGATGAATAGAAAGTAGAAAAAAAAACAGCATTTATTTGAAATAGAAATCTTTTGTAACAATGTAAAAGTCTTTTTTGATTCAAAGTCACTTTTGATTCATTTAATGCGTCTTTTCTGAATAAAAGTATTAATGTCTTTCATCATTTTGCCCCCGAACTTTTGAACGTTAGTGTACATACACATTTATGGGTTTTTTTGTACCTCTGAATTATAAACTCTTTGGCGGGGTCAAATAAGTGACCGTGAACGATCCATTCATCTACAATCTCAAGGTACGGCCGGACCGTTTCTACCCAGAGAGAGAAAAGGAGTGCCACCTGATAGGAAGGGGGGAAAACATATTTTGGGATCTTAAACTTTTTATGATAAGCAAAAAAAAGATGAGCACTACATCTACTGTTTGAAACAAAAACAAAAAACAGGCACACTTACAGACTGCTCAGAGGCCTCGCCTGCGCTGTCATATTCTATGATGGCCTTGTAGAGGGTGTTGAGTAAGTGTGATGCTCGTAATACGTTGGGCGTTCCTGGTGGCACTTCAGCCACTCCTGTGCAGAAAACCCTGTGTAGCATCGTGATCTGAGCCAGATGAGGACTTAACCGTTCCAGCACAGATGATAGAGTCACTGTCTCATCTATGAAGAATCATAATAGAATTAATACTATAATTATTCAAAAATAACTGAATACATTTACAGACACAGAAAAAACAACCTTTGGCAATAATGTCTTTTTCGATATTATTGAGCTCTTCTTTAAAGCTGGTGAAGTATTTGTACAGGGCCCAAACGAATGCTTGGTAGGTCCGGAAGGGAGGCTCAGAGCTCTTCTTGGAGGACGAAGAGGACGACGTGGAGTTAAGACCTGGAGGACAGGGCTCTACGTTGTGGCCGGTCACTTCATCAATAAACTTTTGCAGACGGGAAACAGCCTGCCCATAGGCCGCTATGTGCTCCAGTACAGAGTGAAGACAGTTCTGTACACAAATAGGAATATATAAAAGCACCTTGAACCATCAATCCTATGGTTCTATCTTACACAATTACAAAAAAAAAGTTCTCTTTATTTTAAGTGTGTAAACTTCCAAAAAATGGTAAACTTCCAACAAACCCCAAAAACTTAGGCCTGACAGGGAATGATGAAAAACTGTCTCCACTCACATTAGTTAGATGAGTGACCACCACATCATTCCTCACAGTCACCTTGCCATCACTGTGCTGGAAAATGAAAAGTTTTTTTACACCAGAGAAGAGCCTGAGGAGAAGCAGAAAAGAACACATGATTTTTCCTGTGAAAAAAAACTTGATATGAGCAATCAGTCATCTTTGTGAAACATTCTTATCTGGGTAAGTAAACATTCAAGTGTCAGCAACCAGTGCAAACTCCATTCCAGAACTGCTCATTCCCTGCAGATTTAAACTTGCATCCTTATACCTATCCACATATGCAATTTCCACATAAGATATGTACTTTCCTTTGGTAAGAACTTGTCTGTCTAGTTTTTCAGTGTAGTCATGGCAATCTTAGATATGTCATACCAAAGAGTTTCCCGAATCACTTGTGTTTCTGTAACAAAAGACTTTTCCTCAGGAAGATAGAGAGGCCCAGTGTTATACAGGTGCTGATCCCTGGAGAAAAAGAGAGTGTGAGTGCAAAATTTCAACAAAAAAAATGCAAAATTACCACATGAAATCTTTACTCAATTTAAAGATTGAACAGCATTTGCTTCAAAACTCTTATTAAATCAATTAATTGGGTCCAAATTAATGGGCTTGTGATTCTGAATGCGAATAAGATATCACAAAAATGTCTAACCAGACGTTATAAAGGTTGGAGTGCAGGTGGAGGCTGTGTGGAAAGCGGGGAGAGTTGGGAACCCAATATGAAGTGACAATATGCTGCTCCAACCAAGCCCTGGAGTCCGGCTCCCCCACTACAAAGACAAGACAGTAGAAACTAGGAGTCCTGATAACAACCTTCATGAACTAATGGCTACTGTGAGAAAACGTGCTAATACTGTCCCTTACCAGTCCAGGTGACTTGGCCGGTCTTATCATTCTGCTCGTGCTCCTCCTGTGGCGTTCTGTCTACCTGTATACCAGAATCCTCTCTGCTCAGGGGCTGCTGGCTATCTTCTTCTTCACTCTCTTCCTCAGACCAGTCCTGCCAAAAGATCAAATTATCTGTTGTGCTCTATTACTGCTAACATACCATTAGTCAGTATAGTATACAATAGCACTGAGGCATTAAGCAAGCCATCTGTCGCCTTGTCCCAAACTTGGAGGGAGCACTTCAGAATCTGTCCTGAAGAATTATTGTGTCTGTCTGTACACATACCAATTTCAACAAATCAGTTCCCGGCCTGATGTGATGCTAATGAAGAGCATAGGATGGCATTGTGCAAATTTGTAGATGCAAACTTTTCTATTTGCAGACCTTTTACATTCACAAAGAGCTATACGACCCAATACATGAAAAGTAGTATCCGAAAAAGCATAATAGAGCACTTTAAAACGTTCCATTTAATATGCAAGTGAATATTGTTGTTTATTACTATGTATTGTTATATTAGAGCATATAAATAAATTCTGAAATATAATGTTCTTAGTATTTATTTAGTGCCTTGGTTAGTTTAAGTAGAATTTCACAGTATTTTACTTTAAATAAACAGGACAGTTTTTCATTACAAAACGACTATTTTTGTCCTATTTTTTTTTTTAAATCTACCATTTCAAAATCTTTTAAATCTTTCTTTTTGCAGCAAATACATAAATATTAATAAGCTGAAGAATTTTGACTAATCATTTATTACCACTTTTGTATTTTCAAAGCTTTCTATTAAAGTATTTTATTATTTTCTAAAAGTTCTGAAGAGACAAAGGAAAAGGACAGTTTGTTCATAACTCTTCAAAATCTTTTAAATCTTTCTTTTAAGAAAATTTATAAATATCAATAAGCTGAAAAATATTGACAGATCATCTATAAGCCATATTGCCCAGCCTTTTAGTACATGATACTAGACAAGAACTTATCTAATAGAGTTCACTCACTGGAGTGTCTGGAAAAGGCCCAGTATCAATTTCTTCTCCTTCCATGAGGTACTTTGCCCAATCAAACTTGTCTTCTTTCTCTGTAGATATAACATATTAATTTGTAGCGATTTTATGCACAGTGTTGTCCAACAGTATGCATGTATTTACACAAAAGAGCATAAAAATCAAACCTGTTTCTTTCTGTCTGGGTCTTTCACAGTAGTTTGTGTTGGATGGAGAGTCAGACAGATGGAGTAATAAAGCCAGCATACTGTAATGGGCATCAGTCTGAAAACAGTAATAGAGATATTCAGCATATGTAGTGTTCCAAGTATTCTCTGGATGATGTCAGTGTTATCCCACCTTGGTTCCCTCTGTATTAGGAAGAGGAGAACTGACAAATTCTTCAGTTAGCCGTATCCAGCTCTCTGCTTTGCTTAAGTCAGAGTGAACCATGAGTTTCTCATGAATCCTGGGAGAAAAAGAAACCTCAATAACTAATTTTAATAATCAAAATATCAGCATAACAAAAAATAAAGTACACAGAATTGTGCAAAGCTTCAGACTCCCTACCCATTTATGGATCGCTGCACATTATGTCTGTTGACATCAAGAAAATGGTGAAACCTATCAAGGGACAAAACACAATGAGAGCTTCTGATTGATTTTTTGCGCAAAAATGAAATGTTAAGTGCAAAAAGGAAAACAATTTTTTCGTTTTTATTCAATTATTTAGTTTTTTTATTAGTGTTTACTTTTTACAAATACATGCAAGCCATTACAGTAATAAAATGGAAGAATAAATGTGCCAAGTACTTGAAATTGGACCAAGTAAACTTCAGAGCCATTTGAAAGTTTTGATCTTCCTCATCCTGAATGGCAGTATAATGTGAGATGAGTCTCCGGGTCTCCAACTCCAGCTCCTTCTCAAACCTGCTCCAGTGAGCCATTATGATGATTCAAGGATCAACTGAAACACAAGATACATTAAAAAAAATGAGATCAGAGTCAGACAGACAGAGACACACACAGACAGACACATATTTATCTATCTATCTGTCTGTCTGTCTCTGTCAGTCATATAGATAGATAGATAGATAGATAGATAGATAGATAGATAGATAGATAGATAGATAGATAGATAGATAGATAGATAGATAGATAGATAGATAGAACAGACGAGCACAAACCTGCTTTTTTGGTTATGATGCTGACAGGGGCGAGCCGTTATCAACAGCTGCGGCTAGCAAAACAAGAAACCCATGACAAGGGTGCTACCTAAGAGTCACAGATAAAGCGAAAATGTGCCTTCTATCTCCCGAATATAGTCCGTTAGCGAAAGTCGAGCCGAGGGCTGACTTTAAATCTATTTATCTCATTATCATATTACATGTATTATGATTTCCCCTGTTGCCGCCTCCATGACTTCAGACGCTTCTTCTGTGGTGCCGTGTGAACACAACGCTGAGGGGAGCTTTATTGCCACCTATCAACCAGGACAGAACATGACGAGACACAACAAATCAACAGCCAGACAAAAACATCGAAAGTCCAGAAAAAAATCCATTCAGTATACAACAAATATTTTGTGTACTTTTGTATATGCGTACCTTTCCATCATAAAGTATTTTATTATTTTGTAAAAGTTCTGAAGAGACTACGGACAGTTTGTTCATAATTGATGTTTGTGGAATTACTACAAATAGTTTGAACAAAAAAGGGTCTCGAATTGTATCATCAGATATCGAGTTCACTGCATCTAAACTGTAACAGTTACCTTTCCGACCGCTGGCCAAAACAATGGTTCTGTATGTTACCTTTGACATAATCTACGATTGTTCTCAATCATGTGAAAATATGGCAAATTTATATAGTATAGTGATGTTCGTTTATTGAATTACTTTTCGAATTGGTCAATTTATATTAAATACGAATAAAATGTGCTCGTATTTTGGTAGGTAGTCGAAGCTGGTGTCATTTTTACCTCTTAACTATCCAATAACAATCTTCTTATGCGCAACTCCCACTAGCCAATCCTTGCACAGGGGGCGGGACTTGACACAGAACGGGTGAGAAAAAAAGATCCCACCCTCTAAACTTTACTGTTACTGCTGTAATCCAACAGTATTCATACAGGTAGGAGACGAGCAGTCCGTCGAGATCTGCGCGTCACTCACTCCGCTGGGGCCATGAAGAGAAGGCTTCAGAAAAAATACATCATCTTGATTCTAGGATACTCCGTGGCGCTGATTTTAATTCCCTACGTGTTAGATTACCGGAGCAAATCGTCCCACATTAAAGATGGATATCAGCAACAAAAGTGTCCCGATCTGGAGAGCACCATCGCCCTGTGGAGTAGCACCAGGGCGGGCAACTCAACGGAGGTGGAGGACTATGGCAACAGGAGTCAGTCCAGAACACACATATACCTCCACGCAACCTGGAGGACAGGTTCCTCGTTTTTAGGGGAATTATTTAATCAGCACCCTGATGTGTTTTATTTATACGAGCCCATGTGGAACATGTGGCAGGCACTTTATCCAGGAGATGCGGGCAGCTTACAAGGAGCAGTGAGAGACATGATGAACTCTCTGTTTAGATGCGATTTCTCAGTGTTAAAACTCTACGCAGGCTCGTCCAACGTGAGCACCTCGTTTATTTTCGGCTGGAAAACGAACAAGGTCATTTGCTCCGAGCCTCTCTGCAAAGCGTATAAAAAACATGAAATTGGGTTAGTTCAAGGAGACGTGTGTAGCAAATGCCAGCCCAGAGGTCTCAAAGAGCTGGAGAAAGAGTGCAAAAAGTACCCAGTGATGGTCATCAAAGACGTGCGGGTTTTAGATCTCGCGGTTTTGGTTCCTCTCATGCGAGATCCCGCCATCAACCTTCAGATAGTCCAGTTGTTTCGCGACCCCAGGGCTGTGCACAATTCTCGGATGAAGTCCAAACTGGCTCTGGTGAAGGAGAGCATACAGGTGCTGAGGAGCAAGAAGCAGAGCGACAAATACAAGCGCCTTCTGGTGCCTAACAACAGGGTCCACCGAGCCGAGAACTATGTCTCCAGCGCAATGGAGTTAATATGCGACAACTGGCTCAACGACATGTTGCTCGTTATGAACGCTCCGCAGTGGGTGAGGAGAAACTACATACAGCTGAAATACGAAGACCTGGTGCTCAGACCTGTGGACGAGCTCCAGAGGCTCTATCGTTTCGCCAACCTCACCCTTTCTCCAGCCATGGAGAAGTTCGTGGTGAACATGACCCACGGACAGGGTTATTCTTCAGATAAACCCTTCCTCATATCATCCAGAGATGCCAAAGAGGCAATTAACGCCTGGAGGGAAAGGCTGAATGTGGAGCAGGTGAACCAGGTCGAAGCCTACTGCAGTGAGGTCATGAGACACCTGGGTTATCAGAAGAGGAACATGGACAAGACCTAAAACCACCGAAACATGAGTGTATGGTATGTACATGTCTAAATGTCAACAATGCAACATGATGTCAACCATTGGTTTGGCCCCAGAGCTTGGTGAGCTGACAGCATTATTTGGGCACTATGAAGAAACCTCAACACAAATGTAAGTGATATCAGGTCAGAGGTCACACTTTGCATTAGCGTGCATTTAGATTACTTGTTACTGAAAAAAGTGTTCAGATTAGAGTACCGGCATCACTGCTGGCGAGGGCCCCGTTCCTATCTGGTAACCCAAGATCGGCGGCGTTTGAGGGGCCCCTGGGGCGGCTGCACCCAAGCACCCACGCTATCTCCGCTACTGCAGGTCACACTTTGTATCAGTGTGCATTTTGCAGTATTTTTGTTACAGATACAGAGTGAAAAGGGAAAAAAAAGTGTTTTTTGGCAAAGTCACCATAAACATGTTTGTTTTTTTGGACATGTGCCATGGTAGTAGGCCTACCATTATATCCATGCAAGCACATGCTTCATGAATTTCAATGGTAACACTTTACAATACGGTTCATTACTTAACATTAGTTAATGTATTAACTAACATGAAATAACCTTAAGCAATACATTTGTTACTGTATTTGTTAATGTTAGTTAATAAAAAATAAAACTTGTTCATTGTTTGTTCATGTTAGTTCACAGTTAACAAGATTTTAATGAAGTATTAGTAAATGTTGAAATTGACATTAACAAAGATTAATAAATGCTGTGTACGGTAAGTGAAGTTCATTATTAGTTCATGCTAACTAATGTAGTTAACAGATGAACCTTATTGTAAAGTGTTACCATTTCAATACCAAGATAACACTACCGCTCAAAATTTGGGGGTCAGTAATTTTTTTTATTTATTAAGTGACAGTAAACATTTATAATGTTACTAAAATTTTCCATTTCAAATAAATGCTGTTTTTTATTACTAGTTTTTATTCATCAAAGCATCCTAAAATCTCGTTTTCAACATTGATAATAATAATAGGATGTTTCTTGAGCACTAAATCAGCATATTATAATGATTTCTGAAGGATCATGTGACACTGAAGACTGAAGTAATGATGCTGAAAATTCAGCTTTGCCATCACAGGAATACAGTACATTTTCATATACATTAAAATGATTTATATTGTATTTTTTATCAAATAAATACATCCTTGGTGAGCATTAGAGACTTTTAACATTTACCATGGTATCCTTGGAATGCCATATAAATTCTATCATATATATACATTATACCATACTATTACATCTGATACCATCACTGTACCATGGTAAACACAGTGGTATTACATAAGTAGAGAGTTAATGCTCAATTTACACTAATTATTTTGTAAATCTGATTATACCTTTTTTTTAAAGTACTAATGATTTTGGGCACAGTATTATAGTAATACCTTTTTTTTGGACCTACACCATGATAAAATCATGGTATACAGAATTAACATGTCATCTCTATGCACTTCCATAGTATATTTTTGTAAGGGAAATGCCCTTCATTTAATATTATTAATATTGTAATTGAATTCTATTTTCATGTAATATGTGAAATAAGGTCACTGCATGCTATTCTACTACTCTATATCAGGTCAAACAGATAGGAGCAAAAGCCAAAATGTGGCATCCATGATAAGAAAGGGCAAGTTTTCTACAGTTTTAGATTAGCACAGTTTAAATTTGTTAAATGGGTTGGTTTACATGAATCTAGCACAACTATACATTAATGCTTCCATCTGTTACATGACAAGTGTGTCCCAGAATTGATTATGTAACAGTGTAGTTGTAAACATTGATTTTATTGGCAGTGTGCTGTTATGCAGTATATCTGAATGCCATGCACACATGCTGAGTGACCAGTAGCCTTATAACCAGGGTTGAAGCACACTTTCTGGCGTCAGTTATGATCTAGTCTATACAATGAGTTCTGTCCTTTAGAAGACTTTAGGATATGGATTTTATTATGCTTAGCGAACCCTTGAGGAGACGAAACGTGATGTTTTATAAAGTTATAGATTTGAATTTGACTATTGTTTATTGTTAATGTTTGTTTATAATATATTAACTTATATTAATGTTGAAAATGCATGTTAATCAAAATAAATACTGTAAAAGTATTTTTCATTGTTATTTTATGTGTTAGCTAGCCTATTTCACAAACTAAAGTAAGATCTGTGCGATTAGGCTAATCATTAAATGATCACGGTCTCTACTCTCGATTCAAACACCCACACGGTCTTATTCCTAAACGACAATGATTTGGCCATGTGTATTAAAACTTTAACAAGTAGCATATGATTACAGTGAACATTCAAATTTGTGTTGCCGCTGATTCAGAGAGAGCAGTTGTTATGTAAATAGGTTTGAAACAGCTTCGGAAATAACTTTTCAACCACACAGTATCATTGTTTCTGTGTTCTAATAATTTAAATTACAGAAATACTGGGATAGTAGTTTATAGTTTGGATATAAACACAGATGTCTATGGTAGCAATCAAAATAGAGTAAATCACCTTTTGAAAGTAACAAAGGGAGGGTAGGCAATTTCGGATAGGCTAGCAATAGCAAAGCTAGATCCCACCCTCCCTTGAGAGCGTCTCCAAAGCTACGCCTCCTTCAAAAAAACATCCAGAGCAGAGTCTGGAAAGCGTCCTGATAGATGCCGTTAAATTACCTGTCTCCAATAACATAACAATAATAATAAACGTAAGCTACTTGCAAAGCTCTTACTTGTAGCACTTGACTGCTGCAAATTAATTTTGCCGTTGATTGTGTTGACATAGAAACACAAAAATCCAAGTCTAAGGACGTGAACAGCTCTGAGTAGAACGTCACGGGTTGCCATCTCGTAATTAAGGTTGCAACATGGCGTGAAGGCAACATAAGCTTGTTGTGTTGGTTCAGGAGGAACTGTAAAAGGCCCCTGCTGTTTGTTTGCGCCGCTCTGTGACTGCCTGTCTACAAATCTGCATAGCCGTACGGGACGCGCTGATGACGTGTGATGTCTGTGCGAGCAGGGTGTGCAGAGGTATGGAAATACATACGTTAACCGGCAGATCACATGACACGGCAATTCGTATTTCCATTTTTGGCCTGCTATCAACACGCATAATCGCTTTTCAGCGTGTTTATGAACGCCGTTGACTTAACGTTACATTACTGTATATATAAATATATGACCTACCCCAACCCCGTCCCTAAACCTACCCGTCACTGGGGTTAATACCATTTATGAGTCTTCCCCTACCATCCTAGGAAAAAAAAAATCGCTCCCCAGATGTAGATCTACATTTTGCTTCGTTTCGCTCGGACATTTAACGGCGTGTACATACACGCGGAATCACTCGGACATTTAACACGCATACACGCGGATAGCTTAAAATGCGTATGGATAACATGCCACTTGACTTGAAAGTGGCGTGTATGTTTACGCAAAAGTCATGATGCCATGTTACATATCATTGCATTTGGACCGAATGCAGTGATTGGACGAACATTTTTTTGTCCTGAGACTTCCATGGAAGATGTACGTTTTAATTATCAGAATGTGAAGAGTTTCAAACTACAAAAAGAGTTTATGAAAAACGTTGCTTACCCTACCTTTAACGCTACAGATAAAGATGGTATCAATTACATCATTACACCATGTGGCAACAAGTGACTGTTAAATGTATTTGTCATTGAATCATTAATTCAAACTGATTTTTTTTAAAAACAACATTTATTCAAATGAATTAAATAGTTTTGAAATGACTGCAGCAGTTAACATTTTGTCAGAAACTCTAGTAAATGAAATGTTATTTTTAGTTGTCTATTCAGAATCGTGAGATTCGTGATCTCTATTTAAAAAAAAAAAATCGTGATCCTCAATTTAACTAGAATTGCGCAGCTCTAAAGGGTATCATTTTAATGAATAATTGCTGGCCCATGGGCAAGAGTGTAGAACCAGTACACTATATTAAGCATTAATGATCATGAACATTAAAAAGAGACAAAAGAAGAGCCGAGTTTAGCCGAGGTCATTGATCCAGTCTGGAACCGACAGCACATGAGTTAATTATATCCTCTTGAACTCTGCAATGTCCTGGGGAATAATAATTTTATAAGTTCCAAACAGGCCTGCATCAGCGAGATGACCCGTTTCATTTGTACTCTAGTCAATAAAATGGGGGAAAAAAATTTAAGTGGAGTCAGCACAACAAATTTACCATAAATATCTTCTCAGCACTGTGACCGGTAAAAAATATCTGATAGCGGTACGTGACAAATCAATTAGCCATCATGCTTGAGTCTAATTTCATGGCAAGGCATAGCCTGAGAAAACCCAGACGACTTCCGGCAAATTTAGATTTGCTCTGAAAGTTAGTCTGGCAAAGAGCTCATTCAAGCCCATTTCCAATCCGTCGAAATCGAGGCACCAATCAGAAACGTTTGGGTGGGCTTTACACGATGACGACAGCGCTGGGATTTTGAAGCAGATTTTGTAGCCTAAATTAGAAAGATGGATGCCGCCGTCGAACATCACTCGTTCGAATCAGCTATTGCGTCTGTTTTAAGCGATTCAAACGTTTCCTTTTTGTTAAAAACCGAGCAAAGAACAACACTCGGAGATGTTTCTCCGCCGCTCTGCATACGTCATCTCCTTCATCGCTCTGATTGGTTTTAGGTCTACCCGCGACGTCCGTTGGTGACGCCCCTCTGGAAATGATTTGTCTATGACGCTTTGCCAGACCATAACTCAGTTACAACTGAGAATGGTCTGGTTTTAACCAGGCTAGGCAAGGCATATAAACGGTGCTGAATAACAGAGTGATGGATCATGGTACAGGCTGCTTTGTTATCGCTATCAGAGGCATGTGATGGCGGCCGGTGTGACCTAACAGACTGACCACACGTGGTTGGAACGGGCTGAAATATAGGGACTGCTTTGTGCTGGTTAGCCCCAGTGCTCCCTGAGCTGAGTCTGTCACCAGCTCAATCTGTGACAGACATGTTGGCACCAGACCAGACATACATCACTGACCAGGAGGGACCTATGTCTCTTGGTATCAGAGTTCATCACAGGCTTATTTTCAAAAATGACTTGTATGGCATATTTTTTAAATGTTTTTGATTGCTTTTGGTTTACCTTTACTGTTTGGGCATGCCCATGCATTTCATCTAGGCCTATATAAAAGAAACAATACAAAACATTTATTAATTTTATAATTAAAGGGTTAGTTCGGCCAAAAATTGAAATTCTGTCATTAACCTCATGTCGTTCCAAACGTTTAACGTAAGACTTTAGTTTGTCTTCGGAACACAAATTAAAATTTTAATGTAATAAAATATATTACTACTTATAATAATTCAGGGTTCCCACGTATTCTGGGAAACCTGGAAAACGACTACTTTCCATTCCTGGAAAACATGGAAAATTAGATCAAATGAAAAATGTTTTTAAACAATTTTCTAGTGTTTCCCTTTAGTTTATCACTCCCTGAAACACTTAGTTTAGTTGCAGAGAGTGTTATTTTCAGGGATGCTGAATTTCGACGCACAAGAGAAGCATTTTGAATAATGTCAAGTCAAGTCAAGTCATCTTCATTTATATAGCGCTTTTAACAATGGAACATATAATTTAAGGTAACAGATTGTTTTGGCATTATTGAATAATGTTATTTCCAGCTAAAGTAAACTTTGATTGATTCACCTCCGTCGAAATGATCAGACTTTTAAACGCGAACCTGTGATTAACGCTGACGGCGTTCACATGCACATTCAGAATTGATTATAGTTATGTGCTTTTTAAAATATGTGCGCAGGTTTATAAATCATATAACCCAGCCTAAACAAACTACTTTTCTTGCCTATAAATTTTGATACAGAATTTTGTTTTATTTTATCACTTCGGGGTACGCGAGCCAGAATTCACAATGCTTCATCTGTAGAGTGGGAAAGGGATCCTCCATAGGGAGAGGATAGTGGACACTTCAGCACTGCATTTTTCATCGGGTCCAGGCGGATCTCCTTCGTCAGATCTGGACGCGGCCTAGATCCGGCAGGCTGCGGGAAAACCTCGGGATAAACAAAGACACTAATATTAGCGTATATGCCATTCTTCTTATGATGTAGCGAGTACATCAAGATTTAAGGGAAGTGTTCCCAGTTCCGGCTGACCTAATCTATGCAGCCTAACATTGGATTATAGAAGTCTATAATATATTATGTGTATGCTAGGTCAAAGAGATGTGTTTTTTTGTCTAGCTTTGAACTGACAGAGTGTGTCTGCTTCCCGGACAATGGTAGGAAGACTGTTCCAAAGTTTTGGTGCTAAATAGGAAAAGGATCTACCGCCTGCAGTCGATTTAGATATTCTAGGTATTATCAACTGGCCGGAATTTTGAGATCGCAATAGACGTGAAGGACTATAATACGTTAAGAGCTCGCTCAAGTACTGCGGAGCTAAACCATTTAGTGCTTTGTCAACAATATTTTAAAATTTATACGATGTTTAATAGGGAGCCAATGCAGTGTTGACAGAACCGGGCTAATATGGTCATACTTCCTGGTTCTGGTAAGAACTCGAGGTGCGGCGTTTTGAACTAGCTGTAGTTTATTTATTAAGCGTGCAGGGCAACCACCCAGTAGAGCATTACAATGATCTAGCCTTGAGGTCATGAACGCATGGACTAATTGTTCCGCATTTCCCAATGAGAGCATATGGCGTATTTTAGATATATTTTTAAGATGGAAAAATGCAGTTTTACAGATACTAGACACGTGGCTTTCAAAAGAAAGGTTGGTATCAAAGAGCACACCCAGGTTCCTAACCGACGACGAAGACTTAACAGAGCAGCCATCAAGTGTTAGACAGTATTCTAGGTTATTACGTGTGGAAGTTTTTTGTCCAATAATTAGAATCTCTGTCTTTTCAGAATTTAGTAGTAGGAAATTACTAGTCATCCAATTTTTTATATCAGCTATGCATTCCGTTAATTTTGTGAATTGGTAAGTTTCGTTGGGTTTTGAAGAAATATACAGCTGAGTATCATCGGCATAATAGTGAAAGCTAACTCCATGTTTCCTAATGATATCTCCTAATGGTAGCATGTACAGAGTGAACAGCAGCGGTCCTAGTACTGAGCCTTGTGGTACGCCATACTGAACTTGTGATCGATAAGACATCTCTTCATTTACTGCTACAAACTGATAACGGTCAGTTAAGTATGATTTAAACCATGCTAGTGCAATTCCACTAATGCCCACATAGTTTTCTAGTCTATTTAAAAGAATGTTGTGGTCAATTGTGTCAAATGCAGCACTAAGATCGAGTAACACTAATAGAGAGATACAACCACGATCGGATGATAAGAGCAAATCATTTGTGACTCTAATGAGAGCGGTCTCAGTACTATGGTACGGTCTAAATCCGGACTGAAAATCCTCGCAGATATCATTTCTTTCTAGAAAGGAACATAGTTGTGAAGATACTGCTTTTTCTAATATCTTTGACAGAAAAGGCAGATTCGAGATCGGCCTGTAATTGACTAATTCTGTAGGATCAAGTTGTAGTTTTTTAACAAGCGGTTTTATCATAGCCAGTTTAAAGGTTTTTGGTACGTATCCTAGAGACAAAGATGAATTAATGATATTAAGAAAAGGATATATGACCTCTGGAAACATCTCTTTCAGTAGCTTAGTCGGTATAGGATCTAACATACAAGTTGTCGATTTAGATGAATTAACGAGTTTGCAGAATTCTTCCTCTCCTATAGCAACAAATGAATCAAATTTTTCCTCAGGGAGACTACAATGCACTTCCTGATGCGATACTGTGGTAGACGGTTGCATAGTTATAATTTTGTCCCTGATAATAATGATGTTCAGTCTCGTGTCGGCCCCTGCAACCTTAAGCTAATGCTATTTACTGCTCAAATGTTTGCAACTGGTAAGCAGCTATCTAACCTTGTTTATGAATTCAGCAACTTGCTTACTAATAATTTTGATCAGAGGTGTTTAAGTCAGAATCCGGCAATCCGCTCAATACCGCTCAAATCACAGTTTTGTTCAGTGCACCAGAATCGTACATTTTTTAATATGTAAACGAGATTCATTGTACAGTGTAGTCAGCATCATTGATTATATAATGGGAGTTTTCACAAGAGTGCAGAACTCCGTGAGCTAGCGCTGAACTGAAGTGATCGACAGATTCAGTGATTTATAAAGGAAGTGCTCTTAGTTTGATATCCGTTTATAAACATTTTGCAATTTGAAAGTTTTATTTTTCATGCTGCAAATACACTGCAAAATTTTGGGAGTTGCAACCATACTTAAATATGACTGAATATAAAATTGTGTTGATTGGCACAGTGATAAACAGCAACAGATGGGACAATAAAGTCTGATGTGTCAAAATGAATCTGCATTAAGTGTAAATGCAGACTAATAGTCCTGCCATTTGTTCCATTACATGTAATGCATTTCTTTTCATTTATTTTTTGGATTTGATTAAGCAATGTTTACTTAATAAATTAAAACATTAGCATGTAGCCTCCGAATACTTTTTTAATTTTTATTTACTTAAAATTATGATTAGCAATTAATAATTCACTGACTTTATTTAATATTTTTATTTTGAAATATTTAAACAAAATATTTGTATTTATTTATTTATTTTGCTATGGTATTGAAATTGAAACCGAGAACCAGTTGTCATAATGTATAATTAAGAGCTCATTAAAAACTGATTTTATAGTTAAGTCATGGCCATAAACTGCACATATTTTAAAGACTTACTGTATGGTTATGGAGAGAGATATTACTTTAGGGCTTGATCCTTGTCTTTTATTTAGTGAAATTAAAAATGTCCTGGAAAATGATCGCTGAAAAAGAGTGGGAAGCCTGATAATGATCTGTCTTGGAGGGAGGTTAATAAAAACACCAAAAGAAACAACAACAAAAATGTCTATTAATAACATCTTATAATTCTATTAGTTATTTCTAATTTTCATTTCCAGTGAGGCCTATAGGAACACACTGTTTTGAATTTAAACTGCCACACTGAATATCTGACAAATTCTAGCGATGTCAGAAATTACGCACTGTACTTTTACGACTTAAACTTTGTTGACATTCCACACAGAATCAGTGTTTTTAGTAAATGTCCCAATATCCCCTGTCCACAATAACACAGCTCAAGTTACTATGTTTCTCTCTGCTGTAGGAGCCTGATGTGCTGTAGAAAGAGGAGGACAGAAGGGGAAAAGCCAGATATGAAGCTACACCAGTAGGAACTGACGGAGCTGAGGAGAAACACCCGGAGATCTCCTTCGCAGTGCCGTCATGGGGCACAGAGTAGGCGACAGAAGAGTTTGATAAGAGACACTTACAAACCCACCGATCTCAAATGATACTGACAAGAATCATGTAGGAAAAAGACTAACGATAACAGTGGGGAAACCCGTTCAAAATGAAACGGCTATCAAAGGCTCCGTCCTGGTTGTGTCCTGACAGCCAGATTTCATCCGCAATAATCCCTGCCCAATCCCCAGCAGCCCATAATCAGCCACACGGGACAGGCGCTTGGGTCGTTGCACATGCACTAGGCCTGGAGACAGATATCCCGTTGAGTGTTCTCAGTTCATTGGGTGGATTTCATTATGAAAAGATTCCTAGGCATTCTCGCATTCATCAACCATGTATGAAAAGGGATTGTGCATCATTGACACTCCAATATCTGTGGTACCACCCAAAGAAAACTGTGAAGCACAAAGTACAATTCAATGAGCTGAAGAGCTAGAAAAAAGGTTGTAGAAAGAGTTTTCCCAAAGGAAATTCTGACTTCTCTACAACAACTTCCAAGCAACAAGCATTCCCAGTTTTCCCAGTTCCCCCGGGACATCACCCGTTTGTTTTTTTTGTATGAAGTCTGCACCGGGCTGTTAGACTGTTTAAAGAGAAATGGATTGTAATTTGAATAGTTAAATGGGCGAAAACTAAAACCTTTTCACCTTTTAAACAACATTTACTCTAAAGCTATGTGAACCATCATGAATAAATGAACAAATCTCTTATTTATTAATAAAACTTGTACATACATTTTTGTAGTAAACACTAGTTTTATTATTATTTAATGACATAAAATAAATCAAATATCTTATTTAGGTATTGTTACTGAAGCCCACTTTAATATTTGTGGCTATTTTCAAACAGGTACAATTGTTAAACTACAATGTATAACACAGTTTTGTTGCATTATTTGACAGGCTGAGAGCATCTTTATGTATAATAATAATAATACTAGGAATGTATATGGGGGAAATAGCAATTTGGTGTTTCATACATCACAGACATAAAAATGGCAGCTTATGTATTTTTGTTGTTGTTTGTTTATATGGCATATATTGACATGCAGAACAGCAAGTAAAAGATGAATGCTACAGGAGGGAGTTACATAGCCTGAAGGTACATACAAGTCCACCAATATCTGTGCGGGAAAAAGCTACCAGAATGTTGGGGAGAGTCATTCAGAAGAGGAGTGATTTCATAACCCACGTGTTGCAGGATTACATGTGAATTCAGTCTTTTGCTACAGCCGGTTTAAGGTTCTCCACCTCAAACTGCGATTGCCAAGAAGCCCATGAGGCTCATTTTCCAGCCGAAACTCCACAGAAATAGTGCAAATCTCCTTAATTCACATTTAGGTTCTGGTCAGGTGTTGAATTAGATTCTGTTGCCTGGTGATGCGTTTCCTCACACAGCCCTGTTAAAAGAAAACGACGGACAGGCTCAAGTGCTGACAATTGAGGCAGCTGTAAAGGTTACTTCATGAAAAGAGTGCACGGTTAGTTTATTATGACGTTGAATATAAATTGGAATGAATGATAACATTTCAAACATCTGAAAGTTAGTTATTAACTAAACACTTAGACTTTAGACTTGCATTCATCAACAAGAATTCATGTCTAGACACGGAGGACTGAAGAAATGCACGTTGGCGGTTGATGGCAAGGGGTCATCCGTTTACTGTGTGAACAGACATACAGCAGGATCAATCTCATGCCGAACATTCCAGATTCCGCCGACTGCCATTTAGCAGCAACTCGTACATAATGGAAAGATCCACCTACAAGTACATTCTAATGCGAGCCGCAAAATGAACCCCACACACGTGAACTCTGATACTGATAAGAAAGTCTCCTTCATTACATCATCCCTCATCACATAAATTCTGGTGTGTGCAAGTGGTTAATAATCTGATATAATATAGCAATACATGCAAGGACTGCAGCTCAGCTGCAGCTAAAGTGCATGGCTCACACACTCTGGTTGCATCCAGCTGTTTAAAAAAAACCTCCAAAGTCTGTGCAGAACAACATTCATATTAACAACGACCAGCACATCAACCTGGCATTCATACAACCAAAATATTAAAGAAAATGTCAAATTCAACTGACTAAAGTTGAATATAACAAGGTTCCCGTATGCAGTCATGAGATAAACATGCACTCATGTCAAACAATGTTGCTATTATGTTCGAAAGCTTTCACAAACACTACTGCCATGTACGGCCTGGAGTATTTACAAACTCACTCATTTTCCTGATGGTAGAGGTGAGCATTTAAATGCAAAAGATTATCGTCTAATGTAATACTGGCTGTTTATTCGTAGAAACTGACTTCCCTTCAAGAAAAATTGGCTCAGTCATATTATATGTCAATCTCATTTCCAGTTTGTGGCAGCATTGCTAACAGAAAGCAAAGAATTATTGACTTAAAATGTTAATATGTGGCAGGCAGTGATCGTATGAAAGTGAATGTTAAGGGCAGCAGAGACCGTTCGAAATCAGTCCATTATCATATAAAACAGCAATAAGAACATTTCGTATCCAAAGCCAGTTGAAATGCATTCTTAACATCAGTTTTATATTTTTTTTTCCTCCTACAAGTCACATTTTCATGATGAGACACTGAATCGAAGTCTATCATATCTTCAATTACGCCGCCTCCATTCTGGTAAATAATCCCGAGCACAAACCCTCCTGCTCTCCATCTTTCTGTTTCCTTGATTTTTCAGACCCGCTGCATGAGATATTTGGAGGGGTCATGAATGGTCAGATGGAGTTATGTGCAAGAAAAGTTAAGGTATGAAGCACAGGGAGGCGTGGTTTAATGTTTGGGGGCGGGGTCAAGCGTGGTCCTCGATGGGGAAAACTAAACGTGTGCCACGGCTCAAGAGCTCATGTTCACGTGTGTCCAGTTCTCTCTCCAGCGCGTCTTCCGATGTGCTGTCGCTGCGTTTGCCGTTCACGCCCCAGCTACCCGCCGATCCTTCGGGGCCAGAGGATGACGAAGCTCCGTTGGCCGTGATGGCCGTGTCACCGTAGGTCAGCGTCAGGTCTCCTTCGTTCAGGATGAGGTCTGAGTCACTGTCTCGCAGCGGCTCGTGGTTCTGAGGAGCACAGTGACAAGTCGGACATGAAGGGAGGAGGACAGGATGCTTGAAGTCCACACACTCTCACACACACTATTCAAGCACAACACAAAGGTTCATGAGGGACACTGGAGTCACAAGAAGACAGGATAAAAAGAGAAATACACTTAGATGTCCTTAAGAGAAAAATCACATACTTACCTGTGTTTAATGCAGCCTTCAAGTTCAGTTGGAAATACCATAAATGTATAGTATGTATACCAGTGACCAACCAAGTCATTTAGAAGTAGAAAATCAATATTCGCTACAGCACTACTGAATGCTTGGTTCTGACACGGTTAATGTCTTGACGGCATGAGCTAAGCAACGCAACCACATTTCCGGGATAAACATTGGAAAGAAAATGTCCTGAAAATTAAAAAAAAAATGCGAGATAAAAAAAAAATTATTGATGAAGATAAAAATGTCTATTTAAAAAATGCTTGCCATTTAGAAAAATATCTTCATTAAAAACAATGTAGGTTTAAAAAAAAATGGCTTAAAGAAAATGTATTCATTATTTATAAGACAATGCATAAATTATTTAAAGTCCCCCTGTGGTGAAAATCAAGGTTTTAATGTTTATATGTCTATGTGTTTTTTTTTTAATATGGTTTAAGACAAACCATAAGTCAACACCATTGCTGAGTATTTACTCCTTAAAATTAAAGTGATCTAAAGACAGTCTCAAAAACACAGTTAAAATTGCTGGTGTTTCTTACGTCACAAACTACCTTATAACCAATCAAATACAAGGCATACATATTTTGTTTTTTCATTTGAACACGTGCCATCGCAACAATAAACAACTCAAATGTAGGAGCTTCCCAGATGGACTTGAACTGAAGGCAGCATAAGCAAAGATAGCAAATCACCAAATTTACACAACATTGTTCACATTATAACAAACATTCTGCAAGAAAACCATCTCCCACAGTTTAAAGTCTTGCCATGCACAGATCACTGGGTTTAATGGTACTTCATACAGTCACTGGGTTCTACTGAAGGGGGTTGTCACTGAAGCACAATCATACCAGGGGATTACACTATGTGCCAACAGATCACACAAACTAAACTCTGTTATGCAACAGTTAGCTTCACATATAGCTGCTGTTTAAATCCTTTGAGAAGGATCTAAATAATTCTTGTTCCATGTTAATGGTTTGGGGTGGTGTGATTTAGTCAATGAAGATCACCTGTTTAAAGGATTAGTTCACCTCAAAATGAAAATTTCCTTAGAATTTACTCACCCAAATGCCATCCAACATGTTCATGTCTTTCTTTATTCAGTGGAAAAGAAAGTAAAGGGGTCATGACATGGTTTTTTGTTTTGTTTTATTATGTTCCCTTATGTGCAATTATAGTATTACTATAGTTTTTTGTACAAAAAACTTTAAAAATGTAGTGATTTATGACCTTTTCCCACCCTGTTTCTCCCCCTCTGATTTAAACAGTCTGTTTTGGAGGTGTTTCCCCTTTAAGAGTTCAGAGTTAACGCCCATTGTTATGATTGGCTAACGTCAGTGCTGCTTATGCATAAATTATTAACGTTAATCATTTTGTATCACATGTAGGCTACACAATGCTCTGCCACTTGAAACTTCGGTCTTCCGATCTTTTACCATCGTGTCAATTCTCAATTGATTTTGATTCATATGCGAGAGAGAGAGGGAGAGTCTCTCTCTCTCTCTCTCTCTCTCTCTCTCTCTCTCTCTCTCTTTCTCTCTCTCTCTCTCTCTCTCTCTCTCTCTCTCTCTCTCTCTCTCTCTCTCTCTCTCTCTCTCTCTCTCTCTCTCTCTCTCTCTCTCTCAACAAATAAGGCTTTGGCGGGCTGCATATGCTGCAAATAAACTCCATCCAACTGCTTTCCCTGACGTCTGGATCGTTCGGCAGCATTCAAACACGTTGTTTGTCCACAGCAGGAACAGCACATCTGCGTGGCGTAAACAGACCCCCTCGCTGCACGTCAACGCATGCGATGATGTCAAATGAGGCGTAGTTGTCTTGCGCTGGAGGCGGTCATATGCAAACGACTGGTACGTCACTTCGTACCGTGACGTCACTAAGTTCAAAGGATCTAGAACGAGCTGTATTTAGAGCTTGATTAAATAAATGGTTCATTTATAATGGGGAGGACGTCTTAAGCTATGAAACTTGCAGGAGGTTTTGGTACAAAGACCTCTTAAATACCAAAAGATCAAGGCAAATTTGGTTTCTCATGTCATGACCCCTTTAAGTTTTTTGAGGAAACCATTTCAGGATTTTTCTCCACACAATGGACTTCAAGCGCAACCAACATGTTGAAGTCCAAATCAATGCAGTTTCAAAGGGCTATGAAGTGCTTCAAAGGGCTCTGCACGTTCCCAGCTGAGGAATAGGGTCTTATCTAGCGAAACGATCGGTCTTTAAAAAAAAACACCAAAAAAAACATTTATATACTTGTTAACCACAATTGTTCGTCTTGTGCTGGTCGGCGACGTGCCAGGCATTACGTCATCATGTTGAAAACTTCACAATTTTTAACAAAGATGTCAGACGATTTTGAAGTTGGAGGAGAAAACGAGATGGAATTTTTCGCCCTTCCCTGCCTTTTTGAACCGGAGTACACAGACAAATAACTTAGAAGACGTCACGTGACGCGTGGCGTTTCCAACGTGATGACGTAATCCCTGGCGCATCGCAGACCAGCACAAGACGACCGATTGTGGTTAAGTATATAAATATTTATTTTTTTTAGAAAAAGACAGATCGTTTCGCTAGATAAAACCCAGAGCCCTTTGAAGCACTTCATAGCCCTTTGAAACTGCATTGATTTGGACTTCAACATGTTGGTTGCGCTTGAAGTCCATTGTGTGGAGAAAAATCCTGAAATGTTTTCCTCAAACAACTTTATTTCTTTTCCACTGAAGAAAGAAAGACATGAACATCTTGGATGGCATTGGGGTGAGTAAATTATCAGGAAATTTTAATTTTGATGTGAACTAATCCAAAAAAAAAAAAAAAAAAAAAAAAAAAAAACTAGACCTGAGCTCAGTGCATCAGCAGAGTTGAGGAAAGTCCTTAACTCACAATTAAATCAGCCATTAAAGCAAAACAAACCTACCCACAGCTAATAATGTACATATTAGACACAATATGGCCAACTTATTTTTGCTTTGCCACTACCATTCCACAAGACAAAATCAAAAAGGTAAAAAAAAAAAATTCACTATTCACTATTGGATTCAAAATAGAGGTTGCATATTTTCCGGCAATGACTTGCTGACTTCATTATCCCACACTTAACCTCCATAAATGACCGATTATCATTAAGATAACTATTCTGCCTGATTGCCCTTAAGTAATATAAAAACAAAAAACAAGTTCAACACAAAAGATCTTTAAACAAAGAAGTAATTTCAAGCCTGTTCTTCACTTTTGATGCAAAATACAAAACAGATTTAACTAGACTAGAGGAACTAAAACGCAAAAGGAGGAAGTGATTATGAAAATTAAAGCTTTGTTTTCAAACAAGACAGCAGAACAGAGAGGGAAAGTCAGTGTGAAATGAGAGGATGAACAGCAAAGCAAGAAATATAATTAAAAAAATAGTGTTTTAGGAGGGCCTAGAGAGAACAATCGAAACAAGAAAATAGGAATAGAAATGTATATAGACAGACACACTGGTGTATTTAGATGGCCTGACCCAGTTCAACAGGATGTACTTGAATTAAACAGTATGACTCATGCACTGAGGAGAACCATCATCATTATAGGTCTGACAACAGATAACTCATTGCTGGTATTCACAGCGTACCATGCGCTGCAGCTATGAGGCGCATAATTGTGTTACGAGGGAGAGAGGTGGGCGATCAAGCAGTTCTGCAGGACATTTAGCTCATTGTGAACCAACAGCACAAAGTAAGAATTTAAGACGTTTGTGAGCTCAGCTAAGCAGCCCAAGCTACAGTATGAGCATTGTGATGAATAGGGGAATTTGCAGAAGTGAATGGGGCTGTGACCACTGTGAATAACTGTGTTCTCCATGCTTGGGATACTGGAAAGCCTCTAGGGCTCACCATCATCAGAGTGGCATCATGAAAGGCTCTTTTGTGACCGGGCACACACTGAATGCGTCTTCCTTAGGGTCTGTGTCCAGTCTAAAAGCTTTTGTGCGTCTGTCTGTCTTTCTCTCTTTTCTTTTCAAACAGGGTTTAACAGAGCAACAACATTGGAAAGCAAGCTATGGAAACCAAAGCGTGCTGCTGAGGAACTCTTTCTGAAAAAGCTACTTCTCTAAAAACATGGCAAAGCGCAGTGTGAGGTGATGACCAATATACAGGCAGAATGGGCCGTTTTGAGAATATTGGCATTGGGTTAATTCCAAAATGTATCAGTTCGGATCTACCTAGTCAAGGGATAAGGCATGTTTTGTTTTCTCATATTTTGAATTAAGAGTAAATTAAGTTGTTTTTTGTTTTGTTTTTTAAAGAGTAAATTAAGTTGTTTTTTGTTTTGTTTTTTAATCCAATTACATTACAGTAATATCGTGTAATATTACAAATTTTTACATTTTAAAATGACATTCATTCCTGTGATGGCAAAGTTGAGTGTGTCAGCATATTAGAATGATTTTTGAAGGATCATGTGATGGTAATGGCTGCTGAACATTCAGCTTTGCCATCACAGGAATAAATATTTATATGTAAAACATTAGTTTAAATGGTAATATTTTAGAATATTATACTATTTCTGTTGTATATTTGATCAAATAAAAGCTGCCTTGAGCATAAGACTTTTCAAAACCATTTTTTTCTTTTTTTACTTAAAAAAATAAACGATTATTTTTATTATATTTCATACACAGAATATAATTAAAAAAAATTGAAAAGGATAAATATATATTTATAATATAAAGGTTTTGATCAACTTCAAATGTTGACTACTGTATATACACAGACACATATATATATATATATTATAATAATTGTATTTATTACTACACATAGCAGATTGACTGCTTTAATAACTGTGTGTGCGTATGTGGTTTTACCTCATAGGCCTGGGGGCTGGTCAGACATCGAGCCAGCGGACCGCAGCAGGGCGGCAGGGTGGTGGTCAGAGGGGGGCCACTATGGGTCAGGATAGGCTTCAGGTAACTGTACTCGGGTTAAGGGGGAAAAATCAGCTGAGGATGTAAATGGCAGGCAGATGTGAACCACGATCCTGTACTGTCACGTGAGGCTACTGGATTTTAAAAAGTTATGAACGGTCTAAAAGAAAAAAAATTATGTCTAACTTGTAAGGTTTAATTCTCACACTACACACTATAATAGTATTTATAGCGCCTAACCTAAAGGACAAGTTCGGTATTTTACACTTAAAACAGGGCTTTAAGTGTAAAATACCTACCTTGTCCTTTAATAAAACAGGTTGTGTGACTGAGGAATGATAACCTCAAAATGTGCATCCATATGCAAGTTAGAGGAACTTGATTTACATATATCTCTTTAGCTATTGTCCTGTGCCAGTGATTATCCCTCCGCATGCCAATGTTGGCACACGTGCCATGGGTTGCCGAGCCCCAGTTTTATTAACTTTCATTGTACACAAACTCGTAACTTGGACAATCTTTTTGTGATCCTTAAAATAAAAAATAAATAAATTTGCACACTGGGTTTGAACATTATGAGTAAATAATTTACTCGTCTTAATAGCTAATTCATACACAGAATAAATCAATAATGACTGCAAGACTGTTACTTCTGACATTCATCAAAGTCAAAGATTTCAAAATAACCAACCAATTTAAAAATAGCATTGCTTATTACAGAAGCTTTTATATTAAGCATGGCAGCAGCGAGGACTCATCTCAGAACAGATATGATTGAGTCTAAGCATCATAATAATGGAGTAAACAGATCATCATCCCTTAAATAGTTCACTCAGATTCTAGAACACACAGATAAGCAGGACAGCTTGTACGCATTTGGCAGCAATACTGAGTTTCTTATTTTTTGACAGACGAGGATAAAAATAGAGAAGGCGGTGGTAAAGTGTCGATGGCTTGAAACCAAGAACACTGCGATGGATTTGGAAGTGTATAAAATCTCTGAAGGGGAGACTAGATATTCCCTAAAGGGCTAGAGAGGGGTTGCCAGGTAAAGACTGAAAAATATCTCTGTGGGATGTCCAATAGCATGGTCTGGTACTCAAAGAGAAATCAAATTGGCTGCTGGCCAATTCAATAACACTGGCCTTTTGGAAAGCACACAAACACACTTTACTTCACTCCCGAGGGCCTGTGAAAAAGGAACCGAAAGTTCTTAGGTAGGTCGTTGTGACAATAACAACACACACGTAAGGTCAAATGCTTGGCTGTGGGAGCACAGAAAATCGCAAGCTAAGACTCCTAATAAACATCTGACATAAGCTCTGAGGAGCTGTGAGTCACCACATGTGGAGCTGCTAGCCACAGCTGTGCAGGAAGCGGATTGAGATGTAAGTGAGAAAATATGTGCCGCTTTCACCTTTAAGCATTATTTCTAGCAACTGTGATGTAAATAAAACCCTTTTCTTTAGCCATTTTGCTTCTTTCACCACCCTCGACCATCTTAATGAAAAGGTACAGCTACAGTAAACCACTCAGCACGAAATAATTGCAGTGGACAGGCCCTAATGAGAGCTCAAGAATCATTGATTGCTTCATTCAGGACTTAAAGACTTTGTGAAAATAGACAGTGCAGTGAAAATGCAGTCATTTAATTTGACTTTCCATACAAAAAAAAAAAAAAAAGTACTTAATGACATTTCCAGCGGCTCATATTGAGGTGCAGAGCTCAGCCTGGAGCTTTTTTTGGAGCTGTGCAAAGGAAGTTGAGACCTGTCGGTTTGGGGCTTTAGAGGCTCAGTTGAGGCCTCGGAGGAACTCCATCTCTGAACAAAACAGCTATCCTATGAAATCTACCTCACTCTGCATTTATATTCATCATCGATAAGTGTCTCTTTTGTTTGTGGTCTATGGAGCACATGTTTTTTTGCTAGTCATTTGCATGGAGCTCACTGGCTAGGCTCACGGAAGAGCAGAGAATAGAACGGGGAAAGCAAGAAGTAATGCTCAGCCGTGCTTGAGTTCTTAATGACAGGAGCACAAAAGTGTGTGAGTGTGTGTTGTTGTGAATGGCATGCTGAAAGGATACTTGTGGTCAAAAGTATACCAAAGTCTAAAGAGCCAGGCGCTCTCCTGCTTGGTCTTGCTCTGCCCTTCTGACTGGGTCCCATCCTGAGGAGAAAGAGGAAGCAATTCTCATTTGTATAATGTAGGGAAGGGTTTGGAAACCTTATTATAATATACTATATCATAAGTGAATATTCAGAGAAGCACTAAATTAGGATAATTTTGATGCAGGCAAAAATAATAATTGAATTGATGGTACAAAAACTGAATTTATAAGTCAATATATATATATATATATATATATATATATATATATATATATATATATATATATATATATATATATATATATATATATATATATATATATATATATATATATATATATATATTCATAATTGAACTGATGTCTATTTAGCCTACAGCAAACAGCAATCCAGGCTGCAATCATGTCTGAAGTAGAAATAGAGGCTGTTCAAATATTGAAGATATTTGGGAGTAAATCCAAGGTTTAGAAAGATGACACTTTAAATGTGAGCTCAAAAGTCTGCCTTTTAGGTAGTACAGTCTTAAAAGAGCAGTGTGTATTTTCTGTCCCCACAAAAAAAGGCAAAAATAATGAAAGTGAAAATATATTTTCCATCTACTTACATGTCACTTTTTACAAGTCCAGTATTACAAATTACAAACTGACTCCATTTACATTTAATTTGCTGTCATTAAACTGTTTTTTTATATATTTAAAAGATAAAGTCAACCAATGTGGACGAACAAGAGAATATAGTACCATGTCATTTAATTATTTCACTACTGGAAAAAAATAATACCAATGACTTTTGCAGATTTTCTTTATGAAGTCTAATACTTAACTGTTAGTTTGGATAACTGGTTAACACACTCCTTATTCATCAATTGACCCTGTAAATGTAGTGAAATCTTTACGTACATTTATCTAAGTTCACCTAATCTCTTGAGTTCAGCTTCATTGCACTTAAAGAGATTACAGCCTTCACAAACAAGCTCACAGTAACACTATACCGCAACCTACACTAAGCTTGGCGTATTCCTTTAGTGTTAATACTATAGTGAGGACCACTGTTAATCAGATAAGATGTGTGACAAAGACAGAAAGTGTACCACAACAAAAGCAAAAAGTAAGTACGCATGCTCATTAGGGTTGTCATGACACCCAGACCTTCAATAGTTGATCCCAGTACAAATAAAGCTGCACAATTTTCATGTCAAAGCAAAAACTAACTAATAAGCTCCCGAACACACTACTTTGCTTAAAGTTTAATATTAACTAATTAAATGAACAAATGGCATGCATGTAGGAATAAAGACAAAAATTAAGAGCAGTAAGTTCCTCTTTTCAGCACTGTTGTTTGATTAATATTATCATCTCATTTTTATTAACTCTGCGAGACTCCATACACAAATCTTGATTTTGAAACAAACCAGGAGCTGGGTTTGAAACATTCTTAAGAATAAAATCCTTATTTATTATGTTCTTGCTTTCTATAGTTATATATTGTATATTATTTGTAATATATACAATATATTGTAGTCCTGAAAATAAAATAAAAATCCATAAATACATAAATCATAAAACCTCTTAAAGTAAGGATAGCCTCACACTTTTTTTACATTACAAAGGGTACGGCGTTAGATGAATTTACTCGGCTGTTTCAAATATTAACCATAAATTAAGAATTATAGCACAAGTACAAGTTACGTAGAAAATGTTTTACTTCTATTATATTTTACTTTTTTAAATCTAGCATACTTGTAACTCAACATACTTGTATCAGATGTTTGTTTTGACAAAAGGAAAGAGAGAGACATAACCACTGACCATATCCTACTTAGGCAATATATAGAAACTCACTTTTGTCTGTTTAACAGCTAACTATAATGTCGAGAAATTATTTATTGTGGGAAACAAAAAGGTTCTCTCCCCTGAGTTAATTTATTTTATTCTAATGAAAAGCAACCTGTAGAGAACAAAGGGATAGTTAAAATTTCTCTCATCATTTAATTCAACCTCATCTTTTATGTTCCACAGAGTAAAGAAAGTCATACAGGTTTAGAATGACTTGAGGGTGAGAAAATGACAGAAAATCTGACCCAGATTGTTAGTTCTAGCCGTTTACATTTACCATCCCACTATGTTTATTAACAAGTGTGTTTGACCGCTCACAAGTATTAGAGTTTAATACTTAAAACATAATGATGGTAAAAGCTTCATTGGCAGGAGGACAGAAACATTTTGAGACTTACTCCCTGAAGGACCTGGAAGCTGTCCCCACATGGCTGAAGATCCTGATCGGGGTCCACTCCAACTCTGAAAGAGACAGAAACTAAATGTCAGTCTGTGTGTGCGCATCTGTGACAGCATTTAACCCATACTGCAAAATGCAGCCACATATGTGCCGTGACCTTTTAGCAAAGCCCACAACGAGCAGCGTCACGATTAAAATAGGAAAGATGCAATGGACTCAAGCAGAGAGATATTGGTCATGTTATGATCTTATTTCACACAACACGCCTTCAGCAAGGCAAGGTTTACACTGGGAAGTAGTTACAGAAATGGTCTACAGACAATTCCACTCATTTGTTCTCTTCGGTTGGTCACAGGCCAGAACTTCTAAGAATTTGAATATAATCGAATTAAGATAAAACTACCACTAAATAGTAAACAAAAAGGATGACCAAAATATCGGTACCATATCATTAACCGTCTGATATTAGAAATATTTGTTTATCAGTATCAATACACCCGATGTATTAAATTGTGCATGCTCATTTCACCTATTTTTACATTTAGATTACTTTGCCATCATCTTAATCTAAATACTAATTTACTAACACTGTTAAATATAATCTGAAAATACATAACAATGTGATGCCTAAATACACTTTAAATTTTTTTTTTCCATGTTTTATTTTGTATTTTTTTTTGTCAAAGTATAGAATTTTAATATCAACCTTTCATTGGTTAAAAATGATTTCTACTTTTCATTTAAGTTGAAGTATTTAAATGACTAAAAGTGAAATAAAAATAAATTAAAGTTAAATAGAAATTACTAAAAATTGAACATTTAAAAATAAAAGCTTCAAAATATTAAGAAAATACTATAATAGTATATAAATAATACTAAAATAACACAGACTGATTGGTTATTGGCCGTGACATGATAATTATTGGCTTATCGCTATCAGACATAATTTTAATATCATTTAATCTCGCATCCCTTAAACATCTGTGGGTTGTTTGCGGTCTATGTCGGTCAGACTGTAGTGGAGACCAAACTTTTGTGAACAGCCAGACATTGGCCTGACTGGCTGAAATACGAGGAGAACCCAGCAGACCTTTAGAGCTCAGAGGATGAGATTCTGCTGAGATAAGTGACACACTAGGTGAACTTTCACTTTGGCCTTTGAGTACATTTACTGATCTTTGATCCTATGGCTCATCTTTCATTCTCCCTCTCAATTAAAGCAGTGGATATGATGCGGCTACTGGCTTTTGAACCCCAAGGATCAACAGAGACTTCATTGTGATGTTAGACAGAGCTTGAGGGTTAGCAGATGCTCAGGCATTCTGAGCCTCTAGTGCCGCCATTGTGGACAAGCACCAATGAAAACAAAAAGAGCTGACTTATCGGTCTTTGCCCTCACAAGTAGTTAAACCTTTACTGAATGTCTTATCTTTTCACAGTCAACGAAGATTATTTGTTTCTCAAAATGTGAAAAACAGTTAACATGCTTCTGCCAAAGTCAGTGACGCATATCTTCGACAAACTGGGTGTCTTAACAAGCTGCTGTTGTTTCTACCACGTCTGGAAGAGAACTGTCTGTAAAAAAAAAGAAAAAAAGAAAAGTTTTTTCTTCCCGATGGTTTACATAGTTGTCCAAACAGGACTTACAGCGCTGGGTTGATTTGCTCACACGCAAGTTGCTTTGGGGAAGGGTAAAAATGTATGTATTCAGAGGAGGTAAAGAAAGAGACAAAACAAAATAGGAAATGGAATGCAAGGAAGTCAATGAATGTAAAACAATATAAACATTAGGCTACTGTAATGGCTAGGCCTGCAGCTGAAGGGTGGGCTACATTAAAGGGTCACAAGGAGGTCGAGGGGAGAGTACAAAGTACCGCCTCTAACCGCATTCTATGCTATATGCACGCGCCTGTGCGGAAACATTAGCACGGTGGATGCTGAACATATCCTTCCTGTAAGACGGTCAGAATAGCTCTCGCTGTCGGCCTGTGTGCGGTTGCAAATGTCCTGAAGCCAAGGACAGCAGATTGCTTGATTCTAATGCAGGTATAAGTGGAAGCTTATTAATTTCAAGTGCCTAATCTCGTTTCTTTTGATGCCTTGGTATTACTCATCCAGTGTCGGGTCTTTGCCAGTGAGCTTTATGTAAAGATTTCCTTCAGCACACCAATGTGAAAACAGGAGCGACAGCACACACACACACACACATTCTTTCAAAGTGACTCCCACCAGTTTTAAAAACAGCCCTGGAAGAAATGCACTGACACATCATGGAGGCTAACCACTAAGAACAAACATTTGAGTGTGCTCAGGAGGTTAACTGCCTATACAAGGGTACTGTAGTACACTATACTGAGTAAAGAAGAAGATTATTACAGATAATAGAACCGATACCAGACAGTTTTTGACCAAAAGAGAAACACTGACAAAGCATAATAGGGGCACTTTTAACCCTTTGTCTTTTGATGGTTTCAGACAGGAATCTTCTTTTCAGTGCATCACTATAAAACAAAACAGGATAGTAACAGTAAAGCAGATTCAGCAGGGACACTGTGCAATAGTGTTAAGCAACCAAGACGTGAGTGTTTGATTAAAGCAGAAGCCCAGACATTACAGTATCAAACACCCACACAAAAGACTGCTTTTAGTGTGCAGTTTTCCAAGTGAGGTCAAAAGGTCACCACCACCTGTACAGGACGGCAAAGTCCCTCATCACCTGATGTAACTCCACAGTCTACGCAGCCTCTCCTCCTCGGCAACAGAAGACTCTCCAACCCTGAGCACAACACACAACTCTTGAGACCAGCCCTGCAAACATCAAACATCCTGACAGCTTCTACTCAGAAAAGTTAGAAAAACTTTAAACTCTGGTATGTTTTTGTTCCATGTATTGCTAGTTGTGTTTCTTGGAACATATGGCATCACAAGAAAAAGTAACAGTTAAAAATGTTGAGGAAATTAACATTCCCAAAAGAGTGATATAATGGTTAAATGGTCTGTTTGGGTACACCGAGACAGAAGAAATCAAATTATTATGTTGTTCGAAATTCATTTAAACTCTTCTGCAAAACAGACATTTCCTTTCCGATACATAAAATGTGTTCGGTGCTTCACATTCCTTCTATGAATTGGCCCTCTGTGCTCTGAGCTCAATGTTTATAGAGTAAGTGGAACCTCTCGGGACTGTTCTAGAAAAGGGAGAACTGGCCAACACAGAGAAAGAAAGTCTAAACCAATGCAGAAGAGATTCTAAGTCTAAACCAATGCAGAAGATTTGGCTTCAATCTTGAGACACAGACAGCCTCCAACCACGGTCAGGCCATTTCAAAAGTGTCATAATACTGTATATAGGCTTTTCTTTAGAGTTTTCTTTATATATATATAGATTTAAAAAAAAAAAAAACATTAAATAAACATTAAATGTTAAATTAACTATAATTAAAATACAGCAAGTAATACAATTAACACTTGAATACCTTTATGAAAAACAGCACTTAATCTGAATGTGAAAGTGGCCATGCTTTGCTTTCTGATCTCTTTTTTCCTTTCACCAGCACTCAGACATCACATTGACAAATGCCTAAAAGTACACCATCGATTCCAGTTTCAACAGGGAGCTATGAAAAAGCCTCTCTTTAAATCTCAGGTGACCTGGTCAGCAGTGGCAAAACCACAACAAAAAAAAGCAGTGGCATCCCATCTTGTTTCTTTGAGCTAAACCTGAGCCTCTTCTCTAATTCCCACTTAAGTACATTAGCTTTGCAAAACTATTTCAACGAGTTATCTGATTGCTTATTTTAATTGCACATTGATTACCCTGTAGTTGCCCAAAGCAGGAGACAACCGCAGTTGAGTTAAGAATAGCCTGGAAAAATGTAGCGTGAGCTAGTCCAGGGGTCAATTGTAGTGCATTTGTGGAAATGGAAACCCTTTGGAGAAAAAGAGAGAATTAAATCCATCAAATTTAGTTGAAAAGTAGAACAACAAAAAGCCAGCGGTGGAATCCCTAAATGCTCAGGAAACACAGCTGGCAGAAAAATGAGACCAGAGGACTGTCTATTCTTACTCCTGTTCGGTCTTAATTCCATTGCATTAGCTCTCAATTACGCAAAGCCATTTAGTTGGTGTTTGAAAATAATTTAAACCCGTATCACCCTGATTTGTTGGCATTCAAGGACAAAAGCAACTCGTTCACAGAAATACTCTTGTTAACGCAGCTTAGATTCACCTCACCATGTCCATCCTACACATATCTGCAACTCAATGAGTGAACAGCAGTTTTGCAGATAATAATGTGAGCTTATCAATCCCATTCTACACCAGCTGCCATCAGCACTGGTCCTCAATAATCCTCTTTATTCTGACAAACTAGCAGCACTTATTAATGGCGCCGTACCAGCCAGCCCCTGCTGAGGACAGCCAGACAAACACCAGCTATTAGTGAACAATAACCCATCTGCTTGGGCGCAGAACACAATTTCACCTCAGAACAAACCAAAAAAAAGAAGACTGTGGCTAGTTTCACACTGTGTTTGTCAACTTTGCAGTCTCAATGATGCCCGTTATACCCTCTATATCACACCCCAAAATTAACATTGGAGGAAGGAAAATCAAGGAAAGGAAGGAAAATCACATGTGACCTCATTTGACAAAATCTGCTTGATTAATAAAATGAATAAACATGTTTGTGGTGAGCTTTTCTGCCATCTGCTGGACAGTCTGTTTAAGTCTTTTCTCAATGTGATCCAAGCCTATCCACCATACTATTTGAAACCCTCAATTTTACATTGTCCAAGGGTATGTTTACCAACAATAATGTACTAAAACAGATGACAACGTTGTCAAAATGATCCTCATTCACACGGATCTGCGAAAATGACTAAAAAGGCTGCATTATGCATGCCAGGCCAGTAGTTAGCAATATCACTTTGTCAAGAAACACCCCGCCAACACGTAATTTGCATGCATGAACATGAAATACGAATGCGCATGACGTCACCGCTTTTCACAAATTCACGTTTTTGTAGTTTACATGGAAACGGTAAAGGTATCGTTTTCAAAACCTTGCACTTTGGAACCCGTTTTCAAAAGCTTGTGTTTTCAGGCCCCCCAAGCACGTTGTCATGTAAATGAACGGCTAAAACGCATAAAAAGTTTTACGTTTTCAGTTGAAAACGGTGTCGTGTAAACAGCCCCTAAGTGTTGCTTGTGCATTTAAAACTGGACACCTGGCTGTTCAATGTGATTTCTAGGGGGTTGCAATCCTGTTTCTAAGGTATTGTTAGTACGTCTATGTGGTAACTTACTGGTCCAGGTCAAAAGAGCCCACCCAAAGTCTACATGATGCTCTAGGGCTTTACCATCCTATTTTTAAATACTAAAAAAATCCCTAAAATGTTCCTACGAACAAATTATAAAACTTCCATGCATGAAAAATGCTCCTGAATCCATCTCTCTAAACAAAAGGGTCAAATAATGCAATGATTAAAGGGTTAGTTCACCCCAAAATGAAAATTCTGTCAGTAATTACTCACCCTCATGTTGTTCCAACCCCGTAAGACTTTCATTCATCTTCAGAATTAAAATTAAGATATTTTTAATTAAATCTGAGAGCTGGATCACTCCTCTATTGGTTTCTAAGGGATCGAAACTGGCAGGCCCAGAACAGGGTATCTGCACATTTTTTAACAGCAAATTTAATGACTTTTAAGACCTTTTTAAGTCCTCTAAAAGGCAAATTTAAGACTTTACCACGACAAAAAAACAGGAAAATGTTCAACAGGACAGTGTTAATTTTGGCAGCCATTTTTTTTTTTAGTCTTAGTCTTCAGATGAAAATGCTTATTGGTCTTATTGGTCACATTTTAGTAATTTTGTCTTTCATTGTTTTAGTTGACAAAGTCAAACTTCAGTTACCGACATTAATTTAGGTAGCTATTTTATATGTAGTCTTTAGACAAAAAATGACATTATAATTTTTCGCTTTAGGCCAATTCAATTAAGCTTATGAGACATTTGAATCAAGGTAACAGGCTGTATTGACAATGCACTCTTTAGCAGTAGCACTTGTGCAATTCTACATATCCCTGTTCCTTAGTTCAGTGGTTCTCCAATCTTTTATAGTGCCGTAACCCCTCTTGCACTTAGACTGCAGTCACACCTTTTCCATTAAGGGACAATATCTGCCCATTTTAATCGATTTTTTCCAGTTCATTTTTTACCTTTATAAATACTTTTATAAAATAAATAATGCTTTAAATGAAACAATGTTCAATAAATATGCAATGATGGTAAAAACGAGGTAATACTTTTAAACATTAAATTAAAATCGCCAGTAGGTGGCGGTAAGTCACTGTCTTTATGAGCGAGTCATCCGTCATCGAGTCATTCATTCATTCAGTAACAAACACAGTCTATGGTAACAAAGCAAGTGGCTGTATTTATGAACGGGTCATTGAATCTCACGATTCGTTCAAAGCCACAGATTCGTTCTCGAATCACCGCTGTGTGCTGCAGTTCTGCCGTGGCTTTCGTTGCAAAATAGCAATAAAATTATCAACATTAAAAACACTGCTAGATATCAGCCTGTACTGATCGCAGATATAGTCGCACAAACAGCGCAAGCGGCTCGTGACAGAATAAAGACCAATTGAATGACACTAATTAATTTAAGTAGAAAATATCAAATGAAGATCACTGAACTCCAGCTTACTTGTCTGTGTTTTCAGATCATTGCAGTGTAGAGAGCGCGCGCGCGAGCATGGTTGCCAGATACTATTGACAAGACCGGCAAGAAAACGTGTTATTTTAACAGAAAAGCTCTGACTGGGGATTTAATTATTTACATCTGGCAACCGTAAGCATGAACGCTCGGTCGTAAACACAGTCTGTAATGTGTTGTTGTCTCATTTATTCGACAAAAAAGTGGTTTTAGTCAAGTTTGTATTTTTTTAAACACACTTTAGTCTGGTCTTTTTTCGTCTACGATATTGTACGTGTTGATATAATACCGGTAGTCACAGTTATCGTTTAATGACATGGGTATCGTCTCTCATGGTCTTGTCTTAGTCAGGGGAAAAAAAGTCGTCAACCAACATTTTTCGTCATGGTTTTCAATAACGGAATTAACACTGCGACACGACACAGAATGGTGTGGCGACCATTCAACGCGCCGCATTCATCTTCAGTCACCTATGGAATGAAGCAGGTTGCACCCACATAGAAAAGTGCTGCCCCCAAATGGTGCGCACTGTTCAAAAAACAAAACAAACTAACGGATGACGAGTCGGACAAGAAATTTAAGGCCCGTACGTGAAATTTAAGACCTCCTTATCGGAAATTTTAGATTTTAAGACTTTTTTTAGGCCTTAAAAAGCGAAAATTTTATTTAAGACGTTTAAAGACTTTTTAAGGACCCGCGGGGACCCTGCAGAAAAGTTAAAGACATCGTTCAAATAGTCCAAGTGACTACAGTGGCTCAATCTTTAAGTTTATCAAGCGACGAGAAAAGTTTTTGTGCGCAACAAACAAAAATAACGACTTTATTCAACTATTCATTTTCTTCTCTGTGGGCCTTGAGATTTCACATAGTGTAAATTTTTATTTGTTTTTTTTGCGCACAAAAAGTATTCTCGTCGCTTGATAAACTTAAAGATAGAGCCACTGTAATCACTTGGACTATTTGAAAGATGTCTTTAACTTTTCTGGGCTATCAAGTTTCGATCCCTTTAGAAGCCTATGGAGGAGTGAGCCAGCTCTCAGATTTAATCAAAAATATCTTAATTTGTGTTCCGAAGAGGGTGATGATTACTCATGAGGTTGAGTAATTACTGACAGAATTTTCATTTTGGGGTGAACTAACCCTTTAAGGTCTCGTGAACTCTGACCTGATATGTAGCCAGGACAGCATTGGTGTGGTGCCTCCTCCGAACACCCAAACTGTGAAGAACACAATGAGCAGTGTCGTGGTGAACATCATCTGTCGTGCATATGTGGCGGTGTCGCGGATAGCCAGAGCGAATGCCATTGCCCCTCGCAGCCCTACAGAGTAGAAACACACACACACACACACACACACACAGCAGTCACAATAGATTTTTAGTAAGAATGACAGTGCTGCTACAAATAGAATGTTAGTGAACTTAAACAGGCAGAAAGAGCCATCACACTCGATCAGATGTTTTAAGGGTACTGCACTTTGCTGCCCTTTTAGCTGGGTGGTGTTGCTGATCTGGAGGGAGCTGCTCCACATCAAGAGCCGTTATTAGAGATGTTCTGATTCTGATGACTCATTTCTCTCTTAATTTAGATCTCGATAACCTTCAGCAGGTTGCTGAAACCTACCGAGAGTTCACATCAAAGAGTCTGACACTAAAGGACACTAGAACACTGATTCCATTGATTTATATTCTACTTGGTTGTATTAATTAAAAATAGTTATCTTATCTTCAATGTTATGCAAGCATCAGAGTAGAGGAAGTAAGCCATGTGTGGTCACCATACCTGCAAACATCATCATGTGCTGAAAGTTTCCACGGACTTTGTGTCTTCGGCCTAGGTTAATCAGGAAAGACAGGGGGTAGATGTTCAAAGCCCGGCCGATAAAGATGGCTATCTGGTAGTCCAAATGTTAAGGAAATGTCTTCTCACACAAATTCAATTTTAAAGGAAATTTAGACATATACTACCATCCAAGAGTAAGAAATAAATACTTTTATTCAGAAAGCATACATTAAATAAACCAATTTTACATTGTTACAAAAGTTTTCAATTTCAAATAAATGCTGGTCTTTTGAACTTTCTATTCGTCTAAGAATCCTGAAAAAAAGGGGGTTTTTTTGTGCGTGTGTCAAATAAATGCATCACTGGTGAACATAAGAGACTTTTTCAGAAATATTAAAACCTCAAACTTTTTAACTGAATTGTAGATTGTTGGTTAAAAGGTTTAAAACAAAGATAATGCTGAAGATCAATTATGTAAACTGGCATGTTGTCCAGATTCAAGATTAGATTAGAATCTGTTAAAAATCTTCTTCTTCTTTTTTTCAATTTAAAAAACAAGTACTGTAATTGTGTACAATAGTTATAGCTTACATATGAAGAATAGGTTCATACAAACCACTTTTGTGGTGCTTTTTGTCCTTTTGGAGCTTGCCAACCATGATGACATTATTACAGAGATTCCTAAAATAATAGAAAAATAATAAACGGAGCAATTCCAATAGGGTCCCCACACCATCCGTGCTTGGGCCCTAACCAACTATTTCTTTAAAACCTGTACACAATGCCTTCTAGTGGTCATAAATCACAAATAAAAGAGGTGATAAAACAGCCTTGAATTTTTACAGATGTTCTTGAGTCTTTAAAATGCTTTGGTTCACAAGGAAATCATCTGTAATGTGCTCTCAAACTCTCAAAATTGTTATCTGACTGAGGTAAATTCTAGAAGTTAACAAGCCCCAAACAAAACTGGAATGCATCTAGTTGTTGAAGCCACATATGTTATTTTTACTCCAAAAATGGTAAAAAATAAACATGTGAGAGCATGTTATAACCAGCCACATATATGGCCCGGAGTAGAAGAGTAGTTGAGTATCTCTTCAGCAAGCCGAAGAAGAGCAAACTGCCACGTTCATTGCACAATCTTCTTCATTAACAGTAGTGAGACTAAATGATCTTACCAGTGCTGATGCCGCTCTCTCTCCTAATGCGGTCTTTGAACTTGAAAAAAGCTGACGATAAATAAAATGCAGCTCATATCGGTCTTTTTCATTGATGTGAACTCCTAATTTGCATATAGCAAATAGAGATTGAATTTATATTCGTTTTGTGGAGACACATTTATGTGGCCAAGTGTAAATGCAACAGTTTTAACAAATCAGATAGCTAGCTGATCAGTAAAAACACATGACGTGACCAGGTGTAAACAGCCCAAAGGATACAAAGGCTCCAACAATGAAAATGGGGCTGAAGACGTGATTCTGGAAGGTGAAGAGTGCCAAGCCCATGTACGAGAAGATGAAGTTCTCTGCCAGGAAGTGCAGCACCTCAAACAACTGCAAAGGCAAAAAAAAAAACACGACACATGAAGTCCTCTGCACCTTTCAATAGCACAGTTGTTCATTGAAATGGCACATTTTTTAAATCAGGTCCTAACTGAACTAGAATTGCATGCTCCTCCTCTCTATACTCTACAATGGCTTTTATAACATATGTTAGCTATAAAGCTGATGCCGATATCTTAAATTTGTGTGACTCTAGTCTATAACTTCTTCCCACAGACTGGAGCTTTGATAAAAGGGAGTCTGTCCCCTGGAGAGAAATCCAGTACCATAGGAGTGTCGTAATTACAGCACCCTTCATCACATTGCTCTGACGACACCACGGGGGTGCTGGGAATTCATTTAGCACTATCCCTCGACTTACCGCCCCCTTGTATATCAAAGCATCTTTTGAAGTAGAACACGCAGGGCTCCCATCCCAAAAAAAAAATCCTTTCTTCTTTCCTACATACCTTATTTTTTTCAACTTTGCCACAGTTCATATCACTCTGGTTTTATACCAGCTGCTCTGACAGCAGAAAACCAGAATCCAATCTTCATGTATTTTCCCTTGACTACAGCAAAAATATTTTACCTGTTTAGTACGTTTGGTCGACTCCTCCGAAAGATTGTTGTAGGTATAGTGAGCCTGTGTGATTCCACAAAACAGCACAGCGACAACACCTGGAATAGTAAAGGAAATCAGCATTTGTGGCTTTTTGGTTCCAAGTGAAGGATGGGATGCGATTTCAATCCAGGCTGGAGGTGGCCAATAAAACAAATCAAATGACAAGTGCAAATGACTGCACACATGTACACATCATCAGGGATGGTAAAGTTCAACAATATTAGCCCCCCAGATACAGCAACACAGAGTTTTAAATTTTTGGATTTTATTTCACTTGTATTTGTGTTTTGTTTGTTTTTTTAAGATTTATTTTTGCCGTTTTTGACAGTAAATCTGGGGAGAGGACAGAAAGCAAAATGGGAGAGAGAGGAGGTGGGATCAGGAAAGGACCACAAGCCAGTGAGATCTCTACCCATCGAGATTTGCTACTTACTGGTTATGCGCATGTGCAGACTCAGTTTTTTTTAACAAAGGGTACATTTTCATGTGTTATAAAGTAATTTCCCTTTAAAAAATAACTACCATATGAATATTTGTACAGTCAGCCAGCTGAACAAGAATAAATCAGTTACTAAGGAGAGGTGTGCTTTGACAAGTCAAAGATGAATATTTGATGATAATTTTTACTTTTCACACCATTTTCAAAATAAAAACAGTAGTAAGAGTATACAGTAGCTACTCATAATCATAACTTAAAATTGTATTATAATTGTATTTCATATAATATTAATCGACATTCTGTGATCGATTCGCGCTACGGTAAAATTTTTTGACAAGGCAGCACAAATCGTCAGAACACCGGGACTAGAAGCGCAACTGCGCCCCATGTCGGAGCGCTGCACGCGAGGCTATCGGCTCCGAACATGAATGTTAAATATTTTCATGCAAATAAAGCACATTAAAATCTAAAGTCCCCCTGTAATCAATAATTGTATCCCTTAAAACTCATCTTTGATCACCAAAATTACATATTTAAACCTTCTTTCCTTGAAAAAAAATGCCTTAAAATGGCTTGAATGTAACTCTACACCCTTGCCTCATTTAGTATACGCGGTTCTATGAATATGCAAATTAGCCCCGCCTCCATTCACTCACACCAGCTCAGAGATCCACTTGTTGACGATCACACATTGACGTGATTGGTTACAAGGTAGTTTGTGACCGCGATTCTGAGCCTGTCTTTGGTTCACTGCAGTTTTAAAGGGTTAGTTCACCCAAAAATGAAAATTAAGTCATTAATTACTCACCCCCATGCTGTACCAACCCCGTAAGACCTTCGTTCGTCTTCGGAACACAAATGAAGATATTTTTTATTAAATGTGACGTCCCAGAAAGTCAATGAAGAAAATGTTTAAATATTCCATGTCGCAACAGTGGCTCAACTATAAGTTTATCAAGCGACGAGAATACTTTTTGTGCGAAAAAATAACAACTAGGGCTGACTTCTAATAGTCGAGGATTCGACGATTCGATTCGGAGAGGTCTGATTCGACTATGAACCTCATCGTCGAACAGTAGGGAAGTGTTATGTAACCAATAGGGGTGTGACGGTTATCATATAACCATGAGACCGACAGTGTCATTAGAACTCCATAACCGTGCTATTAAAATATTTTTTACAAAAAAATTTTATCATAGAGAATGTTTAAATACTAATATCAGCTTACGAGGGAAACGGAGGCGGAGTTAGTGGTGGTTCGGAGGCTGAGTGCTGGAGATCATTCGGGAGAGGTCTGTGCACCTTCACCGATCAGAACGCGCGCTGACACGGAGAAAGCCTTGTTTATACCAGACGCGTCCGCACGAGCGCGAAGGTGCGCATGGCAAAAAATGACGCGTTGTGTGTGCAAGACCGGCAAGACCCCATTTCGCTTGGCTGTGTGCACGGCTTTTTTTGTAACAGCGCGCGCGACACCGCATCCGAGGATGAACGGCTTCAAGCCGAATCTGCTCGGGCATGTACGTCTCACCGACCGCACCGGCAACCAGTTTGCGCGTCTAAATTGCAAAGTTCATTGCAAAGTTTTTTTGTTAAGGTTTTGTTTACTGTGTGTGATTTATTTAAAACAAAGCTTTTTTTGTTGTTGTTAAGGATTCATTTAATGGAAAGCACATTCACTTCTAGTTGTCTTGCTGTTCATTTTAAACGTAGAGCGAGTTGTCCTATAAGAGACGAACAGTTATTCAACCGAACGTCTAGCTGCTATCTAAAAAAATAAATTAAAAAAAAGGTTCGACTATCAGTCGACTACGGCAAAATCTAACGAATCAGATTCGACTATGAAAATCCTTCGTCGAAAACAGCCCTAATAACAACTTTATTTGACTATTCCTTTTCTTCCTTCCTTGTAGGCCTGAAACGAGACTTCAAGAGATTTCCACGACGCGCACGCGCGAGAACTTAACTGAAGTAGTTGAAGGAGATCGCAATTCTCGCGCGTGCGCGTCGTGGAAATCTCTTGAAGTCTCGTTTCAGGCCTACAAGGAAGAAAAGGAATAGTCAAATAAAGTTGTTATTTTTGTTTGTTTTTTCGCACAAAAAGTATTCTCGTCGCTTGATAAACTTATAGTTGAGCCACTGTTGTGACATGGAATATTTAAACATTTTCTTCATTGACTTTCTGGGCCGTCAGGATTCATTCCCTTAGGGAGCCTATGTAGGAGTGATCCAGCTGTCACATTTAATCAAAAATATCTTCATTTGTGTTCCGAAGACGAACGAAGGTCTTACGGGGTTGGTACAGCATGGGGGTGAGTAATTAATGACTTAATTTTCATTTTTGGGTGAACTAACCCTTTAAGGAGAAAATGCTCTGCAATGGTGTTGACTTATGAATTTGTACATGGTTTGTCTTAACGCATGTTAAAAACACCACATAGACATATAAATAACATTGAAAGCATGATTTTAACCACAGGGGGGTGGACTTTAACAAATTATCTTTTAAACACCAGATTATGACACTATTATTCCAGTAGATGTTGAACAACAGTAAACATTAATTTTGGGGTTGCATATATAATATAGTTTGATGAGTTACCTAGCGGATTAACCACTATGCTTTCATTACTCACACACATTAACACCCACCTGTGAATCCACATGCTTCAGCCAGGAGAAAAGTACTCCAAGACATGAGGAAGAATAGAGCTGTCTCCAGTAGAGGGAAACAGTGCAGCTTGGTGAATTTAGTCACGTGGGTAAAGTTAAGAATTTAAACCACATATCTGATTAGCTAATCTGTGCAAAAAAAGAGAGTATAAAAATAGTCCGTGTATAAATACATTAAAAAGTTTAGGGGGTTTGATGTTTTTGAAATAAAAGTAACTTATGCTCATCAAGGCTGCATTTATTTGATCAAAAACATAACGTAAAAACTAATATTGTGAAGTATCATTAAATTTTTTAAAATGTAAATTAGTCCTGTGATTGCAAACCTGTATATTCAGCAGCCATTACCCCAGTCTTCAGTGTCACATGATCCATCAGAAATCATTCTAATATGCTGATTTGGTGCTCAAGACACATTTCTTATCATCATCAATGTTGAAAATGGTTTTGCGGCTTAATATTTTTATGGAAACAGTGATAAGGTTTTTTCAAGATTCTATTATACATAAAAATATAAAAAACATCCTTTTTTTGGAGTAACATTTTGAATGTCTTGACAGTCACTTTTGATCAATTTAATGCATCCTAGCTGGTTTTTTAACTTACTGACCCCAAACTTTTGAATGATGTGTATTCAAACTGCATTTAGTAATCCTGTAGTGTTTAGAGGATACTGCAACGGTGTTTCTTATACGCTGATTTCACACAGCCGCCATTTTGAAATCAAAGGAAGGCTCCGGTGGGAAGAACCCCGGAAGTACCGATAGACAACAATGCCTTGGACTACCAACCTGAAGCTGCTGCCGCGATTTACACTATTGGATGTTAATATCCAATATAGGATATGTATATAATTCGTTCCTACTTCTTTTTTTACGATCTGAATTATATCTAAAAAAAATTATTTTATTTATAAATGAATTTCACTGTATATAGTCTAAAATATGAAAGAAATTTTTTGACATTTTTAGAATAACTAATTTCTACATTAAAGCCCTGAAGCCATTTTTAGAGTTGTTTTGTCTGAGAGACACACATAAAAGTAAAGACTCATAACTCCAAAACTCTAGCAAGGAGAGTCAAAAGGTAGGTATCTTTTGATAGATAACTTTTCAATTTTTTTGAAAATATAAATTACATTACATTTGGACATTCTACTGCTGAGAAACGACAAAAATATATATATAATTTGTATTATGATGTTGCATATCTTTCTTGTTTGACATGTAATAACTCTGGAAGAAAATACGGTAGCTAAAAATTTCTTTTTTGGTGAAGTCCCTCTACATGTGAGCTGCATCTGGATCAAATTTTGTGGTGATCACATTAAGTACTCAAAAGTTAGAGCATTCTGAACAAAGGTAGCCTTTTTGTTTAGTCCTCACACATTTGGAAGGCAATAAAAAAAATTGTTTTCTGAGTGACACACACAAAACTAAAGACTCATAACTCCAAAACTCTAGCAAGGAGAGTCAAAAAGTAGGTATCGTTTGACAGAACACTTTTCACATTTTTTTAAAATACAGATTACATTACATTTGGACATTCTGCTGCTGAGAAACTGCTGATAAAAGACAAAAAAATAAATAAAATGTGTATTATGATTTTGCATATCTTTCTTATTTGACATAGAATAACTCAGGAAGGAAATAAGGTAGGAGGACAATTCTTTTTTGGTGAAGTCCCTCTACATGTGAGCTGTATCTGGATCAAATTTTGTGGTGATTGGATAAAGGAATCAAAAGTTACAGCATTTGGAACCAATGTAGCCTGTTTGTTCAGCTCTTGACGCCCCCGGGGGTCAATTTAGAATTTTTTGGTCAATTTAGTCAGCTTTTTCATTAAAACCAGAAAGAAACTTTGAGAAGAAGGATCATGGAACGGTCTCCATGCTACACTAATAATAAGGCTTTCCTCAAGTGTACACGTATCCTTGCAAGTACAATTTTTCCTGTATTATTGGTGTCCCCTTCTAAAACTGCTCTTGAGAATTGTTGTTCATTGTCCCCCCCAACATTTTGATGAAATTTTCGCCCCTGCCTCCATGGAGAATATCTTGTCATAAACGCAATAGATTATGTTCATTTTGGGCTCATTTTAATTGTAATAATATGCTGTAAAAAATGATGTGCCATTTTCAATGATCTGTGAATGTTTCATGAGCTGTATGATGTTTTTGACACATTGCAGTACTTAGTACAAAAAAGTATTTTATAGATTATGAAAAAAATAAATTATATTTATCAGCAAATAACTCAGCAATACTTAGCAGTTTTTCAAATTAGCTTCATTCACTGTAAAGTTCAGACTCTAAGCTTTCAAATGACACCTATTTTGTGTTAATCAAGGCAATATTTTTTAAAAATATGATAATGAATATTTTCGCAGCTATGTGGCGCCCACAGGTGGTACACTCCGGTTTAGAGGGACTATTCAGCTCTCGTTCAGAGTTGATCGAAGTGGTTAGATGCTTTAAAAAGCTGAGATTTCTAAGCTTTAAGATGATACATATTTTGTGTCATTCCACATTTGAAAAAAAGCGCGGATGGTTCCAGGAACATTGGAAAACACATTGCATCCCGGAGAGACGTGTTTTTTAGCCAAGTATGCATCACTTCGTGAGGTATATCTCGCGATCAACGCAATGGATTATGTTGTTATGTTGTTTATGGCTCTTTGTAACCGTGAGAATCTGCTGTCAATAAAGGTGTTCGATTTATCACAATCTGTGCATGCGTCATTGAGTTATGAGCTGAAACGTCACATCAAAACAACATAGCATCACTGCTACTGCTGCTTCATTGGTGCGCATAGTGCAACTTCATGTGTTAGAAGTCCATAAGGAATATTTTTAGATCTGAGTGATGGATTATGGTGAGTTTGGGCTCTTTTTAATCTTAACAATCTGCTGTAAATAATGATGTGCCATTTTCCACAATTTATGCATGCTTCATTGAGTTATGAGTGAAAACGCGACACCAGTGCTCCATCTATATACAAGGCTCTATGTGCGCCTGTGGGGGTTCGTGTGTTACGACTCCATTAGGAATATCTTTAGATCTGAGTGATGGATTATGGTGAGTTTGGGCTCTTTTTAATCGTGAGAGTCTGCTGAAAATAATGTTGTGTAATATTCTACGATCTGTGCATGTTTCGTGTAGTTATAAGCGAAAAACCAACGCGAGTGCTTCACCAGTATATACTTGCTAGGTGCGTCTGTGATTTTTTTTGTGTTAGAACCCCATGAGGAATATCTTTAGATCTGATTTATGGAATATATTGACTTTGGGTTCGTTTTAATCGTGAGCTCATGCTGTAAATAACGATGTGTCATTTTTCATGATTGATGTATGTTTCATGAAGATACGAGTGAAAAGGCCAAGTCTAAACTACCTTGCTTGGCTACGCGCGTCTGTGGATTATTTTTGTGTTAGAACTCCATGAGGAATATCTTTAGTTCTGAGAGATGTTTAATGAAGTTACGAGCGGAAATGTGTCTTAAATTAAGCATCCATATATGATTTACATATGGGTCTCTTGAGGGGCTCCTTGTACAAAACCTTGCTCAAGTTTAGTAAAAATCCCGAAACAATTGTGCTTGTTGTAATCTACTCATTGAGACCTTTCAAATGACATATGGCACATGACTATCTGAGCTGCATGATGTATTTGACATATTGCAGTATGTAGTACAAAAAAGTACTTCATAAATTATGAAAACATTTTTTCCTATTTATCAGCAAATAACTCAGCACTACTTAGGAGTTTATCAAATTGGCTACATTCATTGTACATTTCAGACTCTAAGCTTTCAAATGACACCTATTTTAAGTTGATCAAGGTAATAGTTTTGAAAAATATTATTATTAATTTTTATCGCAGCTAGGTGGCGCCTGCTGGCGGTACACTCCGTTTTAGAGGGATTACTCAGCACTCCTTAGGAGTTGTGATTAGTGGTTGCTTAGTAATTTGATTATGAATTTTTTTCATGGGGTGGTGTCCCACGGGTGGGACGGTTTTAAAACACAACAATATGCCATCGCATTCGCGACTCTCCTATGATTAAAGGCGACACTTCCAGTTTTCTTCCCACTGGAGCCATTTCAAAATGGCAGCTGCGTGAAATCAGCGTATTTTGCAAATTAATAAAACAATAAACATCACAATGCAGTCAAAGGGCATGAATGTAACTTATTTGCATAAGCCTATATATATTTAGAAATATAATTTCATGACAACATGCAAAAGGATATGAGGGCAGTGACTACTCCAGTGACTGCACCCATGGCGAAAGAGCCACTGAAGATGCCCAAGAAGACGCCCACCGATTTGAAGAAGGCAGAGGCATCAAATGTGTGTGTGTTGGCTCCTGCAGGCTGATACGCCACAATTGACCTTCATACCAAAGACAAAACAATCCAAATTAACTGACTGTGCTGATCTATGACCAATGCAGCCAATGAAAAAATACATTTTTAAGATTACATATAAAATCATTCTTTGACCTGACCTGAAGCATAATGTGAACCCAATGTCATTTTATTTAAAAAACAAAATGTATTTTATATGCATGTCATTTTTTCCAGCAAAGTCAAAATACAACACAGTATTGCTGTGATATTCTGACTACAGGGACAAATAAGGTGCTTTTTTCTCTAGCTCATTGTGTCCAAAAGAGGGAGCCAGAGCACCATCCTGAAATACCACTAGAGTTGCAGCATCATTAGTTTTTACTATTCAACACTACAGTGAAAAATGTCCCTAGCACACCCTCTGTGCTGGCAGCCTGGAAAGTCCCGCCAACTGCCGCAGACAAAACACGTGATTCTACCCCTTTTTTTGTAGCAACAGAAAGGGAACAAGAAAGTGATACTGATTGAAGGGGGACTTACGATGAAAGAACTATGGAGACTGCATCGTTCATAACACTCTCTCCAAACAGCAGTGCATAGAGATCACCATCAGCATGAAGCTCATTAAAGATCGCAAGCACTGTGACTAAAACCACAAAAATCAGCAACATTAAGTATAAAAATCCTGAAATGGCTCCACTTACAGGTCAGTATGATAAAAAAAAAACAAATGTTAGCAGTTAATTTAAGAAAAGCTAAATTTCAACATTTAACAACAACAGCAAGTCTATACTAAATAGAAAAGAGAACAAAGAGACAATTAAAATGAACAAAGAGAGAGATGACATTACCTGGATCTGTGGCAGATATAATGGCACCGAAGAAGAGGCAGTCTGTGTAGTAGAACTTGTCAGTCAGTTGACCGAAGACATGCATCAGTTTCACCACACCATACATGAGGTTTCTTTCAAAAAAAATATACAAATAAAGAATGTTTAAAATAGCATCTTGCAAAACTAACCGTATCATTTCAACAGAATGGAAATGTTCTATATGAATGAAATACACAGATATCCAACTACATATTAACTATATTTTGAAAAAATGTTTTGACAGACTTTTAACACTGAGAAAACCTTTAGGCATTCAGAATGGCAGGACAAAATGTGTACTTAAGCTATTAAGCGCAAAGATGGAGCTGCTCGACCGACAGCAAATGAAGAAATGCATCTGATAGTGACTGATTACTGCCGCCACAAATTCCATTACATGCGTGAACCTGGTTTATTGGTTAGCACACAAACTTTTAAGAGTTTACATTGAAATGTATATGAATCTATAAAAATAAAGAAAAGTGTTATATTTACATGCTTTAACTGGCCATTATCAACTTCTGTATTTTTTTAACTTCACTTAAATCCAACTATTGTAACAAGTCATCAAAAGTAGACAACAGTTCACTCATAAGTATAGTTCTGTTACATCTGTAAAATGAAAGATTCTGAGGCATGTCTTGGCTGCTCCCGCTGTCTGTCTGTAAACACAATTCCATGGTCAGTGGGAATACTATGAACCTTAGTGACTTACCCAATGACAAAACAGGAAATGGCAGTACCTAGGAAAGCATAGGTTATAATGGATCCTAGGTTTCTGAAGAAGTGTCTCTGGAGGAACAAAGAAGATCATCATGTCAAGCCCAGAAAAACAGTGTGAAAAATATCCTTACCCTGAGAAAACGGTAACGGTTCAACCTATGTTCTAAGTAATTTATATAATAAATACCATATTATATAAATCACCAAGGCTGCATTTATTTGATGAAAATACAGTAAAATCAGCAACAGTTTAATTATTATTACGGTTTAATATAACTGTTTTTCATTGTAATATTTTTTTTAATGCATTTCATTGCTGATGGCAAAGCTGAATTTTCAGCAGCCAATACTCCAGTCTTCAGTGTCACATGATACTACTGATTTGGTGCTCAAGAAACATTTCTTATCAATGTTGAAAAAAGTAGTTCTGCTTAATTATTGTGCAAACTAATAATTTTTATATTGATAAATAGAAAGAACGGCATTAATATAAAATAGAAATCTTTTGCATAAATGTTTACCGTCACTTCGGTAGCACTGTGTCATATTGTATTTCTGTTAATAGATACTCAAAATTTGTACACATTGCACCTTTAAAGTCCTGTTCCCCATGTAAAAATAATATGTACTTATAGCAATTACAATAACTGGGTTACAATTAGTTATTAATCCTGAACCGATCCCTAAACCTAATCGTAATCCGTGTAGTTACCTAATATTACCAGTATTTTATTGGGCAAGTACACATACTGTAAAATAAAGTGTAACCGACCATCATGTCTGATCAATAAAATTGGTCTTGACAGACATCTTATTCTTCTATTTTTATTTACAGAGCAGATTTTTTTCCTGTGTGAGTATCAGTCACAAGATGCTGAGTCACTCTGTTGCTACAGAGCGCAGCAACTACAAGATAATTTGATAAACCTTTCTCTTTCCTTGTTAAAAGGGCTTCTTCTGTTGCAGCTCCTGCACTGCTGGACCGACTGTGGTATTTCTGTGACTGTGCAGTGAGTAGATGGCAACTGATAACAATCACTGAGATGCAAATACAGATAAACCAGTCTGTTTACAATGAAACCAAGTTACCACCCAAACTAAATTGCAGTCAGCGAAACTAATTAAAACAAGCAGCTAGGGAGATCAAATATGAAATCATTCATGAAAGAATTTATAGCAGTTCTTGACAGGAAAAGAAACCATTATCATAGCGAGAGAGTAAATCAGTACTGTGAGCTGAATAAACTAAGAAAGGTAAAGAAGAGGATCCGAGAACAAACACTTTTACAGAGTAAATGCTCTTAAATCTAATGCAAGCCCATCAGTTACGTATTTTAGGTGACATCTATACAGTAGACATTAAAAAAATGAGAGGTGTTTTCTGTAGGAGCAGATTTTGTGGTGGCTTTAAAGGGATAGTTCAGCAAAAAAAAAAAAAAATTCTGTCATCATTTACAGAACGTTTTTCCAAATATCTTCTTTTATGTTCGTTATGTATGAGGGCGGAAGTAATTTTTTTTTTTTTTTTGGATGAAGTGTCCCTTTAAGCCCGTTCACACCAATAGAAATTCTCAGTGTGAAAATTTGGTGCGCTAAATATCTCCATTTCATTTACTGGCAAAGTTCATACAATCTCTGAGCTGCTTATGTTTCCTCCATTCTGTAAAGCTCATCAAAAAAAGTCAAGTGTTTTACAAAGAGAGGAAACAATGTAGCCTTGTGCTTCTGTCTCAAACACACACAGCTGGCAGAAGCCCGTTCCTCTCACTTCCTCAGAGCCTCCCTGCTAACTCAGCATTAAATAGAATCATCACAAAATTGCTGATATATGATCTGAAAAAACAGACAATCATGTATGTTGAAGTTTATTGATCTCCATTGTGATATTCTGCTCAAATTAAAGTGTCATACAGCCAGTTTGTGTTGCTTCACGTGTTTGCTGCTACTAAATCTGCAAGGAAACCTTCTCAGAGACAAATTGTAATAAATTCAAACATGAATCTCAATTCATTTTGTTTACAATTGTTGTTGCTAAATAAATGCACTTAATATACAACCTCTGTGCTACAACAAAAAGCAAAATGTTAACATAATTTGGAATGATTGGATTTAATATTGGGAATTTCACTGTTTTAGCTTTTGTGAGAAGCTTATGGTTTTAACAGTTTTTATAATGAGAGCGTGTTATGTATATGATAAAAACAATAAATCAGGAAACTCAGAGAGGTAAAATAAACCCTGCATATGAGTTGACGTTCTCTTGATTTGTGCTTCATTTTTGCTAAAAAAGCAAAATAATCGTGATTATCAGCCCTAGTAGAGTATACTTTATGGATACCTTTGACTAAGACCCCTTATTACATGGAAAGTCAGAGAAGACACTAGTTAATTTGATACAAATGAAAACAATAAAGAATAGAAGTACAGTGTTCAATACGTCAAACTGCGGTGTACTTAGGTGTCAAACACCCAGCCAAATAAACTGTAGCCATAGTTCATCCAAGAGGACATATCCCAGAAAGTCTAAAAACATTAAACAGAATAATAAGCAATGCCTCTGTACACTACTTCTGTGTGTAAGTATTTGTGCAAATACGGTTTACTCTCAAAAAGTTTACTTCTATAAAAAGGCCAAAGAAACACTGTAACCCACATGAGGAATACAAACGTTAAACACTAAATCCAAACCTGGCTTTACAAATTATACAAAGGTCACAATCTACTTTCCCATGTTAAATACACATTAACTGTACAGCATAATTTAAAAGGTGCCAGTGTAATATAAGAGAAGTTTGACCAGCCTAGTAACTCATGATCTTTAGCATCTGGTCTGTATCGCACTTCTCTTGTGCGGTTAACCTTCCACTGAGGCAAAACGGAAAGAGAACAGAGATCAGGTTGCCTTAGAATAGATCATATCTTAAAATTTCTTAATGTAAAGGGGTAAAGCAGCACCTTAACGGATGAACGATCTACTAATCAAGAAAAATGAAAGGTAAAACAATTAAAGGTAAACACCCTGCTCACAATATCACTCATACCTTTTTGAGGCTATATCCAGCATGGAATATGATGGGAGGAAGCAGAATGTTGAAGAACACCTCTGGGTCAAAGGTCACCTGCAACAAAATAAATTTAATATGTATAATGTTTATAAACATTTAAAATATAATGAACATGTTTAAAATAAATGTTATAGTTAATCTTGTTAAAGATCTCATAAATCACTTGACATTGCAATTGCCAATCCTGTGTTGATGTATTTTCTATTGAAACAGGAAGTTGAGATGAGACACAGAGGGGGGTGTGTCCTTTTTTAGCTTCTGTCATTATGCTAGGCTTTCAAATGAATAATTTACTATTTTTATTTATGAGCTGCTGTCTGTTTGCTGTTGTACTATCAGACCTATGGCTGGGGGTATTTATAATGTAAATACATTTAGTTTAAAAAACACATGCCCCTGAAGTTTTTTTTATATTTTGATTGAGCTTTTATGGTTACATTTTCAGTTTTCATTTCGATTTTAGTTTAAGTTTTAGTATGATGTGCTTTTGTCATTTGGCTTTTTTAAATATTTCCATTTATTTTGCATTTATTTTATATTACTTTAGTACTTCAACTTATTTTATTTCAGTTAGTTACAAAAGCAATTATTATCATTTAACTTTTTTTAAGAGTTTCATCTAATCTTTTTGTTTTATTAATTCAGCTTTATTTCAATTTACAAAATCTATTTTGATAGTTTAATTATCAATAACACTGCTGAACAGGAGACAGAAATTAAACTTCAAAATGGAATTTTATTCTATGACAAGCCTCTGCTGCATTGTTTTTATAGGTGTGTGTATATTGTTGCTGATGTACCTTGCGCAACATGTCATTCTGCTCCACACTGTGGATTTCTCTAAGGTTGATCTCCCCCTTGAGCGTGTACTCAAAGAACTTTCCGCTAACGTTGAGGAGCACCGTGCTGACAGGACCTTCCTTCAGGGTGCAACTCGGAGGAGTTGTATTATGGTAGCTGGTGGAGGGAATGCCATACCGCAAAATAACACCCACCAACAGACCTGTTCGACACACAGAAGATAAATCACTCACACAGATTCAATTCATACACTTGTGGGGGGGAAGGGCTTTCTGAAAGGGAACCTTGTTTGGAAACAACATTTGTTTTGCCGTGGCACTGAAATTACACTCTTCTTCTTAAAAGCTCAGTATGAACAGATTTGTTTCTGTGTGATGACAGGGAGTAGAGATGAGAGCCTGCTGTGGCAAATCTGCTGGAGGGTATTTCCATACTAATGAACTGAAGTGCCAGAGGAAGCCAACAGCACACACAGCATGGGCCAAAGAAACAAGAACAGAGGCAAAAAAATATACAATGTAGTAGAATAAGCAGGACAAAAATACACTACTTTAAATCAAAGCTAGGTCTATACAGAACTGATTTGGGTAAACTTCAACAGAAATCAGCAGTTTCCCACCACTCTCAAAATAAATGCAAAAACTTTACCTTTGGGGGTACAATTGGCCATCACTGGGGCAGTACCAGTACCTGATACACCTACATATAGCTTAACTACCCCTAAAAGGTTCAATAGTACCTTAGGTTATAGATATTAGAAACTGATAAAGGTATATAAAATGCAAAGAAGTCTCTTTAAGGGTACTGCCCCAGTGACGATCTGTTGTACCTGTACACATCTACTTTTTTCAAGTGTTTTCTGACAGTGTGTGGTCCCAGAGCAGAATCAAATGGGCCAAAAGTTAATAAATTAACACACGAGTAGTGTGGATATGTAGAATTAATTCTGTGTCCTTTCCGTAATTTTTTCAAAAATACAATCACCATGTAAACATTCACAATCCAGAGCCAGGATCCTGTGACAGGGGGTCAAGGTTTAACAGGTATGCATGAACCAGATAGCTTAGTTAGCAGTTAACCCTGCTGGTAGATATGAGAACTACACCACAAATAGTTTGAGGCAACAAAAACAAACACATTTTGTGCTGAACACAAAATGGGGAAAATAGGGAAGAGGGAAAATCTCTTTTAATTGGTCCAGAGTAAATATGTTATTATTGAATTCTCCAAACCGGTTAATAAAGTTACAATGTTCTTAGTTTTTACACAAAACCAAAGAATTTTTCACACAAACCTAGCGGAATTGCACCACTTCATGTTGCCCAAATGTTTTATTTGCTTGTGTGTACTCATGAGGATAATAGTTCACATGTCTGATGCTAAATGGTGGTACTTCTGTACCAAGAAGGCTATGCTGCTTATCAAACATCAGTTGTCCTTATTCTTATAATTTTGTCAGAAGTATTTAAAAAATGTTTTAGTTAAAACTGCAGGCGTTTTTGAAAAAACATAATTAAAAAAAAATTATTGAACAATTTAAAATATAATAATATATAATTTCTATATAATATTACATAAATAAAAATTCATTGTATTTTAATTCCAAAGCTCATTACCAAAATGTGATTTCCTTTAAAAAATAACCCATTTCTTAATTTAATTCTATCCAGGCACCATTTAGAAAGGAAGCCTCGGAAAGTTTCTGTTCAGAAAAATATTTAGCTTCCAATCCCAGAACTACTGACTACAATCTGGCTACAAGAAGCATATTCCTCCATTAATGGGCACAAAAAATAGAAATCATGTATTTGGTTCTTGCAGTGCCTTCAGCATCATGACATAATATTCCTGTGGTTTGAGAATCATAAGTCATATGCCATTCACAGCTCAGGTGATTCTAAAGAGACATCACAAATGGTTGTATTAATGTTGTTTTAATCATGTTTAAAACAAAGCATCTCCTATTTCAGTATAGCGGCAAGCCTAATGTAGTGAAACTGAATTAAAGGGAAGAGGTGTGACTGTGTGTGTGTGTCAAGACACACAAATCCCGAGAGCTACAATATTGGTGTGTAGTAGACAGACCATGGTCAACTTCCAGCACTAAACTCAACATACGGAAGCTTAAGTTGAAGGTCAAAAAAGAAACACATATACGCACGCACATACTGCTGTGCTGTGCAGCAAGGCTTAAATGAGCATGTGTAGGGCATTCGTATTTGGGTTAGCCTTACATTTAGAACCCGGCAAAGACAATGAGTGACCTCGGATGTCCCCCATCCAATCAGAATCCAGCTAATGCAGCTTAGTGTTTGTCTTCCCCAGCACTGTTGATTACATCACAGTGCACCAAAGCAAAACACAATTACAACACTTTACTGGCAGCATCTCTTGTTCTTCAGGGACAGAAGGGGTGGTACAGCAGAAAGCCCCTGACAGCCCAGTCCAAATGCTGTGTGATATAGATATATAGATATACAGTATATACACACGTACACTGTATACACAACTACTGTAACATTACCATCTGTCCAGCACGATAGCAGGTGTCTCCATCGTGTGAGGCAAAGCATGTCAACCTGATTCCACATGAAAAAAAATACTACCTTGAGCCAAACAGGTTCAATACAACAGCTGAAGTCAAACCTGCTCTGTATTTGCAAGCGATTCATCTTAAAAAGATGTAAGGAGTAGAATGGAGCAGATTAATAAGGAGGAAGTGCATTCTATCAAAGCTAATTACACACTAGAGAAAGCTCTGATGGACCATTTGATGGATAGGAATATGAAAGATCCTATTTGAGGGTGTGGAAAGAGACGAAGCAGCTAAAAAATGTTTTTTTTAAATCGAACTGGAAATTAGAAACAACCAGATCCCGAAACAAGGGGGTTTAGAAGCATTTTCTATAATACTTCTGTAATATAAATAGAACAGCCTTGACATTTAAAAATCAGGAGAGTATACCAACAATTTAAACTTATAAAACAGTCTATATTTGTGCTCCTAATTCTTACTTTTTTAAATATGTGCACTATCGTTCAAAAGTTTGGGGTCGGTACGATTTTTTTAATGGTTTTTGAAAGAAAAAAAAAAAGTCTTTGATGCTCACCAAGACTGCATTTATTTGATCAAAAAGGTTGTTTTAATGGGGATTTTTTTAAATGCAATTTATTCCTGAGGTGGCAAAGCTGAATTTTCAGCAGCCATTACTCAGTCAGTATCACATGATCCATCAGAAATCATTCTAATCTGTTGAGGCTAGACATGTGCCGACACTGTAATAGGATATATCAGGATAATGAACATGCATGGTATTGTTATCATGGGCACTTCAACATACTGTGATTAATTATTATTACGAATTGGTCCGATTTTTAGAATGCATTTAAGAATACTTTTCCATCAACCGGTTAAAAACCGGTTAAAATGTACAACACAGCTGTATGCTGCATCAAAGAGGCATGTGCACTGTGATGTAAACAAGCCCAACACTGATGAGAAGTGCACTCTCAGAAATGCATCCGTTACCCTGTGGTAACCCCAGTAAACAACGCAGCTGTGCTACTTTCTCCATTAGTTAACATTAGTTAATTCGTTAGTTAACAGCTGACAATTAGAGGTTGAGGGATTGATCGGTTTTGCACCGATAACCAGTGTTGGGGAAAGTTACTTTGAAAAGTAATGTATTACAATATTGTGTAACTCCCTTGAAAAGTAACTAATTGTGTTAGTTATTTTTTTAGAAAAGTAATGCGTTAGGTTACTTTTGCGTTACTTCTTTTTTTCACCTGGGCTGGGCTAGTTATATTTTGGGGCAAATGTAAAGACCCTTTCACACCAACAGTGAAATAATAAGCCTCAGGCTGAAGGAAATGCAAATTAAAGCATGTACTGTAGGCGCCCTGCCCAGCTCAAACAAACCTTTCAGCTGTGCTGCCATTCTGGATAACGGAAGAATAGGATGCAGGAGAAAAAAAGTTAACTTACTTAACCAATAAATACAAAACAATCTATAGTCATTTCTGCTTATGGTTTAACTGAATAATCGAAAGTCAGAAGCAAGCACATTGGTCAATAAAGTGAGATTAAATGCATTAAAATGTATGTTTTATTTTACATATTTAGTTATTGGAGGTTTGCATAGTATTCTGATTCTGCATTTCACTGATTTTATTCATTTTGAGGAATATTGAATCTTTTTTTGTGCAAGTGAGATGAGTAAATGCACGCTCAAATTTAGTATAGAACTACAATAACCATCATGTTTACACACAACACCTCTGCACTTCGATTTGTCTCAACATGGGGACAAGAGAGCTGTCAGGCAATAAATGGGAAAACAAAGTAACTTGCGTTACTTATTTGAAAAAGTAACTTTGCGTTACTTATTTGAAAAAGTAACTATGCGTTACTTTACTGGTTACCTGAAAAAGTAATCTGATTACGTAACTCAAGTTACTTGTATTGAGTTACACTTTGTTTACTTTATTCATTTTTGTGTTTTTATTTTTTTTTATTTAAAATGTTCAGAGTTCTTTTTGTTATAAGAAAAAACGTTTTTAAATCGGTTATAGTATGACAACACTTTTTTGCAACTTATTTCAATATAGTCGTGATACACTTAAAAAAAAAAGTTCTTAATTGGCATTAATGGTTCCATGAAGTAGAGGTTGAACGACTTTAAATCGACATTTATGTGACTAAAGTGGAGTCAATGTCGACTTGTCGCTGATGATGTCATTAATGAACAAATAAGCCTGAACCTTGAGCTGAGACTCAAACGCTTGTCTTATGCACAGCCATGGCATATGACACAGGGCTGCCCACAAAGCAATTTCTCCTAACAGCTTATTTTTAATCAGTTCTTTTGTCTTTGGTTCGCCATATTTCTCACAGATTTCTGCTAGTTCTAAATCAGATACAGATAAAGTAGCACCGTAAAGATTACATTTATATGAGAGAGAGCGATTGTGTGTGAATAAATTATACCTTGCAGCGTCTCTCTACTAATAGTGAAGCTGTGAGTTTTAGTTAAGAAATATATGCCAGAATTTCTGCTAGAAGCTATTTTATTGATAAATCACAACAGTGTCGACAATACATTTCTGCGCTCCTGAATGTTACTTTGTGCGTGTGATCTGCAAGCTACTATCTGTTTGTGTGTGCGTTTACTGTGTTACAATACAGCAGCGGATTAGTTTAGAATGGCTATTAACTTGCGTGTACAATGAACTGTTTAAAACGTGCTTTCACCCGACCATTTTTGAGTATCCACATGGCATAATCAAACATATCTTCTGCTCTGGGAGTATGCATTTATTTGTCATTTTAACTGTTTGGAAACAGAGAGTAAAAGTGGACTTCAAAGACTTCTTCTCCTGTTGCGCCCTCTATAGGCCATGATCAGCGACTAACTGGCATCAAGCTTAAAACGTCATGGCAGAGCATTAAACTCTTAAACTTGACTGGTCAACTCTGTGCAACCCCTACCATGAAGAACCTATAACATCCATGGAACCTTTTAATTGCACAAAAGGTTCTTTATAGTGGAAAGGTTATTTAAATATTTTTTTGCATGAAGAAAAAAAAAAGGAATTTTCCATCAAAAGGTTCTTTGGGGAAACAAAAATGTTTCTTCTACAGTCTTAAAAATAAAGATTAGAAAAGTTTTGTTTTGTTTTTTGCGGCAGAAGAACCAAGTTCCCCAAATAACCTTTTAGGGATTAAAAGAACTAGCCTTAAGAACCTTTTGTGGTTCTTAAAGCTACACTGTGTGATTTTTACCCCCATCTAGCGGTGAAAAGGTATATGACCAGCCAGTGAATATTAGTTTCTGTTCCTCTCAATTCCGATTTCGTTTTAACTCCTACGGTGGCCAATGTAGTCCAAGATTAACATGGCTTCCAGTTCGACCTCGTCCATGAGTGTTCCTTCAAGTGATGAGGTTATTTTAGAAAACTATTATAATTTGCAGTAATTTAATTTGTCAGGTAACATATAGGTTATGACATCTATGTAAAATGAATAATAGTTTTATGTTTTCGTAATTTTTTTACCATTTCATTGCTAACATCAGTTATCAGGTTCCCAGACGAATGCAATTTTAGTAAAGTAACTTTTTTAACTTTTAACTCTTTTTCGCTTCCTTGGCGACTCTGATACGTATCCTCGAGAATAAGAGTGATCCTCCATCAGCAACAGACTTTCAAAAAGGCTTACAGGTTTTTATATATCAGTCTCAAGCAATCCCCCTCTTCACATTCGACACGGTGCCATCGAGTGTTAAAACGCGAAAGGCGAAGCTTGAATTAACGGGTATGTTTCTCTTTGGCTAATGTACTTTCAAGATGGAGGGGCAACATGGCGACCGACATTAGAACCCCTTACCCGTATGTATTTTCAATGGCATATTATACACTCACGAGAATACTTTATTACTTGAACGAAGTAAATATACATCAATGAGCACATATATTTTTGAAAGAACTAAGTGTTTTTAGCTAAGAATAAACTAAAAAAGTTACACAGTGTAGCTTTAAGAAAGTTTCCATGGATGTTAAAGGTTATTCATGGAACCATCAATGCCAATGAACAACATTTATTTTTTACCATATACCATGATAAAAGCTTCAGCAATTTATCAGAACATGAAAATTTGATATGTCATAGTTTAGGTGCTCAAGAAATCATTTCAATTTAACGCGTTCCTGTTGAATAAAATAAAATGTGTTTAAAAAAAATCTTGTGCACCTGTTTAATCTTCTTACAGAGCTCTAAAAACTGCTGTATTTAGCATAAAAACTACCTATGATTTTTCACTGGAAGTGTACTGCAAAGTGAACTGGAAGTCCCCAAGAATTTTTGTGGAATGTTGTAACTGCTGCCATTTAATAGCGAAAGTAATTTTGCTGAATCTGGATTAGGCTTGCCGCGATAGACGGTGTTGACGGTGTTACCGGTTTTAAGCCCCATCACCTAGGTGAGGTCTCTCGCTCGCTTTCCCTCTCTCCCGTACGCGCGCGCTACGCGGTTTGAAGCACAATCTCTGTCTCGCGTGCGCGCTCGCTCTAGATCTAGATCTCTAGAACCTACATTTTTACAGTCTGCTGTAAACTGTCAGAACTCTACTGACTATTAAAGCACCTTGGCCAAAGAAAGGTTTAACCAAATCAGACAAACTAATCCCACCAATTAGTTAGACATACAGTAAGTCTAACTAGCAAAAACAACAACCATAAGCTATTCGGAAAATGACATTTAACCCAGCCTTTCTCTCATGTCCAAGCAATGCTTTTGTACTTCAAAGCATGCACTGATGAAATATTTCATTTTAACTGAAGACAAGACATGAAGACACAGGTGTTGGCTGACCTTGCTGAAGGCCTTTGATTTTTCACACTTGTCTTATTGGATTAGGTAGTTCACCAAAAAACATTTTTATAACATTCATCATTCCAAACCCATATAATGTTCTTTCTTCCATGGAAAACAAAAGGAGATACTTTGAAGAATTGTACTGCTCATTTTGTACACAATGAATGGAGAGAGAGAGCCATACAAGCTTCATAAAGAATGTAAGCAGCACCACAAAAGTATTTGAAGTATGACAAAAATTGTCTTGAGTGATGAACAGACCAAAATTATAACTATTATGCATTGCTAATCTTGCTCTACAATTATCTACTGTTAAACAGTGCAACTGGGTTTTCTGGATAATCTGTTTTAAAAATTCATCTCAAAAGATACATATTAGACATCACTCCTTCTCTCAAGAATACTAAGGTTTTCCGTTAAAAGGGATAGTTCACCCAAAAAATAAAATTACCCCATGATTTACATTTTTGGGTGAACCATCTCTTTAGAAATGACTTAAATTTCGATCTGTTCCTTCAAAGGCTTCAAAAGACCAGGTATATGAACAATTCGCATCTCTTTTATGCTGCTTTATTGTCCCTTCTGAAGCTAAAAGCTTCAGTTGCCATTCATTGCAAATGCGTGGATATGGAGGTAGTTTTGTTTCTTTATTATTCAATCAAAAAAAAGGTTGCTACAATCCAAAAAAAATATTTTCAATTAAAAAAACCTTCACTTCAATGAAAAAAAAAATTTTCAATCAAAGAAAAAAATTATTTGAATCCGTTTTTTTGTTTGTTTTTGTTTAAAGCAACCTTTTTAATTGAAGTAACATTGTTTTTTGATTGGACCATATAATGGGTAGGACATTTGTGTCTTTATCATTCAATCAAAAAAGAAGTTGCTTCAAACAAACAAACAACAGAATCAATAAAAAAGTCACTTCAATGAAAAGATAAACATTTTCAAATATAGAAAATCGTTTTTGAACGCAAATAAAATATTTGAGACTCTAAAAATTGCATTTGAACACTTTTTTTTATTGTTGAAAATGTTCTCTTTGATTGAAGTAATCTTTTTTGTGTTTGGAGCATACATGGGTAGGACATTTGTGTCTTAATCATTCAATTCCAAAAAAGTTGTTTCAATCAAAAAAAAATATTTTCAATCAAAGAAAAAACTGTTCAAATGCAACAAAAAAAAAAACCCCGTGAATTAAAAAAGTATTGAAGAAAATGTGTTTTTTCGTTGTTGTTGTTTTTTTTGTTTTGTTGTTGCAAAAAGTTTTTTGATTGAATTTTGACACAAACGTTCCGCAGTGGGCGGGTGCTTCTCTATTGGTCAGACATGTTTGATTAACAAGTGTCTACACCAACGACATCTTTCTGACAAAGTCATGTTCGCCACTCGCCAGCAAGCTTTTTGCCAGTTACGTCCTGCGTCACATCTCTCATGCGGGTTCTCGTCGACCAGGGTCAGCGCGCATCATAGTGCACACAGGCAGGCACAGAACTAGCTAGCGAACCTAGGTCTTAAATCTAATAAGTTATGTTTTTTACAACACGTTTTTTGATGGAAAAGTGATGTTTAATTTCCATAGTCTTTGTTTAGTGAACGAAAGCGAAATCAGGAATTGCGGTCTTTCAGTTTGTTTATCGTTACCTAGCTACCATGGGTTTAAGTTGTACAAGATGTGCTGTAGCCTTACAATGGCCAAGTCGCGTTTCATATTAACAGATGAATAGGCTTCGCTCAGTTTATTAAATACATCCAACCTGAAATGTCTCTTACAAACTATGAAGGGACAATGAATCAATCAATACACTGACATGGCAATGCTAGACAGATAGCCTACTTTGTTTGCACAGCCCTGCCGTGATTTTGTCACTCTTCTCTCCACTCCTAGACCTACGTCTGGTGACAGCGGGGAAACTTTTACCTCGATAAAGTTCGGCCTACTTATTGTATTGCAGAAAAGTAAACTTCCAGTAAACTCCAGTTAACCAGTTCATGTTTCTTCTTTAGGTGATTCAAGCAGTAACGACTAATTAGACTCAATACTGCTATTATAATACACAATACATTTTTTTTGTAATGCAATGTTTTCAACAGGGAAATATAAACAGCATTTGTCAAATTTTCCCTTAACCCCCCACCCCCTTATCAACAACACATCAGCATTAGTCAGCAGAGTACAAATACATGGGTGAAGTAATCATACAAAATAAACACACACAAAAAAAAAAGAAACAAAAAAGAAAAAGAAACACCTATTTACAAAGCAACCCTTGTGTGTATTGCCATGAGATGGGTGAATCCCCTGGCATGTGATGGATCCTTTATAGATACGATATGGTACAACTACAGTGCAACGGCAGCGCAAATAGTAAATATAAGATAAAGTGAAAAGTAATAGTTTAGTCAATAAAATAAACAAACAGTATACAGCAAATAAAATTGTAATGAAAAGGCTGTATAAAATATAGGCTATATAAAATAAAATGACACAACCCTGTCTATTTTTGTTACATTTTAGTTTTATTGATCAGTAATAGAAACTGTAACAGTATAAGTAGCCTAAAAGGTATAAGAAGTTATACAAGACAAGAAATAAAGTAAACGATTCAGACAAACATACAGCAGGATACAACGTTAAAATAGCCAAAATATAAAATTATGAAACTTCCCTTTGCCCTCAGCCAAAACGATTTGCCAGGGAACAAATGATAGATTAATGAGACCAAAGATCGCCTGTTATATACACAAGACGAATTATATCTCATGTTTTAACCACTGAACTAGAGACATAAGAGCCAGCGGCAAACGTCAGAAGCACTGGCCGAGGTACGGCTGTTCTCGGCGGGGTACATGAGCGCTGAGCGCCCGGTGAAAGACTGGATATCACAACTCCGAAAACGTCAGATCAATTTAAATAGGCGCTATCTTTATAAATAAACCACAGATTTGACCTTTAAACAACTACATTGTCGACTGAAAAACTATTAAAACGACATTTCGTGACACAATAACAGTAGTATTCTTAAATGTCGCGGCTTTTCTCGTCTGTCAATGCGCGCTGACCCTGGTCGACGAGAACCTTTTTTTTTTGTTTGTTTTTTTGTTTTTTTTTGGTCGACGAGAACCCGTTCAACCCGCATGAGAGATGTGACGCAGGACGTAACCCCGCCCCCGGGGCGAGATGCCCCAAAATTTATGAATCCCGAGCACTGATCTATAGAATGTCATTATATAGATCAGTGATCCCGAGTGGCGAACATGACTTCTTTGTCAGAAAGATGTCGTTGGTGTAGACACTTGTCAATCAAACATGTCTGACCAATAGAGAAGCACCCGCCCACTGCGGAACGTTTGTCAAAATAATAAATTTGTCGTTTTTTTTAATTGAAAATATTTTTTTGGATTGTAGCAACCTTTTTTTTTATTGAATAATAAAGAAACAAAACTACCTCCATACGTGGAAAGCAACCAGTACAATTCTGTAAAAAAAAAAAAAAAAAAAACTCTCCTTTTGTGTTCCACAGCAAAAATAAAAAAAAGGTTTGAAGCAAGACGAGTGAGTAAATGCATTTTGTGGGGGAACTATTCCTTTAAATTAGAGCTTACAAATAGCCTAGTGACGACTCTTAACCCTCTGGGCTTCTTCGGTCAAAAATGACCGAAAACTGTTACGTTTTGAAATGTTTAATTTTTTTGCTTGATCGGATCGGGCTGAAACTTGGTGACTTTTCATGTATTACCTATATGAACACACAAAAAAATCAAGGAGATGATTCTGATTTGTTAAAGGGTCGTAAAAAAAAAAGTCACACTTAGCTTCCTCCCGGTCAAAAATGACCGACATAGGAAATGAATGGGAAATACGAAAAAATAGGAAAACTCAGAGAAACTTTTGCTGGTACAAGCTACAGATCAGCAACTGTGCCGAAAAAAAGTGTACAGCAATGAAGGGGTGACACTCTAGAACATCAAGAGTGCAAATAAGATCACCCCACACACACACACACACACACACACACACGCACACAAACACATACACAGATAAACTGGCAAGACTGCAACAGCAAATTTGTAGAATATGAAAAATAAAATCAATAAATGAGAAAAAAATCTTGCTCAAATGCGCACTCACACCCACACACGCATGCACGCACACACACACACACACACACACACACAGAGAGAGAGAGAGAGAGAGAGAGAGAGAGAGAGAGATAGAGAGAGATTAACTGGCACACTTCCAGTCTGCAAGAAACACACTGTCACTATCTGTTGCATCTGCAGTCATAAGTGAAACAATTAGCAGACAGTTTGTATGTTTATAGTTCAAATAATCTGTATTATTATTATTATTACCGTACTTTAAAAAAAAATCAATTTACTGTTTGATGATTATTGTTTGTTTTTATTTTAGAATGAGTTCTCGATATCTATTCCATATTCAACAATAAATAAAATAATTACAGTTTGTATGTATATAGTTAAAATAATGTTTATTATTGTTATTATTATTATTAACATTTTATTTTTTAACCTAGTAAATGATTGTTTGCTGTTATTTATTTTGTTTATTTACGTTCATCACAATTGCTGTTCCCTTCTGAAGTTATTACTACTTATTGAATTAAAATTAATAAAAAATACCAATTTATTGCAAAATGTCTGTATGAAGTGTTTTGAATTATCACTAACCATCCCTTTTTTTGTTAAATTATTTGAATGATCAAATACTGAGTAACAAAAATGTTTGCATTGTGTTCCCTTTCTAACCAAATGCTATAGTTTGATTGTAATCATAACGCAAAACCTAATACTTATCTTAAAAAATTTGTTAAAAAAAATAAATAATTAGTCTTTTAGAATATCTAAATGTATATTAAAAGAAAAAAACGAATAAGATTGAGAAATCATGTCTAAATCAACAAAAAGAATCAAAAAGCCTTTCTATGTATTTTTATAGGAAGCTATAGGCAGCCTACAGGCTGGTACAGGACATTGCACACATGTAACTATTTTTAAAGCCACTAGGTGGCGCTCTTCTACTTGAATTATTTTTTTTTATTAAGCTGACACTCTATTTTGATGTGAAATGTTGTATTTATTGAAAAAAAATATATATATATATATAAAATAAAAATATGTATATTAATTCTAATGGAAAAAATAGCTCATAAAAATTATATAATTAATGCAAAGTATCATAAAAAATTATAAAAATTCTAAATAATAATCAGAAAATATTATAGAACAAAAATATATTTGAATGGTTATCCTGGGAAGAAGTAAAGTTCAATTTTAAGGCTTCGTCCGTTTTTGACCGGGAGGAAGCTAAGTGTAACCCATTTACGAAGAAGCCCAGAGGGTTAAGATCAGAGAATGCTGCTGTAGACTGATCTAACCTGAAATACAAAAGCTGTCACACTAACAAAGCTAATATGAGGAACTCAACAGGACTTAAAAAGGAGATACAATAAAAAAGGAGACCAAGAGAAAACGGGGTATAATTTCTTAAACATTATGCGATTTTAAAACTGTGGGTTGCATATAGGCAAATACATGTGTCACCTAGTATGCTTCATTCACCAATATTAACGAAAACAATACTTCAACACCACATTGAAATGACATGACATTCGATCCACAAGGTTTTGTATTAGCACTCGTTCAAGCTAGCAGGCTACACAGGCTCATTCATGTGAGGCTTAGCTAAGGGTTTACATGATGGCTGTGTTTCAAAACCTAATGAGCTGCCTTTGTAGGCAAAAAAACATGCGCAAAAAAACACGCGAATTAAAAATAATTTAGCTCTGATGACGCGGTAAGTTACTATAACGGTCAAAAATGCTGTTGAGCTCGGCGGCTCACTCGGTTTTGAGACGCAGCCGATGTCTAACGCCGTTTGCAAAAAGACTCATTCTCACCGTATATCATAGCCAGTCCGGTTTCGTGCAGGAAGCGCACTCTTCTGTGTTTGAAGAGCCATATTGTGAGGATGGTGAGTGTCAAAAGCAAAATAAATGTGAGTAAATTCACGCTGTCCTGCCTGTGACTTTCCTCTGCCTCTTTCTCCGTGGCAAGTTCCTCAATGCCGCCGTCATCTGCTCCTATCCGACAACATTGGCTTAAAATGAACATTAAAATAGGAAACAGCGAGCTGTGTCCTGGTGCATTTAACGTCCATGGCTTTGGTGCTGTGACCACCTCCATGGTGCAGGATGCTTGTGGCGGGTTCCCTCACTCACTCACTGCCGCCTCAGCTGCGTCAGGTATATGCGAGCAGCAGCAGACCGCAGCTCAAGCTCTTAAAGACACACGCACACCGCTACTACACTCATTACTGTAGGCCTCTATGCCTCTACTTTCCACAAACATAATACAAAATTGGGCCTGAAACTCTTAAAGTATTCTTTATTATTATTTTCAACAGATTATCAGAAAAGGATGTGCTTAATCTTCAGAAAATGTTGATTATCATTTGTTGACCAAGGAGGTCAAATTTAAAAGGTCAAATAGCTTTTTAGCTTATGCATTTTATAAATGCTTCAAATAGTTTGAAGCCCTGTCTAAATCCTAAGTGTCTAAGTGTTCTTGTTTTTCAGTTGCCTAGTAAGCAAATAATGTAACATTATGTCACTTTGTAGGCTAGTTATTTGTAGGCTAGTTATTGATACACTTCAATTGAAGAAAAATATTTATTTTATGATATAAATATTTACAATAATGTTGAACAGGGTTGAAGTTTGGGCTTGGTTACAGAACAGACATATTTTAAGAGGTGATACAAAGATTTAGTTTTCAGATTATTTTGTAGGTTAGTTATTGATACACTTCAATTTAAGAAAAATATTTAATTTAATATATAAATATTTACAATAACGTTGAACAGGGTTGAAGTTTGGGCTTGGTGACAGAACAGACATATTTTAAGAGGTGACACAAAGATTTCGTTTTCAGATTATTTTGATTTGATTTGATAAGATTTGATCATTTCAGATATGCTATAACATTTGAAGCAAAAGTAGGCCTACTTTTCTCTAAATCACGGAAAATTTAGTTGTTTTGAAGAGTGTAAAACTCTTAATATTACTGACCTCCGAGGACTATAGCTGTCACAATGATTGAAACAACAGGAATTTTACATTTCCTTTTTGCTCTTCTGTTTGCTATCACATTTGAAATTCACATGCCATATGAAAAATGGAAAGTCATAATTTTCTTGTTCTGAGTACTAGTAATAATGACTAAACTCTTTTTAAGAGTGTATAACCCAAAAATAATTAATTTGTTCCCCGCTATGGCAGGGTTGAGCCTGGTCAGTACCTGAATGGCAGACCTCCAAACAATGTTGCTGCTGCAAGAGGTGTTAGTGAGGCCAGGTCATTAAAAATCCTTCAAAAATGTGCTTCGAAAAGGGGTTCAACTCTGGCATCCTTGGATTTTTAATGTATTTGCCCATTGGCCTCTGTCCTCCTAATCATCCCCATATATGATTGATTGGCTTCATCACTCTGTCTCCTCTCCACCAATAAACTGTGTTGGGCATTGGGCATGTGTTGAGCATCCAGGTGGATACTGCACATTGGTGACGGTTGAAGAGATTCCCTCTTGTAAAGTGCTTTGAGTGCAAAGAAAAGCACTATATAAATGCTACAAACTATTGTTATCATTATTATCATCACCAATTTATCACTAAATGTATAGACTACAATGTTTTTGAGGGAGTCAATTCTACTACATCTACCCTTAGCTAAAATAAGGACTACCTTGCTTGACAACTGCCTAAACCCCTGAATTTTATATATAATATAATTGTTTATATAGTTATAAATGTATATAAAATACATATGTATATATAATGTATAATAATATAATAAATATAAAATAAACAAATTAAAGCTATCAAACATAAAGGTTTTTGCTTACATAATATATAATTATATAATTATATTTATATACCATATATATATTAGGCCCGTGTGTGTGTGTGTGTGTGTGACCAGACAACCAAAAATGTAATCACCAGTATGATTCACATCAATTACTTATCTGCAAAGATGAGTTTACCCAACCCACGAACAAAATGTCTTTTTTTTCTTTTCTTTTTTTTGCATGGTCAAATATCAGTAATAACTGCAACCCTCCACCCCCCTCCACTCGCACCGGCTTTGATTCGCTGTTACCTAGTAACGCGTTCCGCTGTAGTGATTGGCTGATTCGAGGGTCAAGGAAACGGGAAGCGCACAGGTTGCGTGTTCTTGATTACTTTCTGGGGAGGGTGAGAGAGACGTAGCGCTACTGCGACTGTTCGAGAGTATTTCAGAAACGCGTGGCATTTACAACAGGAGGGGCGCACTGACATATCATCCATAAATGGGGTGCTTCTTCTCCAAACAATCTCGGAGAAAATCTCCTAAAAAAGACTCCGCTTTGCCCACTGGGGACGAGAGCGCTACGGGCAATGACCTCCCCGAAACTAACAACACTGCACTGGGCAGCAACAGCAACCAGGAGGCTCCAAAGCAATACAGCTGGGACAAACGAGAAAAGGTACGACGCTGCATTTAACCTGTTTTTGTTCACTAGACTGTAAGTAGACAGGGTATTATGTTGTTTAATTTCTTTAGGAATTATACGTTACAGATTGAAATGTAAGTCCATCCGAAATGGCTATTATTATGCGTTAGCTCAATTCTCCTCGTTAAAGCCCATTTTACGCCGTTCACTACATGCGTAATCACGCAAGCGAAGGGTTTGGCCCCTATAGTTCAGTGTTTTTGACTGACTGACTGCCTGCCACTGTTGCTTTCGATTGACCATCGATACGAGAGTCTCTCGGCGGTCATGAGTTTTCCCATACTATGGTAAATTATAGACAGAGCTTATTATCGGCTTAAAGTCGAGGCACGTAACTTGTTTGCCTGGCGCGTGCCCAGATAACGCTGTGTTAGGGATTAGCACATAAGTGGTGTCGCCATCAACATGCATGACACCATATTGAGGAGGAACAGGGAGGGTGGGAGTGTCCGTCAGCCCCTTCGACCGCAAAACCATTACAAAGCTTTGAGAGCTATTGAAGTATGAATCTATCATGTTTAAACATTGCCCTGATCGATGTATTCAAGTACAGATTGAAAGCCAATAAATGCACGAGACAAGTCCAACTGTCAGATTTATCATAGGGTCTGCACTATATAAATGCTACAAATGATTGTAGCATTACTATTAACGTTAGACTTGTAATTCCTAGGGGCCCCACAAGATACATTTAAAAGTATTTTAAAAAAGTAAATCATCTAACTTGATAGCACTTTTCATTTTGTAGTCGGCTAAATCTGGACGGTACCTAACATTTTCAAGCCTTTGGGTGTTTCCTATGGATTTTTTAGCTGGTCTGTTATAGATTTAGTCAGCAAGAAATGAAAACTCACCCTATCTATTGTGTAAATGCATAGTATAGATCTCATTGTGAATGATTCATCCATGTACTATATTTATTATTTAGTTCAATAGGCTTGTATTTTTTAATAGTATTTCAATAGTATTTTTTAATTCAAATGTCATCACTCTAGTCTGTCATAACTGTTGATGTATGCAAGAACTCAATTATTAAGTCAACACACACACAATCAACTGCAAGATCATTTTTGAATGCCAACATCTCAAAATTCAATCAACAACCGTTGCATAGAATTAAGCCCCTGCTCTATATTTTTTTATTTTTCTATATTCTTTTACAATATGTATGGATGTACATCACAGTATGGTATACAAGTTATTTAGCTACTTCCATTTCATCACGACTTAAACATTACTTTCACATTTTGTTAATACAACATAAATTACACACAGTCATTCCAGTTTTTTAAAATACATCAACTGGTAGTATGTTGCTAATTATGGACTAAAACTACTGAAAGGATGTGAGTTTACATACTCAACAAATCTGGCCTATAGTCCTTATATAGCCATGGGTTAGCAACAAGCTAAGTAGATGTTTATAAAGAAATATCTGGCCTGGCAACCGAAATATCTCAGGTTTGATCCCTTGTTGGCAGGGACAATCTGTGAACTCAAGAGTTCTCTTTAGCAAGGGAGTTACCAGGGTGTTGATATGTGATTGTTGGGATGTTCTGAGTGGTTGCTAGGTGGCTAAGTCATAAGAGCTCTTAAAGTCTAAATTATGTTCTGTTCCCTAGATATAGCACAGATCCCTCCTTTAGTTTAAATTTGTGGATTTTTTTCCCCCATTTTCTATTCTAAAAGGAAAATCCAAATGTTATTTGTTTTATCATTTGATTCTGATTTGTTTAATCTGGATTTAAATCAGAGTGCCAAACTTGTCAAAAATATGCAATTTGGTGCAGATGTTGTTATTTATATGGTCAAAATGTAAGTGATAGCTTGTAATGTAACAAGATTTGTATGACAGTATAAAAGACTACTTGCATAAAATGCATATCAGCTGTCACTCTCTATCTCCCAATAATATGTCTTCGTAAGAAGATATTTAAATCCTTAATTTTATGAAAGCTCTTGTTTTAATTTTAAGAGCAAAACATATAATGCAATGATGATTGAGCTATAATCTGTCTATCTATATTACCATTTCAGTCGAGTCCGACTCTTGGTGATTCTATGCCCATTCATTTTCTTGGCAATGTTTTTCCGGTTTTCCCAGGTCTTTACCCAACCCTCCTCATTACATGGCTTGGGACTCGCACACACACACACACGCATTCACACCTTAGGCCAATTTGGCATATCCAATCCACCTAACCTGCATGTCTTTGGACTGTAGTGGGGGAAAATTGTCAAAAATCAAAGGGGCAGAAGGCAAGTAGAACATTGTGTACAACAGATTTTTCTTCAGCAAAGTTTTCGATAATTTAGACAAGGCCATATAAGTTATTTATAGGCTCAGTAGGCTTTATAGGTTAAATACTTATGGTTACATGTTTGTTCTAAAGCATGTACTAGGTCAAGCCCTACTAAATAACAGAAGTTGTTTAGATGGATAAAAGCATCAAATGTCTAACTAATAAACACACACGCACCCTGTTACATCCTGTTGTGAAAGGAACCAGGATGCAAAGATAGCTGATATGATAATGGTTTTATCACTTTTTTTTTTTTTTAAGTTCTCCATTTTTTGACCTTGAAATGTTTGCACTTTTGTTGCAGGTTGATCCCAAAGACTTCATGCTGACAGGCCTTAAGAATGAGACTGTGGGTCGGTTGCCAGGCAAACTCAATGGCCAGCAGTTTGTCATTCAGGACTGTGAGAACTGTAACATCTACGTATTCGACCATTCAGCGACCATTACCATTGACGATTGTGTGAACTGCCGCATTATGTTGGGTCCGGTTAAAGGCAGTGTGTTCTTCAGAGACTGCAAAGATATCAAGTGTGTGGTGGCCTGCCAGCAGTTCCGCACCAGAGACTGCAAGAAAATGGACGTCTTTTTGTGCTGCGCCACCCAGCCCATCATCGAGTCTTCTACGGGCATGAAGTTTGGCTGCTTCCAGTATTATTACCCTGAGCTGGCTTTCCACTTTAAAGATGCAGGCCTAAGCATCTTTAACAACAACTGGAGCAATATTCATGACTTCACACCTGTTTCTGGGGAGACCAATTGGAGTCTCCTACCGGAAGATGCTGTTGTCCAGGAGCATGTGCCTCTACCAGATCCTGAGTCAGAATTCAAGTCTGTGAGAATCTCCTCTGAAGCAAGTCGGAGCATAGTGCCCATGACCAAAGGAGGCCGGCGTAAAGAGAGTGAAGAGTCCTGCCTGTTTGTCTTCTTTTCTGGGGACTACACAACTGCTAATGCCCGGAAGCTTATTGATGAGGTTAGACCTAGTTTGATAGTCGATGCTGTAGAATTGTCATTCATGGTTGCGACAGTGGGCGATCTACAAACTGACATCATGTGCAGCATATTTGTTCTTTGAATTTTTTTCTTGTTGCAAGCTTGAAGTTAGTCAACCTGGATTATTAATCAGAATGAATCAAAATTTCCTAATGTGGCATTTCTAAAGAAAAGCTTTGCATGTATGCTCTTAGTTTAACGTCTTATTGAAAAATGCTGTTCATAGTCAGTTTTCCATGTTAATTGCTGAAATGAAATCAGCTTTCTTCAGTCACTCCACCTATAGAACATGGTATGTATACTATTCCCACTTCACGCATTTGTAACTTGTATCCATCTTTGTCTGCTGTAGATGTTTCCTGCAAAATCAAAATCCATATCAGTTCTTGTGTGCTTTTTAGTTTTATAATTGCGTAAATTAAGGAAATGACTGATTGCTGAAAATATTGATTGCTGAAAATATATTATTATTATTATAATTGCCTCAGTCATAGTTCAATTCAAAGTGAATTTCCCTGCGGCTTCAAGCCATAAAGCAGTTAAATATATGAAGCACTTCAATATTTTATTACAAAACATATTATAATTATAGAGTACTTATAAGAGCATCATATTTTTAGTTATCAACCCATTATTAAAAGCATATTTATGTACAAGTGTTTAGAACAGAAAAACAGCACATTATAAAAAGCAATCAGTAATAAGGTCAAAGTTAGTCACTTACATTATGAATTCACAATATTGATCTAGTTAATATCTGCATGAAATCAACCCTATTTTATTCTTATAGTTTTCACTAGATCCAATCTTGCACTCTGCATTAAACAGGTTTGTATTATCCAGTCAAGCTAAAAAGTTCTGACAAGTAGCAGCAAACTTTTAGACTAATCTAGCTGTACTAAACCGAATATGAGGAAGAGACAGAAATAGACAAGTGTTTGCTGTCATGTGACCTTTTTGTCACTGACTTCATTTAGAAATCTGCCACTTTATAGCAGTGATCATTTATTTTTATTTTTACGCTTCTCAATACAAAACACAAATCCTGGCCTGTCCACCAACTGATAACCAAGCTTTCATTTTCTAACATAATTTTTTTCTATATCCACCTAAATGCAGGTGACCAGCAAAGGTTTTGTCCTCATTCAGACCAAAGAGGTTTCCATGCGCCCTGAGGATGTGAACCGAGTGTTCCAGAATAATGCAGAGAGCCTCACTGAGTGGATCACCAAAGGTGATATAATGCATTGTGTTAAAGCAAAAAAGAACATGCGCAGCTTCTTGGGAAAAATGTTGTCCGTTTGCAAATACAAATGTTATAACACAATGATCTCTGTTCCTGCAGGTCCAGTGGTTGCCCTTGAGCTGAACGGAGATGGTGTGGTGGAGGCATGTCGATCCATTGTCAATGAAGTGTTTAATGGGACTAAGGTAATTATAAGAGGAAGCTGAACACTTCTTATCAGTGTTGAGGCCAGGTATAGCATTACAAGTAACACGAGTTACATAATCAGATTACCTTTTTAAGTAACTAGTAAGGTAACGCATTACATTTAAATTTACAACAAAATATTTGAGTTACTTTTTCAAATAAGTAATGCAAGTTACTTCGTTTTCCAATTCATTGACTGACGCCTCTCTCGTCCCCATAATTTGGTGTAAGGTGCAGAGGTGTTGTGTGCACTTGATCATCGAAAGATCGTTTCACTTTTGCGGAGAAAGGGACTTTACATTTGTCAAAACTATAACTTTTTGTTTTGTTAAAAAACAATCAAGCAAGTCTGGGTGAGGAAAAGTTTCCATAAAAAGTAAATAAGTACCACAATTAGTTACTTTTTTAGGGAGTAACGCAATATTGTAACGCATTACTTTTAAAAGTAACTTTTCCCAACACTGCTTCTCATGCCCATGCTATCTGCTGCTTTTCTTGCAGGTATTTGTTTCTGAGAGCAAACACACGTCATCACGTGATGTCGACAACTTTTTCAACTTTGCTGACATGCAGATGGGACTGTGAAAGGGGCGCAGAGGGGCACCTTACCTTAATCTGGGTTTATATTTGTTTAGTTTTGTCATTTTATGGAATTGGATATGACATAACTTAATACGCGAAGCCACTGATATCTCAACATTTTGAGGGGTTTATAACCACTATTTATTCTTACCAGATGAGGTTGATCTGTGATCTGACAATTTTCATGCCTATGAAACCGACATGTAGGCCCTGTTTATATTTGGTGTTAAAATGTGTTTTGGTCGATCGGATCACAAGTGGATGCGGCTTAATACAAGTGTAAACAGGGTTTACAGGTCTAAAACATTTTGAGCGTGTCCACTTTCTACAAAACGCATTAAACCGGATTGCTTTCGTACTAGTGTAAATGCTCATGTGGTCGAATGTGTTAGAAGTCGGACAGCCACAAAAGACCCCGTTCTCTCCGCCTATTGACTTAATGCGTAAACATTATGGGAAGCGCGCTAGCCGGATGGGATTTAAACTTTGGCTGGAGACCCAAGTTTGTTTTGAAGATGAAAAACTTACCAAGCATGTTCTCTCACCATCCCTGATTTCTAACACACACGTTCGGTGCGGTCTTGTGGCTTTCAGAGCAGAAACGAAAGCTGCTGCTCTCCATGTGTTTTTCCGTCGTCTCTGGGCATCTTCATATATAAATTGTCGAGCTTATTTTGTCGATTAGATCGAAAGATCTGAAAAAACCCATACATTTACCAACCCATAGACCCTCCCCTTGAAAAAATCAGGACAGAAGTGGTTGAAAGTGGACAAAAGAGACAATTAAAAAAACAGGTGTAAACGGGTATGTGTCTCCCTCGTCTACTTGTGATCTGTTTCACCAAAACGCATCTTAATACCAGGTGTAAACAGGGCCATAGTCAGTTAGGTTATTTGGATCCTATCAGGAAGGCAAGTGCCTTTAGATAGAGAACAAAATCAAAGAGAACTGGAACTTTAGTCTAATCAAACATTGCTGTGGACAATTGTATCACTTATGCTGAAAATAATGAATTTGATTATATAGATATATTTATTTAATTAGTTTTTTAGTTCCATAAATGTATAGCTGGAAATTGTGTTTTATTCTCTTTTGCTTGTATACATGTTTCCATTACATATTGTATAGTCTTTTAGTTTGTGTATACTGGATAACTGTAAAAAAAAAAAGATGATAATTGTTAAAATGCCAGAAATGTTAATTTTCTTAATACCAGGTGTAATTGTTGAATTGAATTGTTGAATCAGGTTTTTTATGTAACACATAGGCCATGTTTTGTTTTGTTTTGTTTTTCGCATTAGCATGGCTTTTGGCTTGTCCCCAAATTATATTTTCTGTTTTTTTTGTCAGTATTTTTTTTTTTATTGTAAACAAATGACATTTGTCCTTCATATAAGTTTTTACAGTAACACTGTTCTGAAAAGAATGTAAAAAGTTCAAACTGATACTTTGAATGTACTACTAAAAGGAGTTGTCTCCTTCACACTGCTCTATTTTTGTAGGAACGTTTAGAGAGCACAACTGTCCTGTGACCAAAAAAAATTTGTACATGAGAGAATCACAGTGTACCTTTTTTTTTCAATTTTATTATTATTTCTAAACGGTTCTTATTTGTACCAGACAATTTTGTAGAGTTGAATATAAGCTGTGTTTTGTCAATACATTCATTTTGGTCTAAAGTTCCATCGTCTCATTTCTTTTTATCTGCAAATGAACTACATCTCAATACATGAATGTCAATGCAAATGTTAATAGGTGTAAATAGTTTGTGAGTTGATTGCAAGAGATTGTGATTTACTATAAAAGTCTGATTCAGTATTGTTGTGACAACAACAATGTCACAACAACAATTTGTAGGCCAACCTGGAAGGATATGTGGTGAGCATTACTTGAAGAGACTTTCATGTTTTGTTCTACAACAAGTTGTTACATAAAATCTACAAAGGTTATCAGAATTGTCAAGCTCAAACACACATATACATACACTATACTGTTAAAATGTCTGGTTTAAGAAACTGATACTTTTATTTAGCAAGGATGCATTACATTGATCAAAAGTGACAGTAAAGATATTGTTACAAAAATCTATTTAAAATAAGTTCTGTTTTTTTTACCTTTCTTTTTCTCAAGAAATATTTTTTCCCAAAAAGATTGACTATATTATATATTAATGTGTGTGTGTAAAAAAAAAAATATATATATATATATATATATATATACGTCACACACACATGTACATATATAAAGTACAGTGTCAAAAGTTTGGAAACATTACTAATTTGAATGTTTTTCAAAGAAGTCTCTTATGCTCATCAAGTCTGTATATATTTGATCACAAATACAGAAAAAACAGTAATATTGTGAAATATTGTTACAATCTAAAATAATGGTTTTCTATTTTAATATACTTTAAAATATAATTTATTTCTGTGATGGTAAAGTTGAATATTCAGCAGCTATTACTCCAGAGCTCCGTGTCACACGATCCTTCAGAAATCATTCTGATATGCTGATTTATTATCAATGTTGGAAACAGTGTAATTGCTTGATTTTTTTAATTATACTTTTTTTTCAGGATTCTTTGATGAATAAAAAGTTTAAAAGAGAACAGCATCTATTTAAAATAAAAATCTTTTGTAACAATATACACTACCATTCAAAAGTTTGGGGTCTGTAATTAAAAAAAAAACATTTAATACTTTTATTTAGCAAGGGTGTTGATAAAATTGATAAAACGGTGATATAAAGATTTCTATTTTGAATAAATGCTGTTCTTTTTAACTTTTTTATTCATCAATGAATCCTGAAAAAAAGTATCACAGGTTCCAAAAAAAATATTAGGCAGCACAACTGTTTCCAACATTGATAATAACCGAGTATCAAATCAGCATATTAGAATGATTTCTGAAGGATTGTGTGACACTGAAGACTGGAGTAATGACTCATGAAAATTCAGCTTTGCATCACAGAAATAAATTATATTTTAAAGTATATTAAAATAGAAAACCATTATTTTAAATTGTAATAATATTTAACAATATTGCTGTTTTTTCTGCATTTTTGATCAAATAAATGCAGGCTTGATGAGCATATAGATGATAGAGACTTCTTTCAAAAAAAAACAAAAAAAAAATAGTAATGTTTCCAAACTTTTGACTGGTACCCAGGCCAGACTACAGATACATACTTTGATAACTGCTTATAGGTTGCTATTATTATTGCTACTTTATTCTGTTTTTTAACATTAACTACATCATAGCCATCAATTATAGAGGCGCTCTCAGTCAGTAAGGCCATGAATTGGGCGGAGTTTAGGACCCAGCGGTCGGGTAGTACAATAGAGCTGTTGTGTCGTGGTGAGAGGGTGATTTCTGCTTTTGGGATATTGACAGTGGGACAAGAAAGGAAAAAAGAACGAAAATACGGGTATTTGTCGCACCTCTGGAGTGCTGACTAGAATACAGCCTTGGGGAGTCTGTTGCCGTGTACGATCGTCCCGAAACACTGGATTTTTTGGATGTGAGGTAAGGGTGCTGCATGAACAATACTGCTCGTGTCTCCACACAGGGTTCAGTGTGCCAGTTTATCCAGGCAGCGGGGCCTGCTGCTTCCTACAGATCCTTTATGCGCCAGGTTTTACGTCCACACTATACAACTGGGACTATATTGGTAGCAGCGATACCAATATGTTTGCGTTAAAGTTTGCGATCACGCTCTGAATGATGTTATATACACACAGGAAGTGGCATTATGGCAGTAGAAGGGATTGTAGTGACTGGAGAGTGTTCGTCATGTAGGGCGGCTCGAGTTTGGCGCCAAGGCCGTCAGAAACCCTCGCGCATATAGCAATGGTGGACGCCAGCACGTAATGCTCACACATAGACACTGTTTAGTGAGACTTTACAGTAAAGCATTGCTGTGTTTATCCTCCGATTCTTTATTTAGCTGTGTAAACTTTCAGATATGTTCTCCCAGCATGGGCATAACTGCGAGAAATAGTCATTACAACGCAAGAGCTCGCTAAATATATTTCTCCTCGTTGCATCATGTTTGATGTTAATAAAGGGGTGATGTGGTGTTTTAAGTCTGTGCATGGATGGACATGGACACTATATTTTTGCATAATTTCTCTCCTATATTTTTCGCTGGAAATGTTCTGCATATAAACAGTGTTATCAGACAACTTTGTTTTTAAAGTCTTGAGGAATGTATATATCCTCCTCGTTCGGTAAAGAACACTTGATCATTCTTCTGCATTAACGCAATGAATGATTCAACCGATAAAACGAATAAATATATAGAAATGCCGTGCATCCTGTAAATTTTAATTTAAAATGACACGAAATCAATTTTAAGTTTTAATTCTGAAGCCGTGCACCGTGCAACAGAAGTTTGGAGCGGAAGTATCGTTGTTGGAATGCGGGATGAGCTTCCGTTTTCCCCCCCACTGCTTCCCGCGAAATGCTATGCTTCTCGTGGTGGAGGGTTAATGCAACATTACAGAATGAGCTATAGGCATTTAAAGGTGCTCAAAGCGATGCTGGGTGACGTCACTTCTTGTTGACGTTCAAAGTATTGTCAAACAAAACGGAGGCCTTCCCTCCTCCTCATCCCGTCGCCTCCCCTTGTAGTTTTACTGATACTTCTTTCAAGGTGTAATGTCGCCAAGTGAGATAAATGCTTTCATATAATAAAAAAAGATACCAGAAAAACACGATAAAACGTTTCGCCACCTGAGGTTATAACTTTAGCTCCCATACCAGGACCCAATAATAGCAAGATAACGTTAGCTTCAAATTTAGTCAAAGTTGTCAATAGGCTATGAATGAACATTCAATTTCATAATAAATAGTTGGTGAAAAAAATCATTCACACAAACTGTCGCCTTACTGTGAGTTTGCTTGATTTTACAATAGAGATCGATAGCTAGCTGCTAGAAACCTATATGTTGTATTCACCAAAGTTAGCGCTGACTGCATTGTTCTAGCTAATTATATCCTTGTGTTTGTTAGGCGAACATGAAAGTCCATTTAGAAAAACCAAACTGGATTTACCCACCTGTCCAGCAAAAACAGAGCTAACTGAATGTCGGATTGGAAGCCCTTCTGCCGGCGGAGTTCTCACCACCTTTCAAAAGCTTTTCCAGTGTAAATTCGGGCATGCGTTCCTTCTCCTTTTCCCTCTTCTTTGTATTTTTTGCAATCTGTTCATCAGAACGTCGTCTCTTTGGTCGTGTGTGGGCCATATCAAACTTAAAGAGTTAAAATGATAACTTTCCTCTTCATGCTTCTCTCCTCCACACCCCATGTACGCTCACTAACCCCACCCCCAGGCTGGAACACTGTTTGTTTTGTTTGTTTTTGTTGCTGTTTGTGGAGCCTGGGCTGTCTACAGAGACCGCATTTTTTTCCATTGTGTTCAGGGGACAGGCAGCTAGCGGATAGTGAGGAGATGTTTGCTGTATGTGGCAAAAAATGTTTTGGCCTAAAAAATGCGTGACATCGCTTAGAGGACCTTTAAAGGGTTAGTTCACCCAAAAATGAAAATTAAGTCATTAATTACTCACCCCCATGCTGTACCAACCCCGTAAGGCCTTCGTTCGTCTTCGGAACACAAATGAAGATATTTATGATTAAATCTGAGAGGTGGATCACTCCTCCATAGGCTGCCTAAGGGAATGAAACTTGACGACCCAGAAAGTCATTAAAGAAAATGTTTAAATATTCCATGTCGCAACAGTGGCTCAACTATAAGTTTATCAAGCGACGAGAATACTTTTTGTGCGAAAAAACAAACAAAAATAACGACTTTGTTCGACTATTCCTTAGGGGTGTGCCGGTTTCAGAATTGGTGGTGACGGGTGGGGGGTGGGGGGTGGGGGGGGGGGTGACAACTTAGTTTGAATAAAGAAGCAGACACTGATCTACTTGCTCTACGTTTATTTAAAATGAACAGCAAGACGACTAGAAGAGTGAATGTGCTTTCCATTAAATTAATCACACACAGTAACTAGAGGTCGACCGATAGTGGATTTTACCGATATCTACGTTTGACCGTACATGCCGACAGAGTTGTGGACTCGAGTCGCATGACTTGGACTTGACTTGGACTCGAGTCCCAAATTTGATGACTTGCGACTCGACTTGACATATTCAAAGATGACTTGCGACTCGACTTAGACTTTGACAACAATGACTCGCGACTTGACTCGGACTTGAGCCCTGTGACTTGGAAAGACTTGACCTACCTTCTAAAACCACAGATCAGAGTTGTAATAATCACTGACTGTAGTATAGCACTGTATCATTGACGCATGATCACAGCGCTGATTAGCGCTGTTTTCGCACGTTTGGCACTGAGCCAGAGAGCACGTGATGGAGTGTGTTCAGCAGCGCGAGTCAGTTGTCATTTATTATCACACGTTCAGACAGTTTTCAACCAAATGTTTTCTTTTTTCTTTTTCAGGCATTTAAATACACAAGTACTAGCGAACCATTTATAATTTGAGAAAAAAAAACACACTGATATCTAAGTAAGCGGAAATAATAAACCTTTCAAATGTAATTTTGAGACATGTTATTTTCCCCCCACAACAAACGCACATTTTAGCCTATAGGTAACTATAAAGTCTTCTCCCTGTTCACCAGCCACTCACTTTCATGTCTTTCGGGAGAAATGGATGGATTTACGTTACGTTTTGTAACGTAACGTAGCCCCAAAAAGTGCCACGTGGCGCTTGATACGTCGCCATAGAAATAGGAATGTTCTAGTACAATTACTGTCGCGTTAACAAAATAATTTAACCAGGGACTCAATATTTTACTTAATTTTACTTAACTTAATGTGTAGCAAATCACGATTAATTTTCCCAATGAACAGTTACTTTTATTTTTTTTATATTTTTAAATCTGCATTGCCACAATAAATTTGATAATATTATATATTATTATATTATATCATATTTTAAAAGCCTTTCTGATGTAAATTAGTATACATTTCATTTACTATAGTAATTAACACTGAGACAGTAATTTGTGCAAAAAGCACTAATGACTTGTTTGAAACTTGAAGCGTAAACTCGAGGACTTGCAACTTGACTTGGACTTGTCTGTCTTGACTCGGGACTTGACTTGGGACTTGTCTGTCTTGACTCGGGACTTGAATGCAAAGACTCGAGACTTACTTGTGACTTGCAAAACAATGACTTGGTCTCACCTCTGCATGCCGATAACCGATAATTCAACCGATATTTTTTTTAATGGATACTGGATTAAAAACACACTCACAATAAAACAGTGTTGAACTGAAATGTGCTAAATTAAATAAATATATAAATATGAATATATTAAAACTCTATACAGAAAATAATTTAAACACTAAAATATTACAGGTTTCATTAGCTATAACCTAGAAACATACATACATTTCATAGGTAACACTTTGCAAGTCCCATTTGTAAACAAGGATGTATTAGCTAGCTTTCATGAACTATATGCATTATGCAATATACGTTTTTACTGTATGTATTAATATGAGCAATACAATTGTACCTTTATCATTCATGTTAGTTCATAGTACATTAACTAAGGTAATAACAGATCAAATTAGAATTAAAACTCCATTTTAAATGCATTAGTAAATGTTGAAATTAACAAACTAACAATGAATAATACTTCTACAACTTGTATTAACCTTAGTTAATGCTAAAAAGGGAATCTTATTGTAAAGTGTTACCATTTCATATAATTACAAAGAGTCGTGCTTAAAGATGGCCATTAAAATGTAATAAAGACCTGTATTACGTACGTATGTAATATAGTCTCTCACTTTATTTGCTTCTATTTTAGAACACTTGATGATAATCTAATCAAAATAACAAGATGTATTGTAGTGATTAAAAAGATCTTAAATCGAACGCGTTTCTGATTAGTTTACGTTTCTGTCGGCTGCATGAACATATCAATGTTGAGAAAGCAATCACGTCACTAGTTTTAAATATGCAATTTCGTCGGCTAATGAATGCAGAAAAGTGACCAGCCGGATATAAAATAATGCAAATAGATAGTAACAATTGCGCCATAAAACATTTGGGTCAGGTCTGCGTGTGTTTTTGTCACAATTGTTTGAACCGCTTGACTGAGGTATAATGTTACAGTCCTCACAGCCTCGACGGCAAACTACTGTTCTTTCTCTGCTGATGCAGCATCTAGTCAACAAATGAATTACTTTATAATGATATGGCAATATGTACTTTAGTGTTCTGTATTCATACCGTTTCGCTGTCGGTGTTTTAAATGTGCGTCTGAAGTGTCAGCGCTCTCTGTGCTGCGTGTTCTCTCCGTGCTGCGCGCTGCCTCACGTGTTAAGTAAACAACTCAGCCAGTGATAGTTTGTTATTTGTCCTCTAGAGGCCGCTCTCGCTCTGTATAATGCCAGCAGTCTCTTCTGTTCTGAGCGCTCTCGTGCTGTGTAATGACAGCGCGCACTTCTCAGCCGCTCCAGCAACGGACACAACCCGGAAAAACTATCGGTGTGGATTTTTGCCGATAACGATAGTTCCACCAATCAACTATCGGTGCCGATTAATCGCCAAAACCGATGAATCGGTCGACCTCTAAAACAAATCCTTAACAAACAAAACAACTTTACAATGAACGTGCTTTGTTTTAAATAAATCACACACAGTAAACAAAACCTTAACAAAAAAAAAAACTTTGCAATGAACTGCAATTTAGACGTGCCGGTGCAGTGATACATGCTTGGGCAGATTCGGCTTGAAGTCGTTCATCCTCGGATGCGGCGCCGCGCGCGCTGTTACAAAAAAAAGTTGTGCACACAGCAATGCGAAATGGGGTCTTGCGCACCCAACGCGTCTTTTTTGCCGCGCGCACCTTTGCGCTCGTGCGGACCATAGACAGTAAAAGAAACGGACGCGTCGTGTATAATCAAGGCTTTACTCCGTGTCAGCGCGCGCTCTGATCGGTAAAGGGGCAGAGATTTCTCCCGAATCATCTCCAGCAGTAGCAGAGGCACCACCACTAACTCCGCCTCTGTTTCCCTCGTAAGCTGATATTTGTATTTAAACATTCTCTATGAAAAATATTTTAATAACATGGTTTTGGCGGTTATAGAGTTCTAATGACGGTGTTCAACTATAACCGTCGGTCTCACGGTTATATAATAACCGTCACACCCCTACTATTCCTTTTCTTCCTTGTAGGCCTGAAACGAGACTTCAAGAGATTTCCACGACGCATGCGTGAGAATTGCGATCTCCTTCAACTACTTCAGTTAAGTTCTCGCGCGTGCGCGTCGTGGAAATCTCTTGAAGTCTCGTTTCAGGCCTACAAGGAAGAAAAGGAATAGTCGAACAAAGTCGTTATTTTTGTTTGTTTTTCCGCACAAAAAGTATTCTCGTCGTTTGATAAACTTATAGTTGAGCCACTGTTGCGACATGGAATATTTAAACATTTTCTTTAATGACTTTCTGGGTCGTCAAGTTTCATTCCCTTAGGCAGCCTATGGAGGAGTGATCAATCTCTCAGATTTAATCATAAATATCTTCATTTGTGTTCTGAAGACGAACTAAGGCCTTACGGGGTTGGTACAGCATGGGGGTGAGTAATTAATGACTTAATTTTCATTTTTGGGTGAACTAACCCTTTAAGTAACTTAGGTGTCGAGATGAAGTAGTCTGGGCACTAGGTGGAGGAAATTTGCGTTTTCCGTCGAATCTTCTGAATCATTTCACTTAAAGATTTGTTAAAAATAGAATAATTTAATAATAGAGGTTTGTTGTCAATTGTAGGTGCACCTACAATAACCTTCATTACGCTGATGGCCCCTATGAATGAAAACACAGCTTTTTTTCCCATCATGTTGTCAACCTTTGAGCTTTATTTTTTAAAATCAATTTATTAAGAAATCTACATGAATACCGTAATAGCCTAAATAAATAGTTTCACTTTCTTTCCCTCTTAAAAATAAAGGTTCTTTATTGACATCTGTGGTTCCATGAAGAACATTTAACATCCATGGAACCTTTCCATTGCACAAAATGTTCTTTATATTATTCAAATGTTCTCAAAACACTAAAGGTGCAGTCACATGTATGGTTATTCCAGTAATTTCAATAGGTAACCAGATTGGCGGAAGATTTCCCCACACAGATTTCACATGTTCAAGTTGGTCAACTGGCTTTGCAAAGTTTTCTGTGATCTGTGCTTCATAAATTGCTAATAGACAAGGTACCCTTTTGCCCACAAAATTTTGCTTATGTTACTCCTCAATGGCTCTACATTGTGAACACAGATCTAAAATAGTTCTTTAAGAGCTGATCACTGAAAGTTTTTTTGGAAATGGCTCTTATATGCAAAAAAACCAAAACCTTTTGGAACCTTTATTTTTAAAAGTATTACATCATTTTAATATAGTATTCTTCTACCTCCTTTATCTTCTTGTTGTGAAACGAGGTTGACTCGCATGACAAACAAATGATCCATCTCATTTGGTCAGTCAGCAGATACTTGTTCAAAAATAAAATCTCCCAATTTGTTATTTTTGTTCATAAACGAGATGCCCTATTTTAGTTTTTTCAATCTTTTAGATGCTTCCAAATATGACCATCTTTATGCGAGAAACCCCCATTCTAAAATTTTAAAGGCATCTATAAATTTATACGTGAAAAATTAACATTATAAAAATATATGTACAATAAATGTGAATTATTTATTTAAAGAGGGATACTTCACCTCTGGAAAGATGAATGTGTATTTAAAATGGGTCATTTATGTAGAAGAAATGTGAAATTATTTTTGAATTTGGAGCTTTCTAGACTGAGAAAAGCCAGAAAAATGTATTTTTGGCTTATGTGGATGAAAGACAACAACTCCCAGACTGCACTTGCTTCGCTGCCCTAGGAGGCCACGCCTACCGGTAGCAGAGCGCAGTAGTTAAACAACAAGTCTAGGCTACTAGTGAGTCTCCATGACGAGTCTGCCCGGGATTTCAAGATCGCCCAAAATGTCCCGGATTCGGCTTTTGCGTTCTACAGTAGGCATTCATCATGTTTACTGTGGTGAGCATGACGAGGCTGAGGGTGTGATTACTGATGAGAGACAACTGTGAGACGTACCAGTCTCGTATCTCTCACGGAGGAGCGGGAATTTTCTTAGCAATGTTAAAACGCACATCAACCGATCACTTGTTTAGCGTTCATGTAAACACTACATTCAGATTCACCAATCGGAATGAATTCAGTTAGATTGAAACAAAAGGTGTGCATGTAAACAATGAATGGCCGGACATTCCGGGAAAAAGAGGATGAATGGTAACCCCTACTACTCAGCTTTCTCCTATTAAGTTACTCAGCTTTCTCCACAGAACAAGAGCCTGCTAGCTTAGCTTTCAAAAATGTCTGACACTATGTGTACATTCTGTGAGTGAGATCCCACCCTATATGGGCGGGTTGAGAACATGTGGGACAGCCCCTACTACTGGTTGTAGTCTTTAGTCTCTGGCCAAAAAATCCGTAAATCTCTCGTCTCAGGGGGATATGAGGATGGAAAACACGGTAGTTTAGAAATACTACAGGTTTTCTACTAATACAAAGCTTAATGCTAAATCCTGAAGTATCCCTTTAAATTCAATTTCAATGTTTCAAAAGTGTAAATTTTATATTTTACTTAAAGGGATAGTTCACCCAAAAATTTAAATTAGCCCATGATTTACTCACCCTGAAGCCATCCTAGGTGTATATGACATTCTTCTTTCAGATGAATACAATCAGAGTTATATTAAAAAATGTCCTGGCTCTCCCAAGCTTTATAATGGCAATGAATGGCTGTATGTCTTTGGAAGTCCATCAAAGCGCATCTAATCATGATTAAAATGATCCACGCGTCTCCGGGGGTTAAGAAAGGCCTTTTGAAGTGAAGTGAAGTGAAGCGATGCGTTCGTGTCAGAAAAATATCCATATTTAAAACTTTATCGACTAAAATAACTAGCTTCCGGCAGATTGCCATACGCAACGATTTACGCTAAAAGAGTAACCCTTGAACTTGACGCACAACGTAATGACGACCGCGGTTGCCCAGCCCTGTTTGTTTGAACAGCGAGAGGCTGTTATTTTAGTCAATAAAGTTTTAAATATTTTTCTGACACGAACGCATCGCTTCACTTCAAAAGGCCTTTCTTAACCTATTTCTCATGAATAGATGCGCTTTGATGGACTTCCAAAGTCAAACAGCCATTATAAAGCTTGGAAGAGCTAGGAAATGTTTTAATATAACTCCGATAACCTAGGATGGCTTCAGGGTAAGTAAATCATGGGCTAATTTTCATTTTTGGGTGATCTATCCCTTTAATTATTTACTTTATATTTTTTATTTCTTGTCTCTTTTTTTCTTCTTTTTTTCAAACTTTTTTTTTTTCTCTCTTTTTTTAAAAATGTTTTTCCACAACTTTCCACAGACCCACTAGCACTCCCTGGTGGCCCCCTAAGGGTCCTCGGACCCCAGATTGAAAACCCTTGTCCTAGTTCATTTTATTCATGTTACATTTAATGCTGCTTCCAGTGTCATTCATACTCGTTCTTCAGTAAAGAGGCGAATGCTTTCAATAGATCCATCAAATATTGCTCCGGCTGCACTTGAATACTATTGGTTCATAATGCAGGCAATCTTTGAAAGCGTGAAGTGGAGGAAAATAGTGCTTGAAAGTAAAGATTTGTTCAAAACATTTAGTTCGCTAGCAAAACACCACTACTTAAATAAGTTCTTCTTAAGGGTCAATTCAACTCAAAATTAACAGCAAATCTAAGATGATACATAACATAGGAGAGAAATTTAATTTCGAAGATCGTTTTAACAGTGGATTTTTAAAAGAGCCAGTAAATGGGACGGATTGTTGGCACACTAGGTCAGTGTGAGGTGAGTGTGGTGGAGAAGTAGCTCTCAGCAGCCTCTGTTTTGTTAGTGTTGGGGTGTGGGCTGGTCTGTCTGGGCAGAGCATTGTGCTTTATCATGGTATAGTAGGAGTGGGGGTTGGTTTTAGGACTGTGTCATTTTCTCTTGCCATTTTGAACTACAGTGCAAGGCCTCCCAGATTAGATAGTCTCCCCTTGCAACAAATTCATGTTTGCCTTAAAACCTTGCAAATTTGAGGAAAAAAAATCTTATTTATCTTCTTAATTGATCTTGATTGACACAACCTTCCTAATTGGTCTTGATTTAATTAGTCTTATTTACACAACCACACAATACGTATTCATTCTAGGTGGATTTAACTAGAATTATGTTAGCCAAGTGAAGTGTGTTAAGAATTGATAACATTGCCAGTAGTCCAAACCAGCGTCTACTGTTGTTGGGGCAAACAACAGACAACAGACATTTCAAATAGAGAGATAGATATCCTATTCTAATTATCAATATGGTAAGCTAGTGACAGCCATTGTTTCTGCTTTCACTGTTTCAGTTTACCACTCTCAGTCCTTTCTAAATGCAGAGCCACAGATCTTAAGCACCCATTCAGTCTCATTATAGTGCTTTCTTTTTAAACATTGGGGGGAATGTGTGTGTCAGAAGCAGATGTTCTTCTCTGCGTTTGAAAGCTAGTCTGTTACTGTCACAAATGTGGCTTTAGATCCACGTCAAAAGTCCTTCATGGAGCAGTGAAGAGGTGCACTGAGTGGTTTTTACGTTTACTTGGCCTGGAGACATTGCAGTGCAATAAAACGTGCAATGTACATTTGATCTAATTTAGAAATGCTTGTTTAGTACAGTAGTAGTAATCCATAACAGCTTGATAATTATATTAATAAGGATCATACTAGAATTATGTTAGCCAAGTGAAGTGTGTTAAGAATTGATAAAATTGACTGTTTCCAAACCATCATCTACTGTTGTTGGGGCAAACAACAGACAAACTCTCCTCAAATGCAAGCCATTGGTTAAGTCAGAAGTTGTCTAGTAGTGGTCTTTTTATAGTAATTACATACATCAAGTTTGTTGTTTGTTTATATAATCAGCAAATACACTATTGTTCAAATGTTTGTGGTATAATGAATATTCAATATATTGCTGAGTTTATTTGACCACACACTTAAAGCCCCACTAAAATCAAAATGTAAGCTTTTAGTATTCATGTTAGCCTTAAGGTTATGAATAAGCTGGTGTGTTCCAAATAAATGACAAAATTATTTAGGAGTAGGGGTGTCACAATTCTCCAAATCCTCGATTCGATTACATTTTCGATTCTACGGTCACGGTTCGATTCGATTCTCAATTTTTACATTTTTTTTTAAAGCCAAAACCGGCCAATCAGGATGCTCTCTGTCTTACATGCGCTTTATGAGGCACACACGCAAGGTCTCTCGCTCTCTCCCTCTCTGCCGTGCGCGCAATACAGTTTGGAGCAGTTTTTTCTGTCTCGCATGCGTGCTCTTGCTCGCTCACTCTAGATTCCGGGAGATTTTAACCAATTTGCGTGCATCAGGGAGCCGCTATCAATATGCGGGAGACTCCCGGAACTTCTGCGAGACTTGGGATGTCTGCAAACTGTGGCTTTTTTGAAGCGCGAAAGTTGTCAACATAAAAAACTTCCACACCTGCGACTTCAATGAAAGAGGAGGGGGTTCAAGTTCTGTCGATAGGTCTCCTGCATCTGCAGTTGCCATGCTATCTTTTAAATGGCTGTGTAGATAAGTTAGAGGAGGTTGACCATAGACTCGCAGCACTTAAACACGCAGGGCTCCAGACTAACTTTTCCACTGGTTGCACTGGTGCCACCAACTTTCTCAGTTGGTCACACCACCAGCATATGATTTGGTCGCACCTTTTTTTTTTTTTTTTTTTACATGCCATGGGATTAATCAATGCATGCTGATGAATAGTGGTCTTAATCTGCATACCATAGTTTTGCACTGATGTAAAAAGACTGGCAGTGACACAAGACCTCATGTTAGCAAAATGTTTTAATCTTTTAACTATCAAATCAAAATATTCTCAAAAAAACTATTAAAAAGTTAAAAGTAAAAAGATGACTGAAAAATAGTAGTATTTAATTAAATGTATTTATGGTGAGATTACTACATTTTATTTAATTAAATGCATTTATGATGAAATTCATTGTCATGTCAATGTCTGCTCATTTTGACCACGAACTATGCGCCGGAACTACTTCTCTCCGTTAATGTCTATGGCGAGTCACGCAGGCACTGGGCAACTCCGCAGACGAGCCGACCCGGGATAAAATAGTCAGAATATAAACACTTATTATAGGCGTACCGTAGTGATTCAGGATAAGTCAAAAACACGGTTTGGAAAATGGGATTCATGATGTACTCGTTAATTTTGAACATACGGACTGCAGCAGCTGCTGATACAACGGCGTTCTGTTGTGCATGCATGAATTTAACTGAGTACATGACCATGCACTCGCACAAATGCGACCACATAAAATTTTAACTCGCACATTCTCAAAAAATGGTCGTATGCAAGTCTGGGACCCTGACACGCGTGTTTTTCCGCTTGGCAAGCCGAACAGACATGACATGGGGGCGTGGCAGCATCGACGATTCCATTTTTTAATTCGAAGTTCGAGATTGTGAATTAATTTTGATCGATTTCGATTTAAAATCTAAATCGTGACACCCTTATTTAGGAGATATAAGCATTCAAAACGTACAGTCTCTCACTTCCGCTAAAATGGATCACGGATTTGTTATGACATCACCGTGGACTTCAGCTTCTTATCACATCTTCTGTCCAATCAAATGTTCTCTAGAATCTAAAGCGTCCCGCCCCCATGCTATAAATACCACCTGGCCAACCGACCGTTGACATGTCACAGAGAAATATGGGTTGGAGATGTGTGTTGCTCAAACGCTCGAGTTTTATTCCGTTTTCCAACTGTACGTTGGTTAAGAATTAAATGGCTAGAATTTATTCACACCTCTACTTTTGAATCCAACGTATCATCAGTGCTCGGATTCACTTCCGTGGTGCTGTCAAGTACTTGCAGTCTGTGAGGTAAACTAAACGCTATTGGCTATTTGAAAAGGGGGAGCCATTCAATATGTCCCGCTTTTGCTTTCTGTTTCAGTGGAAATTACGTCAATGTATCATACAAAGCTGCACACTGCAAGGCACTTTAATCCTATACAGGCCTATAAAGGTAGGTTAGGCAGTTTTGGAGAGGCTAGCAATAGCAAGCTAGCTTTGAAAGCATGAGATCCCACCCTCCCTTCAGAGCGTCTCCAAAGCCACGCCTCCTCCAAAACGCATGATCTTGCGTGTGCACAGCCAGAGCAGAGTCTGCAAAGTGTCATGAGAGACGGGGTTAAATTACCTCATGTCTCGATGTCTCATCCTGTATGCTAAACTGTTACATAACACAGTAACACAAATTCCCTCTCTTATTGTAGGTTTTAGGGTTGATGTGATGGTGAAATTACTCTAAATTCTATAAATCCCTGTTGTTTTGTTTGCGCAGTGAGTCCCTCAGGGAGCACAATGTCTTTTAATTCACTAAATAAAACAACTTGCTGCTAAATATGTAAATTCCATTTGGACTCTTCTCATCCAGTCTGGTATTTATAGTGTCCGCTCTGTCTGGCAACTACCACAGAAATAACCAACTCAAACGATAGCACAATATTTTCAAAGGTCGCTACACAATGGTCAGAGACGCCTGTCTGCGTTTTTATGACTATAGCAGCTTTTAAGACGCAACTTCTCCCAGAGGTTTACTATGCCAAGTGTCTGAGAGCTAAACCTTTTTAAAAAATATCAAAACAATATGTGAGGGGAAAAATATCAAATGAATCAACTAGTTAGTAATAAAATAACTATTTGCTGTTCACTTTATCTTCCTGAATCCATACTTTTCTTTAAGAAGGAAGTGTTTTTTTTTTTTTTAAGGCAGTGTGATTTGATCTTATTAGAAGTTTAATTTACTTTAAATAATTTGCCTTGTTTAATATAAGCTGTCCTTTCAAGGTGTGTCTGTACATAGTTTCATATGTGTGGTTTGGCTGCAATTGCTCCTAGAAAACTAAGTTAATATTTATTTAAGGAGGCCCCTCAGTCAGGTATTGGAGCCTAATAAATCGCAGCACAGGCTGTGCTTTGCTGGGTGTCTATCAGTCCTGTTCACCTTCAGTATCAGTCCTGTTCACCTCCACTGCCTGTTTTACCACCCCACATTTTCATTTAGACTAATTTAGTGTTCTTTCCTCTCGCTTATTCTTTTTTTCAGGCATGAGCGAGAGGCAAATGCACAGCAGAGGAAAACAGTAGCATGCTCTTTGAATTTATGGTAAGTGAAAAACAGCTCAATGAAAGGAAAACCATTAAAGCTGCCCTCTATGGTAATCTCATTTAATGGGGCATTGATATATATGGTACTGAATTATTATTCATGTGACGGGTTCCTCCTACTAGGGTTGGGAATCACAGGGTACCTTACGATATGATGCACGATACACGGCTCAGAATACCGATAATATCGCAATACAGCATCAAGTCAAGTCAAGTCAAATATATTTATATAGCGGTTTTCACAATACAGATTGTATCAAAGCTGCTTCACAGTATCAATCAAAACAACTTAACAATGTTTGTTTATTACTGGAAAAAAAAGACTTCCAAGTTTGGTAGAGCTGATCAATGGTATGATTGGTTAATTCATTTGAATATCCCCAACTGAGCAAGCCAAAGGCAACAGTGGCAAGGAACCGAAAAACTCCATCCAGTGACCTAAAGGTGTCCTAAAACTCCATCAGATGACCCAATGGAGAGAAAAAAAACCTTGGGAGAACCCAGGCTCAGTCGGGGGCCAGTTCTCCTCTGGCGTTTATGAACTAGAGGCCGAATTTACAGTTACTGTAAGATAAAAAATTTATATGAATGCCTGGCTAAATAGATGGGTCTTCAGTCTAGTTTTAAACTGTGAGAGCGAGTCTGAGCAACGAACAATATCAGGAAGGCTATTCCAGAGCTTCGGAGCTAAATGTGAAAAGGCTCTGCCTCCTTTGGTGGATCTGGATATCCTAGGAATGACCAAAAGCCTCGAATTTAGTGATATTAAAGAGCGCGATGGATTGTAGGGCGATAGAAGATTAGTTAAATAGACTGGAGCTAAACCATTTAGAGCTTTATAAGTCAAAAGCAATACCTTGTAATTAATACGGAACTTTATAGGTAACCAATGAAGTGATGATAAAATCGGTGTTATATGATCATATTTTCTTGATCTAGTAAGAACTCTAGCGGCTGCATTTTGGACTAACTGTAGCTTGTTTATTGAAGATGCAGGACAACCAGCTAATAAAGCATTATAGTAATCTAGTCTCGAGGTCATGAATTCATGAACTAACTTTTCTGCATCAGAGACTGATAGCATATTACGTAGCTTAGCAATGTTTCTAAGGTGGAAAAAGGCGGTTTTTGTAACATATGAAATATGCTTTTCAAAAGACAGGTTGCAGTCTAATGTAACACCCAGGTCTTTTACTGTAGCGGATAAAGTAACAGGGCATCCTACTATGTTAAAGTCGTGCTGTGAAAGGTTTTGTGGACGGTTTTTACAACCGATAAGTATTACCTCTGTCTTGTCTGGATTTAATAAAAGAAAATTACGCGTCATCCAATCTTTTATATCTTTAACACAATCTGTCAATTTGGATAATTTAGCGTATTCATCTGGCCGTGATGAAATATATATTTGATTGTCATCAGCATAACAATGGAACCTAATTCCATGTTTCCTTAGAATATTACCAAGTGGCAGCATAGATATTGAGAATAATAAAGGGCCTAACACAGATCCCTGCGGCACTCCATGGTTTGCCGAAGTTATGATCGATTTTTCTCCATTTAAGTAGACGAAATGGTAGCGGTCAGATAAGTATGACCTGAACCAGCTTAATGCTTGTCCTTGAACACCAGTGTAATTTTGTAGTCGATCTAAGAGTATTGTGTGATCTATAGTGTCGAACGCAGCACTAAGATCAAGTAAAACTAGTACTGAGATACAGCCTTGGTCCGAAGCTAAAAGTAAATCATTTGTGATTCTAACAAGCGCAGTTTCAGTGCTATGATGTGGCCTGAATCCAGACTGAAACTTTTCATAGATGTCGTTTTCTTGCAAGAAAGAGCCGAGTTGACTGGACACAACTTTTTCTAATATTTTTGACATAAATGGAAGATTCGAAATGGGTCTGTAATTTGCTAGGTTATTTGGATGATGCGATATTATGCGATATGCGATAATCATGCGATAATCAATATGTTGCTAGACAATCCTATAATGATACATCATGATATCTGTCTAATTATGAAAACAAAATGCCCATGAATAGGTTAAGTGCATGTTTTCTCTCTTTATTCAAGTCCAAACTGTCAGAAAACAGCACAAAAAGTTTTTCAGTCTGTAAATAAAATGTAACATTGTAAATTTAAACATTTTCAATGAGATCAGGGTGATGGCGTTGCAAGTGGCTTTGCATGTTCGTGGTATTATCTGTGTACTTTACTTTTACCAGGCAGTTCTTGTATATCGCATTATGCTCTTTATCGATTTTGTTTGTCCCATCAATGATATAAAAACCGAAGTGGGTCCAGACTTTGGACTACTAGTTTAGCAAACTACTATTTTTTTTTAAAAATCCCCCTTCTTCTGTAATGTGAAAACATCTCTTGTTTCGGTGTAGGTGAAATCATTGTGCCTAAATGTTTTTAAGTGGAACATGGTTGAGTTGAAGACTCATTTGAGCTGGACTTCTCTTTCATTGCAGGATATGTCAGGATGAAACGACTCAGGACTTCAAGCAGCAGTGACAGTTCAGACAATGAGAGTGAGTCAAACTGAGCCTTACAAAATTTGTAATCCAAGTGTAAGTTTTATAGGGAACAAAAATATATATTTATCCTTGGCTCACTCCGTTGTTGTGTCATAAAGGTCCCTCGACGTCCTTTTCCTCTAACAAATATGGAAGCAAACCGGGCACCCCCGCCTCTGCTCAGAAGAAACCAGCAGAGGTAAACACAGAAGAATTATACCTTAACCTGTTTTAAGACCCTTGATTTTTATCAGCAGACTTATGAATGAATTTCTTTTATTGTAAAATTGGGAAATCACTCATTCAGGTTGATATTTGGTCTTAATTCAACCTTTTAGGTGTTCAGAAAAGACTTGATCAGTGCCATGAAGCTGCCAGACTCTCACCATATTACTTCAGAGGATTATTACCTGTTGGCGGACACATGGAAGCAGGAATGGGAAAAAGGAGTCCAAGTACTCGTCAGTCCAGACACTATCCCTCAGCCCTCTGTGAGGTATGTCACTTTGAATAAAAGCAAGCAAAAACAGGTTTTTAGACATGTACCATCTTGCATGTGACATAAAGGGATAGTTCACCCAAAAATGGGTTAGTGAATAAAATTGTCATCATTTACTCATACTCAAGTTTAGGGCTGTAACGATACGCGATATAAAATCGAAATCGCGATACTCAGGTCCACGATCCTGTATCGCGATGTGAGAAGGCAGAATCGCGATCACACCCCTTCCAACTCCCAGAGTTATCCTTCCTGTCCAGAACCAGGGCTCGAATTTCGGCGCGGGTATTGCGCATAATTCTAATCATTCCCGCAGGTCTCCCATTTATAATGCGGGAAATTCCCGCAATCGTAATCCACACAGATAATAAAATCAAATCATTCTTTTAACAACTATCTGCCAGACGCAATTTCACAAACAGCGTGAGTGGTCAGCGGTGCCGCGCGCGTCTTCTATCTCTTCTCTCATAATGTGTTGTGCAAGGCAGGCGCTGCATGCGGCGATAATACACACTCGCCTTTTGGAGTCGGGACCATAGACTGTAAAAGTCTTTTTAAGTCTTACCAGTTTAAACATTCAAGCAATTTTACACTAATCAGTGCTCGCGCGCTCTCTGAGAGATTATTTTCTATGCGCACATTCATAGAAAATCCGCCTCAAAAACAGCTGGCCAGTAACTTTTTCGCGGATTATATTGCTTTAACACGCAAAATTGTCAATTTCGGTCTTTGTGAGTAGGCTATACTCTAAACATAGTCGGTTTTGTCTTTAATAGGCATAAAACGCATGCCAGTATAATGAACACAGGATCCGTGCACTAGCTCTTAAAGTGACGGAAGCCATATGTGTCTGTCATTAATTTTGTTGTCAAAAAAACAAAAGACGGCTTTAAATTAAAGGAATCAGGATTAATAGCCTATGCATTTAATTTATTCAGGACTAAAATACTACCCAGTGTTATTTTCCATTTGATTACTTTATTCAGTTTCTGTATGTGAATACTAGTGTTAGACCTATTCAAAAACTTTTCTCTTTAATTGTCTTTATTTGTATCTTTATTCTATTGTATTTATTTGGCTACTTTTTTCAATTTAATTAAACAATTTAAATCAAGCTTCCTTGTGATGTGTAAATTCTTAACAACAATATTACCCCATTGTAAAAATGCAATGAGCGTAAACATTTAGGCAAGATAAATGTAATAATTTTGTATGGAAAAAATTCTTCTCTCAAAATCTCTTTTTTTCACCACAAGCCCCGCCCCCTCAAGCCCCGCCCCCGTGATAGAATCGCGATACGAATCGAATCGTGGGTCAAAAATCGTGATACGAATCGAATCGTAGGTTTGGTGTATCGTTACAGCCCTACTCAAGTTGTTTCAACCCTGTATAAATTTGTTTCTTCTGCTGAACACAGAATTATGTTGGTAACCAAACATTTGATTGGCCCTTTGACTTCCATAGTATTTTTTTCAATACTCTGGAAGTCAATGCAAACAGAACAAAACCTTGTGCGCTTTAAACTTACTGACTAGCAACTCTGATAGGCCATTGCATTCACGCGCTCAAGAGATATGATTGTGATTGGCTGCAATGCTCAACACCTGTTAAAACCCGCCATAAATTAAAAACCTATGACACTCATAAAGCACTCAAACATGAACGAGAGCATTTGAAAGCAGTGTCTATCAGCGAGTAGCGAATATACCTAGAACTCGGTACCACCGGTGCTGCAGAAATGCTGGTACCGTCAACTTTATAGATATACTGTATAAAGATACATGTGTATATATAGTACCTGTAGTACCGGTACGTTTGACAACCCTAGTGTGCATGGATGAATCATTTATAATAAATACTGCAATATTCCACAAAAAAAGATTTCATGATGACTTATTTTGTGTGTGTGTGTAGGATAATAGCAGAGAAGCCAAAGGAGGTCCTCTTCACAAAACCGAGGAAATATATTCAGTGCTGGAGTCAGGACTCTACTGAGACGGGTTATGTCAATATCAAGGAGTTAGCGGAGGCTATGTGCAGATATGACCTAGATGATATGGATCTATACTGGCTCCAGCAGCTCAATGCAGAGCTTGGAGCGATGGGTAAGAGAGGG